>JBCNJP010000007.1:32175654-32444324 GCA_039602395.1 Deinandra increscens subsp. villosa | reverse complement strand
TTTAAAACGCGCATATTCGGCTCGACCCATATTATGGCTCTTATTGGTTATCGTATTTTGGTTTGGCCCATTTTGGCCCATTCATGTCTTGGTTTTGGTTTGGCCCACTTGTTTCTGGGTTCAAAAGTTGTATCGTAAATAAATTAGGATTTATTTATTTTCTCGTATAAGCTAACCTTCGCCTTGGACGAACGTTACGAGCTTGTGATGCGACAACCCCATCGTGGCGATTGTTCATGCAACGATCCCTAGCATGGCAAGTATCCATGACCTAAAGACCGACGTACACCAATTGTAACGTGGGAGCTTGTCGAAGCTAGTGGGAGCATTGGAGTCGGCCGGATGCTTATTTCCATCCCTATGGTTGATTTTAATTTTACATCCCAGACCTTCTTCGGTATTGTCATAAGGCTCTGACAATATCGGAACCTCCTAAAGCCGAATGTGTGTCTGTTTGCATGTGCGTTTTGGTTGCTTGTCTTAAACTGTTTAACACGCCAACTAAAACTCCAAACTAAGTTTTAAATGGTTAAAACTGTTTTACAATCAATTGGAATCGAGTTTTTGAATTAATTAAAACTCGACATAACTTAACCAATTTTATTCGACTCTGTTCTCGAATCCTTCGATCAATAAAATCGAACGATAAAATAATTGGTTAATGCCTCGCGACACGTAGTCTTTAATAAGGAGGTTATTAAATTGACTGTCCCGAGTAAGATAGGGTTCTTGAGTAGCTTAGTCAAACGTTTAATTAATTAAAACACTGACTAATTAATCCTATCTGGTAAGCCGCAAAACGGATAGCTTATGCCATCCTAGTCAAGTCTAACTTGGAACATATTTACCGATGCATCAGTGTTGGAGTATTTCAACACCGCACTTGGTGTTCAGGGTATCTTCCAAGGTGTGTGCATTGGAGTATTTCAACACCGTGCATACACACTGACCACTGAGGACATCTATCATTTTCTTTATGAGTACCTTGTGTATTGGAGTATTTCAACACCGTACATTTGGTCATTCGTAGACAAAATTGGCATGGATGACGCTAAACGTATTTCGCGAATTAATTCAAGAAAGCCTCATAAACGGGAGTTGTGACTGGTTTTGACAAGAGACAATCGTTGTCCATCCGATTACTTAGTGGCCGGTGATTGCACTTAATGCTGCCTTTGTGGTTCGACTACTAATTGGGTTCCCATATTCCTATTCAAAATTTGCTTGCCGTTTTTGAATACGAATATTACATCGAAACACTAAAATTGCCTGTTGTTTCAGATGACTAATCCTCCTGCTAACAACGAGGTTTTCCAGCTCAAGTCTCTCCTTGAGAAGGATAAACTTGATGACACCAACTTCCTCGACTGGCATCGAAATCTAAAAATTGTCCTGCAAATGGCCAACAAACAACATGTGTTGGAGGCCGAGGTGCCCGATGCACCCGCAAATAACACTGCGGCTGCTCGCGCTGCACATGACGCACTGAGAAAGGATGCCAACTCAGTCACGTGCCTCATGCTAGCAACCATGTCTACTGAAATTCAGAAGAGTATGGTTGACAGGACGGCGTTTCAGATGATCGGGGAACTTAAGGGCATGTTTGAAACCTAGGCCCGGCAGGAACGCTACGAGACCGTCGTCAGGCTCATCACATGTCGAATGGCCGAAGGTAGTCCTGTCAGCGCCCATGTCCTTAAGATGTAGGGCTACATCGACCGACTTGCGAAGCTCGACTATGTCATTTCTCAGGAAATGGCGACGGATTTGATCCTCCACTCTCTTTCCAGTGCGTTCACTCCCTTCCGGATCAATTTCAATATGAACAGCCTGGTTAAGACAGTGACCGAGCTTCACGGTATGTTGAAGACCGCTGAGATTAATTTTCTCAACGGTAACAACAGCAAAGGTAAGTCGAATGATGTGCTCGCCATCCGATCCGGAGGTGTCAAGAAACCAGAGGTTAAGAGGAAACCTGGGCAAAGGAAGAAGGGCAAGGGCGCTGCAGCTAGAGGGTCTAGTAGCACCGCAAAGGGCAAGTCAAGGGCTTCGAAGGCACCGCCGCAAGATGAGCGCTAGTGCTTCGAATGCAACAAGATGGGGCACTGGAAGAGAAACTGTCCAGAATATCTTGCCAAGGTGAAAGGGAAGAAGCCCGATGCGGGTTCTTCCGGAGGTATATATCTATAACCTCATGTTATAAACCACTTCACTTGATCCTTCAAAATATATGTTTGACATACTTTACATTTTGTAGGAACGTGAAGTCGTAGAAAGCAAGACAACCAAGAAGACATGACATCTTTGCATGATTGCAAACTTTGAATAAAGATCATGTCGGTTTTAATTCTTGGTAGTATCTTTAAAACAACTTGCTTGTTTTCCATGGCGGGTCCAGGATGATACACTTTGCTTTGTTTTGAATCTTAAACATGCACTAAAGTTTCCGGTTTAAACTTTATTGATATGCATTGTTTTTCTACACTTGAAAATGTTTCACTGGGTTGGTAGATTAGATTCAAATATATATAACATGACGCTAAGCCTGGTGCTATTGATTTAATGATCATAAGACTAGCCTAAATGCTAAGGAAGAACGATTGTTCTTTCTAAAATCCATTAAGGCCATGACGTCTCTTATTCTCATTGTACTAGCTACAACGGGAATAATCAACCTATCTTGATTCATAAAACCTTATGGTTTGAAATCGTATAGTTTGAGACTTCATTAAATCAAAATTGAATTTTTGTGAAATCACTTGCCTGATTTCGTCAATTCAAACAATAGGACCTTTGATGAGATCAAACGCTTGTTTATAAAAGTTCAAGCCACCAGCGAAACTTATGTAACACAATCACTGGTATGATTCTGTTATATATAAAGGCACTAAGTTTTGTGCATATGACCATGATGGTCAAGAATAGATATATACATACAACACCTTGAAAGTCGAAGACTACAAATGGGTTGTACTCGTACATGTTAAATTAAAATCCTGCTAAGCACATGTTGCTTACATTATGAGGATTTGTTTTCAAAGTTGGAAAACCAATTAACACATGAAAACGAAGAAGGTTTGCTAAGAATTCTCTTGCAAAACCAATATCCTAACGGTTTGAAAGAAAGATGATTATAAGAATGCGTCTCTATGTAAAGCAAGTGGGAGCATCACCGCTAATCCTTATCGAGATAACGATTGAGTGTTGATCTCACGTTCATTGGAGTTTACCGGATTAAACTTGTAATGAAGCCTCAAAAGATCTCCCAGTTTCAAGAACATCTCAGGAATGGCATCCTCAGATATATTCAATTTCTTGAAATAAGTCGTGTCATACTAGTTATGAAAGGAGAACTATCCAACATAGGGATGTTGCATAAGTGTCACTGTAAGGAGTTACACAACGACACAAGCTGGAAACCGAATCATCTCAACTTGTCTTGATGATGACAAATGTTCATGATGAGTACTCGAGTATACTCACCGAACAACGAGCCATCTTAAGTGAAATCTTTGAATAATGGATGTAAGGGTACATTCAAAGAAAGTTAATTGGATTATGTTGATAATCAATTAAAATGCCATAGTGATAACATAGTAATCCATGTGCATACCAAGGGCACAAGTTTTATCACACATTGAGATTCACTTAAATACTTTTGCTGTTCTGAGCAACACCAAAACTAATGAAACAACTAAACAGGCAAAACCAAAACACAGGAATAGAACCTAGCACGAGAATTCACAGTTCCATTGATCAATAAGCTAATACTGTTATGTATTACCTGAATTCTACGCTACATTGTTCTACTTTAGTGTTGGGATGTCGAACTTTAACGTTTGCACCAAATCATTCGATCTGATCTAAGGGGTTAGATGCAGTCTTCGAATTCTGCGAAACATGTTCGAATTTTATATGTTTTAAACATCCATGAATATTTGGTGAAATATTCTAAAGCCGTCCGTAGTCGATCTAAATTGTGGGAACAAAACTGATCTATGACTATTCTGACTCTGGACTCAAAGGGTTGACTCTCCAGACTCACAGACCTCATTAGAGAATGACGTTGTGACGTAACTTGTATCAAATTGTCTTCATGGATTTAATCATAAGACAAATTTGATTAATGGTATACTCAATAGTGTCCTTTAACCTGAGATACATATGCTACCTCCCGTTTGCCAAGGACTGTTCTTTGATTGTAGTATACGCTGTCGCGTAACTGCCAGTAAAGACTACTTTTGGGAATGGATCCGAAGCTTAGTGGGAGCTGTATGTAGTCAAGATGGGATTCTGTACTCTTGCACTAATACTGCAACAGCTAGACATCGTGGGCCCTCTCGTGAGTTCCAAGTGTTAAGTGTAAGGCATTACCCAAACTTACTGTGTGTTTGATTGGACTAGTTCGAACTACAACACGAGAAATAAAATGATTGAACATTAAAGAGAATGAATGAAATCCATGTCTCTTGTTCAATTGATGTCTTATACGGAAAGGAACTAATGACTTTGCATTACCATAAGTCTAAACTACAACGCAAGTTTGTAGATATACCTTGGTTACTGACTTGAAGTGTCATAACTGGTTGGCACAGCCATGTGTAGCTAGAGCACCTCTGACTGTTTCTTCAAATGTTGTCGGACTCTGTCCAAGTGGGAGATTGTTGGATAATGGTTGTCCAGACCCGACAACAACAAGAACCCGACCCGGTTTGACCCGTAAAGAGTTACACTGAGGGCAACGAGATTAAAGTCCGCTTAAATTGTTTAACCGGTAATTCACGGAATTGTGTAATTATTTATTTAATTACAAATAATTATCCTTGCGATAACCAACGGAGAATTAAACGTTTTCGATTTATCGAATAAACGTTCACGGTGAATATAATAGATCAAATAAATAGTTATTTGAATTTATAAGTTCTCGGGTTTACGACTTTTATATTAATAAACTTGTTTTATTAATTCGTAAACTATGGTGGTTCGTTTCGATGAAAGAGATAGACGAGGGACCTAAAAGGAAATTAGTTTCCTATAAATAGACGACTAGGGATTAGGGTTTGGCGGTCCCAACCCTTGCGCCTCTTTTGAGCCGTCGCCCCCTCCCCTCACGTCGCTCTCTCTCTCTTTCGAATTCTCTCTCCCTCACGCCGCCCCTCTTCCGCCGTGAGTGCTTGCCGCCGGCGAGCCTTCGTCGCACCTTGCATACGACGAACATCGAATCGAGACCACCAAGCGCCGCAAGCCACCGCCATTTCCTCGAGAGCCTCCACCGCCGCCGCCGTGCTCTAGGCCGCCACCGTCACCGCCGCCGCGCCATTTAGGCCGACGCCATCAAACCCTAGATCGCCGTCGCGATCTAGCGTATCTTCGTTTTCGTGCGACACCATAACCACTCACCTTGTCGTCATCGTTACGATATCGCGAGTGCGAGCTTTGTCGCCATAATCGTTCGTCCGTCTAGGCTAAACCCTAGACGTCGTCATTCGTTGGTGCTCGATTGTCGCCACCATAAACCGAATCGTTGTAGTCTTCAACGAATCGGTTAAAGACGGTTTTGGCGATTTGCTAAACGATTTGATCCGAACGTCGGATCGGTTATTCCGTGAAAACCTAGCGTCGTCACGTTGTTCCTCGGTGTCTCTAGCGTTTGTTAGATCATCGCGAAGGTATATCTAAACTCCATTTTAGTTTAGATGTTTTATTTCGATTAAATGTAATCGTTATTATTTTCGCGCTAAAATGTTTACCGCGAAATGGTGTTTGCATGATTAATTATTTTTGGTGATCGTGATCCTGTTGACACGTTTTCGACACCTACGGTTTACGCGTCTTAATTAGTAAAATTATTTTATTCCGCTGCGTAAATGGATTACCGGTTTAATCCGTTTTAACTCCTAATTTACTAAACCCGGTCGGTAATGTTTTAATTAAACGGTCAAGTTTTTTTTTTAACGTCACCAGGCACCCGTATACCACTGTCCGAAACCCTACACACGGGTCTTCTCATGTCTTGGAATAAAATTGTTCTAAAAACGATTAATATATTTTTTTGTCGCGTTTTGAAGGGTCGTATTGCTACGAAGGATGCATTGGCTCGCCGCAATATACAAACCGATTCAAAGTTTCGTACCGTTTGTGATGAAGAGTTGGAGATGGCTTATCATGTCCTTATCAGTTGTAGGGTGGCGTCGGAGTTATGGTATAGGGTGTCTATACGGTGCCGTGTTCCGGTCATTTATTCTTTTGATTTGAAAGATCTTCTGAAGTTGGTGGAAGATTCGTTTTTTGATAGGAAGATGAAGGCGGTTTTCTATGTCATCACCACGTGTTGGGTTATTTGGAAGAGTAGAAATGTGGCGGTGTTCCAAGAAAAAAAAACTGTGTATGTCGGTTTTACTTAATGATGTTAAATATTTGAGTTTTATTTCGGTTAAGAATAGAGGTAAGTGGTGGAGCCTCAAATGGGAGGATTGGGACTCTTTTAAAATGTAATTCTCTATTGTCTTTTGTTTGTTTTGTCCCCTTTCCTGGCTTCTTGCTAGATAGGGGTTCGTTTTTAATGATATCGTTGTTAAAAAAAATGCTAACTTTTATATAAATTTCTTGTTTACTTAAAACTTAAATTCAATCCTAATTTTAAAACGTTATATTGTTGGTTAATAAAAACCAGCTAGTACCTAATTAATAATAATGATATAATCATCATATAAAATATAAAAGATATTGATTTTATTAACTTTAACACATTAAGAGATAATTTTGTAACACTATTTTATTTACTAACAACCATAATTATAATAATAAGGTTTATTCGATTTTAATAATCCAAGTTATGTCTAATTAGCCGATAATAATCTTAATTACGAAAATTCCCTACAATAATCCGAATTATCAAGATATTAAAATATAATACAACTCCGTTAAAAATACCTTAACCCTGTTAGTGTTTAGCTGACATGGCAACTTATGTATTTTTCTTAACAAGTTATCAAAGTAGAGGGACCATTTTTGTATTTTCTTAAAAGTTTATACAACATCACCAAACCCACCCTCTTCTTCATATGGCTGACGAGTTCAGGAGACTGCTCCGGACGGCGAACTCAGACGACCGACGACCCTCGCAATCTTCGGCTTCACATCCCTTTTCGCTGGCCGGCAAAGCACTCACCACCACCACTATCGGCTGGCCAAGCTCTCACTATCGTCTTCTTCTGTCGAAATCCCACCACCATCAAACCATCGTCTATTTCTTAGAATCAAACCATGGCCAAGCTCTCACCATCACCACGATCTCGCTCTCTGCCCTTATTTCGAGCTTGTCGGACTCTCTAATTTCAAAGCTACGTGCATCGGTCGATTCTTTATGGCGGGAAGGCAGGGACGGAGGGACAAATGGGAAGTAAAGCTGCATAACAGAGGTGGTGGGGTGGTTTTCCATTTAGGGTTTCGTCACTGGGCGGCGGCGACGTGTTTTAGGTGTGTTCAGGCGACCCTCTGAGCTGTTATTCTGTGGTTGACCACCGGTGGTGGGTCGGATCTTTGCACGGCATGTAATCGTCGGTGTCGGCAGGAACGAATCAGAGCTTGTGCCGGCAGCAAGAGAGTCGCCGAGACGGGATTTTGGAAGAGATCTAATTTGTAGATTTCTTTAAAAGTGAGGTAGTTTTTTCAATAATATAAGTTACAGAGATTACAAAAACAATCCCTCCATTTGTAAAACACTAACGGGGTTAGGGTATTTATATTCCAATACCTTGATAATTCAGATTATTGTAAAGAATTTTCATAACTGAGATTATTATCAGCCAATCGAACATAACTTGGATTTTTAAAATCCAATAATCCTAATAATAATAAAAAAATTCTATAACACTTAATCTGTCACAACCATCTTCGTAGTTGGTATCATGTTTAAATTGAAGATATGTTTTCTTTTATTCTCAACAACCGTACAAAGATTTAGGGTGCGTTTAGTTGTGAAAACACCCTCTATTTTTTTAAAATGTTTTTCAAGAAAACCTGGAGAACGGAAAACGTGATCAAATTACAATTTTACAGAAAAGTTTTCTAAGAAAATGAAAACACTGTTTTCTACTTTTTAAATTGAAATTAGAAAACTACATTTTATTATTTTTCTAGTTTTCTAATATGGAAAATGAAAATTCCATCTTTCAATTTGAAAGCATTTTCAAAAAATTTGATATGTTTTCTAGAGATGGAAAACCCCTTCTATTTTCTGAAAAAATATAAATGGAAAATAAGAAAACATTTTTCACAACTAAACACGCCCATAGGGTTTTTAATCTCACATTGCTATGTAGTTAGGGTATGGGTAGTGGTGTCGTTAGTGGTGGGGGCGTGATCCGCCTAAGCTATTCATGAAAGGGAACACCATGCTCCACCTTAGGAAGTGGTGTATGAGAGGGGCATAGTGGGTGGAGTGACAAGTGTTTAATTTATACAAAGCACCTGTACAAAGAGAACTTTATGTGGTGAGAATTTAGAGGGTCTTTGGTTCGTGGAATGGACTGGAATTGGAGTTGTAAGTTTTTCTTATAAAGTTGTGCTTAGTTGGCTAAAGAAAGAATTTGAAATGCAATGAAATCATTTAATCAATGAAATTTAGTACTATTTTAAAATTCTTTAGAAATCCTTCACTTTAATGAAGGAAAGTTACATAGCCTCAAATTCCATTGATTAAAGGAATTCATTCCAATTTAAATTTGTATATAACCCAGTTAAACACAACTTTAAAAGGAAAACTTTCCAATTAGATTCCACGAACCAAATCTCCCCTTAAACTTTACATAATTATAATCCGGTAGCCGGCTTGGTGCCTTTTAAGATTCTTTTTTGTCTCTAATTATACTAGAAGCATTTGTTTTACCTATGCATGCTGGCCTTAATCACTCTACGTTAGTGAGTTTCATGTACTACAATAACTTCATCAAACATTTGTAACACTTTCACGCTTTTATTATACCTTACCATACTATAAAATTTAGTCAGACAATAAAGTTAAACCCAATTATAACACTATAAGAAACTGTAAAATTTCCTATAATTATAACATACTATACTTTGTGTGTCATGCAATTTAACATCAAGCATCGTCCTTTCCTTGAGGTCACAAGAACCTCTTAAGCAGTTGTTATCACTTAACTTTGAAGGGTAACCAGTATTACCACGGGTGATCATCAGCATGCCAACTGTATAGTCCTATGACATTTTATCAATCATGGCTATGGATTCACAATATAGTTTTATCATTACAAGACTTCTAACCTTTTCCACAACAATTAAAGCAGAAAACTCTGTCAAGTAAAAAAAACATTTTGTCTCAGTATATGTTTCCTAATTCGCGAAGAAATTTGGTGACTCTATTAGATTATATAGTTATGTATAGTGATATATTGTTGAGAGGTGTATTATGTATTTATTATTTGTATATATAGGGATCTTGTAAATCAATACAAATCAATCCAGTCAATTACCATTAAGTCTAATATGGTAATCAGAGGGTAATTTCCTGGCCACATCCTAACCCTAATCGTGATCCCTGCCGGCCCTACACCCCTTCGAATTTTTTTCCTGTCTCCGGCCTTCGATTCCGGTCACCATGAGTGATACTTCCGATCCCAAAAACACCGTACCAGCCAAGTCCGATCAACGCCCCAATGTTCATCCCGCCTACTTAGTCAGTAATATACAATCACGTATCAAAACCCTTGATGGCAAGATTATTACATACTCCACTTGGGTTAAACTCTTCAAAAATTCAAGCAGTGGCTCATCAAGTTCTTAACCATATTGATGGAACACCACCGCCGGCGAAGGACAGCGCTGAGTTCGCTCAGTGGAAAGAGATCGATGCTCTTGTCTTGTTGTGGATCTACTCCACCCTCTCCACCGAATACCCGGTACGTATGGTCGAAAGTGATACAACTGCAAGAGATGCATGGGTTAAACTCTACACTATGTTCTTGAATAACAAAGGCTCTCGAGCCTTACAACTCGAACATGAATTTACCATGCTTACTTTATATGCTTGTAATTCGTTAGAAGACTACTTTCAGAAATTAAAAGAAACTGCCGAGCAACTCGGCGAGGTTGAACGTCCGGTTTCGGACGAGCGTTTGGTTTTGCAGATGATCCGAGGGCTACCGGCTGAATTTGATACGGTAGCGGCAATGATTAATCAGAATACTGTCACTTGGGACACCGCTCGCGGGATGGTCCAGTTGGAATCGCATTGCCTTCAAGCCCGCGCCAACCCCACAGCCCTTATTGCTAATCGTCGCAATGATAATCCCAACCCGCCACCCTCCCAAAACCGTGCCCCAGATCAGCGGTATCGTCCCAATGAAAACCCCCGCTTTCCCGATCCCAACTTCCGCCAATATGATCCCAACCAACAGGCTCGCGGACGTGATCGCGGTAGGTATTCCGGCTATGGTAACACCAACCGTAATACCAACCGTGGACGTGGTCGCGGAAGACAAAACAACTACCAATCTCCACAAAACTACCAACCATCCTATAACCCATACCAACCTACTGCTAATAATGGCCAAAACTACAATAACCAAAACCCCTCCTACAATCAGATACCTCCCGCCCCTTACCCATCTTAAGCCCCAAATAACCCATGGCCCAATACCGATTACAATTCCCCCTATGCTCCTATGGCCCAACAAAACAACCAGAATCATCCTAATTACTACCCAGCCGACCCAAGCTCCCAACCCCCCTCCAACCCAGCTGTTCTAACAGCTTTAAACCCAAATGATATTGGCGCGGCGATGCAAACTGCTCAGTTCAATTATCAAGATCAGTAATGATTTATGGACTCCGGGGATTCCAAACACATCACTGCAAACCCAGGTAACATCTTACCTCCCGTATCATTACCTACAACGCCTATTCTCGTTGGGAATGGTCAAAGTTTACCAATTATAGGATCCGGTAATGGCTCTTATTCTCTACCCAACAAAACCTACTTACTTCAAAACATTCTCCATTCCCCACAAGTTCTAAAAAATATTTTATCCGTTCGTCAATTTACAAAAGATAATAATGTTTCAATTGAATTTGACCCACACGGTTTTTCTTTGAAGGACCTCCAGAGTGGCAACCTCCTTTCCTGCCACAATAGCACGGGGGACATATATCCATTCACTGCTCCAGCTTCTATCAACCTTACCATTTATCAGGCACCATGGCACAACCGTTTGGGTCACCCAGGCGGCACTATCCTTAACTTTTTATCTCGTAATTTTCTTATTCGATGTAATAAACACGAGTTATCTTTGATATGCTCATCTTGTCAACTTGCAAACAGTAAACGGTTGTCTTTTGCTGATTCTAATTCAACTAATTTTGCGCCATTTGACATTGTTCACTGTGATCTATGGACATCTCCGGTCACCAGCAATAATGGTTATAAATATTACATGGTCCTCATTGATAATTTAACTCAATATGTGTGGGTCTATCCGTTGAAATTCAAATCCGAAACATTCACCAATTTTGTTAAATTTTATCAACTTATTCACACCCAATTCAACCGTTAAATTAAAAGCTTTCAGTGTGACCTCGGGGGGGGGGGGGGGGGGATGGGGGAATTGATAACAATGAGTTTAAAAACTTTGCTGATAATCATGGGTTAATATTTAGATTTTCATGCCCCCAAACCTCCCAACAAAACGGTAAAGCCGAGAGAATGATCAGGCGCCTAAATGATGTTATCCGTGCTCTTTTGATCCATAGTCATGTGTAACATCTGTGTCTAAAACGATTATCCGAGTTGGAATTTCCCTATGAGAAATGAATAAAAGTTTCTGAATAACGATTTGAGGCGGTACGCCTAGGATGGGGATATCCTAGGCGGTACGCGCCCCATTTGATAAGCGGGTCGGGTTGCGGCACCCACCGGATCCTCGGTTACCCGAATCTGAAAATCCGGGCGGTACGCCCCAGGTAGGACGTTTTGGGGCGGTACGCCTCCAGTCCAGGTCGATAGAAACAAGGAATTTGGCCTTTATAGCCTTACACACTTGTGATCATTTGCTCACATCTGGCCAAGAGCTCCGTGTTGCTATCTCCAGACCTCTGTTGCTATCATTTTCCAACCTTGGGGGCTAAAGGAGAAGGAACTCTTCATAGGTAAGCTTCCTAATCAACATTTCATATCAAAACCATGCTAATTTGATGAAACCCTCACCCATTGCTTGAATTTGTCATCAAATCAGTGATATTGAATCACTTGGGGAAGGCTAAGGAGTGTGGGAAACCAGATTCAAAGCTACACAAGGTAAGGATATCTTATTTTGGTTTAAGAATGTTGTTTTGGGTTCTTTATGATCATCCACAGTGGCGTACCTAGGTAGTTAGGTACGGGTTCGCCCGACACCCATGAATTTTTTCCGCGGTGTGTTAATTTTCCGATTTTTTACCAACCGAACCCCAAGAAATTTTATGACCGAACCCCATAGAATTTTTACACCGACCCACAACTTAAAAAAAAAATAAGTTTTTTTTAATCACTAATAATTAATAATAATAAACTAAAAAATCTATAAAAAAGCTAGAAAAAACCCCAAATCATTATTAACACAAACCCAACCAGGTTCAAGCCCAAAAAAACTTTAAGAAAGCCCAACTAGGTTCAAGCCGCCAGTGACCGGAAATCCGGAATTTGCGATCGACGCTTCGTGATTTCGCCGGAATCAAGCCTCGTCAGTCGCCAGAATCAAGTTACTCGGTTAGCCACAAGCCACCGACCCGACCCGACCCGAACCGAATCGGTCTAAAAAATTATTTGCATATAGGGTGGACGATAAAAAAACAAAAAAAAATTGTATATAGGGTGGACGATCAAAAAAATTTATACGCCGAAAATTTCCGAACCCCATAAAAAAAAATTCTGGGTTCGCCACTGATCATCCACACTCATTAATGGTTATGGATCATGCATGCAAGCATAGCATTATTGCTGGGAGTGGGATTGAGGACTGGAGAAGACAAGGAAATCAGAAAAGCCCGGTTGTACAAGAAAGCCTTCACAAGGTACAACTCTCTTATGCATGCATGTTGATCTCTTTCCTTAAATGGAAACTTTACAATTTAAGATCACTTAAATCCAGAGTTGATTAGTGTATCAAAATAAGAAATGAGTCATTGGGACATAGGGATCCTGTCCCAAATGAAATCTGTACGAAACGGGGGTCGAAACAATGAAAATTACCATATTTGGAAAGCTCGGGAATTGGGGTTATGTCTTGGTTTAGGAATTAGACCACAAATGAACCCCTAATTGACCCCTCGGAATAATATGAAACTGATCTAGTAAGAATTCTGGACTCAAAACGCCAAAATATGAAAATGGCACTAAAAGACAAAATAGTCGGGCCCCTGTTCACAGATGGGGGCGTACCGCCCATAATCTCTGCATGCAGAGCGGTACGCCCAGGGAAGTAAAACAGAAACTGGAATCACAGATTCCAGCGTACCGCCCAGGAACTTATGAATCGGCGCGGTACGCCCGGATTTGAAATCTGGAAATCAGTCGACCATTTGAAGCGTACCGCCCAGAAATGTAAACTTCCAGGCGGTACGCCTATGAAGAAAAATGACAGAATGTTTAGCCAATTTTGGATGAACCAAAAATTATCGAGACTGATCCAGTAACTGTATTTTTGCTATTTTCAACCTGAGAATGATATGAGACATGTTAGCCTCGTATATGACGAATATGAACATGATAACGATGATAGGTTGCTAGAAATCAAAGAGAAGATATTTTCTCGGATATTCTGTCTAGCCACCGTTTCTGACTTCTTTGGGTGAGTCCTCTGACTTCTCTCATAGAATTAACTGTTTAAGATTACGATTCTGTTTGATGTATTTGTTATATCTGTTATGAACTTATCCGGTCAAGCACTGTTAGTTTGGAAATGCCCTGTGTGGGTTATTATATACTTTCTGGTCATTATGATTGAACCAATAGGCATATAAGGGATTATAACGGCCATTATAGTTGATTTATCCATGTTCATCCGGATCCTCTAGGATTAAGAAACTAGGGGGAATATGTCCTTATATGTTGAAATGAATTTACTACTCGTAGAGGGATTACGGCTGATTGCGACGTGCCCGTAGAGTACATGAAGTTTGACCTTTGGTGTGACTTGATAATTTCATAACCAGCATGCGTTTGAAAACTGTTAACATTATGATAATAGTTAAGACTCACCAACAACATTGTTGTTGACTATGTTATGAATGACTTATGTTGCAGGTAAGCAAGTGTAGGAATGAACCTATTATGAACTTGGAATGCTACTTGGTTGTTGTCACTATGAACTTGGACTTTGTATGAATTATGAATTATGAATTATGAATTATGAATTATGAATGTAAATGAAGACATGACAATGACTATGTTTCCTTTGGTATCTTGTATCCTTGTTATTCAGTTCCAGGCCATATCCGGTGGCTATCGATTCTGTTAGACCGAATAAGAGGTGCAATGCATCCTCGCTCATGAGTCGGTCTAAGAGTTTCATATGTGTGGACTGGATGTCCGTTGTATGTGTATGTGTGTGATGTTAGAAGCGTTGGTAATCTCGGGTAATGATACGGACAGCCGGTCCAACGCCCTCCCCCGCACCTGGCAGGGTGCGGAGGAGGGGGGTGTGACAGGTTGGTATCAGAGCCAAAGGTTCCAGCAAATTAGGCATTCTTAGAGCCCTAAGCTTGAACCTAGTTGACCCCTAAGATATTCCATGAACCAAATTATGATCTAGGCTGAAATTTGTATGTTAGACGTAATCGAGGTTTAGTGTAAGGTCGGTAGAAGTTACAGCCTTGCAAACTGCCATTCCTACCCACAGGTGCACTAAGACTCGGTGAAACCTAACAGACACATTGATGCTAATGATTTCCTATGAAAAATGTTAACCTAAGTTGAAATTGGTATATTAGATTTCCCATAGCATGATGTAAGGTCGGTAATAATTGCAGAAAGTGCACGCTGTCATTGTTACCCACAGGTATCTCATGATATGACAAGCCTAATAGACACATGGATACTGATGGTTATTGTATGTGTACTTTAGTGAATTCAAATGATGGAATTTAGCATGACATAAGTTGAGAAATATGATTATATATATGTATATATATTATCATTGTATATTGAACCTATGTCCACAGGTACCATTGTAAACATGTGGAGTTTTACTAAGTCTTCGAAATCCGGCAGCAGAAACAGTGGAGGTAGCAAGGGGAGTAAGGGTAAGAAGGAAGAAGGCGGACCTAGCCAACCGGCACCACCCATGAGCCCTGATCTTTCGGGATACTTTACCGCGCCGACCCAAAAGAAGACTCCGTCACCCGCGACGTCAACCACGGATGTGCCAAAACCACCCAAGAAGAGGAGCACAAAACCTAGGATGTCGGTGCGTCCGAGCCACACCATCCACATTGCTCCATCAGACTGGAACGCTCGTGATGCCGGAACGGATCAAGAAGACCCTGAAGAGGAACCCGAGGAAGAAGAAGACGAGACTATCCCAGTGCAACAGGTGGTGATTGCGGTGTCTGCAGGGCACACCGTGAGTTATCATTCCGAGCATCATTCTCAGCACGTGTATGCTTCCCCAGCCTACGCAGCAGACGTGGAGGAAGGACCCGAGGAATCGGTTCCTATGCAGCAGGATCCTATGGCAGCTTTCCCTCAAATGGGAAATCTAGTGGATGTTCCAATCCAGGACCCTATCGCAGCTCTAGCTCATGACATTAGGGACCCATATGTAGCTGCTATGATGCAAGGCCAAAGTACCCAACCGGTGTCCGACCGTTATAGCTTTCCCCAATTGCTAAGGTCCAACAGTCAACCCCCATCATCCTATCAGCAGCCATCTTCCTACCAGCAGCCATCTGCATACCAGCAGAATTCCTCATATCAGCCACTACCTGGATATCAGCAGCCATCATCCTACCAGCAGCCTGTAATGTACCAGACACCTGTTCAGGATTCCTATGCCACAGGCATGCCTTTTTATCCCCCACCGTCGTCATTTTACCCACCACCACCATACCAGTATTCAACCTCCCCACCTATGCAGCAGTCTTACATGCCTTATCCACCATCTGCTTATCCATATGCACCTTACGGGCCATATCAGGACCTACCCAGGTCATCTTACTCAGGACCGGGCCCAATTTTCGCCCCAACCCCATATGCAGATCACTCCGGACCTACTTCCCCGGTTATCGACGCTCTGCGAGAAGAAAACAAGGCGCTGGCAAAGAGGTTGGAAAAGCAATTAAAGAAGGAAAAGAGGTTGGCAGAGGAAGCCAAGAAGGTGTCGTCTCATCTCAAACACTTGACATCTTTCGGAAGGCGCAGGGATTAGAGGCATGACGATCAGCATGAATGATGGAGATTGGGATCTTATGTGTTGTTTTATCATGTTATGTACTTTCTTTTCTATGAACTTTGGTTGAGTCTGTTTGAAGTGTGTGTGTTTTGTGATTGTAAGCGGTTGAACCGCCATGTGGACCCTTTTATTGTTATGGAATAAAGAACCGTTTATCATTTTTCAATAATGATTGGAGTACTATACTAATTATGATAAGTCTTGATAAGTAGTGCTTCTAGGAGGATTGGATCATTAGACCACCCCCAAGTACTTATGTGTATGTGATTTCATTCTGGAACATAGTCATTTCATGGTAATTATGTCGGTAACCACAAAGTGGTGATCCGGAAAGTCCAAATAGTACAACAACAATGATATGAACATATTCCTATGGCAATATAATATGCAAAGGAATATAAACTATGAATTATGAATACCTGTCAACTAAGTCAAAATGTATGATAATCTGTCAATCTGGTATTGCTTTCAGCGAAATGTCGAAAGCAGGAACGAGCAGAAGTCGTCAGGATGAACATGACGGAGATGATGATCGTGATGATCACTCTGTTCATAGTAAAAGGGAAGAACCTCTTACGACTGAACAATTGAGACAGATAGAACAGGAAGAAAGACTTCAGGAGCTTATAGCTCAGGGAATCTCTAAAGCGTTTCCTTCATTGGTCGCTAAAGAGAAGAGACAAGGAAAGACACACGTTGGTTCAGAAAGATCCAGCGAACCGCCAAGAAGCAGAACTGCTGTTTCTAGATCCAAGGAGTCTAAAAGATTCCGATCACCAATAGCTGAGTCTCAAACTGGCTCATCAGCTCATAGCAGAATTCGAAACCGTCGGAGCCCCAGTCCCGATTATGAAGATCGTCCAAAACGGACCAGAAGAAGGTCAAGGAGCAAGGAATATAAGACCAAAAAGGAGGAAAGGAGAGGGTGTTCCTATAAGACTTACATGGCCTGCAAGCCTGGTATTTTCAAGGGAGACAAAGGGGCTACTGATGCCCTGAATTGGTTAGAAGAAACTGAGGCAGCCCTGGATATTAGCAACTGTGCTAGCAGGGACAAGGTAAGGTTTGCGTCCCAATCTTTCAAAGGGGCAGCATTAAACTGGTGGAAGGTGGAATTGAATCGACTTGGGAAGGAAAGAGCCTATCGTATGAGTTGGAGAGAGTTTCGGGCATTAATTATGGAAAAGTTTATTCCAGAGAATGAGGCTGAGAGATTGGAAAATGAGTTCATTAACTTAAGAATGAATGGATCCGACTACATGACCTATATCAATAGGTATAATGAACTGTTGAATTTAGTACCTCACATGGCGGATACTGAGACTTCCAAAGTCAGGAGGTTCATTTGGGGATTAAGCCCCGAGATAAGAGCGAATGTGAGATCCGCTCGTCCTAACACTTTGGCATCCGCTATAAGTCTGACCGGTACTCTGGCAGATGAATGGATCCGGACAGCGGGAATCAAAGTAGACACCTCCGGGAATAAAAGAAAAAGTGGTGAAAGAGGTCATGACTCCAAGAGGGGTAAATTTGGAAGGAATGACCAAGGAAGAAGAAATGATGGGAGGGATTTCAAAGGACCGCGGGCAGAGACTTGTAAAAATTGTGGGAGAGCAGGGCACGCGCACCAACAATGTAGGTCACCAGTAGTCTGCTTCTACTGCAAGGAAAAAGGGCATAGAAGTTGGGAGTGTCCGCAAGGGAAGAAGAAAAAGGATGAACAGAACAAAGGCGTGGGAACTTCAAAAGGTACACCCCGACTCTATATCATGACCGCCGAAGAGGCACGTGTGAATGATGACGTGATCTCTGGTATGTTTTCTGTCAATAATATGATTGTTAGCATTTTATTTGATTCTGGTGCTAATAGGAGTTTTGTATCCTCTGCCTGTATCCCTAGACTAAAATGTACTACACATAAGTTAGATATACCTTATGTTGTAGAAACTGCTAATGGCCATAAGATTAGTATCTCTAAAGTAATTAGAGATTGTCGTTTAGAGCATGAGAACACTACTTTTGAACTCGAACTTCTCCCTATGGAACTAAGTGAATTCGATATAGTCCTTGGAATGGATTGGCTCACACGACATCAGGCGAAGATTCGTTGTGCCGATAAAATGTTAGAATTTAAGTCTGCAGACGACAAGATTCACACGATCATTGGAGATAGGAAAACAAAACCAATGAGAATAATCTCCAGATTGAAAGCGGGAAAATGCATTAGAAAGGGTGATCAAGCTTATCTAGCAAATTTAATTGAGACACCTCGAGAAAAGAAATTGGAAGAAGTACCTATTGTCTCAGAATATCCGGATGTGTTTCCTGATGAACTACCTGGATTGCCCCCAAAACGACAAGTGGAGTTTCAAATCGAACTTGCACCTGGAACGTCTCCAATAGCAAAGGCACCATACCGACTGGCACCTTCTGAAATGCAAGAACTAAGGAATCAACTTCAGGAACTTCTCGATAAAGGGTTCATCAGACCCAGTTCGTCACCCTGGGGAGCGCCGGTACTCTTCGTGAAAAAGAAGGATGGCTCAATGCGGATGTGCATCGATTACCGCGATCTCAATCGAGTAACCATCAAAAACAAGTACCCTTTGCCTAGAATTGATGACTTGTTCGATCAATTACAAGGAGCTAGTTATTTCTCAAAAATCGATTTGAGATCAGGGTATCATCAAGTCAGAGTCCGTGAAGAGGACGTCCCAAGAACAGCTTTCAGAACAAGATATGGTCATTATGAATTTACAGTTATGCCCTTCGGATTAACTAATGCGCCAGCAATATTCATGGATCTAATGAATCGGGTGTGCAAGCCATATCTTGACAAGTTTGTAATCGTATTTATTGACGACATCTTGATTTATTCTCGCACTCGGGAAGAACATGGTGAACATTTGAGAAAGATATTGGAATTATTGCGATCTGAGAAGCTTTATGCAAAGTTTTCTAAATGTGATTTTTGGCTAAGGGAAGTGCAATTTCTGGGTCACGTAGTCAGCAAGTCCGGAATTCAAGTAGACCCATCGAAAGTAGAAGCGATTGCTAAATGGGAGCAACCAAAGAGTCCTACCGAAATCCGGCGATTCTTAGGACTAGCTGGTTACTATCGGAGATTTATTCAGGATTTCTCAAAGATAGCCACACCATTAACTTCCCTTACTCAAAAGAACGTGAAGTTTGATTGGAAACCTAAGCATACAAATGCCTTTGAATTGCTCAAACAGAAACTAAGCTCTGCTCCTATACTTTCATTACCAGAAGGAACTGAAAACTTTGTGGTATATTGCGATGCTTCTATCAATGGACTCGGATGTGTTCTGATGCAGAAAGATAAAGTAATTGCTTATGCATCTAGACAACTCAAGAAGCATGAGAAGAATTACACCACTCATGATTTAGAGTTAGGAGCAATCGTCTTTGCTCTTAAAATTTGGAGACACTACTTGTATGGAGCCAAATTTGTAGTTTACTCTGACCACAAAAGTTTACAGCACTTGTTCAGTCAAAAAGAGTTGAATATGCGACAAAGACGCTGGATGGAAGTGCTGAGTGATTATGATTGCGAGATCAAGTATCACCCAGGCAAGGCCAATGTAGTGGCAGACGCTTTAAGCAGAAAGGAAAGAATCAAGCCACTCCGAGTTCGAGCCTTGAGACTGAATGTAAGTGTAGATTTAATTGGAGAAATCATCGAAGCACAAAAGAAACAAATGGCTGACTCAAATGTTGACAGGGATGAGATGATGACTGTTGTAAGGAAACTAACAAGAGAGACGGATGGTATCCTAAGACTAGGCAAACGTATATGGGTGCCTAAAGAAGGAGGATTACGTGAGGTAATTCTCCGGGAGGCTCACAAATCTAAGTACATGCTCCATCCAGGAGGCGACAAAATGTACCAGAATTTGAGAGCAAATTATTGGTGGCCAGGAATGAAAAAGGCAATTGCTGCCTATGTTGAAAAATGTCCAATTTGTCTTCAAGTAAAGGCTGAACATCAGAGACCCGCCGGATGTCTTCAGAGAATAGAACTTCCTGAGTGGAAATGGGAAGAAATTACCATGGACTTCGTGACGAAGCTTCCAAAAACTAGAAGCGGGAACGATGCCATTTGGGTAGTAGTGGACCGTTTGACAAAAACTGCTCACTTCCTACCAATGGCAGAAACTTACAATGGGAAGCAACTCGCAAAGCTGTTTGTAAACGAAATCATATCAAAGCACGGAGTGCCGAAGTCTATTATCTCTGATAGAGATACTAGATTCACTTCTCATTTTTGGCAAAGCTTTCAAGAAGCAATGGGGACTAAACTGAAGTTTAGTACAGCCTATCACCCCCAAACTGATGGGCAAAGCGAGAGAACCATTCAAA
This sequence comes from Deinandra increscens subsp. villosa, assembly GCA_039602395.1. Classification (NCBI taxonomy): domain Eukaryota; kingdom Viridiplantae; phylum Streptophyta; class Magnoliopsida; order Asterales; family Asteraceae; genus Deinandra; species Deinandra increscens. The sequence continues at coordinate 32,423,493 of JBCNJP010000007.1, read as the reverse complement.
CATTAGAAGATATGCTGAGAGCTTGTGTTATAGAATTTGGTGGTAGCTGGGATGATCATCTTCCACTAGCTGAATTTTCATACAATAACAGTTACCACACCAGCATTCAAATGGCACCGTTTGAAGCATTGTATGGCAGAAAGTGCCGAACACCAGTATGTTGGTCTGAAGTGGGAGAAGGTCAACTTACCGGACCTGAATTAATAATGGAAACTACTGAAAAAGTTAGGGAGATTCGTAAAAGACTTAAAACCGCTCAAGACCGACAGAAGAGCTACGCAGATCGGCGTAGGAGACCACTTGAGTTCGCAGAAGGGGACATGGTGATGTTGAAAATATCACCCTGGAAAGGTATAATCCGATTTGGCAAAAGAGGAAAACTGAGCCCACGATATATCGGACCTTTCAAGATAATATCAAGAGTTGGAGAAGTGGCTTATCAGCTAGAATTGCCTGAGGAACTTAGCGGAGTTCACGACGTGTTTCATGTATCAAATCTACGAAAATGCATGGTCGATGAAGCTCTCGCGGTTCCGTTGAAAGAAATCAAGATTGATAAAAAGTTGAACTTCACCGAACAGCCTATCGAGATAATGGAACGAATCACGAAGAAACTTCGCAAGAAAAGGATCCCAATGGTAAAAATCAAATGGGACGCTAGACGTGGTCCCGAATATACGTGGGAATCTGAGGAAGACATGAGAAGAAGATACCCCAAGCTATTTAGTTAATGACTAACGAATTCCGGGACGGAATTCCTTTAAGGGGGAGAGAATGTAACATCTGTGTCTAAAACGATTATCCGAGTTGGAATTTCCCTATGAGAAATGAATAAAAGTTTCTGAATAACGATTTGAGGCGGTACGCCTAGGATGGGGATATCCTAGGCGGTACGCGCCCCATTTGATAAGCGGGTCGGGTTGCGGCACCCACCGGATCCTCGGTTACCCGAATCTGAAAATCCGGGCGGTACGCCCCAGGTAGGACGTTTTGGGGCGGTACGCCTCCAGTCCAGGTCGATAGAAACAAGGAATTTGGCCTTTATAGCCTTACACACTTGTGATCATTTGCTCACATCTGGCCAAGAGCTCCGTGTTGCTATCTCCAGACCTCTGTTGCTATCATTTTCCAACCTTGGGGGCTAAAGGAGAAGGAACTCTTCATAGGTAAGCTTCCTAATCAACATTTCATATCAAAACCATGCTAATTTGATGAAACCCTCACCCATTGCTTGAATTTGTCATCAAATCAGTGATATTGAATCACTTGGGGAAGGCTAAGGAGTGTGGGAAACCAGATTCAAAGCTACACAAGGTAAGGATATCTTATTTTGGTTTAAGAATGTTGTTTTGGGTTCCTTATGATCATCCACACTCATTAATGGTTATGGATCATGCATGCAAGCATAGCATTATTGCTGGGAGTGGGATTGAGGACTGGAGAAGACAAGGAAATCAGAAAAGCCCGGTTGTACAAGAAAGCCTTCACAAGGTACAACTCTCTTATGCATGCATGTTGATCTCTTTCCTTAAATGGAAACTTTACAATTTAAGATCACTTAAATCCAGAGTTGATTAGTGTATCAAAATAAGAAATGAGTCATTGGGACATAGGGATCCTGTCCCAAGTGAAATCTGTACGAAACGGGGGTCGAAACAATGAAAATTACCATATTTCGAAAGCTCGGGAATTGGGCTTATGTCTTGGTTTAGGAATTAGACCACAAATGAACCCCTAATTGACCCCTCGGAATAATATGAAACTGATCTAGTAAGAATTCTGGACTCAAAACGCCAAAATATGAAAATGGCACTAAAAGACAAAATAGTCGGGCCCCTGTTCACAGATGGGGGCGTACCGCCCATAATCTCTGCATGCAGAGCGGTACGCCCAGGGAAGTAAAACAGAAACTGGAAACACAGATTCCAGCGTACCGCCCAGGAACTTATGAATCGGCGCGGTACGCCCGGATTTGAAATCTGGAAATCAATCGACCATTTGAAGCGTACCGCCCAGAAATGTAAACTTCCAGGCGGTACGCCTATGAAGAAAAATGACAGAATGTTTAGCCAATTTTGGATGAACCAAAAATTATCGAGACTGATCCAGTAACTGTATTTTTGCTATTTTCAACCTGAGAATGATATGAGACATGTTAGCCTCGTATATGACGAATATTAACATGATAACGATGATAGGTTGCTAGAAATCAAAGAGAAGATATTTTCTCGGATATTCTGTCTAGCCACCGTTTCTGACTTCTTTGGGTGAGTCCTCTGACTTCTCTCATAGAATTAACTGTTTAAGATTACGATTCTGTTTGATGTATTTGTTATATCTGTTATGAACTTATCCGGTCAAGCACTGTTAGTTTGGAAATGCCCTGTGTGGGTTATTATATACTTTCTGGTCATTATGATTGAACCAATAGGCATATAAGGGATTATAACGGCCATTAAAGTTGATTTATCCATGTTCATCCGGATCCTCTAGGATTAAGAAACTAGGGGGAATATGTCCTTATATGTTGAAATGAATTTACTACTCGTAGAGGGATTACGGCTGATTGCGACGTGCCCGTAGAGTACATGAAGTTTGACCTTTGGTGTGACTTGATAATTTCATAACCAGCATGCGTTTGAAAACTGTTAACATTATGATAATAGTTAAGACTCACCAACAACATTGTTGTTGACTATGTTATGAATGACTTATGTTGCAGGTAAGCAAGTGTAGGAATGAACCTATTATGAACTTGGAATGCTACTTGGTTGTTGTCACTATGAACTTGGACTTTGTATGAATTATGAATTATGAATTATGAATTATGAATTATGAATGTAAATGAAGACATGACAATGACTATGTTTCCTTTGGTATTTTGTATCCTTGTTATTCAGTTCTAGGCCATATCCGGTGGCTATCGATTCTGTTAGACCGAATAAGAGGTGCAATGCATCCTCGCTCATGAGTCGGTCCAAGAGTTTCATATGTGTGGACTGGATGTCCGTTGTATGTGTATATGTGTGATGTTAGAAGCGTTGGTAATCTCGGGTAATGATACGGACAGCCGGTCCAACGCCCTCCCCCACACCTGGCAGGGTGCGGAGGAGGGGGTGTGACATCATGTCCCACCCACCTATTGGGTGGAAGCCTTACATTCCGCCACACATCTCCATAACATTCTTCCATCTAAACGATTCAATTTACAAACACCCACATTTCAGCTTTACCGCCGTCACCCTACCTATGATCATCTTAGAGTTTTTGGGTGTGCTTGTTATCCGAACCTGTCCGCCACCCAACAGAACAAGCTGACCCTCCCGGTCGATCCGTTGCATATTCTTGGGATACCCCGCCAACTTTTGCGGGTATAGGTGCCTTGATCCAACAACAGGCAGAGTCCATATCTCTTGCCACGTTATTTTTGACGAGAACTAGTTTCCGTTCTCGGACCCATCTACCGACCACAACTATGAATTCTTAATTACAGGGTTCAGATAGTAATTTCTTAAACTAAAGGTTCAAAACAGAATATTTAATGTAACTTTGGTGAAATTATATTTTCTACTCTCAAGTTTTTAATAATTACAAAATTAGCCCAAAACTTTACATAATTACATAAGTGGCCAAATTTATGAGTTTGGTCATATACGTATGATCTAATAAAAGTCCAGAATTGATTAACATGACTAGATTACAACAAAATCTTCCAATCAAAGATTTATGCGTAAAAAGAAAGAAAGTCCCGATTAAATGAGTTTTTGGACAAAGATCCAAACTTTATTTATAAAATTTAAGTTTGACATTGTTAGAACATCAAAATAGGTCCACCAACAGTTTAGGATTGTTACAAAAGAGATTTATGAATTAAAAATCATGATTCGATGAACATCCCCAAGTAATAGTCCACACACAGAGTTGAATTTTTTATTAGTCAACAATTAACAGAAACAAAGAGTTGTGTTTTGAAGAAAATAGTAAAATAAACATTTTTCGTAAAGAAACTTACTTGAGAAAATGAGTAGTAGGTCGAGAAATCAGATGGTCAAAGTTCGGTCCTTTGACTTTTTAACATCACGATCGAGAGGTCCAGAGACGAAATGATAGCTTGATAAGGTCAAGACAGGCACCATGAGTGCAGATACATGGTTAATTTATAGATAAGATGTGTCTTGGAGAGCAATATAGGGTTTTTGTATAATTTTGGTAATGGGTCAATCTTGGAAATGATTCAATCCACAAATTTTAGATCATGAAAAAGAATTGGAAGCAAGGGAAAGTTGGAAAACACTCTTAGGGTTTTTAGGATCGAAATACAGGAGAAAACGGGGCCTTAAACCGATCAAAAACGAGTTTTCTAGCCCCAAAAATAGCCCCAAAACGAGTGCAGTTGCGTTCACGTCGAAAATCAGACATGTTTTCTATACTGGAACTGGATACAAAACACGAAAGCAGGCTTGCTACAATGGTCAGGGCGCTTTTTTGTTATACAGCAGGTCGTTGGTTCGATCTCAGCGGCCAGCGGGTTTATTTAATTTTTTTTCTTCCTTTGTTCGTTCGCTATCCGTTTCAACTCGAAATTACACCAAATCTCAACCACAACCTTAAAACATGTATAAGAACACTATAGAACCATAAAATATGATTTTTGAGATTTACAGGTTCCCGATTACGACGATTCACGAACCGAAAACGCGTAAAAATCACGGATTGATAAATTTTCGTTTTAAAGCAACAAATCCAAGTCATAACCATCTAAAACAATCTTTGACTTTGTTAAATGGTAATTGAACATTTAAAATGTGATAATTGAGCTATACGAGTCTTCCGGCAATAACCGAAATCACACGTACATCGCAAATTATTTTATTCTCATTCTTAACAAACTGATTGACAATTGAATATTTTATTTTCGAAAATGATTTTTGATCATCAAAATATTATTTGAGAATATAATTTATTAAAAAAATTGGAATTCCTTGATAAATAATTAATCGAAAATCAAAAACGTGCGAAAGTATTAAACGGGTCGGGTCCTACAAATGGGTCGGACGTGGATGTTACAGTCTCCCCTACTTTAGGGAATTTCGTCCCGAAATTAGTAGAGATTAACAAGACAGAGGAAAATAACCCGATATGACTCTTACCAAAAAGGGAAACACATTGATCAAGAGGTAAGGTGATGATATAAAAGATTTCACCGAAAATGAGTGGACACTTTCGGTTACTGAATCATTTACACTGGTACCGACCTTCACCTAACCGCCAAGGCTAAGTTACTAATGGTTATAAAAAGGTTGACATAGCTTTTCGACACAACCAACAACTAAGGCCAACCCTCGGTCCGAATCCTGGTCCACTCTTAAAGCACCATCGATGTTTATATATAGGTTATACCGCAGCTAACCCACCATATCTTTTTACCCAAAAGTGTACTAGTCGCCTTCGGAGAACCACCTATTCCACATAACAACAATGAGTTTCGGTAACTGATTTTTGAGATTGCAATAGCACGATATAACCGAATGACACCAAAAAGCTACCAACACAGGATAAGTGACAAGAAACGATAACTAAAATCATAGCTTGACCTGTAATCGAGGTTGAAGGAGACAAACCGACTGTGGATAACAAATAAAACCACAGTCTCCCCCATTTTAGGAGCGAGACTGGAGGTATGGAATGCGAGGGGCGGGTGTAACATGTACGCTTTTGAAAATTGAGTTTGAGATCTTAACATAAGATCAATGAAATTGTTCCATATAAAAACAAATTTGTGATCGCTGATTTCTCGTCAAGACAACGCATCGAGTTCTGGTTATGCTAGACAGGTCGCGACCCACATCCGGCCCATCCACTAGACGCGAGGCTTAAACAAAAATCCATAATGATCTCTTGTCTAAACCCAAGACCTGGTGCCCATGACCGAAACCGATCGTACGTTGTAGCTAGCATCACGCACAATCGTCGGTTATGGCACGCATGGGTCCCGGATCAACAAGTGTAGTAAATAATGAGGTAGTGAAATCATAACCAAAACATGAGATGGTGAGAAAAGTCCAATGACATAAGAGAATTTCCACAATCGCAAAACAACCTTGCGTATAGAAATAGTGCGCGAGTAAAATAGATCACAAATCCAAAATTAGTCAACACCAAAAAGGGTCGAGCAAAATGAGTTGTGTCGAAGGTCATATACTGGGTGGCATGAGTTGAATACATAATTCGAATGGCATGAATATCATGGATCGAATAACAAGATTCAGACCACAAATCCCCAATACATGCATGGATAAAATTATATTGAAACATAAATTAAGTGTTGAGTGTCACAATTCAAAACCACAAAATTATCAACACCAAATGAAATCTTAAATCGCGTATAGAACGACACAAATTAGATCCATAGATCACATAAATCAGTCATTGAGTAACTTGTGACCAAAACCATAAATAAAGTATTAAATGTTGAACCTGTGAGTCGAGTAGAAGTCGAAATCGCACATCGAACAACAATCATATCCATGAAACGATCATTGATCTAACAAGAATCGAATCCATGAAGAAGAAATCGAGTACATGAACTTCGCAACTAAATATGGTTTCATGAGTCAACTATAAGTCGAGTTCACGAATTAAAATTTTGAATTCATAAATCAACTATTTAACAATAATCGAGTCCATGAGTTTAAATAACATGAGTTGAATTCATAAACTGATTATTGAATCACCAAGAATCGAGTTCATGAATTTAAATAACAAGAATGACTTTCATGTATCGACTACCGAATCACCAGAAGTCGTGCCATGAGTTTAAATAACCAGAATGGGATTCGTGCGTCGACAATTGAATCACCAACAGTCGAGTTCATGAAATTAAATATCCAAAGTGGAGTTCATGGGTCGGATATTGAATCACCAACAATCGCGTCCCTGAATTTAAGTAGCAGAAAAGGGGATTCATGGACCAACTATTGAATCACCAACGATCGAGTCCATGAATTTAAATGACGAAAAATCAAAATTCACAGATCGACCATAATAGTCGAGTCCATGAATTTAAATAAACAAAATCAAATTCGTGGAGCGACTAATGAGTCGAATTCATAAATTAAACAGCAACAAAAAAATTTCCCCCGAGTTTAATGTTTAAGTAATACGAGTTCCATGATTTAAAACTGAGAGCGGGTTTAGAGTAAATTCGAATATCGCCAACGAAGGCGATTAAGAATTTAGGGGTTACAAATAGAGTTTGAGAGTAATTTAAAAATGCTTATTGAATCAGGAGAAAATCATGACGAACAGAACCACAAACTTGGATTAGATTAACCCATCTATGTCACATGAGAAAGACAATTTAAAAACATCATCACCATGCAGGGGATAGAACCCAGAGTGAAAGTTGATCTAGAAGGAGAGAGAGGTTTTCGAGGGCCAAAGCATGAAAGTAAATGACAACAGAAGTTAATAGTACATGGGTTTTTGAGATATTTGAGGCGATAAGGTGACTTGCAACGGATATACACCATATATAGGGGTAGACGCAGAAGTCGACTTGGCAAATGGGAGGAAGACCCGATACGTCTTTGGGAAACTCAGGATGGTCCCGAGTGACTGGGATCTCTTTTATTCCCCTTTCTTTATCGTGAACTTCCAGGATATGGGCTATGAATGCCACGTAGTCCTTGTGCAAGTATTCGTGGGCTTTGGTGACATGCATGTGCTTGAGCCCACTCACTAATTTATCGCCCTGGATCACCAGGACTTGAATGTGAAAGTCCGGGAGAGGTGATGAAGGATTCTTCTTGAAACGTACAACTTTATTGTTAATAGGGGTAAAAACCTTGAGGATAGGTCGGGATAAAATAACATAATCGATGGTTCCAGTTGTGAGTAAGACTGAAGCATAGTCAATAAAGGTTCAGGGCATAGTGTGAAATATGACTAAGGGACCATGTGAAAATTTAGATTCGAGCGAGAAATTTTTAGATTTTGAGCGCATATAGAATTGTCTACTTGCGAGGTTGTAAGGTCGTGATTTTTGTAGACATGCAATCTCGTAGCATGTAAACTCGCAAACTCCTTAACAAGCAGACTCCCAGGCATTTGTTTATTGAAATCAACTACGAGAGATTAAAATGTGAATGTTTTAAAACGGGCATGTTGATTTTTTTTTGTTGCCAAAACGGTGAATCATATACATGCTGGTTCGTAGACTCGTTAGTGTAAAAACTTGTTAACTTGTAAGCGTGGAATCCCGTAACCACGCAAACATATAAACTTGTGAGCACATCAACGGGAACTCACCAACATGTAATGTAGTAAAAAAATGATGCGTGTAGATTTTTAGAAAATTGAACGTAAAACGAAACATAATGTGTCAAATGATGAAATTTCCGAGTTGCTAAAATGAATTTTTTTTTTGGGATGCTTGAAAACCGAAAGGCTAGACTTATGAGGTAAGTTTAGGGTTGAGGGGGGCATCACGTTACGACGGATCAAGGACAAAGTGCTTTCATATTGATTAGTTTGACTAAAACGATGGTTATCAGGCCAACCTAGAACTTTCATTACGTGAATCACCACGCAGAGCGTGTCCATTGGTATTGGTACGATCATTTGAGGTATGATGTAGTGCAACGAGCTATAGTGTTTAGGTTGAAAACTTGTGTGGGTTGGATACTGAAGATGAGAAAGGTGCTTAACAGGTGGAACGATCAGTATGGGAGTTTTGTGAAATCGCGAGGTATTAGTTTAAAATTGGTAGTACCAAATAGGGTAGTACCCTGATGGTACAATTATGGTGACGAAAAAATGACAATCATTTGAGGGCATGGGAAGGTGTGAAAACTGGGTAGCTTCGAATTGACTTCGTGTACACCATGAAATGCAATCCGAGGTAAAAACCGGGGTGTCATGGAACTCGAGTTACCAATAAAACAAGGGGACATATAGAGTTGTAATCTTTAATGAAAATAGTTTCATAAACGAGCAACGTAAAGCATAGTGTAGCATGAGATGAAACGCAACATAAGAGTGTCGTATGAAATCACAAGATTATAAATCAAGAACCATAAAGAAAACGTTGTAGGTGATAAAATGCATGATATGATGTATGTGAATATCGTAAAAGAAAATGTAGTAAATCAATCAAATCAACAAGAGGGGAGAATACGTAAAATCGTGAAGGTAATAGTCCAATATTGAAAATCACAATGATAACATATCATTGAGTTCATGAAAACAACTGGTCAATACAATAAGAGGGATCATCATGTAAAACATGCGAAGTTGAGAATTCATGAGGGCGCAACATAAAATATCGAGCATCATTGAAAACATGAAATTTACAACATCGCGTAAAACAAGAAATCATGATGGTTTGGGAAAACAGAATGGAGTGGTGCTCACTTCCCGATTGGGAAGCTACAATCGTTGACTAATCAGAGTTATTTGTGATTCCTAGCAGTATACTGACATGCTTTGGCCTAATAGGTTCCAACGCTCTCACCAAGGGCTCCCAGTTAGGTGTCTAGATCCCACGATAGATTAGGATTTATACGTAACACCAGGCTAAAGAAAGAGCCCCCAGCTACCGGCGCCTTCCCCCTTCCAATTACTACATGTATGCTAGAAACCTAACTCTAAAGAGAGTTTAAAATCAAAAATCGCTTTCCTAAAATGATACATAAGGCACCATTACTAAGGAAAGAGGCTAGGAATCCTCAAAATATTTGTGTATGCGTGTGTGTTAAGTGTTCGAAGTCGAGAGAGAAATCAAAACGGGTAAGACTAAGAGCATCTAATGGAAATAACAAGTAATAAAGCATACTAAGCATGAGGTACTCATGCAGGACGCCTAAGGCAGTAGTCTAGGTCAAGCCATTTCTAATAACCTAGATCCCTATAGTCGTGGCTCTGATACCAATCTGTCACACCCCAATCGATGGTGGAATATGTTAGGGCGTGAGGATTGTCCAGATGCTCACAACACTAATATTACATTGCAATATATCTTAATCAAACTCATTTCATTAATCAACAAAATAACAGTACAACATATAATTCCAACATACAAATTACAATAATATGACAATTATTCGTTAAGGTCACCACTAAGTCCAAAGGAAATCCTATGTGTCTACGTCAAGTTCTTCACATCAATTAATGCTTCGTGCAAGATGTATAAGGTATAGAGTCAACTACAAAGTAGTTGGTGATTAAACATAAGTTTTGACACATGCATAAGTGGAAAGTCATGTGATCTATTGTTAAGTGATAATTCCAAGTACAATAAACAAGTTATGAGATAGAGCACAATATAGCATAAACCAACCCTGACAATTAGGATCCCATCACCCGACGCCAATTACCGGTCAAGTCAGGTGGGTCGTCATACCAATAAATCTATTATGGTTACCCAGGATTTTTTACAGTTAATGTTACGCTTGAGTTTGAGTTTGAGTTTGAGCACAATCCAACAATACATCACACAAGTTCACATACTAGCAATTTGTAACACCTCGTCAAAAACAGGTCAAACCTCTTTCCGTTGACTTTCTATATTGAATATTTATATGTTTTAATTATATGATTAACCGAATTAGTTTCGATAGCTAAATTGATAACTGATTAAAACTCCGTGTTTGTATACCCGTGAAATACGAAAGATTTCATATTTTAAATATAGAACTTTAATAACAAGAAATTAAATATAAAAGTTGACTTTTTATATTTTATCTAAACCCATATAAACTGTTAAAACGTCTTACGAACTCAAAATGTAATGGAAAACGTAACATTGTCAAGACTTTAACCGAAACGAGATCCGTTAACCCTATTGGGCCCCTTTAGGCCCAATAAGCCCGAAACAACCCGGATAAACCCGAAACTTAACCTGATGATTCAAACCGACTAACCGACTGTTCGACCCGAACCGGAACTCGACCCGCGGCCCGGATGGCCTTGGGCCAAACCCGGCGCCTCGCGGCCCAACTCGAGGACCTGGCGCCTAGCGGCCCAACCCGACCCGTCCTCCCTCGCAGCCCAACTCGAGAACCACCGGCCCAGCCCACTCCCCTTGGGCTTCGACCTGGTAATTAAATGGGCTTCGGCCCAGTGCCTCTTCCGAATTTCGAATGGGCTTCGGCCCACAATCAAAACAATTTAGTTAAATTGTTTAGCCCACTAGTTTTATAAAATGTAACCCATAACTTTTATAAACTTTTAGCCCATTAAATTTTATAAAAATCACCACCATGTGATATTAAATATACTTGGACTATAATTTAAAAAGTTGTGATTTTTAATCACCACTAACCACATTATATTTTATAAAACTTCCACCACTTTTATAAAATAACTACAAGGTTTATAAAAATAAATCACCAACTCTTGGTTTAGTTGGGTAAATGTGGTGTTGACAACACATAATTACCCAAAGGTTAATAAACCTAAGCCTAATTATAAAAGAGGGACCAAGCCTTCACTTGTCTCCCCACACCCAACACAAGCAAACACACACTCCTCTCCCTCTCCTCCCTAACCGGCCGAGAACCACCCTCCACCACCGAGCGCCGTCGGCCAGCCACCACCGGACCACCCATTGCCGCCGCTGCCCCACCTCGCCGGACCACCGCCGGACCGCCGCCACCTCTCGTTTTTCTCCTCCCCTCCTTGTGAGTTCTCTAACTCACTTCTCCTTACATTTTTACACCCAAGGATCACCCTACAATTCTTGACAACAAACTAAACACTTGCATAATTGATTAAATCATCTAAATCTCTCTTCTCTACCTCCTTCTTCTTTGATCTTAAAGTTCCTTTTGGTGTTCTAAGAGAACTTAAAGTAACCAAGGGAATGGGTTAAACACTTGGAAAAATCCTATGAAAGTATCCAAGTGCACCCAAAGATCATCATGTTTACATTTATTTAATTTAATTGTCCTAACACAAAGTGTTAGTAATTGTTATTTAAATTACTTGTCCTAACACCAATGTGTTAGTGATTGTTATTTAAATTACTTGTCCTAACACTAATGTGTTAGTGATTGTTATTTATTTACCTTGTCCTAACACCAACGTGTTAGTACTTGCATTTCATTTAATTATTGGTCCTAACACAATGTGTTAGTAGACATGAACTTATAATATGTCATGAAAATACTAAGAAAATGAAAGAATATGATGAACATTTTAATGGACTTATTTAAAATCAAAGAAAATAAATAAGTAACACACATGTAGATTATGACTAAAAATGATTAAACAAATGATGATAAGTAAAAGAATATTACTTGTTTAGGAAAAATGACACATTAAATATGTTGTAAAAGACTTACAAGACAAAAGGAATTTTTATAGATTTCTTTACCAAAAATGGAAGGAATAAATTTAGGTCAAATGATTGGTTTGACATAAATTCTTAGATTTATTACAAGTTTTAACCAATAAAGGAAATGTTATAGAAATGGAGGATTTTTCTATAAAAAGATATTGGATAAAATGAACATGTTTTATAAAAGACTTTTATAAAAATAATCAAGCAATTAGTTTTTTTTTAAACCTTTATTATTACTTTGATGAATTGAAGTAATCGAAATGAGGATACGTTGCGTAGTAATAAAACCGGGACCATACGGCGATATACGCGAAAACATAAATGTTTAAAATCTCCAAACAATTTCCTATCATGTTTTATTAAAACAATCCAAAAGTTATGATAAATAAACTTTTATAAATCCAAGCGTCGCCAAGTAATATTTTAGAACAATGTTTTAAATTTCATGCAAATGAAATATTAATCGATTTCGAAATATTAAATGATTAAATGTCAAACGATTCATGTTTTAAAATGAAATGAATAATCAATCGTGACGAGTAATTATTTACAAAAGGATTTAATCTATGTTCTATTCATGAAAGTATTGTTAATCATAATTATTTAAAAATAATTATAACTTACATGATTAACAAATCAAACGTGTAATTATTTAATTAAAAATAATTACACAAACTTGTAAAAATAATAATAAACATTATGATTTTTTTAAATTCAATATTCGGGACTTGATTGAACTACAAAGTTGTTTAATCTTTTGTTATATTTATTGAACATAAATATAAATAATCATGAAAGTATTTATTTAATAAATACAAGCTAACGGGTTTTCAAAACGTATACAAACGGGATTAAAATGTCAAGACTTGACCGGTATCACTTGGGTGACTTATGTTACTCAAATGATTGTATACCTTATGCATATGTTTATTTAATTATTTAGGACGTTACGTGCTACCGTTCCTACACTGCTTATTTACTGCTTACCTGCTGATTTAGTGAGTTTCACGACCCCTTTTCCTTTAACTGTTTTATTATTTGGGGGAGAAATCATGAAATCTGATAAATGCTTTTTACTTAATATTACGGTTTATCTGTTAGCCGTATGACTACTTGTTCTCTTACTGATTGCCCAATTTGGTACATTATCGTTATAAACGTTTGTACAACCGTATCCCACCATTAATTGATTTCAATTAGTTCTGTACGAAACGATAGCTAGTGAATAGATCTATTTGGGTTGACAACCTTGCCCTAACTGGTAGCTCCAGTTCTGACTCCGGATTGTATGGGGTACACGTCAGTTATTCTGCTCTGTTTAACATCTCTAGGCAAGAGATGCTTTGGGTGGGTAAACCGTTAGTATTTGAAATCAAAGTTCAGGTGAGCTCATACATCCACAACAATAAACCCACATAATATTTAAGTACATTGAAAACTGTTTTACAAATGTCTTATGATAAGTTATAAACCTGTGAACCTCGCCAACTTTATGTTGACCTTTTTAAATTCATGATTTCTTAGATAATTGAAGCGAACTTTCGGAGGACATGCAAATGGGGCTTATTCATGCTATCGGACCTGCTCTTGGAGTCATAGTCCCAACCCATCCAAATAAACTGTTTTATGTTTTAACTTTAATTTAGACTTTATGTTTTTAAAATGTAAGACATTATCGTTTCCACTATCTTTCCGTTGCAATTGAAATGACGTAATGTTTTATGAAGTTTAAATTTATTAGATATTGTTCTATGTATCCTCGACTATGATTCCATTCTCGCTCACACACGATACCGTTGACCCGGGTGTGACAAATTGGTATCAGAGCCGCAGTTATAGCGAACCAGGATAAACAAACAAAAGAAAAACCGAACCTGGACTATAACCCACTCCGAAGCTATCATTTGCATGAAAGACCTCATCTCCAACATGTTTACTTATGCTAGATTATATGTTACTTGTGCATTGATTTCCTATGTCGTTATGACGTTACTGACACATGTTTCCTGCGGGAATATTTATCGCAGAGATGGCTTCTAGGGAAGTCATTTGCATTGCCAATTCCGACGGGGAACAGAGTGTGGAGGACTACACACCATCACCCGAGGACCCAGCACCCGAGGACTACACGCCCTCGCCCGAGGATCACGTACCCTCCAGCCCCGAGTTACAGGCGGCTACTGTGGGTACTATCCACCGATCTACCATACCTTCCAGCTTTCTGAGGCCACTCAGGCCCCTGACCTCAGATGATACTCCGGACCACCCTGATCCCACCGCCACTGATGGCGGTGAGGCCCTCATTGGTGCTTCAAGCACCACCGACCCCTTCGCAGGCCGTGATCGGTCTGTGAAGACCTATGTCGCCACACCTGGTGGCGGCAGACGGGGATTAACCCCGGGACGGACACTTGGTCCATCCCGGACTCGTGAGGTCGGAACAACCCCTGAGGAGACCGCGCCCAAGCGGCGCCATGTGTTTGAGCTACCTCACCTCGCATGGATACCAGGCCAGGTTCAGCACTGGCGGATCATAAAGGAGTTCCCGAGTTGTTATGCTCGAGGAGAGTCCTCACTCCCTGGCCCCTCCTGCCGAGTGCCCTTAGGCATCTCGCCCTTCACTCACGAGCCTATATCTGACACTGTACCACTTCCGGTGGCTCGTCTGAGGCGCATTGAGACCGACCTGGGGGAGCTTGACGCTGATGTCCGCCAGCTGCCGACCACTCCTGAGGTGACATTCCTTAGGAACCAGATAACTGAGTTGATCGGATGCATGGGCGCTACTGACGGCGCCATGGGGTCCCTCCATGCCCACATGACCGGGGTCAGCATGGCCACTACCGATCTGCTCCTCTCACATGAGAGCCTACAATGGAGGGTCGCAGCACTGGAGTTTGTATCTGGACGACTCCTCTCCACCCTCCATGCCATGACCCAGGGCCCGACTTTCTTTTACATGCCACCTGGTCCTCCGCCCCCACCACCATGCTAGATAGATTTGACCTAGCCTTTTGATAGCCATTTTATGGATGAAACATGTTAACCTTGATTATGATCGGGATTGCTAGCCCATGATGAAAAAAACTTGTTTCTTTTGAATATGTTTTATCTGTAATATGGTAGAAAAACAATGGATGTATTATGATTATGTTTAATGGTATGTTATGGTTATGGATTTATTGTTATCATCTTGTGGTTGTGTTGTATATGTTGTTATCATTATTATTACTATGACACGTTATGTTACTTCATCCTTTCTTTCATCTCACGTTTTCTTGGTTGTGTTTGCGTGTAAAATGTTTTGGCAACTGATGTATGTCGTAGCAGTTATTCTCGAGCATGTAATAACCCCATTTACATATTATCTAAAATTTTCTTTATGTTGACAATTGTAACTTAAAGCGAAATCATGCCACCGAGACGCCGAACCAACAGGAACGTTTCACCTCCTCCGCCACCTACTCCCATGACTGCGGAGGAAATCGAGGAGATGATTGCTAAGCGCGTCGCAGAAACTATTGCCGTCGCTGAAACCCAACGTCAGAACGAAAATAGGGCACGCGGTAAGTACGAATTAACCAATGTTAGAAAAACACTAGACTACAACTTTCCTAAATTGTATTCAACGTTTCGACCTAACAATTGCAGGCCCCCGCGAATGTTCATACAAAGACTTTATGAACTGCAAACCCTCGAATTTCAAGGGTTCTGAAGGCGCTGTTGGTTTAGTTCGATGGTTTGAGAAAATGGAGTCCGTCTTCCACATAAGCAACTGCCCTGAGCAGTACATGGTCAAGTATTCCACATGCGCACTGACTGATAGTGCACTGACTTGGTGGAACTCCCATGTTGATGCTATGGGAACTAATTTGGCTTACGCCATGACATGGGATGAACTCAAACAACTGCTTCGCGATGAGTATTGTCCTAGAGAAGAGCTTCAGAAACTCGAAGCTGAGTTCTGGAACCTATCCATGAATGGAGCCGATGTTGCTGGCTATACCAAAAGGTTCCGTGAGCTCGCTCATCTCAGTCCGACCATGATCACTCCCCTGTACAAGAAGGTAGAACGGTACATCTAGGGACTTGCACCTCATATCCAGGGGAACGTGTCACACCCCCAAAAATCCCATGCGCGATAACGCGCCGCAGGGAGCGTGACAGACCAGGATCGATGTCCATTAGTTACACCAAACGACCAATAATTAATAAAAGGTTGTATAATTTTATTAAAATATAAATACAGAGTTTTACAAATGCGGAAGCGTAACATGCTGAAAGTATTTATTGTAAAAACACCGCCACCCAAGGTGACGTGGCTTGTTCAAAGATAATAAAAGGGTTTCGAAGTCTCATGCATGCGTACTCGTGATACTCGAACATCTGCAACCTGAGAATAACATGCTAAAAAGTGTCAACACAAAGGTTGGTGAGTTTACAGGTTTATTGGTTCAAAAACAGTTCCAGTTTAATGTAAATCGACTGTTCAACAACAGTCCCAGTTCAGAGTAAATCAACTGTTCATCGACAGTTCAAGTTTAAGTTCAAGGTTGACTGTTCAACAACAGTTCAAGTTCAGTTTAAGATTGATTGTTCAACAACAATCTAGTTGAGTTTAAGATTGACTATTCAACAATAGTCAAGTTGAGTTTAAGATTGACTATTCAACAATAGTCAAGTAGTAAGAGCATAATCACTAATATATATCAAATAGCTAGCTAGGCTATATACATGAAACTTCGCACGTTGATGGTCACCGAAGCTAACAGTTGTTTACAGTTTGCGCACTTTGCCTTGTTGTGTTTAGGACGAATATAACACCCGTTCGATATCCAATCGTGTCAGAGCGACTGACCCGGGTGGGGTTTGTCAGACCCAGTAGTACTACAATATATTTCCCGCTATCGTCATTAATACTAACGGTACCATAGGAAGGACTTTGTTGTATAGTGTGCTACAAGTACTTCAAGTGATATATAAAAGTCTAATTATCTCAGTTGTGTAAATCATGCATGTTAATCTCCCCCAAAAGGATTAAAACAGTAAAATGGGGCCGTGAAACTCACCTTAGGTTGCTCGGCAAGGTTTCCAGACAAACGGTTAATTCAAGTAGCAAAAACGAGTCTTGTGCAAGCAATCAATCACCTAACGAGCATACGAGTATAAGTGTGTGTTCTAAACTATTAAATCTAACGTAAACGATAAAAACGAGGAATCGTGAAGTCCTGGAATAAGTCGAGGATGGCACGTGTGCCAAATCCGAGCGAATATCGAAATAACGCGAGAAAATCCAATATATATCTTTAATATATATTTTCTAAGTAAATACATATATATTATATATATATTTAAATAAATGTTCAAGTGACGTTGATAATAAAGTTTTAACAAGTTATATATATATATATATATATTCATAAATATGTTAAACCTAATGATTTAAATATTTATTTTGAAAAGAACAACAATTTATGGTGAAACATAATCTAAAACCGAGTATTTCGTGTTTCTAATCAATACAACGCTTTTTAATAGTTTCCTAAAAAAAACATTTTAATGTTTACACAAAATATTACTTCGTTTCAATCCAACGTCTTGTATATATATATATATATATATATATATATATATATATATATAATAGTTTACACAATGAATATATATATATATATATATATATTTATCATTTTTAGATAAACCCAAAGTTTTATCTCAAGAAATATATACATGGATGTTTAAAAACTATATTTTTACTTTAAATTGACAAGTTAAACATGTTTTATAACTAAAAATATGATTTACGAGGTTTAAATGTCTCAATTATAATTTTTATGGGTTTATCCATTCTTAAGAAATTGTTTTAAACAAGTTTTAGTTTGATCCACCCCTTGAACAACACTTAAAAACAAAACAGAAAAACATGTAGGTCGCAAGGTTCGAACCTGCGACCTCCCCAATCCCAGCACAACACCCAAACCATTCGGCCAAGGCTGCCTTTTGTTTACGAATCCGGAACAAAGTCTTTTATACAGCAATGGTGGCTAGAAACGGGTTTAAAAGAGAAAACAGGAAAAGAAAACGCAGAGGCCGGGTTTAGAACCCGCGACCTCGACGTTACAGCCCAGCGCTTAAACCAGTTGTGCCAGCTTGACGTCTGGTTTAGATTCAGTACACAAAATATATAACCTATTACCGGCGCGTGTCATCTTCTTCCCTTAGGACTTCGGTGATCGGAACCCTAGTTCCGGTCGCCAGAAAATCGCAAAACTCAAATAAAACACGTAACAATGTGCGACTAACATGTAAAGATGATTACCTTTAATTAGAGATGAGAGACGACGAGTTTTAGACGCCGAAAACGAACCCGAAGCTTAGCCGCGAACACCGAGCACTAACATGAAATCTAATTCCGATTGCACCAGGTTACTCCTCATAAACTCGCGACCACAGTGGTGATCAGAATGAGGTCGAATGGTGGTGGTTCGGTGGGTTTTTGGTGGATCGCCGGAAAACTAAAAAAAACAAACGAGAGAGAGAGAGAGAGATACGAGAGAGAGGGTGACTTGAGGCTAACAAATGATTTCTGGGAATTAACTAGTCCTAATGATCGGTGGTCAGTTGAAACCGATCGGAAATTGATTGCCGAATTCAAATCGGTCGAGAATGGGTCGACGGTTACTCACTGGTAATTCATCACCATAAATACGAGAATGGTCAATTGACATTTCTAGTCCCTCACGAATTTACATTGCAGAAAATGGATTTGATTAATTACAGAAATAACCACATAAGGTTTTGTAGTAGAAAAGAGGTTTAGGAATTGGCAAAAAGGGTCCCTCAAGGTTATAAATCTCTAACTAACTCTAACAGAGTTAACGGGGAATGTTTCTAACGACGAGTATACGAGGAACGTCAAAATATACAAATCGTATAACGTTTATAAGAAATATAAATTTCGTTTAAATTCACATAAAATCATAGAATATAATTCCTCAATTATTTATTTAAATCATAACCTATATTCTTAAAGTCTCATAAAGTTTTGACTAAAAGTCTATAAATATATAATTTATGTTTACATAAAATCACAATTATAAATCAATGATTTAATATAATACATGTGAAATATATACAAATATATCACATAAAATCATAAGGTGAAATCATAGAATATCAAACGTTTAAATTTTCGTGCATGCTCGTAGTGATTGATCACACAAAACCCTAATGCTAAAGTCAACAAGTCAACACAGTTAAGCACATAAATGTTCACACAACATTTAATACGTTTTACGTTCAGTTAATGTCAGAAAGTGACCTGAAAAGTCGGATTGTCACAGTATCCCCTTGTTGAAGAATTTTCGTCCTCGAAAATTGCGTAACGCGGTAAAAGTTAATGAGCTAGACACAAAGAAAAAGAAGAGAAAAATTCTCAGTCGTCACATCATCCCCTTGTTGAAGAATTTTCGTCCGCGAAAATTAAACCAGTACCTGAACTAGACGAAGGCTGAACCTTGAATAGTCTGGGATATTTCTTCATCATCTGATCTTCGCGTTCCCATGTGAATTCAGGACCATGTCTCGAGTTCCAACAAACTTTAATGATTGGAATTTTGCTACGCTTTAACTGTTTAACCTCCCGGTCCATAATTTCCACCGGTTCTTCGATAAATCGAAGTTGTTCGTCTACATGCAACTCCTCAAGTGGAGTGATTAACGTCTCATCTGCTAAACATTTCTTTAAATTCGACACGTGGAAAACGTTATGTACCCCACTTAGTTCTGCTGGTAAGTTTAGTTCATATGCTGATAGACCAACTCTATTAACAATCTCGAATGGCCCAATGTATCTTGGGTTTAACTTACCACGTTTACCAAAACGTACTACACCCTTCCAGGGTGAGACTTTTAACAAGACCTTGTCTCCTTCCTTAAATTCCAAAGGTCTTCGCCGTTTATCAGCATAACTTTTCTGTCTATCTCGTGCGGCTGCCATACGATTACGAATTTGCACGATTTTCTCTGTTGTCTCGAGTACTAACTCAGGACCTGTGAGTTGACTGTCACCAACTTCCGCCCAACAAAGAGGTGATCTACACTTTCGTCCGTAAAGTGCTTCAAACGGAGCTACACCGATACTGGTGTGATAACTGTTGTTATACGAGAATTCCACCAAGGGTAAGTGTTTATCCCAACTTTCACCGAAATCAATCGCACATGCACGCAACATGTCTTCAAGAGTTTGAATGGTCCGTTCACTTTGGCCATCGGTCTGAGGGTGATATGCAGTACTCATGTCTAGACGCGATCCCAATGCTTCATGTAGAGATTCCCAACATTTGGATGTAAATCGAGCATCTCGATCTGATATGATAGAAACTGGTACTCCATGTCGCGAGACGATCTCTTTAAGATAACGTTTGCCTAATGTCTCGGAGGTATCAGTTTCCTTGATCGGTAGGAAATGTGCCGACTTAGTTAAGCGATCAACAATTACCCAAATTGTATCACATTTGCTTGCTGTACGGGGTAGCTTTGTGATAAAGTCCATAGCAATTCCCTCCCATTTCCACTCGAGAATTTTTGGTTGTTGAAGTAACCCTGCCGGTTTTTGGTATTCTGCCTTAACCTTGGAACAAGTCAAGCACTTGCTTACGTAAGTGGCAATGTCAGCTTTCATCTTAGGCCACCAGTAAATCAGTTTCAAATCTTGGTACATCTTATCTGGGCCTGGATGAATAGAGTAACGAGACTTATGGGCTTCATCCATAATCAATTCCCTCAAATTTCCATACACGGGAATCCATATTCGGTTCGCACAATACCGGATACCATCGGATCTAACTTCCAGTAACTTATCCATACCCCGCAAGGATTCTAACTCCATGTTCTCAGCTTTGAGTGCTTCAAGTTGTGCATTCCGGATCTGATCAGGTAATCCTGTATGAATAGTAAGTTGCAACGCACGAACTCTTCTAGGCTTGGGGTTATCCTTCCGACTTAAGGCATCAGCTACCACATTAGCTTTGCCTGGATGGTATCTAATTGCGCAATCGTAGTCATTAAGAAGTTCCACCCAACGACATTGTCTCATGTTCAACTCCTTTTGAGCAAAGATATGCTCGAGACTTTTGTGATCAGTGTAGATAGTACACTTTGTACCATAAAGATAATGTCTCCAAATTTTCAACGCGAAAATGACTGCTCCCAACTCCAAATCATGAGTTGTATAATTCTGCTCGTGAATCTTTAATTGGCGAGAGGCATAAGCTATAACTTTCTCCCTTTGCATCAACACGCAACCTAATCCTTGCTTCGATGCATCACAATACACCACGAAATCATCACTACCCTCTGGTAGGGATAATATTGGTGCGCTACAAAGTTTCTGCTTTAGTAGCTGAAAAGCGGCGTCATGCTTTCCATTCCAGTTATATGCCGTTCCTTTATGCGTTAGCGCCGTAAGAGGTTGGGCTATCTTTGAAAATCCCTCGATAAATCGTCCATAATAACCTGCCAAACCAAGAAATTGGCGAATTTCCGTTGGTGTCTTAGGCGCAGGCCAATTCTTAATTGCCTCAACTTTGATTGGATCAACGTGAATCCCCTGATCATTAACGATATGACCAAGAAATTGCACCCCACGCATCTAGAAATCACACTTTGAAAATTTTGCATACAATTGCTCCTTCTTGAGTAACACTTAAGATCAAACGAAGATGTTGTTCATGCTCCTCCTTAGACTTAGAATATACCACAATATCATCAATGAAGACGATGACGAATTTATCGAGATATGGCTTGCAAACGCGATTCATCAAGTCCATGAAAATCGCAGGTGCGTTGGTTAATCCGAATGGCATAACCATGAACTCATAATGACCATAACGAGTTCTAAACGCTGTTTTTGAGACATCCTCCTCGCGGACTCTCAGCTGGTGATAACCTGATCTTAAATTGATTTTGGAATAGTAGCTAGATCCTTGTAGTTGATCAAACAAATCATCGATTCGGGGCAAGGGATAACGATTCTTGACAGTCACCTTGTTGAGCTCTCTGTAATCGATGCACATTCGAAAGGTTCCATCCTTCTTCTTAACAAACAACACTGGAGCTCCCCAGGGTGATGAGCTGGGCCTAATAAATCCCTTTTCAAGCAGTTCTTGAAGTTGAGTATATAGCTCTTGTAACTCATTTGGTGCCAAACGATATGGTGCACGAGCAATAGGTGCTGCTCCAGGAGCAAGATCAATCTGAAATTCGACTTCTCGATGAGGCGGTAGACCTGGTAGATCTTCCGGAAAGACTTCAGGAAAGTCCTTCACAATCGGGATATCTTCAATTCTCTTCTCCTCATTCGTTTTCTCTGAAATGTTCGCGAGAACAGCAAAATGTCCTTTACGCAAACACTTCTGTGCCTTGAGATAAGATATCACACCCATAACAGTACCACACTTTTCTCCTTGAACTGAGAGTAATTCTCCACTAGGCAACGGTATCCGAACAATTTTTTTTCATGACAAACGATTTCAGCACGATTCTTGGATAGCCAATCCATTCCCACAATGACATCAAAACTTCCCAAAGAGATGGGCATAAGATCTATTTCTAATTTATGGCCAGCCAATTCCAATTTACAGTCTTTAACTAAATGGGTAGACTCAACAAGTTTACCATTAGCAAGTTCAACTACGTATTTAGCATCTAAAGGAGTCATGTTGGCATTTATCATATTGCTAAATTTAGTAGATATGAAGCTTCTATCGGCACCAGTGTCAAACAAGACTAGAGCATAATATCCGTTAAGAGAAAACTTACCGGTAACGACATTTGGATCTGCCCTAGCATCTCCCGAGCCTATGACAAAAGCTCTACCTCTGGCACCATTTCCACCGTTGTTCCCATTGTTGTTGTTATTATTGCCATTGCGATTGCCAGTGTTGGTGTTATTGTTGTTATAGTTGTTGTTGTTGTTTCCACCGTTCAGCTGGGGACAATTTCTCTTTATGTGGCCTTCTTTCCCATAATTAGAACAACCTTTAGGGGCTTCAGCATCCTGAACTTGTTTCCCATTATTCTTAACCCTGCAGGTTTTGGACTGATGACCCTTCTTTCCAAAATTTGCACACACATAAGAGTCGCACGCACCATAGTGATGGAAACCACACTTGTTACAACGTGGGGAATTTCCCATGTAAGATGATCCTCCTTGGCCGCCTCGGCCTTGATTGTTCTGCTTCTGGTTGTTCGAGGAAAAATTCCTTGATTGTTCTGCTTCTGATTGTTCTGCTTCTGGTCATTGAAATACACGAGTGTGACGGTGTCCTACCAGGACCAACTTTTCATAATATGCTCCAAAAAGGTTCACAAATGGATTAGAATCCAATAATAAACGGGATCAGATTAGATGTGATTGCGTTTACAAGAATGGAGGACTTTCAACCATCCGATTGAGGCGAACATGCCCGACATTCGGATGTCATGGGGTTTAAGGTAAGAGATGCATCCTTTACAACCATCAGCTTGCCGTTTCGGATTCCCTAAGGTTTCCATACATTGCAAATTACATTTACGTGTGCACCCGTAACTGTAATTTACCCTATATGGTGACCCTAGTTCCTCTTACTTCAGCTACCAGGTATTGTGGAGTACCTATGAGATATCCTTGGAGTTGGTATCGAGAATAGGGTCACTTACCGATAGTTATCCTGACAAGAATTCGTTAAAGAGACAAGTCTCGAGAACAACATGTTCACTTAATTGGAATGACCCACCCGAAGTGAGTCAGCCATAATTTTTAGCTTAAAAGGATTTGAATAGGGTTCCGACTTGAACACCATCTTATACATAAAGAGAAACTTTAGTCGGCCCACAATATGTACCGTTGAGGTTATAAGAGTTGTTCGCAGGTTGCGTTATCTCGACGCATAATCCGATAGAAACGAGAAGAGGGGGCTTAAAAGATCAAGGCAAATGGGAAAACGCTCAGGGTAATAGAGGCAGATACAAATGACCTCATGAGCAACCAATTGAATTCAAACAATGTTGCCACTGCTCAAAGTTGAATGATCGCACCATTAGCACGTCATGATTTCATTCCCTGAACATGAGAGTTGAGCTATATATGAAAGGCATGTATAATAAGCACCTCCTAAGCTAAGATAGAGGTTTAAGGAAAAGAAGGGGTATTACACCACCTTCTCTATGCAACATACATCCATAGTATGTGCATTACGCGCACTTGTTTAATCCGGAATAAATCCCGAGTAGCAATCAACTCATCAAAAGTATAACCGTGATCCTTCAATCTGGTTCGACGTCTCGTTGTACATAAATGTTAACCAAGAGGTACATAACTTAGAGAGGTTAAGAAAAATTACTCAAGACTAATCGGCTCCTCGCCGTGAGTATAATGGGATTGGATAATGTATACGACATACCGTAAACCAGGTGCGCGTACGAGTGAGTATCACGATGCATGAGAGAAATGTTTAAGTGCAACTAATGCAAAACAGTTACAGTCTAAGACGAATCTTAGTTCGCTGCAACCAATGGCTCTGATACCAATCTGTCACACCCCCAAAAATCCCACGCGCGATAACGCGCCGCAGGGAGCGTGACAGACCAGGATCGATGTCCATTAGTTACACCAAACGACCAATAATTAATAAAAGGTTGTATAATTTTATTAAAATATAAATACAGAGTTTTACAAATGCGGAAGCGTAACATGCTGAAAGTATTTATTGTAAAAACACCGCCATCCAAGGTGACGTGGCTTGTTCAAAGATAATAAAAGGGTTTCGAAGTCTCATGCATGCGTACTCGTGATACTCGAACATCTGCAACCTGAGAATAACATGCTAAAAAGTGTCAACACAAAGGTTGGTGAGTTTACAGGTTTATTGGTTCAAAAACAGTTCCAGTTTAATGTAAATCGACTGTTCAACAACAGTCCCAGTTCAGAGTAAATCAACTATTCATCGACAGTTCAAGTTTAAGTTCAAGGTTGACTGTTCAACAACAGTTCAAGTTCAGTTTAAGATTGAATGTTCAACAACAATCTAGTTGAGTTTAAGATTGACTATTCAACAATAGTCAAGTTGAGTTTAAGATTGACTATTCAACAATAGTCAAGTAGTAAGAGCATAATCACTAATATATATCAAATAGCTAGCTAGGCTATATACATGAAACTTCGCACGTTGATGGTCACCGAAGCTAACAGTTGTTTACAGTTTGCGCACTTTGCCTTGTTGTGTTTAGGACGAATATAACACCCGTTCGATATCCAATCGTGTCAGAGCGACTGACCCGGGTGGGGTTTGTCAGACCCAGTAGTACTACAATATATTTCCCGCTATCGTCATTAATACTAACGGTACCATAGGAAGGACTTTGTTGTATAGTGTGCTACAAGTACTTCAAGTGATATATAAAAGTCTAATTATCTCAGTTGTGTAAATCATGCATGTTAATCTCCCCCAAAAGGATTAAAACAGTAAAATGGGGCCGTGAAACTCACCTTAGGTTGCTCGGCAAGGTTTCCAGACAAACGGTTAATTCAAGTAGCAAAAACGAGTCTTGTGCAAGCAATCAATCACCTAACGAGCATACGAGTATAAGTGTGTGTTCTAAACTATTAAATCTAACGTAAACGATAAAAACGAGGAATCGTGAAGTCCTGGAATAAGTCGAGGATGGCACGTGTGCCAAATCCGAGCGAATATCGAAATAACGCGAGAAAATCCAATATATATCTTTAATATATATTTTCTAAGTAAATACATATATATTATATATATATTTAAATAAATGTTCAAGTGACGTTGATAATAAAGTTTTAACAAGTTATATATATATATATATTCATAAATATGTTAAATCTAATGATTTAAATATTTATTTTGAAAAGAACAACAATTTATGGTGAAACATAATCTAAAACCGAGTATTTCGTGTTTCTAATCAAAACAACGCTTTTTAATAGTTTCCTAAAAAAACATTTTAATGTTTACACAAAATATTACTTCGTTTCAATCCAACGTCTTGTATATATATATATATATATATATATATAGTTTACACAATGAATATATATATATATATATAAATATATATATATATTTATCATTTTTAGATAAACCCAAAGTTTTATCTCAAGAAATATATACATGGATGTTTAAAAACTATATTTTTACTTTAAATTGACAAGTTAAACATGTTTTATAACTAAAAATATGATTTACGAGGTTTAAATGTCTCAATTATAATTTTTATGGGTTTATCCATTCTTAAGAAATTGTTTTAAACAAGTTTTAGTTTGATCCACCCCTTGAACAACACTTAAAAACAAAACAGAAAAACATGTAGGTCGCAAGGTTCGAACCCGCGACCTCCCCAATCCCAGCACAACACCCAAACCATTCGGCCAAGGCTGCCTTTTGTTTACGAATCCGGAACAAAGTCTTTTATACAGCAATGGTGGCTAGAAACGGGTTTAAAAGAGAAAACAGGAAAAGAAAACGCAGAGGCCGGGTTTAGAACCCGCGACCTCGACGTTACAGCCCAGCGCTTAAACCAGTTGTGCCAGCTTGGCGTCTGGTTTAGATTCAGTACACAAAATATATAACCTATTACCGGCGCGTGTCATCTTCTTCCCTTAGGACTCCGGTGATCGGAACCCTAGTTCCGGTCGCCGGAAAATCGCAAAACTCAAATAAAACACGTAACAATGTGCGACTAACATGTAAATATGATTACCTTTAATTAGAGATGAGAGACGACGAGTTTTAGACGCCGAAAACGAACCCAAAGCTTAGCCGCGAACACCGAGCACTAACACGAAATCTAATTCCGATTGCACCTGGTTACTCCTCAGAAACTCGCGACCACAGTGGTGATCAGAATGAGGTCGAATGGTGGTGGTTCGGTGGGTTTTTGGTGGATCGCCGGAAAACTAAAAAAAACAAACGAGAGAGAGAGAGAGATACGAGAGAGAGGGTGACTTGAGGCTAACAAATGATTTATGGGAATTAACTAGTCCTAATGATCGGTGGTCAGTTGAAACCGATCGGAAATTGATTGCCGAATTCAAATCGGTCGAGAATGGGTCGACGGTTACTCACTGGTAATTCATCACCATAAATACGAGAATGGTCAATTGACATTTCTAGTCCCTCACGAATTTACATTGTAGAAAATGGATTTGGTTAATTACAGAAATAACCACATAAGATTTTGTAGTAGAAAAGAGGTTTAGGAATTGGCAAAAAGGGTCCCTCAAGGTTATAAATCTCTAACTAACTCTAACAGAGTTAACGGGGAATGTTTCTAACGACGAGTATACGAGGAACGTCAAAATATACAAATCGTATAACGTTTATAAGAAATATAAATTTCGTTTAAATTCACATAAAATCATAGAATATAATTCCTCAATTATTTATTTAAATCATAACCTATATTCTTAAAGTCTCATAAAGTTTTGACTAAAAGTCTATAAATATATAATTTATGTTTACATAAAATCACAATTATAAATCTATGATTTAATATAATACATGTGAAATATATACAAATATATCACATAAAATCATAAGGTGAAATCGTAGAATATCAAACGTTTAAATTTTCGTGCATGCTCGTAGAGATTGATCACACAAAACCCTAATGCTAAAGTCAAAAAGTCAACACAGTTAAGCACATAAATGTTCACACAACATTTAATACGTTTTACGTTCAGTTAATGTCAGAAAGTGACCTGAAAAGTCGGATTGTCACAGAACATTCTTTCCTCAAATCCTCAGACTTTTCAGGATGCTGTGCGCCTGGCACACTACCTTGTCTACCAAGCTAACCGTCAAGGTGTGAACCTTGGCAAGAAACAGTCCGAGAGCAAGACCCCTGAAGCTAGTACCACTCCCTCCTCAAGCAAGAAGCCTGATAACAAACGGAAACGAGGATTCTGGAAGAATCGTGATGAGAAGACCCCTGCCAAAGAAGCTGAACCAGTGAAGGTCTACGCTGCTACTACCCCTACCCATGTTGTCCAAAAGACTGGATACACTGGTGGAGCACCTCTGTGCAACAAATGCAACCTCCACCACACTCTCGATTGTGGAAACGTCTTCTGCAACATCTGCAAGACGAAAGGGCACGTAGCACGAGATTGTCCGAAGCGCACCTGTTACAGTTGCGGAGTTACCGGACACTTCAAGAAGGACTGCCCGAAGGCAAGAAACCTGGATGCTAATAAGGCTAGAGGAAGAGCCTTTGTGATCAATGCCGGAGACGCTCTCCGTGACCCCAACATGGTGACGGGTACGTTTCTACTAAATAATCATTATGCTTCCGTTTTATTCGATACTGGTGCTGATAGAAGCTTCGTGTCTACCGAATTTGGCCAATTACTTGAAATTACCCCTGTTGCCTTAGACACTAAGTTCACAGTAGAATTAGCAAATGGAGAATTAGTAGAAACTGGTATTATCTATCAAAATTGCTCCCAGAGAAGTCATTAGAGGGATCTTTCCTATCAAAATTGTTTGTTCTTGGATATACCTACGCCTATCGTTTTTCCAAATGAGTCTCGCGGATACATATAATTCAGAAGAATATGTGATTGATTCATACACAGCCCTTGCGAACAGCTTGATGCACTATCTCCCTTCAACCCTTTGAGCGAAATACGGCAAAAGGAAGGAAAATCCATGGACCGACCCCATCATCTCCACCCCGTAGGAACTACGAGATTACCCCAAGGACGCCTTCGGCATCCAGGGGTCACGGACCGACCATAGAACCCTGTTCAATAAGTGGAACGCATTAGCTGTCCGCTCTCAGGTTGGGCATTCATGCATTTACGATTCATGTGACGGTATTGATACTTCTGAAAGGTGTTCTATTTGCTCGTAGCTCCCGTTTGATACCGGATAAAGCAAATAACTCTCCGACCATCCCTTCAGCATTGATTGATGCCCGTTGAATTAGGAAGTTTTGATGTTATCGTTGGCATGGACTGGTTATCAAAGAACCATGCGGAAATTGTGTGCCATGAGAAAATAGTTAGGATGCCACTTGCAGATGGAGACACTCTAAAAGTGCAAGGCGAAAAGAGTGGAACCAAACTAAATCTCATATCTAGTATGAAGGCACGGAAATTCCTTCGTAAAGGATATCATGCCATCCTAGCACACGTAACTGAGAAGAAACCGAAGGAGAAGCGTATAGTAGATGTTCTCGTTGTTCACAAATACCCGGAAGTCTTTCCCGAAGACTTGCCAGGTTTACCTCCAACGTGACAAGTAGAGTTTCGCATCGACTTAGCACCCGGTGCCGCCCCAGTAGCCAGATCTCCGTACCGCCTGGCACCTTCTGAAATGCAGGAGTTATCTAGCCAATTACAAGAATTGCTAGATAAGGGCTTCATCCGTACAAGTCACTCTCCATGGGGAGCACCCGTGCTATTTTTCAAGAAGAAAGACGGAACATTTCGAATGTGCATTGACTACCGGGAACTGAACAAGCTGACCGTGAAGAACCGTTACCCGCTTCCTAGGATCGACGACCTATTTGATCAACTTCAATGATCAAGCTTCTACTCCAAGATCGATCTAAGATCAGGATACCATCAACTCAGGGTTAGAGATGAAGATGTTTCGAAGACAGCGTTCAGAACACGCTATGGCCATTATGAGTTCCTCGTGATGCCATTTGGTTTGACAAACGCACCGACTGTGTTCATGGATTTAATGAACCGCGTATGCAAACCATACCTGGATAAATTTGTTATCGTGTTCATTGACGACATACTTATCTACTCCCGTAGTAAGGAAGAACACGAACAACATCTGAGACTTAATCCGGAATTGTTGAAGAAGGAAGAACTTTACGCAAAATTTTCCAAGTGCGACTTTTGGATTCGCGAGGTACACTTTTTGGGTCATGTGATCAACGATCGAGGTATTCACGTGGATCTCACAAAAATTGAAGCAATCAAGGATTGGAGTACGCCTACGACTCCAACCGAGATTCGATAATTCTTGGGTCTCGCTGGCTATTACCGACGATTCATCGGGAACTTCTCAAAGATAGCCCAACCACTGACCGCTCTGACCCAAAAAGATAAGAAGTTCATATGGGATGCCAAGACTGAAGCAGCATTCCAGTTACTGAAGCAAAAGCTATGTAATGCCCCGATTCTATCACTACCCGATGGCATCGAAGACTTCGTTGTTTACTGCGATGCTTCGCATCAAGGTCTAGGTTGTGTATTGATGCAACGAGAGAAAGTCATCGCCTACGCATCACGACAACTGAAGATTCACGAGAAGAATTATATGACCCATGATTTGGAACTCGGAGCCGTTGTCTTTGCTCCCAAGATCTGGAGGCACTATCTTTATGGTACTCAGTGCACCATATTCACTGATCACAAAAGCCTCTAGCACATTTTCAATCCGAAGGAATTGAATATGAGACAACGTCGATGGGTGGAACTGCTAAATAATTACGATTGCGAGATTCGTTATCACCCGGGCAAGGCTAACGTTGTAGCTGACGCCTTAAGCAGGAAAGAGCGCGTCAAACCACTTCGTGTACGAATTTTAAGCATGACCATACACTCAAATCTCTCATCACAAGTGCGTGACGCTCAGATTGAAGCCCTCAAGCCGGAAAACCTAACTGGAGAAGGTTTAGGTGGAATGGAGAAGCAACTGGAAGAGAAGCCTGATGGAACCAAGAACTTCATGGACAGGCTATGGGTACCTGTCTACAGAGGGTTAAGGCAATTACTATTCGATGAGGCTCACAAGTCTAGATATTTCATTCATCCCAGATCGGACAAGATGTACCACGGTCTGAAGAAACAATTCTGGTGGCCTAACGTGAAAGCCGAGATAGCCACCTACGTCGGAAAATGCTTAACATGTTTGAAGGTCAAAGCTGAATACCAGAAACCTTCGGGATTGTTGACTCAGCCGGTAATCCCTGAATGGAAATGGGAAGAAATATCCATGGACTTTATCACGAAATTGCCTAAATCTAGATCTGGATATGACGCTATCTGGGTGATAGTTGATCGATTGACAAAATCAGCACACTTCTTACCGGTCAATGAGAAAGATAAGATGGATAGACGAGCCAAGCTTTATATAAAGGAAATCGTCTCGCGCCACGGTGTGCCTAAATCCATCATATCCGATCGAGATAGTCGGTTCACCGCAAACTTCTGGAGATCTCTACAGAAATCTTTGGGTACTCGCCTCGATATGAGTACTGCCTACCATCCACATACAGATGGCCAAAGTGAAAGGACTATTCAGACACTCGAAGATATGCTGAGAGCGTGTGTGATAGATTTCGAACCCAAGTGGGACGAGCACCTCCCTCTTGCCGAATTCTCGTATAACAACAGCTACCACACCAGCATTAAAGCCGCACCATTTGAAGCACTTTATGGAAGAAAGTGTAGATTCCCACTCTGCTGGACTGAGATTGGAAACAGTCAGTTAACTGGTCCCGAGTTAATCTTCGAAACGACTGAGAAAATATTCCAGGTCCGTGACCGTCTGAAAGCTGCCAGAGACAGACAAAAGAGTTACGCCGACAATCGTCGCAAACCCTTGTCTTTCAAAAAGGGTGATCGCGTCATGTTAAAGGTGTCACCTTGGAAAGGTGTCATCAGATTCGGCAAAAGAGGAAAGCTCAATCCTCGTTACATTGGTCCCTTTGAAATCACCGAAACCATGAGACCAGTAGCTTACCGTCTACATCTGCCTGCCGAGCTAAGCAGCGTTCACAATGTCTTTCACGTTTGTAATCTTAAGAAATGCCTATCTGATGAAACACTCATCGTCCCCCTCGATGAAATTCAAGTGGACGAGACCCTGCACTTTATTGAGGAACCTGTTGAGATACTTGACCGAGAAATCAAAAAGCTGAAGCATAGCCGTATTCCCATAATCAAAGTTCGATGGAACTCTAGACGAGGACCTGAGTACACTTGGGAACGCGATGATCAAATGCGTCGAAAGTATCCGCGTCTGTTTGAGAACGTCGCATCTACCAGTAACCAGAACAGAATTTCGGGACGAAATTCTTCTAACTGGGGGAGAATGTGACACCTCGTCAAAAACAGGTCAAACCTCTCTCCGTTGACTTTCTATATTGAATATTTATATGTTTTAATTATATGGTTAACCGAATTAGTTTCGATAGCTAAACTGATAACTGATTAAAACCCCGTGTTTGTATACCCGTAAAATATGAAAGATTTTATATTTTAAATATGGAACTTTAATAACAAGAAATTAAATATAAAAGGTGACTTTTTATATTTTATCTAAACCCATATAAACTGTTAAAACGTCTTACGAACTCAAAATGTAATGGAAAACGTAACGTTGTCAAGACTTTAACCGAAACGAGATCCGTTAACCCTATTGGGCCCGGTTAGGCCCAATAAGCCCGAAACAACCCGGATAAACCCGAAACTTAACCTGATGATTCAACCCGACTAACCGACTGTTCGACCCGAACCGGAACTCGACCCGCGGCCCGGATGGCCTTGGGCCGAACCCGGCGCCTCGCGGCCCAACTCGAGGACCCGGCGCCTAGCGGCCCAACCCGGCCCGTCCTCCCTCGCAGCCCAACCCGAGAACCGCCGACCCAGCCCACCCCCCTTGGGCTTCGGCCCAGTAATTAAATGGGCTTCGGACCAGTGCCTCTTCCGAATTTCGAATGGGCTTCGGCCCATAATCAAAACAATTTTAGCCCACTAGTTTTATAAAATGTAACCCATAACTTTTATAAACTTTTAGCCCATTAAATTTTATAAAAATCACCACCATATGAGATTAAATATACTTGGACTATAATTTAAATTGTGATTTTTAATCACCACTAACCAGATTATATTTTATAAAACTTCCACCACTTTTATAAAATAACTACAAGGTTTATACAAATAAATCACCAACTCTTGGTTTAGTTGGGTAATTGTGGTGTTGACAACACATAATCACCCAAAGGTTAATAAACCTAAGCCTAATTATAAAAGAGAGACCAAGCCTTCACTTGTCTCCCCACACCCAACACAAGCAAACACACACTCCTCTCCCTCTCCTTCCTAGCCGGCCGAGAACCACCCTCCACCACCGAGCGCCGCCGGCCAGCCACCGCCGGACCACCCATCGCCGCCGCTGCCCCACCTCGCCGGACCACCGCCGGACCGCCGCCACCTCTCGTTTTTCTCCTCCCCTCCTTGTGAGTTCTCTAACTCTTTTCTCCTTACATTTTTACACCCAAGGATCATCCTACAAGTCTTGACAACAAACTAAACACTTGCATAATTGATTAAATCATCTAAATCTCTCTTCTGTACCTCCTTCTTCTTTGATCTTAAAGTTCCTTTTGGTGTTCTAAAAGAACTTAAAGTAACCAAGGGAATGGGTTAAACACTTGGAAAAATCCTATGAAAGTATCCAAGTGCACCCAAAGATCATCATATTTACATTTATTTAATTTAATTGTCCTAACACAAAGTGTTAGTGATTGTTATTTAAATTAATTGTCCTAACACCAATGTGTTAGTGATTGTTATTTAAATTACTTGTCCTAACACTAATGTGTTAGTGATTGTTATTTATTTACCTTGTCCTAACACCAACGTGTTAGTGATTGCATTTCATTTAATTATTGGTCCTAACACAATGTGTTAGTAGACATGAACTTATAATATGTTATGAAAATACTAAGAAAATAAAAGAATATGATGAACATGTTAATGGACTTATTTAAAATCAAAGAAAATAAATAAGTAACACACATGTAGATTATGACTAAAATGATTAAACAAATGATGATAAGTAAAAGAATATTACTTGTTTAGGAAAAATGACACATTAAATATGTTGTAAAAGACTTACAAGACAAATGGAATTTTTATAGAGTTCTTTACCAAAAATGGAATGAATAAATTTATGTCAAATGATTGGTTTGATATAAATTCTTGGCTTTATTACAAGTTTTAACCAATAAAAGAAATGTTATAAAAATGAATGATTTTTCTATAAAAAGATATTGGTTAAAATGAACATGTTTTATAAAAGACTTTTATAAAAATAATCAAGCAATTAATTATTTTTATAAACATTTATTATTACTTTGATGAATCGAAGTAATCGAAATGAGGATACGTTGCGTAGTAATAAAACCGGGACCATATGGCGATATACGCGAAAACATAAATGTTTAAAATCTCCAAACAACTTCCTATCATGTTTTATTAAAACAATCCAAAAGTTATGATAAATAAACTTTTATAAATCCAACCGTCGCCAAGTAATATTTTAGAACAATGTTTTAAAAAGAATAAATATTTCATGCAAATGAAATATTAATCGATTTCGAAATATTAAATGATTAAATATCAAACGATTCATGTTTTAAAATGAAATGAATAATCAGTTGTGACGAGTAATTATTTACAAAAGGATTTAAACTATGTTCTATTCACGAAAGTATTGTTAATCATAATTATTTAAAAATAATTATAACTTACATGATTAACAAATCAAACGCGTAATTATTTAATTAAAAATAATTACACAAACTTGTAAAAATAATAATAATCATTATCATTTTTTTTAATTCAATATTCGTAACTTGATTGAACTACAAAGTTGTTTAATCTTTTGTTATATTTATTGAACATAAAATATAAATAATCATTAAAGTATTTATTTAATAAATACAAGCTAACGGGTTTTCAAAACGTATACAAACGGGATTAAAATGTCAAGACTTGACCGGTATCACTTGGGTGACTTATG
Source organism: Deinandra increscens subsp. villosa (assembly GCA_039602395.1). Taxonomy (NCBI): domain Eukaryota; kingdom Viridiplantae; phylum Streptophyta; class Magnoliopsida; order Asterales; family Asteraceae; genus Deinandra; species Deinandra increscens. Next base: position 32,388,309 of record JBCNJP010000007.1, on the reverse strand, counting down.
TTACTCAAATGATTGTAGACCTTATGCATATGTTTATTTAATTATTTAGGACGTTACGTGCTACCGTTCCTACACTGCTTATTTACTGCTTACCTGCTAATTCAGTGAGTTTCACGGCCCCTTTTCCTTTAACTGTTTTATTCTTTGGGGGAGAAATCATGAAATCTGATAAATGCTTTTTACTTAATATTATGGTTTATCTGTTAGCCGTATGACTACTTGTTCTCTTACTGATTGCCCAATTTGGTACATTATCGTTATAAACGTTTGTACAACCTTATCCCTCCATTAATTAATTTCAATTAGTTCTGTACGAAACGATAGCTAGTGAATAGATCTATTTGGGTTGACAGCCCTGCCCTAACTGGTAGCTCCGGTTCTGACTCCGGATTGTCTAGGGGTATACGTCAGTTATTCTGCTCTGTTTAACATCTCTGGGCAAGAGATGCTTTGGGTGGGTATACCGTTAGTATTTGAAATCAAGGTTCAGGTTTTATGATAAGTTATAAACCTATGAACCTCACCAACTTTAAGTACACTGAAAACTGTTTTACAAATGTCTTATGATAAGTTATAAACCTGTGAACCTCACCAACTTTATGTTGACCTTTTTAAATTCATGATATCTTAGGTAATTGAAGCGAACTTTCGGAGGACATGCAAATGGGGCTTAATTTATGCTATCGGACCTGCTCTTGGAGTCATAGTCCCAACCCATCCAAATAAACCGTTTTATGTTTTAACTTTAATTTAGACATTATGTTTTTAAAATGTAAGACATTATCATTTGCACTATCTTTCCGCTTCAATTGAAATGACGTAATGTTTTATGAAGTTTAAATTTATTAGATATTGTTCTATGTATCCTCGACTATGATTCCATTCTCGCTCACACCCGATACCGTTGACCCGGGTGTGACACAATTACACATAACAACATAGCATCACATTTGAGTTTGAGTAATATAACTATAGAGGTTGAGTTTGATATAAATACATGTTACAACCCAAAACCATAAAAGCAAAAAGGGGCTATGAGTACTCACCTAGAGCGTAAAAATAGAGTGAGTGAAGATAATAGCACCGAGATGATAAAGAACTAAACCTGACGAATACCTGACGAACGATTAATAATAAGAGCGAAGAAGACACGACGACTAAAGTTGTAGGACTTCCGAGTAATTGGGGATTATTATTTAGATGTCAAAAATATTTACTACGATTACGCTAGTACGACCACGTTAATTTATTATGGACTTTATCATTATTTTGCAAAATTGACGAAATTTTAGGGTCTTTATTGTAATTTCTATAACATAGGGTTAATTATGGAAAATTCTTAATCACAGGGTTCAGATAGTAATTTCTTAAACTAAAGGTTCAAAACAGAATATTTAATGTAACTTTAGTGAAATTACATTTTCTACTCTAAAGTTTTAATAATTACAAAATTAGCCCAAAACTTTACATAATTACATAAGTGGCCAAATTTATGGGTTTGGTCATATACGTATGATCTAATAAAAGTCCAGAATTGATTAACATGATTAGATTACAACAAAATCTTCCAACCAAATATGCGTAAAAAGTCCAGATTAAATGAGTTTTTGGACAAAGATCCAAACTTTATTTATAAAATTTAAGTTTGACATTGTTAGAACATCAAAATAGGTCCACCAAGAGTTTAGGATTGTTACAAAAGAGATTTATGAATTAAAAATCATGATTCAATGAACATCCCCAACTAAAAGTCCACACACAGAGTTGAGTTTTTTATTAGTAAACAATTAACAGAAACGAAGAGTTGTGTTTTGAAGAAAATACTAAAATAAACATTTTTCGTGAAGAAACTTACTTGAGAAAATGAGCAGAAGATCGAGAAATCAGATGGTCAAAGTTCGTTCCTTTGACTTTTTAACATCACGATCGAGAAGTCCAGAGACGAAATTGATATCTTGATAAGGTCGAGACAGGCACCAGGAGTGCAAATACATGGTTAATTTATAGATAAGATGTGTCTTGGGGAGCAATATAGGGTTTTTGTATAATTTTGGTAATGGGTCAATCTTAGAAATGATTCAATCCACAAATTTGAGATCAGAAAAAGAATTGGAAGCAAGGGAAACTTGAAAAACACTGTTAGGGGGTTTAGGATCGAAATACAAGAGAAAACGGGCCCTTAAACCGATCAAAAACGAGTTTTCTAGCCCCAAAAATAGCCCAAAACGAGTGCAGTCGCGATCACGTCGCAAATCAGACATGTTTTCTATACTGGAACCGGATACAAAACTCCAAAGCAGGCTTGCCAAAATGGTCAGGGCGCTTGTTTGTTATATAGCAGTTCGTTGGTTCGATCCCAGCGGCCAGTGGCTTTATTTAATTTATTTTCTTTCCTTTATTCGTTCGCTATCCGTTTCAACTCGAAATTGCAACAAATTTTAACCACAACCTTAAAACATGTATAAGAATACTATAGACCTATAAAATATGATTTTTGAGATTTACGGGTTCCCGATTACGACGATTCGCGAGCCGAAAACGCGCAAAAATCAAGGATTGATAAATTTTCGTTTTAAAGTAACAAATCCAAGTCATTACCATCTAAAACAATCTTTGACTTTGGTAAATGGTAATTGAACATTTAAAATGTAATAATTGAGCTATACGAGTCTTCCGGTTATAACCGAAATCACACGAACATCGCAAATTGTTTTATTCTCATTCTTAACAAACTGACTGACAATTGAATATTTTATTTTCGAAAATGATTTTTGATCATCAAAATATTATTTGAGAATATAATTTATTAGAAAAATTCGGAATTCCTTGATAAATAATTAATCGAAAATTGAAAACTTGCGAAAGTACGAAACGGGTCGGGTCCTACAAATGGGTCGGACGTGGATGTTACACCGGCTCCCCCTCGGCCCAACCTACAAATTCCTTTTTGGCCCAAACCGCTTCTCCCACTCCGTCCCACACTTCCGGCCCTCAAAACAGTAGCCCGATTTCCTCCCCTCAATCAGCTTCTGCTTCCTCCACATCGAGCTACTCCCCCCCCCCTTCCCCGCCAACAAACACCGCCCCCAATGTTCACCCGATGCGAACTCGTTCCAAAGCTGGAATATCCAAACCCAATCCCCGTTTTAACCTCAATATCTCATCGTCTTCGGACATTTTCCCCGTTCCTACCTCATACCTTAAGGCTTTATTGGATCCTAATTGGTTGCATGCTATGAACAATGAGTTTAGTGCTTTGCAGGTTAATTATACATGGGAGTTAGTGCCAAGACCGACAAACAACCCAGTTATTCGTTGCATGTGGCTGTATAGACATAAGTTTAAAGCAGATGGCACGTTGGATAGATATAAGGCACGGCTGGTCTGCAATGGTAAATCTCAGACCATTGGAGTTGACTGTCTAGACACCTTCAGTCCGGTTGTTAAACTGGCTACTATCATGACGGTTCTTTCTTTATCCGTCTCTCGGTCTTGGCCCATTCACCCAGATGGACGTTAAAAATGCGTTCCTTCATGGTAATCTTGAGGAAACTATTTACATGCATCAACCACCCAGGTTCGTCGATGGTAATTACCCTGATCACGTTTGTAAACTGAAGAAGTCTTTATACGGGCTAAAACAAGCCCCCCCCCCGGGCATGGTTCAATAGGTTCTCTACATTTATTAAATCTAAGGGATTTCGAAGCAGTGTCTCAGACGCATCACTTTTTGTCTACCGTAAAGGGACACACATGGCATATTTGTTATTATATGTAGACAACATTATTCTCACTGCTTCGTACCCTATTTTCCTTAAGAACATCATTACCACATTGGCAAGGGAATTCGCCATCACAGACATGGGTAACCTACATCACTTTCTAGGTATTTCTGTCACACGAAGCAAAGACGGCTTATTCATGTCTCAAAAACAGTATGCAAAAGATATTCTTCACCGGGCAAACATGACACATTGTAAACCGTGTACCACACCCACGGATACAGGTTTTAAACTCAGTGCATTTGATGGCGATCCCTTAGTCGATGGTACGCATTACAGAAGCCTTGCAGGTGCCCTTCAGTATCTCACGTTTACTCGAGCGGACATTACATACGCAGTGCAGCAAGTTTGTTTATTTATGCATGCTCCGCGAGAACCACACATGGCTTTTCTCAAGCGCACTCTCAGGTATGTTCACGGCACCATTGATTATGGCTTTCACTTATCGGCTTCACCTAGTCTGTCTCTCACCGCATTCTCTGATGCCAATTGGGGCGGTTGCCCGGATTCTCGGCGGTCTACCTCGGGCTATTGCATTTTTCTTGGTGATAATTTAATTTCTTGGTCCTCTAAAAGGCAACCCACGATCTGCAGATCAAGCGCAGAAGCTGAGTATCGTGGGGTTGCAAATACTGTTGCTGAGGTTAGTTGGATTCGAAACTTATTGACTGAACTTTATGTCCCTATTCGACGTGCCACTATTGTATACTGCGATAATGTTTCCGCCGTGTATCTGTCTGAAAACCCTGTTCAGCATCAGCGTACGAAGCATGTAGAGATGGATATTCACTTCGTTCGCGAGAAGGTACAGATCGGTCATATATGTGTTTTGCATGTTCCTTCATCCTCACAGTATGCTGACATATTTACCAAGGGCCTGCCTAGATTACTTTTTCAGACCTTTCGATCCAGTTTGAGTGTTCGTCCTACTCCCACTCCAACTACGGGGGACTATTAGATTATATAGTTATGTATAGTGATATATTGTTGAGGGGTTTATTCTATATTTATTATTTGTATATATAGGGATCTTGTGAATCAATGCAAATCAATTCAGTAAATTACCATTAAGTCTAATAGACTTCACTCGAGTGTATACCTTTCGATTGAATGTTTGAGTGTTGTTTTAAATGCTCAACCCGAGCGTATAGAGTTAATTAAATGGTTGTTTTGTCTTACGCTCCAATGGAGAGTTTGGGTTATTCATTACGCTGAACCGAGTGTATAGAGTAAAAGTCAACATTGGACTATATTCTCGAACATTTACACTTAAAATTTTCTTTAAACATTTCAGTTTAGGTCAGTTTCTTTTAATAAAATCAAACCATTGTTTTTTCTTTCTTTTTTTCATTTACGCACAACACAACTATTCTCTCTCATTTGATAAAGTCTTTCTTTGGTAAACCACCGTTCTTGCTCTTTAATTAATCTCAGCTCTCGATTTGTGTTTGATACCCGTTAAAGCCGGATCGTTTATTTTTTTTTTTCCTTCCTTTAACTCTTTAAGTTTGATTGAAAAAGTTGTAGCAAAAGGAAAGAAAGAAGAAAAAGAAAGAAGAAAAAGAAAGAAGAACGCGCAACCCCTCACCCTCTCCACTCGACCCGACGCCGGTGATCCCCGCCACCCCCTTTTCCGATCGAACCGGCGACCTGCTGTCTCCTTCGTTCTCTGACGTTTCCATCGGCGAGAACCAAACCGAGCAGTAGCAGCTCCTCTCCGATGAACCCAGCAGCAGCAGCGGCTCGAGGTCGCAAATTCCGGCGAAACCAAACCCACCATCTCGGTGGTACCTGTCGCAGTTCCGACGGCCTTCACCTGTGATTCTGGTTCCAGAACCAGTAACCCCTTTGCAACCTAACTCCGACATCGACCTTGTCGACCCCCACTGTAAGCTTTATAGATTGGGGCTTGGTTTTAGTGTGATCTTGGGTGTTTAAACCCAGTAAAAGACTCAATTAACTGAATACAATTTCGTGATGAAGATGAAGATGCTTGTGGTTCATGAAATGGGTGTTTTTCTATTGAACAAGGAAAAAACACCATACAACAAGGTCAGCCAGCACTAACAACTCTAGGGCTATTTGATTGATTAGTTTCAATTTGAGGTTTGATGGGTCTCCATGGGGCTCGGAGTCGGATCAGTTTTTGTGTTATTGGTTTTGATTTTAGGAGCTCTGAGATCCTGCAATGGAGGAATCGGGCACATGTTTATCACAAATTAGGGAAAATTGGGCGATTGTTGATGATGACTGGTTTGGGCCGTCGACATTTTGGGCCACAGGCAACGTGTGAGACCATTTGTTGAATCATTAGTCTCAATCTGATCATGTATTCATGTGGTTTGTTAACTTTGTTTGGACTCATTTATTATTAGGAATTCTTATAACAAATTGTTTGTTTTTAGTGTAAATAAAGTCATAATGACTAAATTCCCATTTTTAGTTGCTAGGGTGTGTTTCAAATAATGGTTTTAGTCTAAAAGTTTTAATTATATCAATTTAATATTTGTGGCTTAATTTGTTCCAATCAACTACGAGTGTCTTCGGGTCATCCAATTTTAAATGTTTGTGGGCTAGATTGATTAGTTTATATCTTTGATATAAATAAACATAGAGGTCATGTTTTGATTCAACTATTCAAATCATTAGTTTATTATCTTTCCAAACTATAATATTTTTGCATCAATCTATCTATTATCTAACAGGTCGGTCACCAATTAAAATATCTTTCTATTTTGCGGATCCCTCGACTGAAACTAATTAATTACCATAAGATTTTATATTTCAATTTAACATCGTCTTTAATGATTTAGGTTAATTGTGATGTTGCTAATCTGATCAGTCTCACGGATCTTTCAAATTTCTTTTACTTCAATTTATGTATTGTTTTGTTACAAGCTTGTTGGAAAATAGGGTGAAAAATATGAAAAAATGTTTCTTTTTACTGCACAAGGAAAAAACACCATACAACATCAAAAAACATTATCAAGAAGATAATGCTACATGAAGCAAAACACAACAGGAGGGAAATAAAAGACAAAAAAAAAAAAATAAGGAAGCCAACTAATTACAACCATCCACCGTCGCCGGCAGACCCCTGTGATGCACCTAAAACCTACACCAGCCCAAGGTGTTGCTAATGTTCGCCGCCCCAACCTTCTTATTATTAAACACCACCTCATTACGTTCTGGTATAATTAAAATGTCAACACTTCTATTTCAATTACTTCAACACACAAGCCATGTCGATTGCTGGTATAATTTGTCCATCTTAAACTCAGGCACAATCATACTCAAACATAAGGATATGTTAATGTATTGATTAGGTTTGCTTTGACTAGTGTACCCACACTTTCAGACATTCTTAGATATGCTTTTACTTATCACATTTTGTGATTTCATTTGTGATTTAATCACATAATGATTAAATTCATGATATCGTCAACTGTGTTCCATGCAAAAAAAAAAATTAAGAACGTTAAATCTTCTACCATAAGGTCGATCTTTCGATACGCAGATAACGGCTCAGATTTAACAAAATAAGAAAATAAAACAAGTTGAAATTGTATAACCCAACAACAATCAGGTCGCTACTCCCGTACACGCAGAGAAAGTCCGATGAGTTATAGGAAACACCAAATAAAATAAAGCAGAATGTCAAATGAACAACAATCAGGTCGGTCTTGTGGAAACGCAGAGAAAGTCCGATCGTTTGACAAAATAAAAAAACAAACAAGTTTAAATTTTTGCAAAATGAACACATGTATACACAGTGACTTCTCATTTTTCTTTTTCACATATCTTTTTCTTGATATCTTGAGATATGCATCAAGATGTTGTCCACTTGGTCAAGCATTAGTATTTAATGAATATCACATCTGAATACTTTATGATTAAATGTCGAGCCTACCAAACACTTCGAGCAATGATCTTATGGATTTTTCATCTATTTTATCCATGAGCTAGACACGTAAGCCAATGTACCATCATTTCCCAAATATGCCGGATACAATTTCTTATTTTTCAATGTTTTTGTATTTTCTTGTTTTTCAATGTTTTTGTATTTTTCAATTTTCTCCCCCTTAAAATGAAAACTCTATTTTTTCTTCATTTTAACAAAAACCCACAAACACTATTTTTGGTTTTTCAATTTCTCCCCCTAAGCTACATAGGGAATGTAAAAGAAATAAAATTGACCAATCGATACTGATACCTTTCAGTTTAAACTTTCAGAAAAACTTTCAATTTTGAAATATGGATCATTCAATTTAAGTTAAGCAGGAGCCTCCACTATCAGTAACTGCTTGAACAATCACCGATAGGTCTTCTTGAAGAAACCTGCACACTGGTTTTAAAGATTAGTACTCAAATGACCCAAAGCACACAGCTTCTGGTCGACCAGTGTCTTCCACAAAATCAGTTACAGCCGTGCTAACTACTTTAGTCCGCCATTGCATTTTTGTTGTTTCATTTTTAATAGAGTCAACATCATGTGATGAACCACCAACACTTGAATCAAATTTGAAAAATTGTTTCGTTTTAGATTTTGATTTGGAAGGTGTAGACTCAGTAAAAATTCTACCTGATTCATCAATAAATGTGGCAGATTTGTTTGAAAATGAACTTTTTACAGTTTCAGGACAATCCCGTGCCATGTGTCCCTTTCGGCGACATTGATAGCACAGAGGATAGGATCGTTGAGATTGTGATTTGTCCTGAACTGAAGGACATCTATCAATAAACTCAGAACCATCAGAAATATCATCAAAAATTTGGAATCTGTTAGAGTGTACCCATTTTAATGTAGGACTTCGAGGTGTGGAATTTGACCCAGATGATGAAGAATCCTTATCTTTTTGAGCATCTTGAGTAGAACTTTCAGACAAAGCCTTCTTATGAATCTTTCCTCCAAATCCTTTTTCCATTATAGACATGAACACTTGAGCCAAATGATAGATTTGTTCCAAGCTTGTGTCTTTCTTTTCTTTTGGAGCTTTCTTGGGCATATTCTTCTTGAAATTCTTCTCCAACTTTTTACCCTCACTACCCAAACCTGAAAATTTGTACCCAGGAAGCTTTGATAAATCGATTTTATAATTGGAAGGACCAGCTTTAGCAGTTTGATTGAAATGCCGCTTTAATATCCTTCATTAGCTTCTACCAAATTAGTAGCAGCTTGTACTTCACACAACAAACCCTCATTTTTCTCAATCACGTTGTCAGCAGAAATAATTCCTTCATCAGAAATAAACCCACCAGAGACAAATTTGATGGTGATTTTGCAATCAGACTTTCCTCCTTTTCCACTTTCTTGTTTGAAACCGTGGATTTCTTCTTCTCATATTTCTTGGAAATAAATTCAGAATAATCACCAATTGTTTCGAAAGATTTAACATCAGCAAGAGGATCAGTTTAAACCAATGGGGGTGGTAATTGATTGAATTCATCTCCGCCAAACACTCTTTTGAAATTCTCGTCATTACACAAATTACTTTTGAACGAATGTGAATTCTTCAAATTATTTAGTTGACGATTCAAATCCAAAATTTGAACATTTAGATCTGATATCTTTTCCTGAGCTTCACCCAAAGCCTTTTCTGATTCTATCAGCTGTTCTGAAACTCTGTTAGACAAAGACTTTTCTCTTCTGACTTTATCATGAGCATCAAACATTTCATGTGTACCCTTTTCCACCTTTTCTTGATAAATCTCTACATTTCTTGTCAACAATTTGTTTTCTTTTGTCAGATCGGTGAATTTATCTTGTAATTTTGACCGGAGGACTTGATAATCATTATTTGAAACCATGATTTCATCATAAGCTTTCTGAAGTTCAAAATTGGTAAATAGAAGTGATTCCACTCTTGCTTTAGATTTCTTATACAAGGCATCAAAATCTCCAATAGCATCCTTTGCTTCAAATTCCCACTTTTCAACCTTTGTAACAAACTAAACATTTTCATTTTGTAACTTCAAGGTTTGTTCTTTATTAACACTAACCATCTCATCCAATCTTGCTTTTAGCTCTAAAACCTCTTCTATCAACACCTTCTTTTCTTGTTCCAACATTGCATTAGCTTTGAAAATCTCATCAGAAACCTCACACTTTCTTTTGTAACCTTCTATCTCTGCTTCTTTCTTCTCATGTTCAACAATCAATCCTTCCTTTTCAGAAATCAATTCTCGAACTTTTCTATCCTTTTAAGCACAAAATTCACAAGCTGACTCATAACCATTACCTTCAGAATCACTTGCTTCAGATTTACTGGTCTCAGATGCATATCCACTCGATTCAACCTCAATATTTGCCATCAATCCATAATTTTCTGGAGAGTGGACTAAAAATGCAGATTCATCCGGAAAATATGCAGCCCAATCATAACCTTCCTTAGTTACTAGTGCCTTTTCATATTTATTGTGACCATGCTTATCCGAATTAGACTTTTCAAATGATGATTGATTGCATTCTCGAGCAAAATGTCTAAATTTGGAACATTTGAAACATTTAAGCTTCAACTTATCCAGACCAAGTTTTCCTCCCTGAAAAATAGATGTCTTGCCATGTTTCTTCATGAATCTTCTTCCTCTCTCCACTACCATAGCAAACTGCCATTCCAGATCGAGTTTATTCAAGTGATCTTCACCCAACTGATTTATGTCAGTCGGATACAAACCAGTTTCACTAATTTGACCAAATATAGAGCCAGAAGAAGATGATATGAAAGCAGATATTATTGCAGCCAGATCTTCGGTTGTTAGATTAGAAGTAGATTTGCTTGATGACCTATCAGGAATAGTAAAACTACAACCCGAAGAATAACCAGTATTCTCAGACTTTCCAGCAAGAAACATTGTTAACGGTGGATTACTGCTTGGAATAGAATGTGATTTTGTTTTAGCATGCACAGTAGCATAGTTCTCTCCAAAATATACCTCAGGATTCTGAACAGATGGAATTGCTGACTTTTTCACAAGTAATTCCATTTCCCGAGCTTGTAATTTGCTTATCAGCTGATTGAATGTCCAACTTGAATAGTTTGGATCATTAGACAACATCATCACAAAATTCTCCCACTTTTCGGGTAGAGCTTCCAGGAATTTCTCCTTTAATTCATCATTTTCTTTTGTAACACCTACAATGTCAAGTTCATTGATTAAATGTGAAAACCTTGCAATCAAATATGTGATATTTTCATTCTCACAAAGCCCGAAATTGTCAAACTCTTTCTTCAAAACCTTCTTTCAAGTATTCTTGTACTAATCATTACCCTCAAATCTTTCCTTAATAGCATCCCATAATTGTTTTGAAGTTGGAAAATTCTTAAACTGATGCATCAAATCTTTGGGTAATGCCATCGTGAGAAAACTATAAGTTTCCTTTTCTCTTGCAAATACCTTCTTTTCTTCAGGCTCAAAATCACTTATCAATTTTGGTAAAGTATTAGCAATCAACGGATACTCATATTGTTTTTCAATCGGAATCCAACAATCAACATCTTGTGAATATATGTAACATTTAAATCTTTCTTCCAGTTATGATAATCTTCCAATCGAAGTAATTTAGGAACTTTCTGAGTTGTTCCGATTTCATTATCATAGCTCATCATGGCTTGCATCGAGGTTTGCATGGCTGAAAACGCTTGAAAATCACTCATCTTGAAGTTAAAAATCGAATGTCAAAATTATGAACTAAAAAACGGAGGTCTTCCAATCGGAATTTGGGGGTTAAACCGGAGGGTATTGGCCGTTAGGCGAGTAAAAGTATAGATCTCGTCGAGACGAACATTTTGACTGGTATTAGGTCCCGTAACTCTTAACGGTTCTCAAGTTACGTCAGTTTTAGTGAAGACCACTTTTCTGCCAGCGTACCAAGCCGTCGACTCCCGTACCAATGATATTCAATGTACCACCAGCGGACCAAACAAATCAACGTACCAAAACCCAGACCAGAAATATCAGCGTACCACCAACCTCAGCGTACCAAACACTCAGTGTAGCAATTTGGTACGGCTCGACTGCCAGCGTACCAAAAAAATAACCGTCGCGTACAAAACTTGAAAATTGCCTTGCGTACCAAAAACTAGTGTACCAAAATCTTTGAAGATTGCCTTGCGTACCACCGAGCGTACCAAAGGCGTACCAGCTGTTCTTCGAGCGTACAAACGGCGTACCACGCTAAATTCGACTGAATTTTGAGAAAATGGACGATTTGATCTATAATTCGCAGCAGTAGACTCCGAAAACACTCTAGGAATGTTTAGAAATCAGTTTTGAGCTCAAAATCACTCGGAATTGGTCAGAAATAATGACAAACAAAGAAAAACCCAAAGTTTCTCATTCTAGAATCTGAAATTGACCAAATCATAGTAGTAGAGCAACCAAATGCTCTGATACCAGTTGTAAAACCACGGAACGATCTTACTACCGCATGATTTAGTTAAACAAGTAACACGAGAAGTAAATAAATCTTTGCTTTATTGATTTCACAAAGAGAGGTTACAAGATCTAGAGAGAGAGAGAGAGAACACACTCTGTTTACACACATTTAAGAGATAGGAATGACAGAATTAGACAACTCTCTCTAACACGATCTATTTATACCCTTCACTAAGACTGGCATACCAAGTGACATACGAATTGGTACCTGCGTACCAATTGGTACGGCGTCCCATATGGTACGACCACTAAGGTATTTAGCCACTAAGACTGATTCCAATGCTCTGAACTAGATACAATACACGTGACACAACGTAGCATAGGTATATGATCTAACAAATATACCAGGATGTGAGTCATCCGAAACACTGTACATACTATATGCATAAACAAAACAATTTAAAAGTTCAGAGTTCAGATCTTATAAAGTTTATCAGAACAATTTTATTGCGGAAGCATAAAACTAACTTAATAACTTTTAAAAGTTTAACGCGCACACAATGACTAATAGTTTGAATGAACCATGATTCCCTAAATGTGCTCCTTAGCGTGCTCCTAAGGATCTGCGAAGAAACATGCTAAAATGCGTCAACACGAAGTTGGTGCGTTTAGAGAGTTTAAGTGAAATAGTTGGATAATAATTTATCAAAAACGTAAATTAACCGATTAGTCTTAACTAGACCTAATTCAAAAGCGGATACCGATCCCAAAGCAATTAATATACCATTGGATATCTAGTCCATGTCTATTATAACCCAATAGCACCCTGTACCTATTACTTGACTGAATGAAACTGCCTCCCCCTCATGGCTTTATTGTGCGATGAGAAAACCTTAGGACAATATAATACGTGTTCCACTCCCTAGAAGACGAGTGCGGCTAGAGCGACTAGCTGGGGCAGAGCTTCTCAAAACCAGTAGATCTACTAAATATTTATACGTTATCAAACGGATATTCATGGTATGCTGTAGAAGAACTTTTATGATTTGGCAAATTGAATCTCACTACGATCACAATTTAGTATATTGATTAATAGAGTGTTTATGAAAACGTAAACGCTATCGCATGTCTTCTCACCCAAAAAGTGAAAAAATTAAAAGTTGGACTTTAAACTCACCTTAGGGTGCAAATTTAGTATTCTGAATAACCAACCTAAGGAAGCAGTGAATCCCCTCAGACTTCACCTATGACACGTAACAGTGTGAGTGTTGACTGTGTTGACCGACTGTCCTGACAACGCGCGGATATTAGACAAGTGGACTCAATTACACATTGGTGATCAGATTTAGGTTTTCTGTATGTATCCTAACATGTATTTCACATATAACACATTGTATGATCATAAACATAATGCATCATAATTACTTATGACATTATCCCGCGTATACGATCTATGATCGGCGGGGCAATCGTACAAAGTCTTATCATTCCCACCGGGGTAGGAGACTTGGGACTTGTACACTCGTATAACTCATAACTAATTTGACTAATAACATGCAAACACTTATCCAAGTAATTACATGATCATACACATGTATTTACATAGTCATTTATTTTCCGATAAATATATATTTACTACATGTGAGTCAATTTCATGATAAAACCATATCATCATTTCATGTTAAGTCACATAGATTCTCAATTAGCACAATTTAAATTATACCATGGGTTCCTAACCACATGCATGCACTCCACTTTGACCTAATAAGCAATTTATACGATAATTTAACATAGATAATTTCTATAAATTATTCTACATGCAATCCAACATCAAGTTTATAACTTTATACTTCCTCATGCATCCATTTACATGAATCATGCAACTTTATACAAGATCTAACACCAAATAAGAACCTTTATTAGAGAACTATCATGTATGGTTGCCAAAACCGGGTTTTTATCTTAGATTCCATGTAAAGGTTCATGACTTTATTTGATAACAATATACTAGATCTACCATTATCAAGCATCCTTAACAAGATAATGCATAAAATTTGGATCTTTAGTTGCATGCAACCTCAAAAACCCTAGATCTATGCATGGATTATCATCAACATCACAAAGATCATACTTTTGATTCAAAGATGCAAAGTTTACCAATATAAACCCTAGATCTACTCGTGTAATCATCATATCATCATCATGCAGTTTTATATCTAATATAAAGGTTAAAGGTTGGAGCTTTTTTGACAAGAAATCAAGCAAAGAACAACATAACGAAAGTAGATAATGAAAGAAGGATGAAACAGGACTCGGATCTTCAAAGGAAATCAACAAAAAGGTTGAATCTTGATGCAAGAACCCTAGAGCAGACTTAGAGAGGATTTTTGGTCATATGGGGGCTATAAAATGAGGTGGTGGTGGCTAATGGTGCTTAAATAGTGAGAAATTAGGGTTTTGCTGGAAACATCAAAACAAGCGTATCGCTTGGGGCATGAGGTTGCTCTAGGTGATACGCCTCGAGGCTCCGTCTGGCAGCCCCTTTGACTTTTTTGACCGCAACCCGTTTTTCCATTTTTCTCATTTTTGTCCCGGTTTTCTATGTCTTCTCCCATTTTTAATTTACCATCATTTTATCACATCAAATCCAATAAAATTACGTATCAACATGACATATAACATATTACGATTGCACAATTAAATTCACGTATCAGTATTCACGTAATTCATGATACATAGCAGTTTTCAGTAATCACCAATGTTTCGAGACTCAAACTTGTGTGGGATGCTTGTGATGTGTTTCAAGGATACTAGACTCCTCAATTGCCATTCTACGCCTATATACGTGATTCCTGGTTTTATGGTTTTATCAGTTTTATCTGTTTCTAAGGTTCGGGTCCCACCAGAAGGGCTAGAATGTCACATCCTTCCCTTGTTATAGGATTTTTTTGTCCCAAAAATTAAGATTGCAACCCCGTTTCCAAAAGTTTGAGTTTCACAAGTATAAATTTGCAACCCCGTTCCAAAGAGTTTTAGAATAAAAAATGAAACATTATAACCCTGTTGCTCGCAAATGAAACGTTGCAATCTCGTTGTAGAGATCTTGAACCAAGCATGAATCATAAAATGTGTTGCTACTCAAAATCAAAGGAAAAAGTTTCAGGTTCTCACATCATCCCCTCCTTTTTGGGAATGTTCGTCCTGAAATTTAAGAGTTTTTGTCGTTTTTCGTCATGGCTAACTTGAATAAATTTGGATACCTGTGCATCACTTGATTATCGCGTTCCCAGATAAACTCGTGTCCATGTTTTGTATTCCACTGAAACAATAGGAACCTTACCCTACTTGAGCCACATAGCTCCTCAGGACGGTTCGATCTACAAATGACTGGACCAAATGCGTTCGACAATCTCGAACCACCCATCACAACATGGGTTTAACTTTCCTCGTTCCTCCAAACGATTAATCATTTTTTCCAAGGCGAGACTTTCAAAAGGATTCGACCTCCTTTCTGAAACTCCAACGGTCTCCTATGTTTAACAGCATAGCTCTTCTGCCTAATGCGAGCGGTTATGATTCGGTTTTGGATCTGAACAATCTTTCTGGTTGATTCGTGAATCAAGCTTAGTCCTAGTAAGCTGACTATCGCTCGCCCCTACCTAGTAGGTTGGTGATCTTCACTTATGACCATACAAAATCTTAAAGCGATGGCTGACACTATAGGAAAACTCCACCAATGGCAGGTGAGAACCCCATTAACTATCAAGATATCCCAGGTAGGTCCTTCACATGACTTCCATATCCTGAGTGATCTTTTCACTCTGGCCAACAGTTTGAGCAAGTTTAGCGGTGCTCACACCGACCCGCTTCCTTAGTGCCTTACGCAAAGTGCTGAATCCTATCCGAATTGACTTCGAATTGCTTACCATCCCATGCAAGAATTGTTAATTCCAAGTTCTGTCCTTTTAGTGTCACAAGCTAGGTATTTCAGATCTGATCTGGCAATCCAGGATGAATCGTTATCTGCAAAGCCCGAATACACTTCGGCCTCGTTTCCCTTATGGCTTAGGGCATCAGCTACCACATTAGCTTTACCCAGACAGTACCAGATGGTACGCTTAAAATTGCTAAACGATTCGATTCAGCTTTGTTGCTTCATGCTCAATCATTCCCAATCGAAGATACCCTGAAGACGCTTCTGATCAGTGTAAATATTTGGTACCATACAATTACGTCTCCAGATTTTCAATGCGAAGAATGCTGCTCCCAACTCCAAATCACGAGTTGTATAATTCTACTCATTATCCCAAAGTTTTTAAGAGACATAACCCAGACCTTATCGCGAGTTGTATAATTCTACCTTATCGCGCTGCATATGGACACAACCCAGACCTTGTATAAATGTACCAGAATGCATGACAAAGTCTTCGGCTCCCTTAGGTAAAGAAATAATAGGTGCACTGCAGGACTTCGGCTTCAATAGCTGAAATGCAGTGCCCCTCTTTGCTTCCCATTTACACACTCTTATGTGTCAAGGTTGTCAAAGACTGCGCGATCCTTGAAAAATTTTCGCCGAATTTCCTGTAATAGCCCGCAAGGCCGAAGAATTGACGTACTTCGATCGGCGTCCTAAGTACAGATAAATCTTTGATCGCCTCAATCTTTGACAAATCCACATGAATTCCCAATTTATTTATGCCATTACCCAAAAAATTGCACTCTCGGAATCCATAAGTCGAACTCCGAGAACTTAGCGTACCACTACTCCTTCCTCAGCAGGTCAAGAAATTAAGCAAAGGATGCTCAGCGTAACCTTCCTTTTTCTTGGAACAAATAAGAATCTCGTCACTGAACGCAATGACGAACTGACCAAAACACGGCTCACAAATCCGATTCATAAGACCCATGAATGCTGTGGTTGCATTGGTCAGCCCAAAAACATAACCAAAAACTCATAACGCCTATGTTGGATCCCATAGGCTATCTACTGAATATCTTCCTTTCGGACCCTTAGCTGACTGACCTTCAGATGATGGCTCGACCCTCGAAGCTAGTTAGTAGATTGTTGATACGTGGAAGAGAATGCCTAATCCTCATGCTCACCCTTTCTAATTCCGATAACTGGTGCACACTTGAAGAATTCCACCATTCTTCTTAACGAACAAATATTACACTTCTCAGAGTGGTGACTAGGCCTAATAGACCATTCGCCTTTAATAGACCCTTCGATTGCGAACTTAACATCTTGGTGCACATTGACGCGAGTCAATAAGGTGCTCGGGCATTTGGCATTGCCGTAAGTACCATGTAAACTTGAATATCCCTATTTTCCGAAATAGAGAAAGATATCGCGAGTCTTATTGTGTACCTCCGAAGAATCTTAAATGAACAGAGCTCCTTTAGGGCGAGGTTCCCTAATCAGCTGCTCAACGTCTTGAGCCTAAATAGCTACGATCTCTTGCGTATGATCGCTGCTTTTCGCTTTGGAAAATTAATCCATTCCGAAGACTACATCAAAATTTCTCCATGGTTGATAGTAGCAGTCCCACATTCACAGAATGAGCTGAAAGTTTTGACGCGCGGCTTCGAACGAAATGGTTTGCTCCAACCAGCCTACCATTCGTGAGTACTATAGGGCACCCAAATCCCAACAAGCTATCTATGACGCTAAGAATTTTACCACACTTATTCGATAATAAAGATTCTATTAGCATCTACATAGAATAATAATAACGAAGCGAATTACGCGTTAGAAGAAAAGACTTACCACAGACCTCCTGCTTTGCTTCAAGCCTTTTCTTGCTCCAATCACGTACACTCGAGCTGGACCAATTCCACCATTGTTATTTTCACCATTTCCATTCCTCTTTAGCTTTGGGCAGTCTCTCTTGAGATGCCCCATCTGACCACACTTAAAGCATCCTGACTGATTCCCTTGGTTACCTTGCCCCTTTTTCCTTTTGTTTGTGCAATCTTCAGTTGTGTACCCACCTTGTCCACACTTGTGGCACTTTATGCTTTCACAGTTCCCCTCATGATGAAAGCCACACTTGTCACATTTGGCAGAGTTCCATGATATCTACCAGTAACATCACTCGAACCCTGATTGTTCTGCTTGCCCTTGTTGCTGTTGACCTTCTTTATTTGGTTTTGAAGAGTACCACCCTTTTCCTCACTAGAACCATCCCATTTTCGTTTATTATGAGAGGAACCATACAATCCCTTTCGAGGTGGTAGGGTTCCTTGCTGCACGGCTTGATCCGTCAACTTGTGTGTAATGTGAATAGCTTCTATGATTGATGTAGGGTCGCTTGAAGTCACAAGACTTTGAATTTGGAGCACCAACCCATCAATAAATCGCTCATCCCTTCTGTAATACGGCTCTACCATAGTAGGGCACAATGGAGCTAATTCATTTGATTGAGCAACACAAGCTTCAAAATCTGATCCTTCTATTTCCAGATTTTCGAATTCCATCTCGAGCTTCTTAATTTCCACTCTTGGGCAGTACTCATCTACCAGCAATTTGGTAAACTCAGCCCATGGTGTTGCATTAGCAGCTTCCAAACCAAGGACTTGAACTTAGGTGTTCCACCATGTTAATTCCACTCCCTCAAATGTTCCTGTGGCATACTTAACTCGAGACTCAATTGGACAGTTGCACCTTTCAAACACTGATTCAGATTTCTCCATCCACCTCAATATGCCGACCACCCCTTCTGTTCCACTGAATGAGTGGGGTTTACATTCCATAAACTTCTTGCACGTGCAAGCATTGTGGCCATTCGGATTTGCTTGGGCATGTGCAGCCAATTCCGCCACAACACTCTGACCAATAACTATGTGAAGCTCTTCTACCATCATGTTGATGCCACGACCTCGGCCACGACCTGCCATTATCTTTATATACAATAAAAAAATGATCAATATCCTGGTACTCATCATTCAAGTATGTGATAAATAATCAAATGGCAAAAGCAACACATCACAAATTTAACAACAGTTTCAAACAAAACAAAATCGCCACTGGCTTTTCATTTATTTAAACTGAAGTTCATATTAAAACCATATCATCATTTCATGTTAAGTCACATAGATTCTCAATTAGCACATTTCAAGTTATACCATGGGTTCCTAACCACATGCATGCACTCCACTTTGATCTAATAAGCCATTTATACGATAATTTCACGTAAATAATTTCTATAAATTATTCTACATGCAATCCAACATCAAGTTTACAACTTTAAAGTTCCTCATGCATCCATTTACATGAATCATGAAACTTTATACAAAATCTAACACCAAATAAGCACCTTTATTAGAGATTTATCATGTGTGGTTAGGTTTTTATCATAGATTCCATGTAAAGTTCATGACTTTATTGCATAAAAACACTAGATCTACCATTTATAAGCATCCATAACAAGAATCATGCATAAAATTTGGATCTTTACTTGCATGCAACCTAAAAAACCCTAGATCTATGCATGGGTCATCATCAACATCAAAAAGATCATAATTTTGCTTCAAAGATGCAAAATTTACCAATATAAATCCTAGATCTACTCATGGAATCATCATATCATCATCATGCAACTCTAGATCTAATATAAAGGTTATAGCTTGGAGCTTTTTTTACAAGAAATCAATCAAAGAAGAACATACCCAAAGTACATGATTAAACAAGGATGAAATAGGACTTGGATCTTCAAAGGAAATCAAGAATAAGGTTAGATATTGATGCAAGAATCCTAGAGCAGACTTAGATAGGATTTTTGGTCATTTGGGGGCTGTAAAATGGTGGTGGTGGCTAATCGTACTTAAGTAGTCAGAAATTAGGGTTTTGCTAGAAATATCAAAACAAGCGTATCACTTGGGGAATTAGGTTGCTCTAGGCGATACGCCTAGAGCCTCCGTCTGGCAGCCCCTTTAACTTTTGTTGACCGCAACCCGTTTTGTCCGTTTTTCTCATTTTTGGTCCCTATTTTCTACGTTTTCTCCATTTACCATCATTTTAATCAAATTAAATCCAATAAAATCAAGTATCAACATGCGCAAGTATCAACATGCCATATAACATATTACGATTGTACAATTAAATCACGTATTACTTTGCATGTAATTCTTGATACATAGCAGTTTTTAGTTAATCACCAATGTTTCGAGACTCAAACTTGTGTGTGATGTTTGTGATGTGTTTCAAGGCTACTAGACTCCTCTATTACCTCAATTGACATTCTAAGCCTATTTACTTGATTCCTGATTTTTCAGTTTTATGATTTCTATCTGTTTCTAAGGTTCGGGTCCCACCCGAAGGGCTAAAATGTCATATTGGTCAACCCAAGTTCACGTGAAAGAAGCGACTGGTCAGGAATTCAAAAACCTCATTTGCTCACCTAGCAAGTACATCTAAAGAACAACCGATAGTAACATTTGTTGACATAGGTAAATCGGTTAATTGTCTGTTGTCAACTACCTCCAAATGGGTGATTGATTCTGGTGCCTCCGAACACATGACGGATAATCCTCATCTTTCAACTAATCTACACCACTCACCACTTCTACATGTCACTATTGATAATGGAAGCACTGCCAAAGTACTTGGCTCCGGCAGCTCTCGTGGTACTCCTTCCATTTAATTGTCCTATGTTTTGAATCTGCCTAAATTCCCGTTTAATTTGTTATCTATCAGTAATTTAACCCATGAAGTAAACTGTAGTGCCTTGTTTCTCCCTGATTTTTGTGTCTTTCAGGATCTATCGAAGAAGAAAGTTATTGGTAGAGGAAGAGAATCTGATGGCATATATATTCTAGAAACTCAGACACCAAGTTCATTAGCCTGCTCCAACCCCTTTTTGTCTAAGGCTCATTGCCCTTTAGGTCATCCATCACTCCAGTCCCTCAAGACACCATGTCCTAAATTTTCTCAGTTGTCATCCTTGCAGTATGAGTCATGCCAGTTTGCAAAACATCAACATATCTACATAAGTCCTAGAGTCAATAAGCGAGCTACGTCTCCCTTCGAATTAGTTCAATCTGATGTTTGGGGTCCATGTCCCGTTTTGTCTAAATCTAGCTTCAAGTATTTTGCTTTGTTTCTTGATGATTTTTCCGTGTAACCTGGCTCTACTTTATGAAAAACCGTTCTGAAGTTTTTTCACATTTTTTGCACACTTCATGATGAAATCAAAACACACTTTAGTACTCTAATCAAAATAATGAGATGTGATAACACAAAAGAATACCTCTATGAAAACTTCAAGTCTTATTTTTTATAGAACGGTGTACTTCACGAGTCATCATGTGTCGACACCCCTGCTCAAAATGGAGTTGCCGAACATAAAATAGACACCTCCTTGAACTAGCAAGAGCACTCATGTTTCAAACAAATGTCCCAAAATCATTTAGGTCTGATGCAGTGTCCACTGCCTATTTTCTCATAAATAGAATGCCATCAGTTGTTCTGAACAATGAAATTCTATACCAGCTATGTTTCCTCAGAAGCTCATATTTTCCATTCCACCAAAAATATTCGACAGCGTTTGCTTTTTAGGGATACTAGTCAGCACCTCACCATATTGGATCCCAAATCTATTCGGTGTATATTCTTTGGTTACTGTAGGTTACAGAAAGGTTATCAATGCTACTCCACCACTCTTTAAAAATATATTATCTCCCAGCATGTTATGTTTCACGAGAACGCCCCATTCTACTCTGCGTCACCTCAGTCCACACCAGGAATATATGTAAATAAATTTGTGGCTCAGAATGGTTCTTAAAAGTTCTCAAACCCAAATGGTTCTCAAATGATCCTCTCCATATATATATATATATATGGAAGGATCATGCGTAAACACATTTATATTGCGAAAATGCGTAAACATAAACACATATTAAAACCTCTATAACTTCTTAATACGTTAACATTTAAAAAAAAAATTGCACCAAAAGTCTTAGAATTATGTTATCTTTAATTCTGGATTTTTTTTAAAAAAAAATTTAACGTTTTGGTTTTTTTCGTGTGATGCACATGTGCAGCAAAATAAAACTCATACTTTTAGCATAAGTTAATAAATTTTTTTCTAAGTCGCACCATATATCTTATATTTCCGTTATTTTTTCGTATTTTTTTGTATTTTTTTAATGATGCACGTGTGCATCACACCAAAAAAAAACCTCATACGTGTGGTATACATTTATATTTTTAATAAGATATTGCACCTAAATCTTATAATTGTGTTATTTTTAGATCTAAAGAAAAAAAATAACATTTTATAAATTTTTTATTCTATGTTGCACATGTGCACTATGTACCATTATCATTAGTACAATAAATGTTTTATTGTTTTTTATAAGTTTTTAACATAAGGACTAAGGAGTGTTTTTTCGCATGATAATTCGTCTTTGTGCAGTACTAATGATAATGATGCACATGTGCATGAAAAAAAAACACGAAACATTAATTATTTTCTACTTTTTTTCCAGAATTAAAGATAACATCTTTCTAAGACTTTTAGTACAAATTTTATGAAAAACAATTAACGTATGAAGAAGTTATGTAAGTTTTAATATGTGTTTACGCGTTTTCACAATAAAAAGTGTTTTCGCATGATTCTTACCCTATATATATACAAGCAACCGGGTCTGTCCAATCCGGTCATCGACGTCGTTCGAACTACACCATAAATACAGAATCTTCGACGAGCAGAATCATGCGATCTCCGATCTGGTGGTGGATTTCTAAATTTTGTTAGATGAGTTCGGTATTTTATTGCTGGGTATTTGAGTTCTTAGAAAGATTTAGGAATGAAAGAATATACGGCACTTGATCTGTAAAGAATTGTAAAGTCAAATTACCTATCTACCCTTGAAGCAACCATAGCCACACAAAGCCTCCATTAATCTCAGCCTTTGAATTTTTTACTAAAAAGCAAGGAGATGTGGTTATTTAGTTATTGCTCTTAGAGGGGGTTATTAATGGTTCCCATTCCTATATATATATATATATATATATATATATATATATATATATATATATATATATAGGGTAAAGTTATTCCAAAAAAACACTTTCACCTAAGAAGGCTAGGAAGCAATCACATGCTGACACGTGGACAATAACACACTAACACACTGTATCCAGTGTGTTAGTGTGTCAGCATATTTTACTTTTTATGCATTGTGTTAGTGTGTTATGTACACATGTCAGCACGTGGTTGCTTCTTAGCCTTCTTAGGTGAAATGGTTTTTTTAGCTGAACCTAAACCTATATATATATATATATATATATATATATATATATATATATATATATTCAAACGAGAACTTTTTATTTTAAGAACTTTTGAGAACTAAATCTCCACCACTAATTTCAGGTGGGGACCACTATAATTCATGGGGGTTTTTTTTTCCATATATATAAACTAGTGGCTGAGATTAGTTCTTTTTAGTTCTCAAACCCAATTGGTTATCAAATGATCCTCTCCCTATTTATATATATATATATATATATATATATATATATATATGTTATGCATATGTAATGTAAATTATCAAGTGAATACAATCTTCAGTTCATATTCGCTCTTTATCTGATTACCATTTACATGGTATCAGAGCCATATCAGTTCAGTTCCACTTAACATCAATTCAGTTATACAGTTTAGTTCCGGCCTGTTCCTTTAGCTCAGCCACAAAATCCTTTTTTTCGAGTCACATCTAAATATCACCTCCACCATCATCAGATTCACCACCTTCCATATCTTCACCGGAAACTCACCAACGCGTCACCGATAACAGCCAACGTGCCGCTACCTTCTGCCACTTGCTGGCGCATGAGGGCGCGTGAGTCGCTGGAATCTCGTCAGTCTTGTTCAGTAGCCGTCGTCGGACCTCCTTATCCCATCCGTGTATTCAATTTTGTGTTTCGGTCAACTTCTAAAATCACAGAACTCATACGGAATTTCTGTAATTAGTCTGTAAAAGTTCAAAATTCTGTTAACACTCTGTTAACATTCTGTTAAGTCTAACTGAAACTCTGTTTAGCCCGCTCTCTCAGCTACACGTTGCTAACAAATCTCTGTCATGAAATCCTGTCAAAATTCTGTTAAAGTTCAGAATTTCTGTTAAAATATGTTAAATTTGTGAAACTTAAAATTCGTTAAATTTTCATTATTCTATCCAGTTATCTGGTCAACTATTATCAATTATTTTTTATCTGGTCTTCTAAATATAATTAAAATGACTGATAAACCTAGAAACAAAAATGAGTCAGGAACGGATGTCAAAGTCACTAATAATAACTTTGACTCCCTATAAGGAACTACCCGACTCACAGATAACAAACTGGATGGCTCCAATTTGTTTGAATGGAGAAAAACAGTTCGTAGCTTTTTATGAAGTATTGGGAAAGCTTCCCACCTAAAATCTGACCCTCTGACCGATGATTCCAAAAATCAATGGCTGCAAACAGATGTTAAATTATTCCTACAAATAAGGAATGCCATTGATAATACAACTCTCTCCTTGTTAACCACTATGAATATGTGAAAGAGTTAATGGAATATTTAGAATTTTTGTATTCTGGACAAAGCAACATGTCTAGAATCTACAGTATTTGTAAGTCCTTTCATAGGAGGGGGGGGGGGGGACAACATGAACGGTCTCTAGTTGTTTATATTATGGAATTCAAAAGGACTTATGAAGAGCTAAACTCTCTCCTTCCTCTCAGTGTTGATGTAAAAGTTATGCAGAATCAAAGGGAATGAATAGCTATAATGAGTTTTCTGACAGGTCTACGACCTAATTTTAGCTTATTTGGTCCTAGCTCTTGAACGAACCAGCCAGTCCATTTGTTCAAGAGATATTTGCTCGGATTCTTCGGCATGAAATCTTGTCGCCCAATACCTCCTCGGCTTCTAACAGCACACTAATAAGTCATGGAGGCTTTCGAGGAGGATATCGGGGTGGCCATCGAGGATGTTCACAAGGTAGTTACACTGATCGAGCAGGTCAACGTGTTCCTACAACTAAAGATGGTAACATTGAATGTTATTACTGTCATGAGCTTGGTTGTCACACCCCCAAAACACCTCCTTGCGGAGTATCACTACATTGGGGACGGGAACGATCTTACTACCGCATGATTTAGTCAAACAAGTAACACAAGAAGTAAATAAATCTTTGCTTTATTGATTTCACAAAGAGAGGTTACAAGATCTAAGAGAGAGAGAACACACTCTGTTTACACACACTTAAGAGATAGGAATGACAGAACTAGACAACTCTCTTTAACACGATCTATTTATACCCTTCACTAAGACTGGCGTACCAAGTGACATACCAATTGGTACGTGCGTACCAATTGGTACGACATCCCATGTGGTACGACCACTAAGGTATTTAGCCACTAAGACTCATTCCAATGCTCTGAACTAGATACAATACAGGAGACACAACATAGCATATGTATATGCTCTAACAAACTCCCCCTTAACGTGTAGTGTATCTATGTATCTATTTATCTAACTAAACTTCAGTCTTCAATCTTCAGCATCACTGCGTCCAATCTTCAACTTGAACTCTTGTCAGAAATAGAGCTTGCATGGCTAGATCAATCTTGAACAATCTTTGAACTTCAAGATCCACTTGTGAAAGATATTTCATACTCCCCCTTTCACCATGCTTGAGTCTTGTCACTCAGATAACCTGCAATTTCAGAAGACAGAAACACGACTTTTTTTGCTTTTGAAAAAATTAGTTAATCTTGGCGCAAAACTTCTCTTCGAGAATCCAAGATATCAATTTTGAAATTTTGATTTCGTATCGTGTATCGATCGGTCGAAAACAAAATCTTTTTGACTTTTTGAAACTTTAAATCAAAACACACCGAAAATATTTTTGACTTTTCTAAGTTTATGTTAAAACACACCTAATTTTTTTTTGGATTTTTCAGATATGAAACATAAATGCAATACTGAATCAGACACTACTTTTGTCTTTTGAGAGAAAGATCACAACTTGGGATCATATTGGACATGACATGCTGAACTACACTTCTATTTCAATTACTTCAACACACAAGCCATGTCGATTGCTGGTATAATTTGTCCATCTTAATCTGTTGACTCATTAGTCTCAATCTGATCATGTATTCATGTGGTTTGTTAACTTTGTTTGGACTCATTTATTATTAGGAATTCTTATAACAAATTGTTTGTTTTTAGTGTAAATAAAGTCATAATGACTAAATTCCCATTTTTAGTTGCTAGGGTGTGTTTCAAATAATGGTTTTAGTCTAAAAGTTTTAATTATATCAATTTAATATTTGTGGTTTAATTTGTTCCAATCAACTACGAGTGTCTTCGGGTCATCCAATTTTAAATGTTTGTGGGCTAGATTGATTAGTTTATATCTTTGATATAAATAAACATAGAGGTCATGTTTTGATTTAACTATACAAATCATTAGTTTATTATCTTTCCAAACTATAATATTTTTGCATCAATCTATCTATTATCTAACAGGTCGGTCACCAATTAAAATATCTTTCTATTTTGCGGATCCCTCGACTGAAACTAATTAATTACCATAAGATTTTATATTTCAATTTAACATCGTCTTTAATGATTTAGGTTAATTGTGATGTTTGCTAATCTGATCAGTCTCACGGATCTTTCAAATTTCTTTTACTTCAATTTATGTATTGTTTTGTTACAAGCTTGTTGGAAAATAGGGTGAAAAATATGGAAAAATGTTTCTTTTTATTGCTCAAGAAAAAAACACCATACAACATCAAAAAACATTATCAAGAAGATAATGCTACAAGAAGCAAAACACAACAGGAGGGAAATAAAAGACAAAAAAAAAAAGATAAGGAAGCCAACTAATTACAACCATCCACCGTCGCCGGCAGACCCCTGTGATGCACCTAAAACCTACACCAGCCCAAGGTGTTGCTAATGTTCGCCGCCCCAACCTTCTTATTATTAAACACCACCTCATTACGTTCTGGTATAATTAAAATGTCAACACTTCTATTTCAATTACTTCAACACACAAGCCATCTCGATTGCTGGTATAATTTGTCCATCTTAAAATCAGGCACAATCATACTCAAACATAAGGATATGTTAATGTATTGATTAGGTTTGCTTTGACCAGTGTACCCACACTTTCAGACATTCTCAGATATGCTTTTACTTATCACATTTTGTGATTTCATTTGTGATTTAATCACATAATGATTAAATTCATGATATCGTCAACTGTGTTCCATGCAAAAAAAAAATTAAGAACGTTAAATCTTCTACCATAAGGTCGATCTTTCGATACGCAGATAACGGCTCAGATTTAACAAAATAAGAAAATAAAACAAGTTGAAATTGTATAACCCAACAACAATCAGGTCGCTACTCCCGTACACGCAGAGAAAGTCCGATGAGTTATACGAAACACCAAATAAAATAAAGCAGAATGTCAAATGAACAACAATCAGGTCGGTCTTGTGGAAACGCAGAGAAAGTCTGATCGTTTGACAAAATAAAAAAACAAACAAGTTTAAATTTTTGCAAAATGAACACATGTATACACAGTGACTTCTCATTTTTCTTTTTCACATATCTTTTTCTTGATATCTTGAGATATGCATCAAGATGTTGTCCACTTGGTCAAGCATTAGTATTTAATGAATATCACATCTGAATACTTTATGATTAAATGTCGAGCCTACCAAACACATCGAGCAATGATCTTATGGATTTTTCATCTATTTTGTCCATGAGCTAGACACGTAAGCCAATGTACCATCATTTCCCAAATATGCCGGATACAATTTCTTATTTTTCAATGTTTTTGTATTTTCTGTTTTTCAATGTTTTTGTATTTTTCAATTTTCTCCCCCTTAAAATGAAAACTCTATTTTTTCTTCATTTTAACAAAAACCCACAAACACTATTTTTGGTTTTTCAATTTCTCCCCCTAAGCTACATAGGGAATGTAAAAGAAATAAAATTGACCAATCGATACTGATACCTTTCAGTTTAAACTTTCAGAAAAACTTTCAATTTTGAAATATGGATCATTCAATTTAAGTTAAGCAGGAGCCTCCACTATCAGTAACTGCTTGAACAATCACCGATAGGTCTTCTTGAAGAAACCTGCACACTGGTTTTAAAGATTAGTACTCAAATGACCCAGAGCACACAGCTTCTGGTCGACCAGTGTCTTCCACAAAATCAGTTACAGCCGTGCTAACCACTTTAGGTCGCCATTGCATTTTTGTTGTTTCATTTTTAATAGAGTCAACATCATGTGATGAACCACCAACACTTGAATCAAATTTGAAAAATTGTTTCGTTTTAGATTTTGATTTGGAAGGTGTAGACTCAGTAAAAATTCTACCTGATTCATCAATAAATGTGGCAGATTTGTTTGAAAATGAACCTTTTACAGTTTCAGGACAATCCCGTGCCATGTGACCCTTTCGGCGACATTGATAGCACAAAGGATAGGATCGTTGAGATTGTGATTTATCCTGAACTGAAGGACATCTATCAATAAACTCAGAACCATCAGAAATATCATCAAAAATTTGGAATCTGTTAGAGTGTACCCATTTTAATGTAGGACTTCGAGGTGTGGAATTTGACCCAGATGATGAAGAATCCTTAACTTTTTGAGCATCTTGAGTAGAACTTTCAGACAAAGCCTTCTTATGAATCTTTCCTCCAAATCCTTTTTCCATTATAGACATGAACACTTGAGCCAAATGATAGATTTGTTCCAAGCTTGTGTCTTTCTTTTCTTTTGGAGCTTTCTTGGGCATATTCTTCTTGAACATTCTTCTCCAACTTTTTACCCTCACTACCCAAACCTGAAAATTTGTACCCAGGAAGCTTTGATAAATCGATTTTATAATTGGAAGGACCAGCTTTAGCAGTTTGATTGAAATGCCGCTTTAATATCCTTCAACTTATTAGCTTCTACCAAATTAGTAGCAGCTTGTACTTCACACAACAAACCCTCATTTTTCTCAATCACGTTGTCAGCAGAAATGATTCCTTCATCAGAAATAAACCCACCAGAGACAAATTTGATGGTGATTTTGCAATCAGACTTTCCTCCTTTTCCACTTTCTTGTTTGAAACCGTGGATTTCTTCTTCTCATATTTCTTGGAAATAAATTCAGAATAATCACCAATTGTTTCGAAAGATTTAACATCAGCCAGAGGATCAGTTTAAACCAATGGGGGTGGTAATTGATTGAATTCATCTCCGCCAAACACTCTTTTGAAATTCTCGTCATTACACAAATTACTTGTGAACGAATGTGAATTCTTCAAATTATTTAGTTGATGATTCAAATCCAAAATTTGAACATTTAGATCTGATATCTTTTCCTGAGCTTCACCCAAAGCCTTTTCTGATTCTATCAGCTGTTCTGAAACTCTGTTAGACAAAGACTTTTCTCTTCTCACTTTATCATGAGCATCAAACATTTCATGTGTACCCTTTTCCACCTTTTCTTGATAAATCTCTACATTTCTTGTCAACAATTTTTTTTCTTTTGTCAGATCGGTGAATTTATCTTGTAATTTTGACCGGAGGACTTGATAATCATTGTTTGAAACCATGATTTCATCATAAGCTTTTCTGAAGTTCAAAATTGGTAAACAGAAGTGATTCCACTCTTACTTTAGATTTCTTATACAAGGCATCAAAATCTCCAATAGCATCCTTTGCTTCAAATTCCCACTTTTCAACCTTTGTAACTAACTCAACATTTTCATTTTGTAACTTCAAGGTTTGTTCTTTATTAACACTAACCATCTCATCCAATCTTGCTTTTAGCTCTAAAACCTCTTCTATCAACACCTTCTTTTCTTGTTCCAACATTGCATTAGCTTTGAAAATCTCATCAGAAACCTCACACTTTCTTTTGTAACCTTCTATCTCTGCTTCTTTCTTCTCATGTTCAACAATCAATCCTTCCTTTTCAGAAATCAATTCTCGAACTTTTCTATCCTTTTAAGCACAAAATTCACAAGCTGACTCATAACCATTACCTTCAGAATCACTTGCTTCAGATTTACTGGTCTCAGATGCATATCCACTCGATTCAACCTCAATATTTGCCATCAATCCATAATTTTCTGGAGAGTGGACTAAAAATGCAGATTCATCCGGAAAATCTGCAGCCCAATCATAACCTTCCTTAGTTACTAGTGCCTTTGCATCTTTATTGTGACCATGCTTATCCGAATTAGACTTTTCAAATGATGATTGATTGCATTCTCGAGCAAAATGTCCAAATTTGGAACATTTGAAACATTTAAGCTTCAACTTATCCAGACCAAGTTTTCCTCCCTGAAAAATAGATGTCTTGCCATGTTTCTTCATGAATCTTCTTCCTCTCTCCACTACCATAGCAAACTGCCATTCCAGATCGAGTTTATTCAAGTGATCTTCACCCAACTGATTTATGTCAGTCGGAT
Organism: Deinandra increscens subsp. villosa; assembly: GCA_039602395.1. Lineage (NCBI taxonomy): Eukaryota > Viridiplantae > Streptophyta > Magnoliopsida > Asterales > Asteraceae > Deinandra > Deinandra increscens. The sequence goes on along the minus strand of JBCNJP010000007.1, from coordinate 32,357,654 downwards.
ACAAACCAGTTTCACTAATTTGACCAAATATAGAGCCAGAAGAAGATGATATGAAAGCAGATATCAATGCAGCTAGATCTTCGGTTGTTAGATTAGAAGTAGATTTGCTTGATGACCTATCAGGAATAGTAAAACTACAACCTGAAGAATAACCAGTATTCTCAGACTTTCCAGCAAGAAACATTGTTAACGGTGGATTACTGCTTGAAATAGAATGTGATTTTGTTTTAGCATGCACAGTAGCATAGTTCTCTCCAAAATATACCTCGGGATTCTGAACAGATGGAATTGCTGACTTTTTCACAAGTAATTCCATTTCCCGAGCTTGTAATTTGCTTATCAGCTGATTGAATGTCCAACTTGAATAGTTTGGATCATTAGACAACATCATCACAAAATTCTCCCACTTTTCGGGTAGAGCTTCCAGGAATTTCTCCTTTAATTCATCATTTTCTTTTGTAACACCTACAATGTCAAGTTCATTGATTAAATGTGAAAACCTTGCAATCAAATCTGTGATATTTTCATTCTCACAAAGCCCGAAATTGTCAAACTCTTTCTTCAAAACCTTCTTTCGAGTATTCTTGTACTAATCATTACCCTCAAATCTTTCCTTAATAGCATCCCATAATTGTTTTGAAGTTGGAAAATTCTTAAACTGATGCATCAAATCTTTGGGTAATGCCATCGTGAGAAAACTATAAGTTTCCTTTTCTCTTGCAAATACCTTCTTTTCTTCAGGCTCAAAATCACTTATAGATTTTGGTAAAGTATTAGCAATCAACGGATACTCATATTGTTTTTCAATCGGAATCCAACAATCAACATCTTGTGAATATATGTAAGATTTAAATCTTTTCTTCCAGTTATGATAATCTTCCAATCGAAGTAATTTAGGAACTTTCTGAGTTGTTCCGATTTCATTATCATATTCATCATGGCTTGCATCGAGGTTTGCATGGCTGAAAACGCTTGAAAATCACTCATCTTGAAGTTAAAAATCGAATGTCAAAATTATGAACTAAAAAACGGAGGTCTTCCAATTGGAATTTGGGGGTTAAACCGGAGGGTATTGGCCGTTAGGCGAGTAAAAGTATAGATCTCGTCGAGACGAACATTTTGGCTGGTATTAGGTCCCGTAACTCTTAACGGTTCTCAAGTTACGTCAGTTTTAGTGAAGACCACTTTTCTGCCAGCGTACCAAGCCGTCGACTCCCGTACCAATGATATTTAATGTACCACCAGCGGACCAAACAAGTCAACGTACCAAAACCCAGACCAGAAATATCAGCGTACCACCAACCTCAGCGTACCAAACACTCAGCGTAGCAATTTGGTACGGCTCGACTGCCAGCGTACCAAAAAAATAACCGTCGCGTACAAACTTGAAAATTGCCTTGCGTACCAAAAACTAGTGTACCAAAATCTTTGAAGATTGCCTTGCGTACCACCGAGCGTACCAAAGGCGTACCAGTTGTTCTTCGAGCGTACAAACGGCGTACCACGCTAAATTCGACTGAATTTTGAGAAAATGGACGATTTGATCTGTAATTCGTAGCAGTAGACTCCGAAAACACTCTAGGAATGTTTAGAAATCAGTTTTAAGCTCAAAATCACTCGGAATTGGTCAGAAATAATGACAAACAAAGAAAAACCCAAAGTTTCTCATTCTAGAATCTGAAATTGACCAAATCATAGCAGTAGAGCAACCAAATGCTCTGATACCAGTTGTAAAACCATGGAACGATCTTACTACCGCATGATTTAGTTAAACAAGTAACACGAGAAGTAAATAAATCTTTGCTTTATTGATTTCACAAAGAGAGGTTACAAGATCTAGAGAGAGAGAGAACACACTCTGTTTACACACATTTAAGAGATAGGAATGACAGAATTAGACAACTCTCTCTAACACGATCTATTTATACCCTTCACTAAGACTGGCATACCAAGTGACATACGAATTGGTACCTGCGTACCAATTGGTACGGCGTCCCATATGGTACGACCACTAAGGTATTTAGCCACTAAGACTGATTCCAATGCTCTGAACTAGATACAATACACGTGACACAACGTAGCATAGGTATATGATCTAACAAATATACCAGGATGTGAGTCATCCGAAACACCGTACATACTATATGCATAAACAAAACAATTTAAAAGTTCAGAGTTCAGATCTTATAAAGTTTATCAGAACAATTTTATTGCGGAAGCATAAAACTAACTTAATAACTTTCAAAAGTTTAACGCGCACACAATGACTAATAGTTTGAATGAACCATGATTCCCTAAATGTGCTCCTTAGCGTGCTCCTAAGGATCTGAGAAGAAACATGCTAAAATGCGTCAACACGAAGTTGGTGAGTTCAGAGAGTTTAAGTGAAATAGTTGGATAATAATTTATCAAAAACGTAAATTAACCGATTAGTCTTAACTGGACCTAATTCAAAAGCGGATACCGATCCCAAAGCAATTAATATACCCTTGGATATCTAGTCCATGTCTATTATAACCCAATAGCACCCTGTACCTATTACTTGACTGAATGAAACTGCCTCCCCCTCATGGCTTTATTGTGCGATGAGAAAACCTGTATCAACATGCCATATAACATATTATGATTGTACAATTAAATCACGTATTACTTTGCATGTAATTCTTGATACATAGCAGTTTTTAGTTAATCACCAATGTTTCGAGACTCAAACTTGTGTGTGATGTTTGTGATGTGTTTCAAGGCTACTAGACTCCTCTATTACCTCAATTGACATTCTAAGCCTATTTACTTGATTCCTGATTTTTCATTTTTATGATTTCTATCTGTTTCTAAGGTTCGGGTCCCACCCGAAGGGCTAAAATGTCATATTGGTCAACCCAAGTTCACGTGAAAGAAGCGACTCGTCAGGAATTCAAAAACCTCATTTGCTCACCTAGCAAGTACATCTAAAGAACAACCGATAGTAACATTTGTTGACATAGGTAAATCGGTTAATTGTCTGTTGTCAACTACCTCCAAATGGGTGATTGATTCTGGTGCCTCCGAGCACATGACGGATAATCCTCATCTTTCAACTAATCTACACCACTCACCACTTCTACATGTCACTATTGCTAATGGAAGCACTGCCAAAGTACTTGGCTCCGGCAGCTCTCGTGGTACTCCTTCCATTTAATTGTCCTCTGTTTTGTATCTGCCTAAATTCCCGTTTAATTTGTTATCTATCAGTAATTTAACCCATGAAATAAACTGTAGTGCCTTGTTTCTCCCTGATTTTTGTGTCATTCAGGATCTATCGAAGAAGAAAGTTATTGGTAGAGGAAGAGAATCTGATGGCATATATATTCTAGAAACTCAGACACCAAGTTCATTAGCCTGCTCCAACCCATTTTTGTCTAAGGCTCATTGCCCTTTAGGTCATCCATCACTCCAGTCCCTCAAGACACCATGTCCTAAATTTTCTCAGTTGTCATCCTTGCAGTATGAGTCATGCCAGTTTGCAAAACATCAACATATCTACATAAGTCCTAGAGTCAATAAGCGAGCTACGTCTCCCTTCGAATTAGTTCAATCTGATGTTTGGGGTCCATGTCCCGTTTTGTCTAAATCTAGCTTCAAGTATTTTGCTTTGTTTCTTGATGATTTTTCCGTGTAACCTGGCTCTACTTTATGAAAAACCGTTCTGAAGTTTTTTCACATTTTTGCACACTTCATGATGAAATCAAAACACACTTTAGTACTCTAATCAAAATAATGAGATGTGATAACACAAAAGAATACCTCTATGAAAACTTCAAGTCTTATTTTTTATAGAACGGTGTACTTCACGAGTCATCATGTGTCGGCACCCCTGCTCAAAATGGAGTTGCCAAACATAAAATAGACACCTCCTTGAACTAGCAAGAGCACTCATGTTTCAAACAAATGTCCCAAAATCATTTAGGTCTGATGCAGTGTCCACTGCCTATTTTCTCATAAATAGAATGCCATCAGTTGTTCTGAACAATGAAATTCTATACCAGCTATGTTTCCTCAGAAGCTCATATTTTCCATTCCACCAAAAGTATTCGACAGCGTTTGCTTTTTAGGGATACTAGTCAGCACCTCACCATATTGGATCCCAAATCTATTCGGTGTATATTCTTTGGTTACTGTAGGTTACAGAAAGGTTATCAGTGCTACTCCACCACTCTTTAAAAATATATTATCTCCCAGCATGTTATGTTTCACGAGAACGTCCCATTCTACTCTGCGTCACCTCAGTCTACACCAGGAATCAGTGAGAAATTTCTCAATTATATTAACTCAGAACCTGAAATCTGTATCCCCGAATAGTCAAACGAATTACCACAACCTCCTACTCCAGCAAACCCTCCTAAAGTTCTAGTATATTAAAGGCAAAATCCCATACCATCAGATTCTGCTCCTGAACCAATTCTTCCGCCCACAGATCAACCCACTAACCCTTTTAATTCGGATTCTGATCTCCCCATTGCCGTTCAAAAAGGCAAACGCGTTTGTACCTACCCAATTGCTTCCTTTGTTTCCTATGAAAAGTTAAGTGTAGCCTCCCGTTTGTTTGTTGCCACTCTGGATACCATCACAATTCCCAAGACTATAGTGGAGGCTCTCGCACACACCGGATGGTGTAAAGCCATGATTGAGGAAATGGAAGCACTTGATCAAAATAACACTTGGAATCTAGTAAATTTACCCATCAACAAGAAGGCAATCAGATGTAAGTGGGTGTTCACAATTAAGGTCAATCTAGATGGTTCATTGGCTCAGTTAAAAGCTCCTCTAGTAGCCAAAGGTTTACGACATGGATTACTCAGAAACATTCTCTCCCATGGAAAAAATTTCTTCAGTACGTCTCTTTGTTTCCTTGGCTGCCATATATAACTAGGGTCTATATCATCTCAATATCAAGAATGCCTTTCTGCATGATGATCTCAAAGAAGAGGTCTACATTGAGCAACCACCTGGGTTTGTTGCTCAAGGGGAATCTGGGAAGGTATGTACACTCAAGAAGCCCTTATATGGTCTAAAGAAATCTCCTTGTGCTTGTTTTGGGAAATTCAATACGGTTGTAACAGAATTTGGATTGAGAAGGAGCGCTTATGATCACTCAGCTGCATCATACTGGTTGCATTTTACTTTTTGTGTACGTAGATGATATAGTAATAACTGGAAGTGATAAGGATGGAATCCAAAAGTTAAAATCATTCCTTGGGAATAAATTTCAGACTAAGGACCTGGGCACACTGAAATATTTTTTAGGAATCGAGGTGTCCGTAATATCAAAGGTATCTATATATCACAACGGAAATACTGTTTGGATGTGCTGAGAGACTCTGAGATGATTGAGGTAAAGAATTGTGATGCACCCATGATAACGAATGGGAAGTTAGGAGAACATGAAGGTGACCTTCTTACAGAATTAGAGAAATATACGAGAATCTTTAGTAAGTTAAATTATTTGACCATCACTCGACCAGATATCGCATTTCCAGTGAGTGTGATAAGTCAGTTTATGTCATCTCCACAAATCTCACATTGGGAAGCCATCTGTCACATTCTCAAGTATCTCAAAGGGGCTCCGGGTCATGCAATCTTATACCAAAACAATGGTCATCACACGATAGAAGGATTCATAGAAGCTGATTATAATGGGGGTCCCACAAGTAGACGATCCATTACTGGGTATTGTATCCTTATAGGTGGAAATTTGATATCTTGGAAGAGAAAGAAGCAAATGTGGTATCCCGCTCAAGTACAAATCAGAATAAAGGGGCGATGGCCCAAACCACGTGTGAACTAGTCTGAAATCAGAACCTTCTTGGCGAGATTGGGTTTACACAAACTAAACATATGAATTTGTGGTGCGATAACGCAACATCTATTCATATCGCAAAAAATCTGGTATTCCATGAAAGAACGAAACGACATTGAAGTTGATTGTCATTTCACTCAAAAAAACCTTGAAGATGGGGCAGCTACAACTCCTCATATACGAAGCGGGGATCAGCTAGTAGATATATTTATCAAAGCCTTGCCTCGATCTAGAATCAGTTATATCCGTAACAAGCTAGGCATGATCAATATATATCTTCCAGCCTGAGGGGGAGTGTTAAAAAAATAACTATATTTATTCTCTAGTCATAACACTTGTAGCCAAGTGGTTGGGTATTTTAGTATATGGTTGGATATGGTTGGGTATTTACTTTTTAGGTGTAACAGTAGTCTCTCTTTGTATATATATGTTATGCATATGTAATGTAAATTATCAAGTGAATACAATCTTCAGTTCCTATTCTCTCTATATCTGATTACCATTTACAAAACTTATTATTAATTTCATTCATATTTGACCGCAAGGTTTTTACGGCCATATAATTTACTCCTATTAACTAACATTATCGAACCCACACACTAGAAGACTTGAACTCTCAGTTGTTAAAATCGATCAAAATGTCTGTACAAAAACATTTGAAGGGAAGTATATATAATAAATGTCTAATTAGATTATTTTAACAATTTATATATGAAAAATAGTGTCGAAATACATATAAAATTGAAGTGAACTGAAAAATCTAAGGACAAAAGTTGAATAAACTATTAAATCGTAAATATGCAAATGATAGAAAACGAACTAATTGACTCAATTCAACTAAAAAAACTAAGTGTGTCAAAATACGTACTTAACTAATAAAATAAAGAGTTAAATATGATTTGCGTCCCTGTGGTTTTCATGTTGTAACGGTTTGAGTCCAAAAACTAAATTATTAACAAATCCCGACTGAACTTTTAATTTTGACTCTATTTGCGTCCCTGGCCCTAACCACCGTTAAAGTATCCATCTTTCAACCCCCCATGTGCATTGCATATGAGGGTAAAATCGTCCTTTAATTAATTGACCCCTTTTGACCTAACGTCTCTCTCCTGAATTCTCATTTACACACACTCTGATCGCTTCCTCCCTTAAAATCCTAACCCGATTGTACATGCAACCACTCCCAAAAAATTCAAAAAGATTACACGAACGAAGAAATTGAGATGGTTTATAGGCTGTTGCAAGTGCGTGGAGCTGATCAAGAACCATTCGATCCATATGAGATATACGATATGTTTTCAAACCACATCTTTTCCAAATTTTGCTTTGTTTTTGTTGTTTTTGCTGTTTTTCAACATAGTTAGAGAATTTTTAACACATATTTGTGTCTTAATTCCAGCTAATGAGCCTACTCTCTTTACACTAAAAGTATATCATGGTGGCTGCTTTATTGAGATCCTAGGATTAAAGTACTCAGGAGGTAAGATAGGATACATTGACATGGTTGATGCTGATGAGTTCTCAGTACACGAGTTTAATCTCATGATCTAGAAACTATGGTATGCAAAGGAAGAGATAATTTACTATTATTATAGGATCCCAACTGAGGACTTAAATATAGGTTTGAGACCTCTAGGAAATTACAAAGATGTTCTTGACTTATTTAAGTATATAGCTAAGTATAAGATGATTTGTGTGTATACTGAACATGGAGGCACCGTGTTAAAGACATTTTTCATGCCAAATGAATCTTTTTCTAGTGTTGTGATTGAGGAAACTGATGATGATGTGCTAGCTGTATTGAGTTTTGGTTTGCAAGATGGGAATGGGATGATTGATAATGTGCAAGGTGGGAGGCAGATGAGTGAGGATGTGCAAGGTGGGAGGCTGATGATTGCTGATGTAGCAGCAGATGAGATGGATGATCCATTCCATGGGCTTGATAAGATTCTGGGTACCAATCATACTGAGTTAAGCAATGAAAATGTCATTGCAACTGACAAGGAGGAAGCAACTGATGTAGGGGTTGAGAAGGCTGCAATAGAAGCTGATGAGAATGAGTATCCATTCCATGGGCTTGATGAGATTTTGGGAACAAATGCTTCTGAATTAACCACTGAACATGTGATTGCAACTAAGGAAGATGGTGCAACTAATGGAGGTGTTGAGAATGCTGGAATAGAAGCAGGTGAAGAAGGGGGGGGGGGGTGAAGTAGGTGAAGAGAATGGGGATGATATAGGTGAAGAGAATGGGGATGATATAGGTGAAGAGGATGGGAATGAAGGGCATTATAATTTTCAGGGCATAATGAGGACTGATGAAATTTTCCTTGCCTAATTTATGGAAAACTATGCAATGGATCAAGATGAAGAGGAAAATGATGATGAGACTGAACATGTTGAGAATGCTGAGGTAGGTGAAGATTAGGATCCTGAGGATGACTTAGACGTCATAGTGGATGATGAAAATGTGATTGAGGATGTGGAAGATGATATGGATGTTTATAGAGCTCATGTTGAAGCTGAGGATGACGTAGGGGATAATGAGAGTGACCATGAGGCTGAACTTGAGGAATTGGACTTTGATGAGTTTGATAGTCCAGATGAGGAAGACAGTGAGGATATACTGTCAAAGGCTATTAGATAGGTTAATCATGCCAAGAGGAAAATAAAGAAATGTGGTGAGGATGCTACAGGTGAGTTTTATATTGGTCAAAATTTTGTTACTAAAGAACAGATCAGGGATTCTGTGGTGAAATTGGCTATAGAGACTAGGAGGAAATTAGTGTATATGAAAAATGACAAGTTAAGAACTAGGGTGGTGTGTTATGGACTCAATCCAAAGGCTGTATGCAGTTACGGGTAAAAGGGTAAATCTGGTAATGTGGGTGAATCTTCTCAAGTTAGGGGGTCCAGTAATAGGGGTGCATCCAAAGGTGGTGGGCCAAGTGCATTGAATAATGTTAAAAAGAGATTCCCCAAACCCACCTGCTCCTGGCTTTTACATATATCAAGGAAGACTGAAGATGATGTATGGATCTTGAAGACACTGAATGGTGAGCATAGATGCTTGCATTCAAGAAACATCAGGCTGTATATAGTTTCTGTCATAACTAAAGAAATTGAAGGGCTAATTGAGTCAAACCCAACCATAACTCTGGGTTCTCTTAGAGATCTGCCACAGAAGAAGCATCAGGTACATGTTTCTCTTCAAAAGGTTTTTAGAGCAAAATCAATGGCTCGTTTGAAAATTCATGGTGATTACACAGACCAATATAGTCTGTTAAGAGAATACAGTTATAAAATACTTGGATCCAACCCTGGTTCTACAATGAAAATTGATGTGGAGAGAGAGAGAGTAATCCATCTAATCCTACTAGGCAGTTTAGGAGGATATATATCTGTTTTGCATCTTTGAAAAATGGTTTCAAAAAATATGGGCGAGATATCTTAGGATTAGATGAATGTTTTATAGAAGGCCCATATCTAGGTCAAGTGTTGTCTGCAGTTGGGGTTTATTCCAACAATGGAATTTATCCTGTAGCATATGCTATAGTGGAGTCTGAACCTTTGGCTTCCTAGACTTGCTTTTCTACATTGTCTTGGAGATGATTTGGATCTCAATGCTAATTCCAATTTTACTTTTATTAGTGATAGGCAGAAGGTAATTATAGTTATTTTGAATATTAAATTCTTATTAGTAGTCACTTAATCATATTAATTATTCTTTTTTTTGTAGGGTATAATACCTGCTTTGAAAAAGGTTTTTCCAGCTGCTGAGCATATGTACTGTGTGAGACACATACATGACAACATGAGGCAAAAATGGAGGGGCAATGTGTACCATGACCTTCTATGGAAAACTGCAAGTCAAAGAACAATACCACATTTTGACAATTCAATGGAGGAAATCAGAAAGAAGATTGAATCACTGCATCAATGGTTGAAGAATATTCCACTCAAGCATTGGAGTAGAGCATATTTCAGTGGTATGTTATCTATTAGATTACCCTTAAATATTGTTATATTATACCCATTTAACTGTTATATTATCTAAGTACACTTAATTATTGTTATATTAAAAAAGTCCACAATGTAAGGTGTTGTTGAACAAAATCTTTGTGAGGTTTTCAATAGGTAATTGGTTAGAGGAAGAGACAAGCCTATACTGACCTATTTGGAGTTCATAAGGGAGTACTTAATGAGGAGGATTGCTGTTGTACACAGGAAGATTGCTACTTGTGAAGGTACTTTAACACCAGCTGCTGCCAAGATATTCTCATTCAACAAAACAAAGGCTGTTGAATACAATGTGATCTTGGCTGGTGGAAAGAAGTTTCAGGTAAATGGACCATGGCTGGATCAAGTGGCTGTGGATCTGGATAAAAGGACTTGCGGTTGCAAGAAATGGCAACTTACTTGCATGCCTTGCAGCCATTAAATAGCTTGTATTTGGGAGTGGGGAAAGATTCAGAAAGAAGCTGCAGTTCTAGAAAGTTGGGTTTCTAAGGTGTACTGGCTTGAGACTTGGAAGGATGTCTATGGGTACACAATGGAGCCTATGAATGGGAGAACTATGTGGCCAACTTCAAGATGCCCAACAACTTTGTTACCTCCAAAGCATCATACTCCAATAGGCAGACAATCAAAGAAAATGAAGAAGTCATCTGGGGAGTTGTCTGAAGCAGTCAATAACAGTGGGAAGTTGACAAGGAAAGGAAGGGGGTATAACAATTACTTGTTCCAACTGCAAGCAAAAGGGGAATAATGCAAGATCTTGCAAGGGTGAGGGATTAACATCAAATGCAACTCAAAATTGATGAAGCAATGGATGATGTAGGCTAGATGATTTTGTGTTTTAAGATTGTGGTTAATGTCTTTTGAATAGTGGTATGTAGGGGTTTGTTTAACTTAACTGTCTTTTGAATAGTTGTATGACTGCTAAAACACTCTTTTTTTTCCATATCTGTTTTGGTTTGGTTGATATGGAAGTAATATATTAAGTTTAGTAATTTTCTGGTATGGCAATGGTCCAAGTGTTATGTGTTTTGGCTGCAAATATAGCAGATATTTGCTTGTTTTGATATTTTTTTTTGTTTTGGTTGCATGATCTTGCAAGGATCCAAACTGGCTGGTTGTGCCTATTGTTTTGATTTTTTTTTGTTTTGGTTGAATAAATTGGCAAGCATGCAAATTTGCTTGTCATAGTTGCTTGTTTTGGTTGCATCAATTTGCAGGGGTCCAAACTGGCAAGATGTGACTAGACTTTAATGGATTTAATTTGGTGGTTGGTAATTTACCATTTGGCTTTCAACTCCTTTTTCCATTTACAATATGGCAAGATGTGTCAAAACTTTTGTCTGCATTTTAGTCTTTGCACAACAGCCTACCACCATTTAATCTAACCATTTCAAAACCTAATTTGCCAAATAATCAATGAATTTCAAACTAATTAAGGTCATAAATGTTTATTTAAAACTACCAAATTTAGCAACTTGGCAACTTGAAATTACATAGTTGTGCATTGACATTTACAACCATCATATACAAAATTTGGTCAATACATCCTAAATACACACCAAAATACCAGTTTATTTGGTGATCATCTACATAAGAAACATTAAGCAACTGAAAACAACAACAAATTTTAGATTCTTCACTTCAATCTCTAACTCTTTGACAATTTCAACAGCTCGAGCACACAATGGTGGATCGGCCCAGCTTACAAATCCACAGTTTGAACCCTGTCTATAAAACCCCAAATTAGGAATTTGAAACAAAATTTGAACAAACGGTAAGTATATGATGAAAAATTGGATGTTTTACACATCACAAACACTCACCAATCGAGCACAGCAGTAAAACCGACGTCCTGGGTTTGCTTCTATCCATGAAGTGCGAATTACGGTTGAAGATCCACATGAACAAAAAACCATGATCAAAGAATTTTTGAGAGAGGGGGGAAGAGATATCTTCTTCTTTACAGATGAAGATTTGGTAAGGACGATGATTTGGATTTAATGAGGGATTTATTTAAAGGGTTGGGAGACGTTGGAATAATTAAAGGACGATTTTAACCTCATCTGCAATGCACATGGGGGGCTGACAGACGGCTACTTTAACTGTGGTTAGGGCCAGGGACGCAAATAGAGTCAAAAATAAAAGTTTAGTCAGGATTTGTTAATAATTTAGTTTTTGGACTCAAACCGTTAAAACATGAAAACCACAGGGACGCAAATCGTATTTAACTCTAAAATAAAATAAGAAATATAATTGTTTTGTTGTTCGAAAGTCAAAAGCTATGATCTATGATCTATGATCTACGAATTGACTACACTTGAAGAGGTCTAAATTACCCGTAAAATCAAATACCTAAGAGCATTCACAGTCCATTCCCTATCCTTCTCTCTATAATTTATATATTATAATTACTTTTTCTTTCTCTTTCACCCACAACCACAATTAAATAGTACATTTTTATACCTTTATCATTACATTGTCCCTCTCTTCAAACCTCGAATTTTACAGATTCACTAAATTTTTCTTCAAATATAGGGATTCACTAAATTTTTCCTCAAATATTTCTCTCTTCTGTACTCACAACTACACCTCAAATTTTAAGGTTTACACACACCCATTATAGGGAATGGCATGTGAATGCTCTAACAGAGATATCTTATCGTTTCCTTTAGCCATCTCCACCACAAGAAAAAGACTCTGGGGGCCACTGTCGGCGAAAACCGAAAAAACTTCTAGGCCATGCTATCTTCGCTCTAGTTTCTTCATTTCTAGCATTCTAACAACATCAGTTTGAAAGGTCAAACTACAAGAAAATAAACATATTGAAGAGCACTGTTAGTCGGAAATTTGGCTGGCCGGAGGGTCAACGGATCCCCTGAACCCCCTTTGGTTCCGCCGATGGTTATAAACATAGTTTGAGATGTTTTTGAAGTTATCTAATTGATATAACATCTAATCAGGTGTTTTTTATTCTTAAACATAAATCTATGTTTTGGGGCCAAGAATACTTGTCTTTGTTCTCTGAGTTCATTCTCAAACCAATTTATGTTCATGTTTTTGATAAAAGATGATGATTATCATTATGTGTTGGTGTAAATTATGTGTTGGTGTAAGATGAGATGTGTAAGACCTGTTTGCTTATATTTCTCATTATGTGCTCATAAGTTAGGCAAAATCAGTTTTTATATCAAACTTAACATAACATGTGGTATAACTCTCATTGTTTCATCATTAAGATTACATGTTTATGATTTCTTTCTGACTTCAGAATGCATTTTGGTCAACATTTTGATTAGATTGATTGGGAGATAGAATCGGTATAAGTTTTAATTAACTCGTTTATTCGTTTTCATAGCTCATTATATGTTCTAAATATTGGAATCAAATCTTGTTTAGTTCCATGTTTGTTCATCATATTTTTTTATAAAAGTTTGAATACTCACATGTACTTAGGTGAGATCAAGTTTAAGATTTATCGAAGAGTTTTCAAATACGCTTGATATCTCCATAAATATGTTGTGGAAGTTGGTTCTAAACATCTTAAGTTAAAATCACTTTACCTTTTCCAAACCCTAAGTATGTGAACTAATTATCACTCTTATGTGTTCAAACTTATACTTAAAATCAATGAATGCTAGATTTATGATGATGTTCGTTTTATACTTGATTATGACCTCGTACTTGATGAATTCCATGCTAGGTCTTAGGTCTTAGCTAAAATCTGAAATATTACATGAAAATTGGGTTCTAAATGTCTTGTTTCCCATGTGCATAAATGTTATATTGCTAGGAATCTTATTTTCATGATACACGTACCAAATGCTCATGTCATGATCATTCTTGGAAACTCAAATGTGCCACAATCTTGTTTGAGGTTTGAGCATCGATCTATCAAAATGAGAAGCATGATTTCTATTTGATGTATTTCAAAATGAATCTTACTGTTTGAATCTTTAAGTATTGTCACATTGACCAATTTTTCTATAGTAACTTTCAAAGTTTGATTCAAATTATGTATCTACCCATATCTAGTAAGAGCTATCAAATGTGCACTAATACCTTGTGCGTGTCTTTGATGTTCAAATCAATTTTAAGAGGACTTCATAACTGAAATCAACTTGAGATTCATTTGAGAATAACAACTGGAAAAATTAAGGTATTTTATGTAGGTTTAAAGCTGGGATAAGAACGCAATCAAGTCTGTTACTTAGACAAGAATACTAGAGTTGCTGAAAAGGCTATTGATTTATTGAGAGTATCCGACTGGTTCATCAGACTCACAATCAATCCTACTGTCTATGCAGAATTGATCAGAGAATTCTATAATCCCGCTTATAGTGAAAGTATAGAAGATGGATTTGAAGTCTTGAGAGCTACGGTTCAAGGGAGGACAGTAACAATCACTATAGCACTCATTTTTTAGGTGTTCAATTTGAATGATGCTAATGCTCTAAGATCTTCCCCAAAGGAGGTATGAAAACATACTTTCAAAAGGGAGGGTTATCAAGGAGTGTTCCACCCTACCAAAGTTGATAAAGCTCGTCTCGAAAAAAACTAGAGGTTCATCATAACTATGTTCATTGCAGCCTTCGTTTCAAGGAAAACTGGGTGGAATGATTTCACTAAAGACATCGCTCATGCTATTTATGGATTTATGACTGAAGATGGATTCAATCTGTCTGGTCAACTAATGACCTAGATGACCAAGAATCTGCATCCTACTGGGAGGGCTGATAAATTTGTATGTTACCCTCGGTTTTATTAAAGTCATGCTTGACCATCTCTTTCCTGACTTGATTAAGACTGGATATAATCATACTCCAAGGCCTATGAATAACACGACCTACAAGAGGTTTGTTCAGAGTGCTAAGTATATGGGACCCTTTATTGCATTTTCTGCAAATATGCTTTAAAGACTTGGAGTTGCTGCTGATCCGAACAAGGGGGATCCTGAGGCTGCTGATCAAGATATTCTAATAGCTGAAGTTACGGCTCTCAGGAACAAGTATTGGATCTTAATATACCAGTCATTCCTAAGCCTATCATTGAGGAACAACATGTTAAACAACGTGGAAATCTCTAGGGTGATGGAGCTGCTGCCAATTGTCCTCTGCAAGACGATGTCATGTCTCCACAAGTTGATGTGAGAGGAAACGAAGATTAAGAGAGCTTTAAATATTCATATGGGTTATCTATTGACTCAGATTCTGATGCTGAGGGCTCTGATTCATGCTTCTGGCCCTAACTTTCTGGGAGACATGGCAACCCCTTTAAAGAGACAGAGAACTCGGCAGAAGGCACTCTCTGCCTAGGTCTCTATCTTAAACTTTTCAACAACAGCCCCTTGCATCATCATCTTATGAAGGTTACAATTCTGATGTAGAGAATGAGGAGGACTTTTCTGTAAATTAGTATCTCTTATCAAAGAGAAATCTCTGCCGGTGGAATCAGAAGAAATTGCAAAGCTAGTTTCTCCTATTGAAAGTCAGGTGATGAAAACTATGGAAACTTTGTTCATTTTATCATAAAGGAGCAAAGAATAACAATACAACAACCATTTGTGAGTGTAACTAATACTGCCCAAGCTAATGATTATGTTCAAGAGCTTGAAGCCGAGGTTGGGAATCTCCGATCTCAATCTATCTATTGAATTGCTTGCGTCTCAATAACGTGCTTCCGAGTTTGAGGCCAATATCAATAAGTTCACTGAAATGTTAGACAAAGCTTTCCAACGCAATTGTGACTCTAAGGTTGTTCAAGTTAAGAACGTGATGATTGATGTCAGTACTCAGTGGACAGAGGAAGACTTCATGCCTCTAGACACCATTACTGGCATTGGTGGTGATGGTGGTGACAACAATGACAAGGATGATTTTTATCGTATTCTTCATGCCTGATGTATGAAAAGTAACACCTTAGACAAAATGAACGAAAATGGGAGCAACTGAACAAGAAACAGGAAAGAGAATATCAGAAGTGGATTCGGGACAGACCGTCCTGACCTTTTTAAGGGTCAGATTGTCTACTTGCTCGATCAAGTCTCGATTCGGATGCGGCACCCACCGGGCCAGATCCGCGTGTTTTCTAAGCAGAACAAGCGGATCATCCACTACTAGAAATAGGGCCTTACTTGACACGCGAACGATGACACCAGTAATTTTATGACGCGCAAAAATGCGTGTCATTAAAAGCTGTCGTATTTTGAAAAATTGTAAGGAGAGGTGACGCGCATTTTTGAGCGTCATAGAATTTGTGTCGTTTAAAAAAAACACGGAAGACACTTGGAATGTGCGCGTCAAGAAGGCCTGTCGTGTTTTATTTTTTTCCCGCCCAAAAAAATTCGTACGCGCGCCTCCTTATTCCTTTTTGCCCTAATAATCTTTTCCCCATTACATTCCTCCACTCACCCTCCACTCGACGTTCCTCCATCGACCTTCACCATCGGCCTCGATGTTCCTCCATCATGCCGACGGTCCACCGGAAAGCTAATCGATCTCCACCGGTAACCTAATCGATTCTCAAAAAGCAAAAACAGTCTCCTCGATTCTTAGACGCGATAACCTCTCTGGCCCTAATCTCCATCACCTCCGTCGCTCATCTCACCTTCGCCTCCATCTCGCCGACT
This sequence comes from Deinandra increscens subsp. villosa, assembly GCA_039602395.1. NCBI lineage: Eukaryota > Viridiplantae > Streptophyta > Magnoliopsida > Asterales > Asteraceae > Deinandra > Deinandra increscens. The sequence goes on along the minus strand of JBCNJP010000007.1, from coordinate 32,341,173 downwards.
CAATACCGTGCCCTAACCTCCCATTCACTAACTTTGCGACGTTGGATCAGAGATAAATCCGATGAGCAATCCGCCCTAATTTTCCGGTTTTCGTTCCTCAAGGAGGTATCCACCCTAATTTTCCGTTCACCATCACTTCTTCTTCTCAAAGGTAAAATAATAGTTCCTCAAGGAGGCATCCACGGGTTCAGCATAATCCGACGCAGGATTCATTGCGCACGGTGTTGTTGATGAATACAATCGAGATAATTTTCCACCTGATTTCGTTTTTGGCTCCGCAACTTTCGCTTGTCAGGTATTTGATGTTAAGTTTGTTTTAATTCGACTATTCTAGGTGTGTTAAAGCGTATCTTGGTAAATCTGCAAGCAGATTACCCCTATATTGGCTTGGATTTACAGCATCCGTACTACCTCTTGGTTTCAACACCTACATTATCTCAAGTGCCAAACACACAGGTCAACTCATTGGATTTTATCGTCAATAATTTGTAAATTAAGGTGTCTTAACAGTTAAAATAATGTTAATATTAATATGGTTATGTGATAACGATTAGCAGATACACGTTCAATAATGTTAACTGTGTGGACCTCGGATAGAACCGGTGATAAAATTGTAGTTGTTGGTGGAGGAAACCTGAAGCTGCATTATGCTATAGATGAGGGAAAGCTTACCCATTATATCAATAACAGAAGCTTGGTATATAACTTATCTACAATTTCTTATATCCATTTGTATAGTTAATTTTGTTACATTGCAGCAGCCATGTGATGAATTATTATATCAAACATAATATTAAAATCTCTCTCTTGTCACATGAGTCAAGGTTGAAGAATCCATGGAACACTCATACAGCTATAATTCAGGGAAAACATCACAAATCAGGTACATGGAAACTTGTGTTTATATATTTTTTAAAAAAGTTGATGACCTGGATTTGTCGTTCTTGTTTTTTGAAGGCTTCTGGAGCTTACATCTTTCGTCCTAATATTTCCAATAAAAACTGAAGGGTAGGTTAATCATTCTCTTTTTGTTGTCTTATTTGGGGTGATTAACATTACAATTCCGTTACATGTTGCAAGCAGTTATCAAATTCCTTACGACGTGTTTTATTACGGAAAGCTTTCACCATTCTAAAGGGTCCAATAATTGATGAAGTGCATCAAGAGTTCAACTCCTGGATATATCAGGTATTTGCTTGTTGAAGGTGGCTGCATTATAGCATGTAGCAACTGCTAAATTTAAGATATATATTCTGCATTTGCTCTCGTGAACATAAAGCTCTTGCATGCAAATCACTCGTATATTCAAAGAGAAGGAACACGCTGCAGTTGAGTTCACTGTAAGTTTTCTGTTGGTTTTATTCACTTTAATAGTGGTAGTTTCCTGTTAACAAGTGCATATCATAATTACATATTCTACAACTTGGTACTAGATTGGACCTATACCTATAGATGATGGTGTTGGGAAAGAAACCACAACTCATATCACAACTAACTTCAAGACAAACAAGACATTCTATACTTGATTCTAATGGGAGGGACTTCATCTAAAGGGTATAATAGATATATGGTCTTTTGTATCTTATTATTCCTATCTTGCTTGAGTCAGCTGTTCCAAGTCCAACTGGGACCTGCAAGTTTAAAGGGTATTATAGATATAAATAACTGTTTTGCAGGTTTTTGATTTAGAATCGATTAGGACCTGCAAGTTAATGAACCAATTGCTGGAAATTATTACCCGGTAAATTTTACTCACACTCTTTGTTCTGTTCGTAGATAGGGTTTTCTAGATTCTCATCCATGTACAAGTCTAGCAGCGAATAGAAAGGAACAAAATGTGTTCATATTCTTTGCTGATTTGTCTGATGTTGCTACAATTAGAGCTACATTTTTTAATCGTGCAGAGGTTGAAAGAGAAGACCCGTATTGGTGTGTCACACAGTTCTTAGCTCATGTTTGACCTCTCATGCAGTTTGGGGTAAGTTCAGTTAATGTGAATTTTAATTGCTTAATTAATCAGTTTAATGTGTTCGTATGTGTGAATTACTTTGATTGTTAAATTAGGTATATGGAATTTGTAAATTCGTTCATTGTATGATTACTTTTGTTAGTTGATTAACTTAATTCTGCTGATATACACTTTCTAGTTGTGATTTTGCACAATTTTGTAGTTTTATTTGTCATTGGAAATTGACATATTGTTAAATCCTAATTTGTTCGGTGATACCGGTAACATCTATGCTACATTGTATGTTTAAGATAAGTAAATGCGTCATGGTTTACTTTAGAGAAGAGTGCATTTGAAAGATGTTAGTCATGTCTGGATCTGTGTGTGATTTTTTTCACCTATTAATAGTGTGTGTGTGTGTGTTTTTTAAATTAACCTTATCCGACTAATTTGGGATAAAAAATGATATTAAAGAACTTGTCTAATAAATCTTTGTTGGTTATTCATATGCCATGTTTACATGATGAGTTGTTACTTTGTTTGTAAATCAAAATAGGGTCATTTGCAGAAGAGTTATCTGATGGAAGTTAGAATAATAGAATGTGCTTGTCTAATATATCTTTGATGGAAGTTGGCTATAAATCTTTGATGGAAGTTGGCCATAAATATTTGAATTTGTCTCTACTAATAAATCTTATTAAACCTAACACTAATCTATCACGAACTTGTTGATTCATTATTAATTGGACGATGTGCAGGTGGAGTAGGTGGCATTTCTGTACAAGAAAAGCACCCGATGACCCATCTATTACCACTTCAACTGTCAAGACAAGCATAGTTAGACCAGCAATTGTGAAGCCCAAACCAGATTCCAACGGAACAATCCATGAAAGGCCAAGGTAACATCATACGGTATAGAAAACATCCAATATACACAGCCCAAAATTAGTCCCTTTGGATAATATTTTGGTTTTATGATCCCACCATAGGTTAAACATTACTATGCTAGACTTAAGCCCCAAGTTGTTAATATTTGACATGGCAGATTCGGGGGTAAAGCGCATGAGAAGAAAAAATAATGTTTAAAGTTTTTATTATCTGAATATGAGTCATGAAGGCAAACTGCAACTGTAAGCCAAATAAAAATAGAGCATTTCAGCAGATGTATTATGAATTGAGTTTGACCTTTTATTAGACATTTTTGTTAGAGTTTCTATGTAAAGAGGGTGTATTACCTTGTAATGATAACATACTCTAACCCTACTTTGTTTTGGCATTATTCGAAACTTATTTTCTCATAATTTACATCAGAATCAAATCAGAATATAAGCAATTGGTTTTAGCAAAATTCAACATAAACTCAATGACGCATAATCAGCTAGTACTACATTGAACAATATACATACTTTGCAAGAAAAACTACAGTTTCCTTTGTTGGTCTTTAAATTTAGAAGGTGTGGCAATCTTAATTTTGAAAGCTGCAATCTAATAGTTATGAAGTAGATAAAAAAAATTGTTACTTTATCACAGAAATATGAACATTTTTTTTATTTCAGAAATTACAACAGAACATGACAGTAGGCCAGGTAAGTAGAACATGGAAGTAGGCCAGGTAAGTTGTTAAACAGGTCAAACAGGTTGGAGCTGCTCAGGTCAGATTGGTCAAATGGTGTTACTATTATTATTGTGTTATGACTATCAGAGTCTAGATCACTTATACATGTAGTTTTAGAGTTTGTACTATTTGATTTTTGTTGCTTAACCACTTCTTTGATCTATTATAAATTATAATCAGTTGTTAAGAGAGGTTGCCAAGTATTTTATAGCTGATCAGGTTATGTAAGAAGTTGTTGTAGTTTCTTATGTCATATATAATATATTAGTTCTTTTCTACTTCTAATGATGTTTAAGGTTGGAACATCACAGTGAGATGATTCATGTTTGGTTTGATATATCACAAGAAATCAAAGTCGATGTTCTAACATGTTTTCATCGAGGAAGGAGCTAGAAAGGCAGAATCTTGTTATAAGTCAAGATATGTGCAAGTACTACTTAAACAAATATGAGTTTTATTGACATTTATGGGAATAATGTAGATCGATATATATCAATGAATGAAACGTATTGGTTTGCTATATATATGAAATTCATTATTTTGCTATAAAAGTATTTTATTTTGTAATATCAGGTTAATTTTTATTTAACGTAGAAATTAGTGATTCTATTAAAAATATTTTTTTTATTTTTACATTCTTGACGCATAAAAATGCGTGTCATCTTTATATATGACTGGGGCTTCCTTGACGTCCATTTTATGACGCGCATTGCGCGTCATAAAATGCACGTCATTGTTTGCGCATCAAGAACTTTTTGACATGCATTTTGCGTGTCAATAAGCTTCTTGACCCCGGCTTCCTTGATGTGCATTTGCGTGTCAAGAAGACCCTTTCTTGAGAGGCATTGCAAGTCAAGAAAGGTCTTTTTTGTAGTAGTGGCCGCAGGTCAGTGGACACCCCAGACGGTCCACTTCGACCCCTAGAAGATAAATACAAGGTTTTGGCACAAATCTATCATTTATGCACCTTTTCTTCAGAAGTGATCTGTCTCTCTCATTACTCTCTCTTTCCATATGACATTTCACAGTTTCCAGAATTGGTTTTAATTGAAAATTGGTGCAAACAAAGCTTAGGTAAGCTTCTAATCATCATCCATTCAAGTATATTTAGATTATTGAGTTCATGTCTCCTTCTCAATTCAGTTATTGATGTTACAGAGGTATGCATGGATCATCAAGAGTGATCAGAAATGTTAACAAGTGATCTTGAGTACTATCAAGGTGAGAATACTTGATTTGGACCTAGAAACCCATTTTAGAGACAAGTGGTGATGATTATTTAGATTAATCATCCATGGATCTTACATGCTCAAATTGATCCATTATGTGTGTTAGATTCTTGATTAGAAGTGTTTGAAGTCATTAAGAGGGTAATCAAGGTAAGAGATCTTGATTTAGGATTAAAATTCATTTATGAAGTAATGGTGGTGATTAGTGTCACTAATCACTTATGGATTGTGCGTGTAGGGTTATTTGGCAACATTCAGAAGACTTGAGGTTCTAACCAAAAGTGTTGAGAAAAAAAAAACGAGTTTATACAAGTTTTAGAGCTTGAGGTACAAGTATCTTATGTATGCATTATAGTTTCCAATCATAGAATGTCCTAAGTGTCATTTTTCATTTTGGTCAGTAGTCACAGAAGGTTCATAAATCCTAAATTGGACTAATAAATAAACGTGTTGGAAAAACCCGATAAAATGCGCCTAGAAAAAAATATAAAAAAACCCAACCAAACTAATAGAAAGGTCGATGCGCACCATCTACACATATGCAGACAGAGACGGTCCGTTTGCGGCATTTTTCAGAAATAGAATGTTGGTCGAAGCGGACCGTCTACTTGTCTAAAGAGCAGACGAGATGGTCCGTTTCGCTCAAAGACCCGAACTGATCCCTGGTCAAAGCGGACTGTCTGCATGTTTAATATGCAGACGGGATGGTCCGCTTGACTTGTTGACCAAAAGTTTTAATTTTATAAAATTTAGTGTTTTACTCGAAGATTTGATAGGATATTAGTTATGGGGTAATAGGAGTTGAGATGAGACTGAGATACCTTAGATGGGGTAAAGTGTTACTAAAAACTCGAGGGTCTACCGTGTTATCAAATTGGTCAATACTAAAATACCAGGTGGTAAGATTTTTACCTAAGAGTTAGGTCAATTTATAGTATTACTATTTATAGATTCAGAAGTTAATTGTACCTATAATTTCTTATGTATACAAAAGTGATTCGCTTGACGAGGAGTCGATCATATTTATTTATATTCATGCTTATATTTATGTGTTTATTTTATGAGTATCGTTAGCTTCGTCTTTTCACTTATGTTTCGGGGCTATATATGACATGTGTCAATATGTTTTCAGATGATACTATGTGATATATGTTGATATATTTGTTAGACGGTCATGGGTTCATTACAGTGTGGGTACTTCCTCGGGAAATGTCCAGGAGTGATTAGGGTCCTTGTATGGCCTCGAGGAATATATTTCCAACTTAACAGCTGTGTAAGTAGAACGTAGTTTCTCACACCACTGGGTGCCCCTATATTAGACATTAGGGTTAGTGTAGCGTATATGCATGTTAACCATGGTGAAAGGCATGGGGGCACACGCTCGTCTTGGACGGAGTGATTTATGGTCTCACGCGTAAACCACCTTCTAAAATCACATATACTATAAAACTTATTTGATTGTGATTCACTAGCTATGATTCACCAACAACTTTGGTCATTCATGAGTTTTAGCTCATATTACAGGTAAATAGCTAGCGGGCACAGGTGTGAGCAGCATAAGGGAACAAATATCATATTCAAAAGTGTTTTGGCTAGTTAAGGCATACCCCTGTAATGACTAGTAGATAAATACAAGGTTTTGGCACAAATCTATCATTTATGCACCTTTTCTTCAGAAGTTATCTGTCTCTCTCATTACTCTCTCTTTCCATATGACATTTCACAGTTTCCAGAATTGGTTTTAATTGAAAATTGGTGCAAACAAAGCTTAGGTAAGCTTCTAATCATCATCCATTCAAGTATATTTAGATTATTGAGTTCATGTCTCCTTCTCAATTCAGTTATTGATGTTACAGAGGTTTGCATGGATCATCAAGAGTGATCAGAAATGTTAACAAGTGATCTTGAGTACTATCAAGGTGAGAATACTTGATTTGGACCTAGAAACCCATTTTAGAGACAAGTGATGATGATTATTTAGATTAATCATCCATGGATCTTACATGCTTAAATTGATCCATTATGTGTGTTAGATTCTTGATTAGAAGTGTTTGAAGTCATTAAGAGGGTAATCAAGGTAAGAGATCTTGATTTAGGATTAAAATTCATTTATGAAGTAATGGTGGTGATTAGTGTCACTAATCACTTATGGATTGTGCATGCAGGGTTATTTGGCAACATTCAGAAGACTTGAGGTTCTAACCAAAAGTGTTGAGAAAAAAAACGAGTTTGTACAAGTTTTAGAGCTTGAGGTACAAGTATCTTATGTATGCATTATAGTTTCCAATCATAGAATCTCCTAAGTGTCATTTTTCGTTTTGGTCAGTAGTCACAGAAGGTTTATAAATCCTAAATTGGACTAATAAATAAACGTGTTGGAAAAACCGGATAACATGCGCCTAGAAAAAAATATAAAAAAAACCAACCAAACTAACAGAAAGGTCGATGCGCACCATCTGCACACATGCAGACAGAGACGGTCCGTTTGCGGCATTTTTCAGAAATAGAATGTTGGTCGAAGCGGACCGCCTGCTTGTCTAAAGAGCAGACGAGATGGTCCGTTTCGCTCAAAGACCCGAACTGATCCCTGGTCAAAGCGGACTGTCTGCATGTTTAATATGCAGACGGGATGGTCCGCTTGACTAGTTGACCAAAAGTTTTAATTTTATAAAATTTAGTGTTTTACTCGAAGATTTGATAGGATATTAGTTATGGGGTAATAGGAGTTGAGATGAGACTGAGATACCTTAGATGGGGTAAAGTGTAACTAAAAACTCGAGGGTCTACCGTGTTATCAAATTGGTCAATACTAAAATACCAGGTGGTGAGATTTTTACGTAAGAGTTAGGTCAATTTATAGTATTACTATTTATAGATTCAGAAGTTAATTGTACCTATAATTTCTTATGTATACAAAAGTGATTCGCTTGACGAGGAGTCGATCATATTTATTTATATTCATGCTTATATCTATGTGTTTATTTTATGAGTATCGTTAGCTTCGTCTTTTCACTTATGTTTCGGGGCTATATATGACATGTGTCAATATGTTTTCAGATGATACTATGTGATATATGTTGATATATTTGTTAGACGGTCATGGGTTCATTACAGTGTGGGTACTTCCTCGGGAAATGTCCAGGAGTGATTAGGGTCCTTGTATGGCCTCGAGGAATATATTTCCAACTTAACAGCTGTGTAAGTAGAACGTAGTTTCTCACACCACTGGGTGGCCCTATATTAGACATTAGGGTTAGTGTAGCGTATATGCATGTTAACCATGGTGAAAGGCATGGGGGCACACGCTCGTCTTGGACGGAGTGATTTATGGTCTCACGCGTAAACCACCTTCTAAAATCACATATACTATAAAACTTATTTGATTGTGATTCACTAGCTATGATTCACCAACAACTTTGGTCATTCATGAGTTTTAGCTCATATTACAGGTAAATAGCTAGCGGGCACAGGTGTGAGAAGCATAAGGGAACAAATATCATATTCAAAAGTGTTTTGGCTAGTTAAGGCATACCCCTGTAATGACTAGCATTTTTAGAGATTTTTGGATGTTATTCTAGCATATCTAGTTAGAAGTGTTTAAGTTATACTTTGTTTTAACATCATATTCAACCTTGGAGTTATCTAGGCCATTATATATATCTTAGAAACCTTATATACATGGTGTCTTTGGTTGTCTATTTTATATAAGAAGTTTAACACACAGCAGGGTCCGTTGTGATGTTTATTTGTTTGCTTCAGTGAGTTCCGATACGGTCTGGTCGGGCTCGCACTGACTCTCTCCCTGCCTTGGCAAGGGGCGGCATGGGAGTGGTCTGACGAAACACCACTTTTGTGAATGTTTTTAATTTATAAAACACAATAACAAAAGATCACTCTACAACACACGTTAGGGAAAGTGCACCCATCGTTGGTGTAGCTAAGCGATTGTAAGATACCAAGGTCATCCAAGGACACAAGAGCTCTTAATACCGGACCTTTCTCAATATCTAGTCAGATCCAAAAGTTGGTTTAATTTTATATAAAAATAAGATAGAATTGTTTTGATAAATTCGATCGAAGATAATGTCACTTGGTTGACTCGTCATTGGTGTAGTTGGTAACTGTATTACTTATAAACTTTCCAAAAGATTGTTTACGAATGTAGAAAGAGCTCCTGGTTAGGTTACCCAATGATATGTTTCTTTCGTAGTTTGCCAACAGGGATAACTCATGAGAGGACCATTTGTTGAAGAAAACAAATATAGTGTGTAACCAATGATATTTACTCGTAGGACTTTATGGTCAAAGTGTCATTACGCTCAGATACGTTGTCATGAATCGGCAATGGAATAACCTACGCACCAGATTATTTTATTGTGTATAACCATTTGTAAGGAGTTGTGGTCTGTTTCCTCCCGTGCACCGCTCTCACACGTACACAGTCAGTTGTAACAAAACCAAGTCCACAAACGCACCGCTCTCACGCATACGAAATGGCCAAATATTAGCAACCCAAATTCCTAAACCTATACCTCTAAACCGCTTTCACGTGTATAACATATTGTTTACATAGACAATAAAAACATGAATGCATTACAAATCATGAGGGTGGAGTGTTGTCAATACTCCGACCTTTAACTAGTTTTCACTTACTGATTAACATGCTTTTGAGGGCATGAATGGTTCACATTAATAGACAAGGCAAGTTTTGTTTTTAAGAACTAATAATATACCTTCAATATAAAGATTTAGACCCAAAGACTTTGTTGCACACCTTAAGTTGAGTTTATAAATTTATTTTACCAACCAACCAATAGTTTTTTCCCCTAAGTGAGTATAAGTTTTAGCCAAGTATGTCTTCAATGAGTTGCATCATAAAAAATATGAAGCTCACAAAAAAACACAAACAAGCTTGAAAGATGTTGAAGTCTTACAATCTTGATTAGAAATACCAAAAACTAAAGAATACAAGAAGAAATGTGGCTCTGAAACTGAAAAACTAAAGAGAAGAAGTAAGAATTCAACCAAAAGTGAGCAAGTTAGAAGTAAATGAGGAGGCTTCTCAACAGATCTTGCAAATCTTGCAAGTACAGCTACACTGGGTGTGTCACGAACAAAAGGGGGTGTGGTTGTAACACCTGTATACAATTTGATGTCAAACATTAAGAAATACTTCATTTAAATTAGGTCCCAAAAATATTTTGTACAAACACAAGATTTAATAAACATAAGACACCATCATTGTGGTATAACATTTACAAAATGTACCCATAATTGAGTTTGACATCCAAAAAAGTGATAATTAACTTAACACGTTAGTTCCATTCACAAAACAATGATGGGTTAAGCCTTCTCGTGGTGAGATGATTCATGTTTGGTTTGATATATCACAGGAAATCAAAGTCGATGTTCTAACATGTTTTCATCGAGGAAGGAGCTAGAAAGGTAGAATCTTGTTATAAGTCAAGATATGTGCAAGTACTACTTAAACAAATATGAGTTTTATTGACATTTATGTTAATAATGTAGATCGATATATATCAATGTATGAATCGTATTGGTTTGCTATATATATGAAATTCATTATTTTGCTATAAGTGTATTTTATTTTGTAATATCAGGTTAATTTTTATTTAACGTAGAAATTAGTGATTCTATTAAAAATATTATTTATTTTTACATTCTTGACGCACAAAAATGCGTGTCGTCTTTATATATGACCGGGGCTTCCTTGACGTGCATTTTATGACGCGCATTGCGCGTCATAAAATGCATGTCATTGTTTGCGCGTCAAGAACTTCTTGACATGCATTTTGCGTGTCAATAAGCTTCTTGACCCCGGCTTCCTTGATGTGCATTTGCGTGTCAAGAAGACCCTTTCTTGAGAGGCATTGCAAGTCAAGAAAGGTCTTTTTTGTAGTAGTGGCCGCAGGTCAGTGGACACCCCAGACGGTCCACTTCGACCCCTAGAAGATAAATACAAGGTTTTGGCACAAATCTATCATTTATACACCTTTTCTTCAGAAGTGATCTGTCTCTCTCATTACTCTCTCTTTCCAGATGACATTTCACAGTTTCCAGAATTCGTTTTAATTGAAAATTGGTGCAAACAAAGCTTAGGTAAGCTTCTAATCATCATCCATTCAAGTATATTTAGATTATTGAGTTCATGTCTCCTTCTCAATTCAGTTATTGATGTTACAGAGGTTTGCATGGATCATCAAGAGTGATCAGAAATGTTAACAAGTGATCTTGAGTACTATCAAGGTGAGAATACTTGATTTGGACCTAGAAACCCATTTTAGAGACAAGTGGTGATGATTATTTAGATTAATCATCCATGGATCTTACATGCTTAAATTGATCCATTATGTGTGTTAGATTCTTGATTAGAAGTGTTTGAAGTCATTAAGAGGGTAATCAAGGTAAGAGATCTTGATTTAGGATTAAAATTCATTTATGAAGTAATGGTGGTGATTAGTGTCACTAATCACTTATGGATTGTGCATGCAGGGTTATTTGGCAACATTCAGAAGACTTGAGGTTCTAACCAAAAGTGTTGAGAAAAAAAACGAGTTTGTACAAGTTTTAGAGCTTGAGGTACAAGTATCTTATGTATGCATTATAGTTTCCAATCATAGAATGTCCTAAGTGTCATTTTTCGTTTTGGTTAGTAGTCACAGAAGGTTTATAAATCCTAAATTGGACTAATAAATAAACGTGTTGGAAAAACCGGATAACATGCGCCTAGAATAAAACATAAAAAAACAAACCAAACTAACAGAAAGGTCGATGCGCACCATCTGCACATATGCAGACAGAGACGGTCCGTTTGCGGCATTTTTCAGAAATAGAATGTTGGTCGAAGCGGACCGCCTGCTTGTCTAAAGAGCAGACGAGATGGTCCGTTTCGCTCAAAGACCCGAACTGATCCCTGGTCAAAGCGGACTGTCTGCATGTTTAATATGCAGACGGGATGGTCCGCTTGACTAGTTGACCAAAAGTTTTAATTTTATAAAATTTAGTGTTTTACTCGAAGATTTGATAGGATATTAGTTATGGGGTAATAGGAGTTGAGATGAGACTGAGATACCTCAGATGGGGTAAAGTGTTACTAAAAACTCGAGGGTCTACCGTGTTATCAAATTGGTCAATACTAAAATACCAGGTGGTGAGATTTTTACCTAAGAGTTAGGTCAATTTATAGTATTACTATTTATAGATTCAGAAGTTAATTGTACCTATAATTTCTTATGTATACAAAAGTGATTCGCTTGACGAGGAGTCGATCATATTTATTTATATTCATGCTTATATCTATGTGTTTATTTTATGAGTATCGTTAGCTTCGTCTTTTTACTTATGTTTCGGGGCTATATATGACATGTGTCAATATGTTTTCAGATGATACTATGTGATATATGTTGATATATTTGTTAGACGGTCATGGGTTCATTACAGTGTGGGTACTTCCTCGGGAAATGTCCAGGAGTGATTAGGGTCCTTGTATGGCCTCGAGGAATATATTTCCAACTTAACAGCTGTGTAAGTAGAACGTAGTTTCTCACACCACTGGGTGGCCCTATATTAGACATTAGGGTTAGTGTAGCGTATATGCATGTTAACCATGGTGAAAGGCATGGGGGCACACGCTCGTCTTGGACGGAGTGATTTATGGTCTCACGCGTAAACCACCTTCTAAAATCACATATACTATAAAACTTATTTGATTGTGATTCACTAGCTATGATTCACCAACAACTTTGGTCATTCATGAGTTTTAGCTCATATTACAGGTAAATAGCTAGCGGGCACAGGTGTGAGCAGCATAAGGGAACAAATATCATATTCAAAAGTGTTTTGGCTAGTTAAGGCATACCCCTGTAATGACTACCATTTTTAGAGATTTTTGGATGTCATTGTTTGCGCGTCAAGAACTTCTTGACATGCATTTTGCGCGTCAAGAAGCTTCTTGACCCCGGCTTCCTTGACGCGCATTTGCGTGTCAAAAAGACCCTTTCTTGACACGCATTGTACGTCAAGAAAGGTCTTTTTTGTAGTAGTGGTCGCAGGTCAGTGGAACTCCCAGACGGTCCACTTCGACCCCTAGAAGATAAATACAAGGTTTTGGCACAAATCTATCATTTATGCACCTTTTCTTCAGAAGTGATCTGTCTCTCTCATTACTCTCTCTTTCCAGATGACATTTCACAGTTTCCAGAATTGGTTTTAATTGAAAATTGGTGCAAACAAAGCCTAGGTAAGCTTCTAATCATCATCCATTCAAGAATATTTACATTATTGAGTTCATGTCTCCTTCTCAATTCAGTTATTGATGTTACAGAGGTTTGCATGGATCATCAAGAGTGATCAGAAATGTTAACAAGTGATCTTGAGTACTATCAAGGTGAGAATACTTGATTTGGACCTAGAAACCCATTTTAGAGACAAGTGGTGATGATTATTCAGATTAATCATCCATGGATCTTACATGCTCAAATTGATCTATTATGTGTGTTAGATTCTTGATTAGAAGTGTTTGAAGTCATTAAGAGGGTAATCAAGGTAAGAGATCTTGATTTAGGATTAAAATTCATTTATGAAGTAATGGTGGTGATTAGTGTCACTAATCACTTATGGATTGTGCATGTAGGGTTATTTGGCAACATTCAGAAGACTTGAGGTTTTAACCAAAAGTGTTGAGAGAAAAAAACGAGTTTGTACAAGTTTTAGAGCTTGAGGTACAAGTATCGTATGTATGCATTATAGTTTCCAATCATAGAATGTCCTAAGTGTCATTTTTTGTTTTGGTCAGTAGTCACAGAAGGTTTATAAATCCTAAATTGGACTAATAAATAAACGTGTTGGAAAAACCGGATAACTTGCGCCTAGAAAAAATATAAAAAAAACCAACCAAACTAACAGAAAGGTCGATGCGCACCATCTGCACATATGCAGACAGAGACGGTCCGTTTGCGGCATTTTTCAGAAATAGAATGTTGGTCGAAGCGGACCGCCTGCTTGTCTAAAGAGCAGACGAGATGGTCCGTTTCGCTCAAAGACCCGAACTGATCCCTGGTCAAAGCGGACTGTCTGCATGTTTAATATGCAGACGGGATGGTCCGCTTGACTAGTTGACCAAAAGTTTTAATTTTATAAAATTTAGTGTTTTACTCGAAGATTTGATAGGATATTAGTTATGGGGTAATAGGAGTTGAGATGAGACTGAGATACCTCAGATGGGGTAAAGTGTTACTAAAAACTCGAGGGTCTACCGTGTTATCAAATTGGTCAATACTAAAATACCGGGTGGTGAGATTTTTACCTAAGAGTTAGGTCAATTTATAGTATTACTATTTATAGATTCAGAAGTTAATTGTACCTATAATTTCTTATGTATACAAAAGTGATTCGCTTGACGAGGAGTCGATCATCTTTATTTAAATTCATGCTTATATCTATGTGTTTATTTTATGAGTATCGTTAGCTTCGTCTTTTTACTTATGTTTCGGGGCTATATATGACATGTGTCAATATGTTTTCAGATGATACTATGTGATATATGTTGATATATTTGTTAGACGGTCATGGGTTCATTACAGTGTGGGTACTTCCTCGGGAAGTGTCCAGGAGTGATTAGGGTCCTTGTATGGCCTCGAGGAATATATTTCCAACTTAACAGCTGTGTAAGTAGAACGTAGTTTCTCACACCACTGGGTGGCCCTATATTAGACATTAGGGTTAGTGTAGCGTATATGCATGTTAACCATGGTGAAAGGCATGGGGGCACACGCTCGTCTTGGACGGAGTGATTTATGGTCTCACGCGTAAACCACCTTCTAAAATCACATATACTATAAAACTTATTTGATTGTGATTCACTAGCTATGATTCACCAACAACTTTGGTCATTCATGAGTTTTAGCTCATATTACAGGTAAATAGCTAGCGGGCACAGGTGTGAGCAGCATAAGGGAACAAATATCATATTCAAAAGTGTTTTGGCTAGTTAAGGCATACCCCTGTAATGACTACCATTTTTAGAGATTTTTGGATGTCATTGTTTGCGCGTCAAGAACTTCTTGACATGCATTTTGCGCGTCAAGAAGCTTCTTGACCCCGGCTTCCTTGACGCGCATTTGCGTGTCAAGAAGACCCTTTCTTGACACGCATTGTACGTCAAGAAAGGTCTTTTTTGTAGTAGTGGTCGCAGGTCAGTGGAACTCCCAGACGGTCCACTTCGACCCCTAGAAGATAAATACAAGGTTTTGGCACAAATCTATCATTTATGCACCTTTTCTTCAGAAGTGATCTGTCTCTCTCATTACTCTCTCTTTCCTGATGACATTTCACAGTTTCCAGAATTGGTTTTAATTGAAAATTGGTGCAAACAAAGCTTAGGTAAGCTTCTAATCATCATCCATTCAAGAATATTTACATTATTGAGTTCATGTCTCCTTCTCAATTCAGTTATTGATGTTACAGAGGTTTGCATGGATCATCAAGAGTGATCAGAAATGTTAACAAGTGATCTTGAGTACTATCAAGGTGAGAATACTTGATTTGGACCTAGAAACCCATTTTAGAGACAAGTGGTGATGATTATTCAGATTAATCATCCATGGATCTTACATGCTCAAATTGATCCATTATGTGTGTTAAATTCTTGATTAGAAGTGTTTGAAGTCATTAAGAGGGTAATCAAGGTAAGAGATCTTGATTTAGGATTAAAATTCATTTATGAAGTAATGGTGGTGATTAGTGTCACTAATCACTTATGGATTGTGCATGTAGGGTTATTTGGCAACATTCAGAAGACTTGAGGTTTTAACCAAAAGTGTTGAGAGAAAAAAACGAGTTTGTACAAGTTTTAGAGCTTGAGGTACAAGTATCGTATGTATGCATTATAGTTTCCAATCATAGAATGTCCTAAGTGTCATTTTTTGTTTTGGTCAGTAGTCACAGAAGGTTTATAAATCCTAAATTGGACTAATAAATAAACGTGTTGGAAAAACCGGATAACTTGCGCCTAGAAAAAAATATAAAAAAACCAACCAAACTAACAGAAAGGTCGATGCGCACCATCTGCACATATGCAGACAGAGACGGTCCGTTTGCGGCATTTTTCAGAAATAGAATGTTGGTCAAAGCGGACCGCCTGCTTGTCTAAAGAGCAGACGAGATGGTCCGTTTCGCTCAAAGACCCGAACTGATCCCTGGTCAAAGCGGACTGTCTGCATGTTTAATATGCAGACGGGATGGTCCGCTTGACTAGTTGACCAAAAGTTTTAATTTTATAAAATTTAGTGTTTTACTCGAAGATTTGATAGGATATTAGTTATGGGGTAATAGGAGTTGAGATGAGACTGAGATACCTCAGATGGGGTAAAGTGTTACTAAAAACTCGAGGGTCTACCGTGTTATCAAATTGGTCAATACTAAAATACCAGGTGGTGAGATTTTTACCTAAGAGTTAGGTCAATTTATAGTATTACTATTTATAGATTCAGAAGTTAATTGTACCTATAATTTCTTAGGTATACAAAAGTGATTCGCTTGACGAGGAGTCGATCATCTTTATTTATATTCATGCTTATATCTATGTGTTTATTTTATGAGTATCGTTAGCTTCGTCTTTTTACTTATGTTTCGGGGCTATATATGACATGTGTCAATATGTTTTCAGAAGATACTATGTGATATATGTTGATATATTTGTTAGACGGTCATGGGTTCATTACAGTGTGGGTACTTCCTCGAGAAATGTCCAGGAGTGATTAGGGTCCTTGTATGGCCTCGAGGAATATATTTCCAACTTAACAGCTGTGTAAGTAGAACGTAGTTTCTCACACCACTGGGTGGCCCTATATTAGACATTAGGGTTAGTGTAGCGTATATGCATGTTAACCATGGTGAAAGGCATGGGGGCACACGCTCGTCTTGGACGGAGTGATTTATGGTCTCACGCGTAAACCACCTTCTAAAATCACATATACTATAAAACTTATTTGATTGTGATTCACTAGCTATGATTCACCAACAACTTTGGTCATTGATGAGTTTTAGCTCATATTACAGGTAAATAGCTAGCGGGCACAAGTGTGAGCAGCATAAGGGAACAAATATCATATTCAAAAGTGTTTTGGCTAGTTAAGGCATACCCCTGTAATGACTAGCATTTTTAGAGATTTTTGGATGTCATTGTTTGCGCGTCCAGAACTTCTTGACATGCATTTTGCGCGTCAAGAAGCTTCTTGACCCCAGCTTCATTGACGCGCATTTGCGTGTCAAGAAGACCCTTTCTTGACACGCATTGTACATCAAGAAAGGTCCTTTTTGTAGTAGTGGTCGCAGGTCAGTGGACAACCCTGACGGTCCACTTCGACCCCTAGAAGATAAATACAAGGTTTTGGCACAAATCTATCATTTATGCACCTTTTCTTCAGAAGTGATCTGTCTCTCTCATTACTCTCTCTTTCCAGATGATATTTCACAGTTTCCAGAATTGGTTTTAATTAAAAATTGGTGCAAACAAAGCTTAGGTAAGCTTCTAATCATCATCCATTCAAGTATATTTAGATTATTGAGTTCATGTCTCCATCTCAATTCAGTTATTGATGTTACAGAGGTTTGCATGGATCATCAAGAGTGATCAGAAATGTTAACAAGTGATCTTGAGTACTATCAAGGTGAGAATACTTTATTTGGACCTAGAAACCCATTTTAGAGACAAGTGGTGATGATTATTTAGATTAATCATCCATGGATCTTACATGCTTAAATCACAATAACAAAAGATCACTCTACAACACACGTTAGGGAAAGTGCACCCATCGTTGGTGTAGTTAAGCGATTGTAAGATACCAAGGTCATCCAAGGACACAAGAGCTTTTAATACCGGACCTTACTCAATATCTAGTCAGATCCAAAAGTTGGTTTAATTTTATATAAAAATAAGATAGAATTGTTTTGATAAATTCGATCGAAGATAATGTCACTTGGTTGACTTGTCATTGGTGTAGTTGGTAACTATATTACTTATAAACTTTCCAAAATATTGTTTACGAATGTAGAAAGAGCTCCTGGTCAGGTTACACAATCATATGTTTCTTTCGTAGTTTGCCAACAGGGATAACTCATGAGAGGACCATTTGTTGATGAAAACAAATATAGTGTGTAACCAATGATATTTACTCGTAGGACCTTATGGTCAAAGTGTCATTACGCTCAGATACGTTGTCATGAACCGGAAATGGAATAACCTACGCACCAGATTATTTTATTGTGTATAACCATTTGTAAGGAGTTGTGGTCTGTTTCCTCCCGTGCACCGCTCTCACACGTACACAGTCAGTTGTAACAAAACCAAGTCCACAAACGCACCGCTCTCACGCATACGAAATGGCCAAATATTAGCAACCCAAATTCCTAAACCTATACCTCTAAACCGCTTTCACGTGTATAACATATTGTTTACATAGACAATAAAAACATGAATGCATTACAAATCAGGGTGGAGTGTTGTCAATACTCCGACCTTTAACTAGTTGTCACTTACTGATTAACATGCTTTTGAGGGCATGAATGGTTCACATTAATAGACAAGGCAATTTTTGTTTTTAAGAACTAATAATATACCTTCAATATAAAGATTTAGACCCAAAGACTTTGTTGCACACCTTAAGTTGAGTTTATAAATTTATTTTACCAACCAACCAATAGTTTTCCCCTAAGTGAGTATAAGTTTTAGCCAAGTATGTCTTCAATGAGTTGCATCATAAAAAATGTGAAGTTCACAAAGAAAACGCAAACAAGCTTGAAAGATGTTGAAGTCCTACAATCTTGATTAGAAATACCAAAAACTAAAGAATACAAGAAGAAATGTGGCTCTGAAACTGAAAAACTAAAGAGAAGAAGTAAGAATTCAACCAAAAGTAAGCAAGTTAGAAGTAAGGAGGAGGCTTCTCAACAGATCTTGCGAATCTTGCAAGTACAGCTACACTGGGTGTGTCACTAACAAAAGGGGGTGTGGTTGTAACACCTGTATACAATTTGATGTCAAACATTAAGAAATACTTCATTTAAATTAGGTCCCAGAAATATTTTGTACAAACACAAGATTTAATAAACATAAGACACCATCATTGTGGTATAACATTTACAAAATATACCCATAATTGAGTTTGACATCCAAAAAAGTGATAATTAACTTAACACGTTAGTTCCATTCACAAAACACATGATGGGTTAAGCCTTCTTGTGTTGAGATGATTCATATGGTTTGATATATCACAGGAAATCAAAGTCGATGTTCTAACATGTTTTCATCGAGAAAGGAGCTAGAAAGGCAGAATCTTGTTATAAGTCAAGATATGTGCAAGTACTACTTAAACAAATATGAGTTTTATTGACATTTATGGGAATAATGTAGATCGATATATATCAATGTATGAAACGTATTGGTTTGCTATATATATGAAATTCATTATTTTGCTATAAGTGTATTTTATTTTGTAATATCATGTTAATTTTTATTTAACGTAGAAATTAGTGATTCTATTAAAAATATTATTTATTTTTACATTCTTGACGCACAAAAATGCGTGTCGTCTTTATATATGACCGGGGCTTCCTTGACGTGCATTTTATGACGCGCATTGCGCGTCATAAAATGCACGTCATTGTTTGCGCGTCAAGAACTTCTTGACATGCATTTTGTGCGTCAAGAAGCTTCTTAACCCCGGCTTCCTTGACGCGCATTTGCGTGTCAAGAAGACCCTTTCTTGACACGCATTGCACGTCAAGAAAGGTCTTTTTTGTAGTAGTGGTCGCAGGTCAGTGGACATCCCATACGGTCCACTTCGACCCCTAGAAGATAAATACAAGGTTTTGGCACAAATCTATCATTTATGCACCTTTTCTTCAGAAGTCATCTGTCTCTCTCATTACTCTCTCTTTCCAGATGACATTTCACAGTTTCCAGAATTGGTTTTAATTGAAAATTGGTGCAAACAAAGCTTAGGTAAGCTTCTAATCATCATCCATTCAAGTATATTTAGATTATTGAGTTCATGTCTCCTTCTCAATTCAGTTATTGATGTTACAGAGGTTTGCATAGATCATCAAGAATGATCAGAAATGGTAACAAGTGATCTTGAGTACTATCAAGGTGAGAATACTTGATTTGGACCTAGAAACCCATTTTAGAGACAAGTGGTGATGATTATTTAGATTAATCATCCATGGATCTTACATGCTTAAATCACAATAACAAAAGATCACTCTACAACACACGTTAGGGAAAGTGCACCCATCGTTGGTGTAGTTAAGCGATTGTAAGATACCAAGGTCATCCAAGGACACAAGAGCTCTTAATACCGGACCTTACTCAATATCTAGTCAGATCCAAAAGTTGGTTTAATTTTATATAAAAATAAGATAGAATTGTTTTGATAAATTCGATTGAAGATAATGTCACTTGGTTGACTTGTCATTGGTGTAGTTGGTAACTATATTACTTATAAACTTTCCAAAATATTGTTTACGAATGTAGAAAGAGCTCCTGGTTAGGTTACACAATCATATGTTTCTTTCGTAGTTTGCCAACAGGGATAACTCATGAGAGGACCATTTGTTGAAGAAAACAAATATAGTGTGTAACCAATGATATTTACTCGTAGGACCTTATGGTCAAAGTGTCATTACGCTCAGATACGTTGTCATGAACCGGCAATGGAATAACCTACGCACCAGATTATTTTATTGTGTATAACCATTTGTAAGGAGTTGTGGTCTGTTTCCTCCCGTGCACCGCTCTCACACGTACACAGTCAGTTGTAACAAAACCAAGTCCACAAACGCACCGCTCTCACGCATACGAAATGGCCAAATATTAGCAACCCAAATTCCTAAACCTATACCTCTAAACCGCTTTCACGTGTATAACATATTGTTTACATAGACAATAAAAACATGAATGCATTACAAATCAGGGTGGAGTGTTGTCAATACTCCGACCTTTAACTAGTTGTCACTTACTGATTAACATGCTTTTGAGGGCATGAATGGTTCACATTAATAGACAAGGCAATTTTTGTTTTTAAGAACTAATAATATACCTTCAATATAAAGATTTAGACCTAAAGACTTTGTTGCACACCTTAAGTTGAGTTTATAAATTTATTTTACCAACCAACCAATAGTTTTCCCCTAAGTGAGTATAAGTTTTAGCCAAGTATGTCTTCAATGAGTTGCATCATAAAAAATGTGAAGTTCACAAAAAAAAACGCAAACAAGCTTGAAAGATGTTGAAGTCCTACAATCTTGATTAGAAATACCAAAAACTAAAGAATACAAGAAGAAATGTGGCTCTGAAACTGAAAAACTAAAGAGAAGAAGTAAGAATTCAACCAAAAGTAAGCAAGTTAGAAGTAAGGAGGAGGCTTCTCAACAGATCTTGCAAGTACAGCTACACTGGGTGTGTCACTAACAAAAGGGGGTGTGGTTGTAACACCTGTATACAATTTGATGTCAAACATTAAGAAATACTTCATTTAAATTAGGTCCCAGAAATATTTTGTACAAACACAAGATTTAATAAACATAAGACACCATCATTGTGGTATAACATTTACAAAATATACCCATAATTGAGTTTGACATCCAAAAAAGTGATAATTAACTTAACACGTTAGTTCCATTCACAAAACACATGATGGGTTAAGCCTTCTTGTGTTGAGATGATTCATATGGTTTGATATATCACAGGAAATCAAAGTCGATGTTCTAACATGTTTTCATCGAGAAAGGAGCTAGAAAGGCAGAATCTTGTTATAAGTCAAGATATGTGCAAGTACTACTTAAACAAATATGAGTTTTATTGACATTTATGGGAATAATGTAGATCGATATATATCAATGTATGAAACGTATTGGTTTGCTATATATATGAAATTCATTATTTTGCTATAAGTGTATTTTATTTTGTAATATCATGTTAATTTTTATTTAACGTAGAAATTAGTGATTCTATTAAAAATATTATTTATTTTTACATTCTTGACGCACAAAAATGCGTGTCGTCTTTATATATGACCGGGGCTTCCTTGACGTGCATTTTATGACGCGCATTGCGCGTCATAAAATGCACGTCATTGTTTGCGCGTCAAGAACTTCTTGACATGCATTTTGTGCGTCAAGAAGCTTCTTAACCCCGGCTTCCTTGACGCGCATTTGCGTGTCAAGAAGACCCTTTCTTGACACGCATTGCACGTCAAGAAAGGTCTTTTTTGTAGTAGTGGTCGCAGGTCAGTGGACATCCCATACGGTCCACTTCGACCCCTAGAAGATAAATACAAGGTTTTGGCACAAATCTATCATTTATGCACCTTTTCTTCAGAAGTCATCTGTCTCTCTCATTACTCTCTCTTTCCAGATGACATTTCACAGTTTCCAGAATTGGTTTTAATTGAAAATTGGTGCAAACAAAGCTTAGGTAAGCTTCTAATCATCATCCATTCAAGTATATTTAGATTATTGAGTTCATGTCTCCTTCTCAATTCAGTTATTGATGTTACAGAGGTTTGCATAGATCATCAAGAATGATCAGAAATGGTAACAAGTGATCTTGAGTACTATCAAGGTGAGAATACTTGATTTGGACCTAGAAACCCATTTTAGAGACAAGTGGTGATGATTATTTAGATTAATCATCCATGGATCTTACATGCTTAAATCACAATAACAAAAGATCACTCTACAACACACGTTAGGGAAAGTGCACCCATCGTTGGTGTAGTTAAGCGATTGTAAGATACCAAGGTCATCCAAGGACACAAGAGCTCTTAATACCGGACCTTACTCAATATCTAGTCAGATCCAAAAGTTGGTTTAATTTTATATAAAAATAAGATAGAATTGTTTTGATAAATTCGATTGAAGATAATGTCACTTGGTTGACTTGTCATTGGTGTAGTTGGTAACTATATTACTTATAAACTTTCCAAAATATTGTTTACGAATGTAGAAAGAGCTCCTGGTTAGGTTACACAATCATATGTTTCTTTCGTAGTTTGCCAACAGGGATAACTCATGAGAGGACCATTTGTTGAAGAAAACAAATATAGTGTGTAACCAATGATATTTACTCGTAGGACCTTATGGTCAAAGTGTCATTACGCTCAGATACGTTGTCATGAACCGGCAATGGAATAACCTACGCACGAGATTATTTTATTTTGTATAACCATTTGTAAGGAGTTGTGGTCTGTTTCCTCCCGTGCACCGCTCTCACACGTACACAGTCAGTTGTAACAAAACCAAGTCCACAAACGCACCGCTCTCACGCATACGAAATGGCCAAATATTAGCAACCCAAATTCCTAAACCTATACCTCTAAACCGCTTTCACGTGTATAACATATTGTTTACATAGACAATAAAAACATGAATGCATTACAAATCAGGGTGGAGTGTTGTCAATACTCCGACCTTTAACTAGTTGTCACTTACTGATTTACATGCTTTTGAGGGCATGAATGGTTCACATTAATAGACAAGGCAATTTTTGTTTTTAAGAACTAATAATATACCTTCAATATAAAGATTTAGACCTAAAGACTTTGTTGCACACCTTAAGTTGAGTTTATAAATTTATTTTACCAACCAACCAATAGTTTTCCCCTAAGTGAGTATAAGTTTTAGCCAAGTATGTCTTCAATGAGTTGCATCATAAAAAATGTGAAGTTCACAAAGAAAACGCAAACAAGCTTGAAAGATGTTGAAGTCCTACAATCTTGATTAGAAATACCAAAAACTAAAGAATACAAGAAGAAATGTGGCTCTGAAACTGAAAAACTAAAGAGAAGAAGTAAGAATTCAACCAAAAGTAAGCAAGTTAGAAGTAAGGAGGAGGCTTCTCAACAGATCTTGCAAGTACAGCTACACTGGGTGTGTCACTAACAAAAGGGGGTGTGGTTGTAACACCTGTATACAATTTGATGTCAAACATTAAGAAATACTTCATTTAAATTAGGTCCCAGAAATATTTGTACAAACACAAGATTTAATAAACATAAGACACCATCATTGTGGTATAACATTTACAAAATATACCCATAATTGAGTTTGACATCCAAAAAAGTGATAATTAACTTAACACGTTCCATTCACAAAACACATGATGGGTTAAGCCTTCTTGTGTTGAGATGATTCATATGGTTTGATATATCACAGGAAATCAAAGTCGATGTTCTAACATGTTTTCATCGAGGAAGGAGCTAGAAAGGCAGAATCTTGTTATAAGTCAAGATATGTGCAAGTACTACTTAAACAAATATGAGTTTTATTGACATTTATGGGAATAATGTAGATCGATATATATCAATGTATGAAACGTATTGGTTTGCTATATATATGAAATTCATTATTTTTCTATAAGTGTATTTTATTTTGTAATATCATGTTAATTTTTATTTAACGTAGAAATTAGTGATTCTATTAAAAATATTATTTATTTTTACATTCTTGACGCACAAAAATGCGTGTCGTCTTTATATATGACCGGGGCTTCCTTGACGTGCATTTTATGACGCGCATTGCGCGTCATAAAATGCATGTCATTGTTTGCGCGTCAAGAACTTCTTGACATGCATTTTGTGCGTCAAGAAGCTTCTTGACCCCGGCTTCCTTGACGCGCATTTGCGTGTCAAGAAGACCCTTTCTTGACACGCATTGCACGTCAAGAAAGGTCTTTTTTGTAGTAGTGGTCGCAGGTCAGTGGACATCCCATACGGTCCACTTCGACCCCTAGAAGATAAATACAAGGTTTTGGCACAAATCTATCATTTATGCACCTTTTCTTCAGAAGTCATCTGTCTCTCTCATTACTCTCTCTTTCCAGATGACATTTCACAGTTTCCAGAATTGGTTTTAATTGAAAATTGGTGCAAATAAAGCTTAGGTAAGCTTCTAATCATCATCCATTCAAGTATATTTAGATTATTGAGTTCATGTCTCCTTCTCAATTCAGTTATTGATGTTACAGAGGTTTGCATAGATCATCAAGAATGATCAGAAATGGTAACAAGTGATCTTGAGTACTATCAAGGTGAGAATACTTGATTTGGACCTAGAAACCCATTTTAGAGACAAGTGGTGATGATTATTTAGATTAATCATCCATGGATCTTACATGCTTAAATCACAATAACAAAAGATCACTCTACAACACACGTTAGGGAAAGTGCACCCATCGTTGGTGTAGTTAAGCGATTGTAAGATACCAAGGTCATCCAAGGACACAAGAGCTCTTAATACCGGACCTTACTCAATATCTAGTCAGATCCAAAAGTTGGTTTAATTTTATATAAAAATAAGATAGAATTGTTTTGATAAATTCGATCGAAGATAATGTCACTTGGTTGACTTGTCATTGGTGTAGTTGGTAACTATATTACTTATAAACTTTCCAAAATATTGTTTACGAATGTAGAAAGAGCTCCTGGTTAGGTTACACAATCATATGTTTCTTTCGTAGTTTGCCAACAGGGATAACTCATGAGAGGACCATTTGTTGAAGAAAACAAATATAGTGTGTAACCAATGATATTTACTCGTAGGACCTTATGGTCAAAGTGTCATTACGCTCAGATACGTTGTCATGAACCGGCAATGGAATAACCTACGCACCAGATTATTTTATTGTGTATAACCATTTGTAAGGAGTTGTGGTCTGTTTCCTCCCGTGCACCGCTCTCACACGTACACAGTCAGTTGTAACAAAACCAAGTCCACAAACGCACCGCTCTCACGCATACGAAATGGCCAAATATTAGCAACCCAAATTCCTAAACCTATACCTCTAAACCGCTTTCACGTGTATAACATATTGTTTACATAGACAATAAAAACATGAATGCATTACAAATCAGGGTGGAGTGTTGTCAATACTCCGACCTTTAACTAGTTGTCACTTACTGATTAACATGCTTTTGAGGGCATGAATGGTTCACATTAATAGACAAGGCAATTTTTGTTTTTAAGAACTAATAATATACCTTCAATATAAAGATTTAGACCTAAAGACTTTGTTGCACACCTTAAGTTGAGTTTATAAATTTATTTTACCAACCAACCAATAGTTTTCCCCTAAGTGAGTATAAGTTTTAGCCAAGTATGTCTTCAATGAGTTGCATCATAAAAAATGTGAAGTTCACAAAAAAAACGCAAACAAGCTTGAAAGATGTTGAAGTCCTACAATCTTGATTAGAAATACCAAAAACTAAAGAATACAAGAAGAAATGTGGCTCTGAAACTGAAAAACTAAAGAGAAGAAGTAAGAATTCAACCAAAAGTAAGCAAGTTAGAAGTAAGGAGGAGGCTTCTCAACAGATCTTGCAAGTACAGCTACACTGGGTGTGTCACTAACAAAAGGGGGTGTGGTTGTAACACCTGTATACAATTTGATGTCAAACATTAAGAAATACTTCATTTAAATTAGGTCCCAGAAATATTTTGTACAAACACAAGATTTAATAAACATAAGACACCATCATTGTGGTATAACATTTACAAAATATACCCATAATTGAGTTTGACATCCAAAAAAGTGATAATTAACTTAACACGTTCCATTCACAAAACACATGATGGGTTAAGCCTTCTTGTGTTGAGATGATTCATATGGTTTGATATATCACAGGAAATCAAAGTCGATGTTCTAACATGTTTTCATCGAGGAAGGAGCTAGAAAGGCAGAATCTTGTTATAAGTCAAGATATGTGCAAGTACTACTTAAACAAATATGAGTTTTATTGACATTTATGGGAATAATGTAGATCGATATATATCAATGTATGAAACGTATTGGTTTGCTATATATATGAAATTCATTATTTTGCTATAAGTGTATTTTATTTTGTAATATCATGTTAATTTTTATTTAACGTAGAAATTAGTGATTCTATTAAAAATATTATTTATTTTTACATTCTTGACGCACAAAAATGCGTGTCGTCTTTATATATGACCGGGGCTTCCTTGACGTGCATTTTATGACGCGCATTGCGCGTCATAAAATGCACGTCATTGTTTGCGCGTCAAGAACTTCTTGACATGCATTTTGTGCGTCAAGAAGCTTCTTGACCCCGGCTTCCTTGACGCGCATTTGCGTGTCAAGAAGACCCTTTCTTGACACGCATTGCACGTCAAGAAAGGTCTTTTTTGTAGTAGTGGTCGCAGGTCAGTGGACATCCCATACGGTCCACTTCGACCCCTAGAAGATAAATACAAGGTTTTGGCACAAATCTATCATTTATGCACCTTTTCTTCAGAAGTCATCTGTCTCTCTCATTACTCTCTCTTTCCAGATGACATTTCACAGTTTCTAGAATTGGTTTTAATTGAAAATTGGTGCAAATAAAGCTTAGGTAAGCTTCTAATCATCATCCATTCAAGTATATTTAGATTATTGAGTTCATGTCTCCTTCTCAATTCAGTTATTGATGTTACAGAGGTTTGCATAGATCATCAAGAATGATCAGAAATGGTAACAAGTGATCTTGAGTACTATCAAGGTGAGAATACTTGATTTGGACCTAGAAACCCATTTTAGAGACTAAGTGGTGATGATTATTTAGATTAATCATCCATGGATCTTACATGCTCAAATTGATCCATTATGTGTGTTAGATTCTTGATTAGAAGTGTTTGAAGCCATTATGAGGGTAATTAAGGTAAGAGATCTTGATTTAGGATTAAAATTCATTTATGAAGTAATGGTGGTGATTAGTGTCACTAATCACTTATGGATTGTGCGTGCAGGGTTATTTGGCAACATTCAGAAGACTTGAGATTCTAACCAAAAGTGTTGAGAAAAAAAAACGAGTTTGTACAAGTTTTAGAGCTTGAGGTACAAGTATCTTATGTATGCATTATAGTTTCCAATCATAGAATGTCCTAAGTGTCATTTTTCATTTTGGTCAGTAGTCACAGAAGGTTCATAAATCCTAAATTGGACTAATAAATAAAGTGTTGGAAAAACCCGATAAAATGCGCCTAGAAAAAAATATAAAAAAACCCACCAAACTAACAGAAAGGTCGATCCGCACCATCTGCACATATGCAGATAGAGACGGTCCGTTTCCGGCATTTTTCAGAAATAGAATGTTGGTCGAAGCGGACCGTCTGCTTGTATAAAGAGCAGACGAGATGGTTCGTTTCGCTCAAAGACCCGAACTGATCCCTGGTCAAAGCGGACTGTCTTCATGTTTAATATGCAGACGGGATGGTCCGCTTGACTAGTTGACCAAAAGTTTTAATTTTATAAAATTTAGTGTTTTACTCGAAGATTTGATAGGATATTAGTTATGGGGTAATAGGAGTTGAGATGAGACTGAGATACCTCAGATGGGGTAAAGTGTTACTAAAAACTCGAGGGTCTACCGTGTTATCAAATTGGTCAATACTAAAATACCGGGTGGTGAGATTTTTACCTAAGAGTTAGGTCAATTTATAGTATTACTATTTATAGATTCAGAAGTTAATTGTACCTATAATTTCTTATGTATACAAAAGTGATTCGCTTGACGAGGAGTCGATCATCTTTATTTATATTCATGCTTATATCTATGTGTTTATTTTATGAGTATCGTTAGCTTCGTCTTTTTACTTATGTTTCGGGGCTATATATGACATGTGTCAATATGTTTTCAGATGATACTATGTGATATATGTTGATATATTTGTTAGACGGTCATGGGTTCATTACAGTGTGGGTACTTCCTCGGGAAGTGTCCAGGAGTGATTAGGGTCCTTGTATGGCCTCAAGGAATATATTTCCAACTTAACAGCTGTGTAAGTAGAACGTAGTTTCTCACACCACTGGGTGGCCCTATATAGACATTAGGGTTAGTGTAGCGTATATGCATGTTAACCATGGTGAAAGGCATGGGGGCACACGCTCGTCTTGGACGGAGTGATTTATGGTCTCACGCGTAAACCACCTTCTAAAATCACATATACTATAAAACTTATTTGATTGTGATTCACTAGCTATGATTCACCAACAACTTTGGTCATTGATGAGTTTTAGCTCATATTACAGGTAAATAGCTAGCGGGCACAAGTGTGAGCAGCATAAGGGAACAAATATCATATTCAAAAGTGTTTTGGCTAGTTAAGGCATACCCCTGTAATGACTAGCATTTTTAGAGATTTTCGGATGTTATTCTAGCATATCTAGTTAGAAGTGTTTAAGTTATACTTTGTTTTAACATCATATTGAACCTTGGAGTTATCTGGGCCATTATATATATATATATATATATATATATATATATATATATATCTTAGAAACCTTATATACATGGTGTCTTTGGTTGTCTATTTTATATAAGAAGTTTAACACACAGCAGGGTCCGTTGTGATGTTTTTTTGTTTGCTTCAGTGAGTTCTGATACGGTCTGGTTGGGCTCGCAATGACTC
Organism: Deinandra increscens subsp. villosa; assembly: GCA_039602395.1. Lineage (NCBI taxonomy): Eukaryota > Viridiplantae > Streptophyta > Magnoliopsida > Asterales > Asteraceae > Deinandra > Deinandra increscens. The sequence continues at coordinate 32,311,898 of JBCNJP010000007.1, read as the reverse complement.
TCTCCCCGCCTTGGCAAGGGGCGGCATGGGAGGGGTGTGACGAAACACCACTTTTGTGAATGTTTTTAATTTATAAAACACGATAACAAACGATCACTCTACAACACACGTTAGGGCAAGTGCACCAATCGTTGGTGTAGTTAAGCGATTGTAAGATACCAAGGTCATCCAAGGACACAAGAGCTCTTAATACCGGACCTTTCTCAATATCTAGCCAGATCCAAAAGTTGGTTTAATTTTATATATAAATAAGATAGAATTGTTTTGATAAATTCGATCGAAGATAATATCACTTGGTTGACTCGTCATTGGTGTAGTTGGTAACTGTATTACTTATAAACTTTCCAAAAGATTGTTTACGAATGTAGAAAGAGCTCCTGGTCAGGTTACCCAATCATATGTTTCTTCCGTTGTTTGCCAATAGGGATAACTCATGAGAGGACCATTTGTTGAAGAAAACAAATATAGTGTGTAACCAATGATATTTACTCGTAGGACCTTATGGTCAAAGTGTCATTACGCTCAGATACGTTGTCATGAACCGGCAATGGAATAACCTACGCACCAGATTATTTTATTGTGTATAACCATTTGTAAGGAGTTGTGGTCTGTTTCCTCCCGTGCACCGCTCTCACACGTACACAGTCAGTTGTAACAAAACCAAGTCCACAAACGCACCGCTCTCACGCATACGAAATGGCCAAATATTAGCAACCCAAATTCCTAAACCTATACCTCTAAACCGCTTTCACGTGTATAACATATTGTTTACATAGACAATAAAAACATGAATACATTACAAATCATGAGGGTGGAGTGTTGTCAATACTCCGACCTTTAACTAGTTGTCACTTACTGATTAACATGCTTTTGAGGGCATGAATGGTTCATATTAATAGACAAGGCAAGTTTTGTTTTTAAGAACTAATAATATACCTTCAATATAAAGATTTAGACACAAAGACTTTGTTGCACACCTTAAGTTGAGTTTATAAATTTATATTACCAACCAACCAATAGTTTTTTTCCCCTAAGTGAGTATAAGTTTTAGCCAAGTATGTCTTCAATGAGTTGCATCATAAAAATTGTGAAGTTCACAACAAAACGCAAACAAGCTTGAAAGATGTTGAAGTCTTACAATCTTGATTAGAAATACCAAAAACTAAAGAATACAAGAAGAAATGTGGCTCTAAAACTGAAAAACTAAAGAGAAGAAGTAAGAATTCAACCAAAAGTGAGCAAGTTAGAAGTAAAGAGGAGGCTTCTCAACAGATCTTGCAAATCTTGCAAGTACAGCTACACTGGGTGTGTCACTAACAAAAGGGGGTGTGGTTGTAAAACCTGTATACAATTTGATGTCAAACATTAAGAAATACTTCATTTAAATTAGGTCCCAGAAATATTTTGTACAAACACAAGATTTAATAAACATAAGACACCATCATTGTGGTATAACATTTACAAAATATACCCATAATTGAGTTTGACATCCAAAAAAGTGATTATTAACTTAACACGTTAGTTCCATTCACAAAACACATGATGGGTTAAGCCTTCTCGTGGTGATCGGTTCTTCGCATACTTGATGAGCATCCCCTCTACGCTTTGGCCTTACCTGCACATACTCACCTTCAATAGTGAGTTTCTAGCGCATGAACAAGTGTAAACATCATAATTAATAAAGAATAACATGTAAAACAGGGAATGGGTTTCCAGGCGTATCGCCTAGAATGACCTGCTTTCTAGGCGATACGCTTGGACTAGTAGGCGCATCGCCTACAGTGTGGCAAGCTCCCAGCGATATGCTTGGAACCCAGTTTCCAGGGATCTGGCCAAATCCGGCTAGTTCTATACTTAGCCAAATTTTGGCCTATTATCCCTGTTATGCACCAGCTTTCTCCCAACTGGTTTTCTACCATTCTCCAAGTGTTTCAACACTCATAATTCACTTCTAAAACATATTTAGACTTATAAACATACCTTGATTGAATTCGAGTCATGATTTGCACCAACGGGACTCTACGACCCGCTAGACCCATTAAGGGATATCGTGGTGGTAACCTCAAAGATTACCATCCAGAATTGACCCAACACATTTGATTTACAACTAAGAACACAAGGCAAGCAATATGACCTCATAGTATTTGTATGCATACCCACAATTAGTTCTACGCTTTCGCTATGAGTCTAGCTTTACACATTACCAATACACTTAGGTTTTTGACACAAATCATATAATCCATTCTACTAGTCATTAGTTCACCTAATCATTTTAGTTGATATCCAAATGACCCATGTTTCTTATTTGACCCGTTAAGACGGGTCCTTGACTTTGGTTTACCCCAATGCCTAATTTGACCACATATAAGCCTTAGAATCTATGGTTCTATAACTATTTATAATTACTCTTCTCTTGTAACTTGGCATAGGCTCTATAAGCCCATTTCCACCCATTGTAGCCTTCATTCGTTATATGATTCCTCCGAATCTTTCCTATGGTCAAGTTTGGTCATTGGAGAACCAAATGGCACTGGGCTTCATGGTTCCTAGAACCATTCGTCACCCATTTACATAATTCATCGTTTGTTCCATTTGTATGTAATTACACATTTACATATCTACTACATGTAACATAAATAATGTTACCTTTAGAGATTGAACCTTTGCTTCCACCAACACCGGGGTTACTTCCTTAATCACCTTGATTGCCTAATGGGTCACCAACAACGTTAAGACCTTAATTATAGTAGCATTTTTACCACATTTCAATAACATGATTTCTATACTACACATACATATTTACAAATTCAAATGGATGGCAATCAAGCATATTCATCAAGTTTGCATCTAGCTTCATGTTTTCATTGACACGACCATATCAATTAAGGCATACAATATCCATGTTAGCTAATGCACATGATTTCATCAAGTTGGTTAAATTTTTGTGAGCATATGGTTTCCTATGACCATTCAATATCAATTCTAGAAGATTTACTGCAATCGTCACATTTTGTTTCATTTAGGTATTTAATTGAACACCTTGTGTGCATACATATATGCACACATATAACCCCCATCCCATAAACCTTCAAGTAACCATTTAACATGGAGTTGGTGGAATTCACTTCCAACCTATCATCAATTAACTAAATTCATCAATTAACAACATGACTATACAAGAATTCCATCAATGGAAATTATTATCATGACTAACTTAAGTAGTCATCTACCATGGTTGTTCAAGTGTGAGCAATTGGTGACTACTTCACCAAATGCTTACCAAACTAGCAAATTATGCAACAATTAAAGTTCCTATCTCTATAGGATTCACATAACAACAACAATTTGCAGATTTTTTACCCTAATTTCATGACCCATGCATGCAACATAGAGGGATTTTTACTTACTTGTTCCAAGTATGAGTTTAGGGCTACAATTCACTCCTAATTCTTGATTTGATGCAGCAAAAATCGCAGCCTAAGCTTGCAATTGCAGAATTTCGATTTCTTGAGGTGGAGGAGGGTTTAGGATGAACTCCAGGTCGTGGATTACGACCTCCACCCCCTTTCCACCTATATGTTTATTTTTAGTTTGACTATTTGCACAGTTGGCCCCTCCATTTAGTTCTTTGTTTAAATTTTTAACCAAAACATGATTTACACATTAAACCTCATAGTTTCACATAATAACTTAATTCCACTAACACAAGGGGTTGATTTAGCTACGAAAAATTAAATTGGCTAGACGTTAACGGGAATTCTTTTTTATTAAAATTTTTGGGATGTTACAGTGGTGTTAGAGGGAAACAACCCGTGGTCAAACTTGGCACATAGTAGAAGATCATGTCAGCTACAAAAGTCAACAGCTTTGTCCTATTTGCAGAGGGCACGACCCGTGTGTGGCCCAAAATCTTGAAAAGTCTTCAAATTTTTTCTTAATTTTTCTTGCATATTTGACTTCTTTTGTGATTTTGATCCTGGGTCAATCTGAAAACTAGGTATTAAACAATATTAAAGAGTTTCATAAATAATTAATTAGAAAACGATCCGAAAATGAGGAATATTTGATATAAAAACATGTATTCTTTTGTGTACATCAAATATCCACACTTGAAATTTTGTTTGTCCTTAAACAAAACTCAAAAATATGGCCCGACACACCCAAAGGAATTTGTTGAAGAGAATTTTAATTTTTGCCTTGAGATTCCAAACATTTTCAAAAGCCATCTCAATATACTTCCAACTTTTTTTCAATTCATTTTATTCTTTTAGTTTTTTGTTAAAATATTTATAATTGTGGCAAATCTACTAAAAAGATTAATTTTATACAACCTCACATACCTCACAAATGATCACTCGACACTCGGGTTAGTATATATATAATTTAAGTGAACATTCATGCCAATGGTGAAAACAAGTAAATAGCATACGCTTGTCAAGAAATCAAATCTCCACCGATCTCACTAGAATCCACGTAGACATCAAGAGGTTTTTAAAAGGGTTGTAAGGTAGACTTGGGGTTAGGGTATGGATATTCTGGTATAAGTTGCTAAAAGTTCATAAATGTCAATCTTTTTATAAAAAATCTCATTTTGATGACTCGATACAAAATCCCTATATTTACAACTTAAGAACTTTTGACTGTTTGTTTTTTTATTAACAAAGACAACTTCCACATTGGAAGTAGACACTTAGAAAAAGTCATTTCTTTGGACGTTTTTAATAAAAGCCCATATTTTGCAAAAAAAATGGATTTGAAATCAAACGACTTTTAAGTTGGGTGGGTGTTTCATGATAAAATTACGGGTATTTGGAAGAAACAGGGGTTAGGCTCAATGCCGGTTAAAATACTAGTTGCCTCTATCAAATGTCTACGCGTTTCCAGTTTTGTTAATTTTGAAACGTATTAACTTGCAAAGTTTTGTATTTGCTACTTCACTTGGCTCACACAATATTTCAATAAGAGAAAGAGCATGTGTTAGTGGTATATACATGCATGATAGGGCTCATTTAGGGCAAAGTCTGTGTGTCATGTGATGTATCTAGTCAATATGTGTTAGTTGTTAGAGTGTTAGAGTTGAGTTCATCTATTTTCTATGGGAGAATGATGGCCACATACTGAGTGCCAAATGCGCGTCAAATAAGCTCATTCTGCAGCTGGTCATTCGATGATAGCTATGCCTATAAATAGCAGTTTCATTATGTCCCTTTAAGCTTTTTGTCAGTTTGTGTCTGAGTGAATTCATTTGGTGAGATAGTCCAAAGTGGGTCCTTGTATTGTTTTTCCAATGAATCAGGATCAAACACTTCTTATTTAATAATTTGTTACAAACATGATGTTTTAAAATTGATACGAAAATGAGGAATATTTGATATAAAAATATGTATTCTTTTGTGCACATCAAATATCCACACTTGAAATTTTGCTTGCCCTTAAACAAAACTCAAAAATATGGTCCGACACACCCAAAGGAATTTGTTGAAGAGAAAGATAATTTTTGCCTTGAGATTCCAAGTATTTTCAAAAGGTGTCTCAATATACTTCCAACTTTTTTTCCATTCATTTTATTCTTTTAATTTTTTGTTAAAATGTTTATAATTGTGGCAAATCTACTAAAAAGTTTAATTTTATACAACCTCACATACCTCACAAATGATCAGTCGACACTCGGGTTAGTATATATATAATTTAAGTGAACATTCATGCCAATGGTGAAAAAAAGTAAATAGCATACGCTTGTCAAGAAATCAAATCTCCACTGATCTCACTAGAATTCACGTAGACATCAAGAGGTTTTTAAAAGGGTTGTAAGGTAGACTTGGGGTTAGGGTATGGATATTCTGGTATAAGTTGCTAAAAGTTCATAAATGTCAATCTTCTTTTAAAAAATCTCATTTTGATGACTCGATACAAAATCCCTATATTTACAACTTAAGAACTTTTGACTGTTTGCTTTTTTTATTTCTTCTAGAAGTAGCGTATAAACAAATCTAATAGATTATTTATTTATTTATTTTTTGTTGACAAAGACAACTTCCACATTGGAAGTAGACACTTAGAAAATGTCATTTCTTTGGACGTTTTTAATAAAAGCCCATATTTTGCAAAAAAAATGGATTTGAAATCAAAAGACTTTTAAGTTGGGTTGGTGTTTCATGATAAAATTATGGGTATTTGGAAGAAACAGGGGTTAGGCTCAATGCCGGTTATTATACTAGTTGCCTCTATCATATGTCTACGCGTTTCCAGTTTTATCAATTTTGGAACGTATTAACTTGCAAAGTTTTGTATTTCCTACTTCACTTGGCTCACATAATATTTTAATAAGAGAAAGAGCATGTGTTAGTGGTATATACATGCATGATTGGGCTCACGTTAGGGCAAAGTCTGTGTGTCATGTGATGTATTTAGTCAATATGTGTTAGTTGTTAGAGTGTTAGAGTTGAGTTCATCAATTTTCTATGTGAGAATGATGGCCACATATTGAGTTCCAAATGCGCGTCAAATAAGCTCATTTGGCAGCTTGTCATTCGGTGATAGTTATGCCTATAAATAGCAGTTTCATTATGTCCTTGTAAGCTTTTTGTCAGTTTGTGTCTGAGTGAATTTATTTGGTGAGATAGTCCAAAGTGTGTCCTTGTATTGTTTTTCCAATGAAACAAGATCAAACACTTACTATTTAATATTTTTTACAAACATGATGTTCTAAAATTGATACGCACCTAGACAAGATCCATAAAGTACAATTACAAGGGGTATCAGAGCATGTGTTCTTCGTTTCGGTGAAATCATCAAGTTTAGAGATTTTCAAGAGATCAGTTTCAAAAGCTGTGATTTTCAGAAATTAATCCGACAAAAATTTTCTAAATTCAATTTAGATCATCTGTTCTGAAAAAAATTTCATTAAAAACCTAAAATTCTTTAATATTTTTAGCTAAAAACTTTCATTCGGTGGAAGTTCTGATCCACCGATTTATCAGAGTTTTCATTTGCTGATCATTCGCCTGTTATAAATTTATCATTTGGTCGTCATTTCTCTTGATTTGGTGAGGAGTGTCATTCGATGAGTTTCATTCGCTAGTTCATTTTCCATTTATTAAGAGTCATTCGTTTGGCTTCATTCGGTGAATATCGTTCATTCGGCGAATCATTTCATTTGGCAATTTACTTCATTCGGTGATTATGTTTCTCATTGTCTGGTCTATTACTTGAGTTTTCATTCAGCGAGTATTATCATTCGGTAGTTATCCTTCATTCAGTCGATATTTGCTTATTCACTAGTGTGATCTTTCATTCGATAATTCATTCTCATTCGGCAATTTCTTTTTATTCGACAATGATTAATTTCATTCGGTGGAATAGAAACTTGATAATTTCAAAATGAATGATTCCCAAGCGTTCGATGCTATTCAAACTACGATGCAAGCAATGCTCAATTATAACAATGAAATTGGTACAAGTCAGAAAGTACCCAAGTTGATAAAACTTAAAGAAGAAGTGTTTTGAAGCTTAAATTGGTACTAATGATGTAGACATATGGGTTCCAATTGAGGATGGGTATACATATCTACAAGAGAATGGAGAGCCTAAAATGCGAAGAGTATTACTAGTGAAGAAATGAAGCATTATCAGAGAGAAAAGAAGGCATATGACATTCTTACTATGGCTTTACCAAAGGAAGTGTTACACAAATTCAGGAGGTGTACAAGATCAAAACAATTGTGGCATGCTTTAAAATTAAGATGTGAAAGAAATGAGCAATATAAAAAGAACAAAAAGAAGGTTTTCAATAAAGACTTTGAGAATTTCAAACAATATCCTGATGAGGAAATTACTCCTTTAGTATCAAGATTTGATCATTTGATTATTCAGATGGAAGTTCTGGATATTAAGAAAAAGAAAGAAGAACTAGAAGAGAAAATGTTGGAAGCATTACCAAGCAAGTTACAAGCACGAAAATTGGAAATGTCAACTGCACACAGAACACCCGCACAAGTGAAGTAACCAGAATTGTATTATGGTCAAAATGTTGCAAGTGAGTGCTAAGTCCAAATCAAATTTTAGTTCAGCACCGGCAACAGCTTTCTTAGCTCGTAAATATCCGGAGTTGCTGATTCTTCTCATTGTTATTCGGATGGTTGTAATGTCACAATTCCAGTACAAGAAAATCAAAGTGCTCTTTCTGTTAAATAAACATTGGGTTATATGCACTGATTTCAGATTTGATATCATCATATTATGGTGTTATCGTTGGAAGCGTGAATGATGTAGAGTTGGTCGAGGAAGATTATGATCAAATAGATCCGGATAATTTAGAAGAAATGGATTTTAATTGGCAACTTGCAATGTTGACAAGAAGGATTAAGAGATTTTTGAAGAAAACGGGGCAATAAGATATGAATTCTAATGGAAAATATGGTTTGGAGAAATGAAAGGTTAAATGTTTCAATTGTTCAAATTTTAGACATTTTGCTAGAGAGTGTAAGCAGCCAAAAGGTGGACAACCTAATTCTGGTCGCAATACTCAAACATCTAAGATTTCAGGGATTAACTTTAATAAAATCATTAGTTACTCAGAATGATGAAGGTTATGACTCGGATAAAGCGTTTGCTAATCAATTTGCTTTTATTTCCAGGACTGAACAAGTTGACGAATGTGTAACTGATGCTGATTTTGAATCAAGCACTTCTGAGATGTTTGATATAGATGATCATGCTTATATGGCAGAAGTTTAAAAGGAGAATTTTTCAAAGTGTGAGATTTATGCTAAGAATGCTAAAGCTAATAGTGATTTAATAAAGGAAACGAGTCTGTTAATGGCTGTGTGCAATTTAGTAAAAGAAAATTTAGAGATTTACAAGAAAAAGTTGGAAGAAACAACTCAAGAGTTGATGTGTCAGAAGTCTAAGTCTTGTGATAATTGTGAAATGTTGAAGGAAAAATGTAGTATTCTTTAAATGACTTGCGTTGAGCTTGCTGAGGAAGAGCTTAGTCATCAAGAAGATAATACAAAATTGCTTGATGCTAAGACTAGCTTGACAGGTGAAAATAAGCTCTTGAAGGCAAATATAGAAATTTATAAGAAAAGATGGGAAAAGGTTACACATGAGTTATTTGATGAGATTGAAAATATGAGGATGCAGAAGTCTGAAACAAATAGAGTTTCTAAGAAGTTAATTGCAACTGGAAAGGAGTTGGATGAAGCACAACAAAAAGTTTCTGAATTGAAGATTGAAGTTATTGATGTGAACAAGAAATTGAATAATTTCAATAACTCACAATCTTTCACAAACGTTTTGTGTAAAGATGAGAATTTTCAGAGAGTTTCTGAAAATGTTAGCTTGAAAAATGTTCCTCCTCTCTTTGTACTGATCTCATATCTAATCTGCAATCAAAGGATGAAGAGTTTGAATATTCTAAGTTTGCTGATTCTAAGTCTTACAAGAAAAGAATCAGAAATCCAAGGAATCAAATTAACAGTCTGAGAAGAAGGAGACTGAGTCTGGGAAAGTTCCTATATTCATTTCAACTTTAATACCTTTTAGAAAAGGAAAGGAGTTTAATGCAAATGATATTAAGAAAACTGATGAAGTTTCTTCAAATGGTGGAGTTAATAAGTATTTTCTTGACAAAGGAAAGAATATTCATGACATTAGGGCTGAACTTGTAACATCCGCCTCCGACCCGTTAGCAAAACCCAACCCGTTTCAAGTTCATCGTCCGGATTGGAAGTCCATCAAAACATTTTAAACATAGGATTAAACTTTTGGCACCGTTTTTCATAATCCAAAAATCATTTTACGTTATTAAGATGGTTGGATAATTAGGATTATTTTCAAGCAAATGAATAAATTTGTTTCGCGATTAAACGCGTGTTCGGGATTCATTTATCGATAAACAAAGGAAGTTCATACATTTATTAAGTTCAAATGATGATTTTAAATGCTAATGATCATTTTTCAAATTAACGTAATTATCCGTTTGATTTTTGGATAAACAATACGCGTAAAATGCAAATAGAATGATTTTCAGTTTTCGCTCAACTTTGGTATTAACCGGATGACCCGTGAATCCCGAAAACCATATTTTCATGTTACATGATGTTTTTATATGATTATTATGGGTGGTCACAAAATTCGAGGACATTTCGAGTTAAAACGAGAAAATTATCGATTCGCAATATTTATACGTTTTCGGTTCGTGAATCGAGAGACTCGTAAAAGATCAAAATCATTTTTTTATAATTTCAACATATTCTTATGGGTCTAGTATAGTTGTGTTTCAAATTTGAAGTCCACCCGATATGTAACGAAAAAGTTAGAGCAAAAAGAAAAATAAAAGATAGTAAAGAAGAAAGAAGAAAAAAAAAAGGTTGAGGTTGCCCGGAATCGAACCCCTGACCTGTATTTTAAAACATCAGCGCCCTGTCCATTGCGGCAGGAGCTGTTTTGTGTATTTAGTTCATTCGCGTTTTATATATTATGTGCTGAATGGGACCTGATCGCGATTAGAATACGTTTTTGACTATTTTTGGTAATAAATCTTCGTTTCTAACCCGTTTTTGGTCTCGTTTTCTTCTGTGAATTCGTCTAGATGTCCCCTAACTTATTCTCCAAGCCAATTCCATGATTAAATTAAATTCCATAATCAATTTTAATCAAGTTCTTTTTAATTTTCTAAACTTTCTCTCCAAGACTTTCTTTTTTATCAACTTCGAACCCCAAACGACCCCTACCCTATAAATACCAGTTGATATTTCTCCTATGAACATCCCTCAAGCTTCTTGAAGCCTCAATTTCGTGCCTTGTCCAACCGTTTGCGTTTTGAAAATTCAAAGTCCATCAGTTTGACCTTCCGATTTGACCAGCTTCCTTCGACTTTCACGAGTAAGTTTCTTCATCAAAGTTACTTGTTTTTGTGTGCTTTACAATACCTCATTTCTGGATTTGACCAAAACTCCTCTGTGTTAAAAGTCAAATCTTAAACGCACACTTTATTTGGGGAAAACTATCAAAAAATCACCATTACTAATAACCAATGGTCCTAATCTGTTCTAAAAGGTTATATAAGTATATTATGATGATTTCAAACCATCAAAACTAGATTTTTATCATAAACCTGAGAATTATGCGTTTTGACCCATTAAGGGTAGTTTTGTCGCATAAATCATTAACCAAATATTTTTGTAATGAATTAAACATATCAACACACTTATGGGGTGTTAATAAACATATAATAAGGACTGGTAAGTTAAAATATGACTATGGAAAAATATGGTAACTTGTAGATCATATATGTAATTATTCAAAGTTTTGGGTAAAAAGTGTAATTATATTAAAAATGTGTATTTTTCTGTTTTTACACAAGGTTTTAGTAAATATATAATGAAACCTAAATTCTGAAAAAAATTATATTTTTAAGACTTTGTCGAATTGACATAATTAACCCCTAAGTTTGTGAAATTATGAGTTTAACCCCAAACTTTGAATAATTGTCAAAAGTGGTATTTTTGGTCATAAAAGGGTCTTTTAGTAACAATAACTATTAAATAAAATATTCTTAACATAAATAATAATAATTCTCCAATTAATCTTTGGTAATCGTATCGGTCGTTACAATTGTCGATTCTTCGAATTCTTTAGGTTTTCAGCACGGTTAGCTTTTTCTCACGTTCGTTGTTTTTCTCTCACTACTTGACTTGCTTATCAGGTGAGTAATCATAGCCCCATTTTCATTTTCATTATTTGGGGTGCAACATTGTATCTTATTCCAAAATCTTTAATCATTATTCCATCTACATTACTATGCGATTTCATGTTGTGCATGTGTATTCTTGATATGTAATACGTGTTGAATCTATATGTTGTATTCGTTTGTCGCTTGTCGCTAGTCATTAATCGCTTGTGTACCATTAACGATTGTTTGGAAGCCTATGGGTCAATAATAGCTATTGGTCGACAACCCACCCACTACATTGAAAATGTATTCTTATGTTCAATGGGTGATTGATTTCCTAAATGTCTAGGTTTGGTTACACAACACCTTTATAACATGTTACACATAATCTATGAATTTCACTTGTCACATGAATCGCTATTGCTTTACTTACATCCTATATTAAACCTATGTTTACTCACCAACTCTAGTAGTTGACTTTATATGTTGTACGTGTTGCAGGAAATGACTGAAGTTGCAGTTATGACACTTAGGGCTTGCTTATGGACCTAGAATGACCTTAAAATTAATAATTAGTATCATGATTTGTTTTTATTTATTTGGATTGTATTGTATGACAATATTTGTATATCAATAATGAATGGCATGTTTAAACTTGGTAACTATCTAGTTTTCATGAGCATCTGGACAATCATCGTGTCCAAACGTTCCGCCGTTGGTTGGGGTGTGACAGAACTTTCCAGACTTTCCAAGCTTGGACAAGATAAATCTAGTTTTAAGTCTCAATCTTCTAAAAACACATTTAAACGGACTAGTTTGGGATTTGTGAACAAGAATGATGAGGTTAGTGAAGTCAAGAAGAATTCAAAGAAGTCAAAGAAATCCACTGCTAAGAATTCTGACAAGGAAAGTTCTGAAAAAGGAAAGGTTACATCTTTGAATGCACACATTAGTGAGCATTTATATCAGCTGAAAGGTTCTGACAAGATATATTCTGATGAGATGTTTCCGCTTAATTGTGTTGAAGCACAACTGATTGCAACCGTATTTGTTAGTGAGTATGATCATCAGTTTGATTCAAAGCCTTATGAAGTATTCGGGGGTAAAAACAGAAGAAGAAAGCCTCGACATGCTCTTTTAGAGTTGGTTGTCATTCAATTGGATGTTCTTCATGTGGTTTAAATGCTAATCCTCAAAGTACTGCTTCAAACTGATATTATTCAAACAGTTCATAGAATGGTGATTTTTATGATGATTTTGATTATACTCATGCTTTTTATAATGTGCAGGGTACAAAGAAGAAAAGAAGGACAAAGAAACCAATGATTAAGACCATTTATGACTATGGTTCGATAGATCAGTTTGGAAATCCAATTTCCATCATAATTACTGATCGTTGAAGGTGCTATCAATGTCGTAAAACGGGGCCATATTCAAATGAATTGTCATGAAAATGTTGGTAAGAAGCCATCTGTTGGTAAAACTACCATAACAGTTGATCAAAATGGTAGAGTTTTTGATGATTCAAAACCTACAACTTCTAAGACTAAAAGAAAAACATTTTCCGAAAAGAAGAAAACTGCTAAGAACGTAGGTGGTATATCAAATTCAAATGATGATGGCTTGTTAAAAGTTGTAAAACCACAGATTGAATAGAGACCTAAAATGGTTTTTAAAGGCCAATAAAGATTATGTTGAAGACACTGATCAACCTCAAGCTGTTGGCTTAGGTCATTTGAAAACTAATCTTTATGTCTGGTGTGTGTAGGATACTTCATGAAGACCTATTAGTGATTAAAAAGTTGCTGATAGTGGAGTTTCTGCTTAAGTTAGCGCTTCAAAGATTTGATATTTCTCAAAATTTTAAAATGCAAGGTATATATGTAGGTAGATCATTTTATTTTCTTTCCTTTATATTAATTTTATATTTTTAGGGGGGGGGGGGGGATTGAAGAAGCCAAAAATAGTTTGTTTTTTATTTTAAAGGGAGAAAATGGCAATGGAAAACGGAAAAAAATATAAAAATGAAAAATGAGAAATTTATCCAACCATTTGGAAAATGATGGTACATTGGCTAGCGTTTCTGACTCATGGATAAAATAGATGAAAAAGCTATGAGATCATTGCTTGATGTGCTAGGTAGGCTTGGAAAATCTGTAAAATATGCTTATGTGATTTAAACTAAATGCTATGCTTGACCTAGTGGACATCATCTTGACGCTTATCTCATGATATAAAAGATATGTGAAAAAGGAAAGGAGAAGTCACTGTGTACACATGCATTCATTTTGAAAGATTAAAACTTGTTTGATTTTCCTTATTGTCTCAAATGATCAGACTATCTTTCCGTATACGAGAGTATCGACTTGATAGTTGTTCATTTGATGTTCTTCTTTATTTCCTTGGTGTTTCATTTCAAACTTTGGATTCTCTCCGCGTATATGTGAATATCGACCTAAGAATTAAAGTTTGAACACCTTAAACTTGTTTTGCTTTCTTATTTTGTTAAATCTGAGTCTTATCTGCGTATCGAAAGATCGACCTTAAGGTAGACGTTTTAATATTTTATATTCTTTTTGCATGAAACATAGTTGACTTTATCGGAATACAAAACACTATGTGTTAAGAACAAGTGTGGTCACATGAAAGTATGCGGGAAATGTCTAATAGTGTGGGGTCTACAAGTCTATGCAAATTAATAATATCTTAATATATTCAAATGCTATGATTATGACTTTGCATGTGTTTAAACGTTGGACAAGTTATACGGTAATCAATTTGGCTTATGTACTACAGTTAGTTGAAATTGAAGTGCAGTTCAGAGCATTATGACCAACATGATCTCATGTTGTGATCTTTCTCAAAACAAAAATAGTGTTTAATTCTGTATTTCATTTATGTTTCATTTTTAGAAAATCCAAAAAGATTTTATTTCTTCTTTGTTTTTTATGTGACCGACATGTGATACATCATGATTTTAAAATATCTTACTTCTCTAAAGGAGAGCTGTCCCCAAGATTGAAGTTATTCTTGGAAATGGAAAACCGCCCTTCTTTCTTTTGGAGATGCAGGGTGAAGGACATGAATCACAAGCATGGTGTAAATGGGAGTTTGTTAAAAGCTGTTAAAAGAATCTTGAAGAATTGTTTGTCGATTCAAGTTATGATCCTGCCATGCAAACTCTGTAACAACTAATATCAAGTTTGAAAGTTGAAGATCAGATACAACACATTGATAATCAAATATTGAAGATCAAATACAACACACATCAAGGGGGAGTTTGTTAGTTCAAAGTCTGTGTGTCGTATGATGTATCTAGTCAATGTGTGTTAGTTGTTAGAGTTGAGTTCATATATTTTGTATGGGAGAATGAAAGCCACCGAATGAGTGCTAAATAAGCTCATTGAGAGTTGGCCATTCGGTGACAGCTATGCCTATAAATAGCAGTTTCATACTGTCCCTTTAAGCTTTTTGGTCAGTTTGTGTCTGAGTGAATTCATTCGGTGAGATAGTCCAGAGTGTGTCCTTGTACTATTTTGCCATTAAATTAAGATCAAACACTTACTACTCACTGATTTGTTTCAAACTAATGTTCTACACTTGATATGCACCGAGACAAAATCCATAAAGTACAATTACAACTCAAAATCTCACTCTAAACCGAACCGGATAATAAAACCATTAACTTTTAGAATAATAAAAAGTTACGTATTATTAAAAGTAATACATGATTACGTCACATAAAGTAATAAAAATGCATTTTAAGTTTTATTATTAAAATTCCACCAACTTTGCATGTAACCAAGTATTAATATTACCAACATTTTAGTAGGGTTTGACTTAGGTAATCAGGGGCGGATCTAGTTCATTGTCACCGGGTTCACGGGAACCCAGTGACTTTCGAAATTTTAGTGTAAATATATATATAAAAGTAGGAGTGAATCCATATATTTTAAGCAAGTGAATCCTATTGACAAAAATCCTTTTAGCCCAACTGGTTCAAGGCGTGTATGTCTAACTTCAACATCCCGGGTTCGAATCTCGTTTCTTTCTTTTTTCTTAAACGGTTTATTTTGCACCTCTTAGTTGGTTGTAGAAGATGACCCAGCTCCTGTTTATTAAAAACAATTAATTCCCAGTAGATTATCAAAGTATAAGTTGCTCTAGTGGTTATGATCCCCATTAGATTTCTATCTTATAGGTCCCATGTTCAATTCTTTCAACCAGCAATTTTTTTTTCCTGTTTTTTTTTCTTCTATTCCAGCCTGTTTCCAAGGCTATACCAAAATATTTCTTGACCTAAAGTGTTGTATATCACTTGACTGGGTTTATACTCGTTGAAAAATTAAAAGATTAATCATATTATTTATCGTCCAGTTTTTATATATTTATATATTTGTGAAATATATATATATATATATACACACAGATATTGGCATTGTGTTCTCTAATTATTGTAATGTATATTCGTATTGTTATTGTATTATCAATACTAACCGACCCGAATTGAACCAACCCGAACCGAGCAAATCAACATTTATGATATTTAGTTGTTTGAATCCCGACCACACCATAAATTAGTGAACCCAGTGAAAAAAATTCCTGGATCCGCCACTGTAGGTAATAATAGGTATTTATCCGACTTTCAGTCAGGTATTAGTATGTATCCAGGCATGCAGTGCACATGATGACCTAGTTTTGCTAAATTAAGCGTAACGTACGATACTTTAACTTGAACACGTAGTCAAAGTTTGGGAGTTGAACTAGAAATTTTCCGTGTGGCACACATTCTTCTTAATGTTTCTCTGTAAACCTCTTTAGAAAAGATGTACGAGCACCAACATCATCCAAGTTCTGAACCTGTCCTATAAGTGCCTCAGTAGCAATAACTCTATAGGATCGTGGTTATTACCAAATTAACCTAAACGTGATTACTTATAAGTTTAACTAGGCGAAAACAAGTTAAACTCCACTCTCTTACTTACTCAATTGTTTTTCGACTTTGCTTGTGTAAACAAGTTGATTGCATGTATATATATATATGAACATAAGTGAATAAAACTCGACACTATATTGCATTAACTCAACAACATATTACAAGATACAAGCTGTGATCGAATTGTTTTGTATGTTGCTGAGATTACCATGCTATATGTAGTGCTAAGGGAAATCAAGGAGAGCCCTTGATTTCCATAGAGTCATCTAAGACCGTTAAGTACAACAGAATCAATGACATAGAACTAAGGAACATTCTTCATTAATGATGTTTGTTCTTGGACAGTTTAACCTGATCTTCTGAGAAAATTTGTTACTTTTAGTGATCCAGGCCTGCAACAGATGACTTTTGTGTCAAACGGAAAGAGTCAATAAGATTTTTTTTTTCCGGTTGAACTTTCCTTCTGACTGGAACTCGAGTTCACCTGGAATTGTCTATTTCCGGTTCAACTGTTCTTTCGGGTCAACTACCGCTTCCGCTTGAACTTAGTAGCTTTTGGTTCATCCTCATTCACCTGGAACACTTTATTCTATCAGCACATTGACTTCCATTTGAACTTCAGCCGGATCCTGAATACTAAGGCATTACGATCTCCCCAAAGACGATGTTACGAAAACATGTCTTCTCATCCAATGAATATTTTCAGACGAAACTTTGTATAAAACTCTTTAAAAACACATCATCAGTCAAGTTTGGTTCTCATACTTGTAGCAAATTTCAAGTATGAATCAATTACTTCTTGATCTACATCGGGGTTGAATGAGCATAGTCTCTTCCAGTCATCTTCATTCGGCCATTCACTCTGAATACTGATAGATTTGTGCTTAATGTATAACATCCCCACACTTAACCTTTTTTCATTGAAAGTGTGTGAGCGTGCGGATCTTCTACTTAGTCGTAACGAAATCAATATAAACGTATAGAACACAGAGACTAAATACAAATGACTTGTATTAACCACAGAGATAACCACAGAGTACAACTAGAGAATATGACCCGGAAGCTACTCAATTCTATACAAGATGAACTATTTATACAAGCTGAAATACGACTAGCCGAACATCAGGTTCGGCCACAAGCTCGGAGCTGTCCGAACTCCAGGTTCGCTAGGAGTTTGGACCTCAGCTAACTTGTGTGATCCATCTTGTATTCGATACTTCACATGACGATCAGGACTATGTATCAACAAACTCCCCCTCTGTATGTACGGTATCAACTTCTCTATTCAAACTTGTATCTTGTATCTTGAATTAAACTCTTCCTCGATCTTGACGATGAACTTAATCTTGAATACTTGATATTGCATCGTGTGTAATCTCTTTATCAACAAACTTTAGAAGACTTGAAGTTGTGATATACTCTTCCCACTTAGAAACCTGCCAACATAAATAATCTTGGTGCAACATGTCTCTTAGAGACTCCAAGATAGATTGATTTTGAAAGTTGAATTTGTATTTCGTGTTGATCAATCGAAAACAAATAAGAAACAAAATCTTTTTGGCTTTTGGAAACTTTATATCAAAACACACTTAAAATCTTTTTGGTATTTTCTGATAATCGAAGTAAAACAGTACAGAATTAGACACTATTTTTGTCTTTTGTGAGAAAGATCACAACTTGGAATCATATTGGTCATAACATGCTAAACTACACTTCAATTTCAATTATTGAAGCACATAAGCCATGCCGATTGCAGATATAATTTGTCCAACTTTAAACTTTGGCACAATCATACTCATAACATCCGGATATGTTAAGGTATTGATTAAGCTTGCATTGACCAGTGTACCCCACACTATCAGACATACTCAGATATGTTTTTGCTTATCACATTTTGTGATTTCATTTGTGATTTTAATCCATAATGATTGTAATCATGATATAGTCAACTGTGTTCCATGCAAAAAGAAATAAGAACGTTAAATCGTCTACCTTAAGGTCGATCTTTCGATACGCAGATAAGGCCTCGGATTTAACAAAATAAGAAAATAAAACAAGTTGAAGTTGTATAACTCAACAACAATCAGGTCGGTACTCCCGTACACACAGAGAAAGTCCGATGAGTTATACGAAACACCAAAGAAAATAAAGCAGAACATCAAACGAACAACAATCAGGTCGGTCTTTCGACACGTAGAGAAAGTCCGATCGTTTGATAAAATAAAGAAAATCAAACAAGTTTAAATCTTTGCAAAATGAACACATGTATACACAACGACTTCTCATTTTATTTTTCACATATCTTTTTCTTGATATATCATGAGGTATGCATCAAGATGTTATCCACTAGGTCAAGCATCAGATTTAGTGTATATCACATTTGTATACTTTCTGATTTGCCGAGCCTACCTTACACATCGATCAAATGGTCTTATGGCTTTTTCATCTACTTTATCCATGAGTCAGACACTGTCAGCCAATGTACCATCATTTCCCAATCAAGTCGGATACAATTTCTCATTTTTCAATGTTTTTGGCTTTTTGCATTTTTCAATGTGTTTGTCTTTTTCAAATTTCTTCCCCTAAAAATGACAACTCTATTTATAGATCTTCATTTTTACGATTTAAAAAACCACACAATATTTTTGGCTTTTTGCAAAAAAAACAAACTCCCCCTCAGAATGAGACGAAGTGAGAAATCAAGAAAAATTGATCAACCAACACGAATACGAGCAGTGTAGCCTTTTTTGAAAAATAGAATTGATTTTGAAATTCAATATAATTAGAACAGATATTTCACAATCAGCAATTTGCCAATCACCGAAAGGTCTTCATGAAACACCTGCTTGACACCAAATAAAACATTAGTTGCGTTGGGATCGACCCGATTCAGCAGCGTCGGGTCGCCCGGTGTCTTCCACAAAGTCCTTGTTGGCCTTGGAAACAACTTTTGGTTTCCAAATTTGTAAAAGTTTTAATTTGTAATCAGAACCAGAATCAGATTCAACTGACTCACTTGGTTTGGACCAAGACGATTTACGAGTTGATTTGTGCTTTGGAGACCATGGTTCATCAAAAATTTGGCCGTTATTATCCACATATTTGGCAGTTTTGTGAATATATGCAGTCGTCTGACACTCAGCAGCGAGATGTCCCGATTGACGACATACATAACAAAGTCTTTCTCTAAAATTGTTTGAAAATTGTTTGGAGTTTGAAAAACCAGATGAATGTTCAGAAGCAAAGGTATCAAAGAAACCATCAGAAGAGTTATACCTAGGAAATGGACTCCTTGAAGATGATGATCTTCCAGAATAATAATTAAATTCCTTCGGAGATGGTGATTTCTTTGTAACTCTAGCTTTAACAGCCTTGTCAGCTTTCACTGGTTTCTTTGCAACATCTGGAACTTCCTTCATAACAAAACCCAAACCTTTGTGCTTGGAACCTGAAACCTTTGAAGAGCTTGAAGAAGAACCTGAAGCACTTCTTGACTTAGCTTCACTAGTAAATTTGGCTTTGATATCCTTCAGCTTGTTCTTTTCAATCAAAACTTTTTCCTCTTCGGTTGCAGATGAAGAACTCGAAGCAACCATATCAAACACCTTCTCATTTTCCAGTAATACAGACTTTGAAACAAACTTGGGAGCTTCACCCAAAGGTTTCTCCTTCCTTTTAGACTTAGACTTGTTCTTCTTGGGTAGAGTGGCAAACTTGGAATAATCATGCAAGACATCTTTTGGATCAATCTGAGCAGCAGTACTTCAATTAAATCCACTGGTTGAGGTACCAAGTGAAAATCATCCTTCTTAGAACTTACCGAACGCTGATCCTGCTTATATAAGAAGTTAAGCAAAGTTGGGGATAAATTGCAATTCTTCACTTGCCTTTTCAACTCCAAAATCTCCAATTTCAAGTCATTTATCTTCTATTGACCTTCAAACACCTCTTGTTGTGACTTGATGAACTTTGCATTGAGATCATCATATTCTATACAAGATGAACTATTTATACAAGCTGAAATATGACTGGCCGAACCTTAGGTTCGGCCACAAGCTCGGAGCTGTCCGAACTCCAGGTTCGCTAGGAGTTCGGACCTCAGCTAACTTGTGTGATCCATCTTGTATTTGATACTTCACATGACGATCAGGACTATGTATCAACAAACTCCCCCTCGGCATGTGCAGTATCATCTTCTCTATTCACACTTGTATCTTGTATCTTCAATTAAACTCTTCCTCGATCTTGACGATGAGCTTAATCTTGAATACTTGATATTGCATCGTGTGTAATCTCTTTATCAACAAACTTTAGAAGACTTGAAGTTGTGATATACTCTTCCCACTTAGAAACCTGCCAACATAAATAATCTTGGTGCAAAATGTCTCTTAGAGACTCCAAGATAGATTGATTTTGAAAGTTGAATTTGTATTTCGTGTTGATCAATCGAAAACAAATAAGAAAAAAAATATTTTTGGCTTTTGGAAACTTTATATCAAAACACACTTAAAATCTTTTTGGTATTTTCTGATAATCAAAGTAAAACAGTACAGAATTAGACACTATTTTTGTCTTTTGTGAGAAGGATCACAACTTGGAATCATATTGGTCATAACATGCTGAACTACACTTCAATTTCAACTATTGATGCACATAAGACATGCCGATTGCAGATATAATTTGTCCAACTTTAAACTCTGGCACAATCATACTCATAACATCCGGATATGTTAAGGTATTGATTAAGCTTGCATTGACCAGTGTACCCCACACTATCAGACATACTCAGATATGTTTTTGCTTATCACATTTTGTGATTTCATTTGTGATTTTAATCACATAATGATTGTAATCATGATATAGTCAACTGTGTTCCATGCAAAAAGAAATAAGAACGTTAAATCGTCTACCTTAAGGTCGATCTTTCGATATGCAGATAAGGCCTCGGATTTAACAAAATAAGAAAATAAAACAAGTTGAAGTTGTATAACTCAACAACAATCAGGTCGGTACTCCCGTACACATAGAGAAAGTCCGATGAGTTATACGAAACACCAAAGAAAATAAAGCAGAACATCAAACGAATAACAATCAGGTCGGTCTTTCGACACGCAGAGAAAGTCCGATCGTTTGATAAAATAAAGAAAATCAAACAAGTTTAAATCTTTGCAAAATGAACACATGTATACACAGCGACTTCTCATTTTATTTTTCACATATCTTTTTCTTGATATATCATGAGGTATGCATCAAGATGTTATCCACTAGGTCAAGCATCAGATTTAGTGTATATCACATTTGTATACTTTATGATTTGCCGAGCCTACCTTACACATCGATTAAATGGTCTTATGGCTTTTTCATCTACTTTATCCATGAGTCAGACACTGTCAGCCAATGTACCATCATTTCCCAATCATGTCGGATACAATTTCTCATTTTTCAATGTTTTTGGCTTTTTGCATTTTTCAATGTTTTTGTCTTTTTCAAATTTCTCCCCCTAAAAATGACAACTCTATTTATAGATCTTCATTTTTACGATTTGAAAAACAACACAATATTTTTGGCTTTTTGCAAAAAAAACAAACTCCCCCTCAGAATGAGACGAAGTGAGAAATCAAGAAAAATTGATCAACCAACACGAATACGAGCAGTGTAGACTTTTTTGAAAAACAGAATTGATTTTGAAATTCAATATAATTAGAACAGATATTTCACAATCAGCAATTTATCAATCACCGAAAGGTCTTCCTGAAACACCTGCTTGACACCAAATAAAACATTAGTTGCGTTAGGATCGACCCGATTCAGCAGCGTCGGGTCGCCCGGTGTCTTCCACAAAGTCCTTGTTGGCCTTGGAAACAACTTTTGGTTTCCAAATTTGTAAAAGTTTTAATTTGTAATCAGAACCAGAATCAGATTCAACTGACTAACTTGGTTTGGACCAAGACGATTTACGAGTTGATTTGTGCTTTGGAGACCATGGTTCATCAAAAATTTGGCCGTTATTATCCACATATTTGGCAGTTTTGTGAATATATGCAGTCGTCGGCCACTCAGCAGCGAGATGTCCCGGTTGACGACATACATAACAAAGTCTTTCTCTAAAATTTGTTTGAAAATTGTTTGGATTTTGAAAAACCAGATGAATGTTCAGAAGCAAAGGTATCAAAGAAACCATCAGAAGAGTCATACCTAGGAGATGGACTCCTTGAAGATAATGATCTTCCAGAATAATAAGTAAATTCCTTCGGAGATGGTGATTTCTTTGTAACTCTAGCTTTAACAGCCTTGTCAGCTTTCACTGGTTTCTTTGCAACATCTGGAACTTCCTTCATAACAAAACCCAAACCTTTGTGCTTGGAACCTGAAACCTTTGAAGAGCTTGAAGAAGAACCTGAAGCACTTCTTGACTTAGCTTCACTAGTAAATTTGGCTTTGATATCCTTCACCTTGTTCTTTTCAATCAAAACTTTTTCCTCTTCGGTTGCAGATGAAGAACTCGAAGCAACCTTATCAAACACCTTCTCATTTTCCAGTAATACAGACTTTGAAACAAACTTGGGAGCTTCACCCAAAGGTTTCTCCTTCCTTTTAGACTTAGACTTGTTCTTCTTGGGTAGAGTGGCAAACTTGGAATAATCATGCAAGACATCTTTTGGATCAATCTGAGCAGCAGTAACTTCAATTAAATCCACTGGTTGAGGTACCAAGTGAACATCATCCTTCTTAGAACTTACCGAACGCTGATCCTGCTTATATAAGAAGTTAAGCAATGTTGGGGACAAATTGCAATTCTTCACTTGCCTTTTCAACTCCAAAATCTCCAATTTCAAGTCATTTATCTTCTGTTGACCTTCAAACACCTCTTGTTGTGACTTGATGAACTTTGCATTGAGATCATCATATTCATAAGTCTGTAACTTTCTGATCTCACACTCTGCAAATAATTCTTGAAGAACACTTTCTCTCTTTTGTTTGTAAATCTCAACATCTTTTGTTAACACTTCATTCTTGTCTCTGTTTAGAACATTTTCATCTTGAAGCATAGAGATCTTGTTTTGAAGCTTCTCAACGGTAACAGCAGTTGTTGCTATAAGAGCAGTAGCTTCTTCATATTTTTGCTGAACCGGATAACTCTTTTCAAATAAGTTCTCAAAATCTTGCGCTGCATCTAAAGCTTCAGCTTTGGCTTTTTCACACTCTTCAGGGCTCAAAAGGTTGGTGTCCCCTCTGTTTTGTGAAAGCAAACACCTGGGGATGTCAAAGCCGTTAGTCAGACTATCTTCTATTTTGCATGAGCAAAGACTTGGAGTTCACTGTACCGACATGCTTGTATATCATTATTTATATAAATATAAAAATATTTATATATATATATAAATATATATATATATATATATATATATGTTTACACCCATAAGATACCTAATGACACACTAAAAGAGACCCTCTAGTGTCCGAAATCCTTAAGCCTTTGTCACTAATGCGTACTACGTGTCACACGTCAGGTTGCGGCCTAATTGAAACACCACCGGGAAATTAGCTGACTTGCATATTATACCCAAAGTCTATGTGATATATATTTTTTCTTTTCTCATCTAAACTCTCGAGCAAAGTCTTAGACTTCTGGATAAAGGTGTGAAAATATGTGGTCGGGAATACGCATACTTGATAGACTGCATGTTTATTTTACCTAGGATTTATGTGTGATTCACATATGTTCATAATTAATGCACTAAAAAGCATAATAATGTAACAAACAACATGTGTAAAGGCAAGGAACGTGAGTTTAAGTGGACCAATATACTTGCGATCGTCTGGACGTGTTTGAGTAATAGATGCTGAAAAGGGTTCCTCAATTCAGACAAAGACAGTTTGGTCCCAAATAGAACTTTCTCGTTAGTAATTTGGTATGTTTGTTTTATTTTTTTATTTTTTTATTCTTCTTAAGTTTTTATTGTTTATTTTACTACCATGGCTAGGTTAACTTAAAGGTTTTAATATAGTTTTTTGTAGGTTTTGTGCAAGAAGTTATGCGCCCCACCACCCCCAACCCTAAAGTGACCCTTTTTTAGGGGGAGGAGGGGAAATAATACGGAGATAACAAGCTTACCTCAGGCGAAGTCATTATCTCAGGGAGATCAGGGAGAGAAGGAGATAATAAAGAGTTAATATGTATTATCTCAGGGTGAGTCATTAGTAGAGGGGATGCTCAGCTAAGGGGAAGTGTGAAGAGTCCTCAGGTTCAGGGGATAGGAAACCCGTAATCTATGTTAGGGTTTTGGTTAAATAATGTTATTCACTTGTTAACCCAGTAACCAGTGATCAAGTGTCTGTTTAGTGTTAGTTCCATGTTGTGCATGACAGGTTCCATGGAAAGGAAGAGACACAGACTCTGTTGATTAAATATTGTTGTTGCTCATGTTGAAGAACCAGCTGGAAAAGGACTTACCCTATGGAAGAATCTGATACTTGGGGGAAGTTTGCTGGTTCAAGTGAAGCTTCCAAAGATTTTAAAGAAACACAAGTTAAGGGGAAGCTAGATGCATCATTGAAACTATTGAAGGCAATGATGCAGAGCAGGCAGACCAAGCAATTTGCCATATAGGTTCAAGCACAACAACCAAGATTTCCAAGATATAGGTTTTTAAAAGTTTATCCTCTAAAGATAAAGGCAAGTCGGGATATTTACCATTCTTTTAGCAAGGACTCAAGATCATTGAAGAAGGAGCAAGTGTATGAGAATCCTCATTTCATTACTTATTCATCCTTAGAAGTCCAAGCTGATGCTCATTGAGAGAAAATTCCATTGAGATTTTCAAAGAAATAATTTTCACCAACATATGTGTATGACCCACATACATTTAATTGCAAAACATGACGTTCCGTTGTCATGGAAATTCGGTCCCAGGAAATTTTACTACAATTTGTTTACAAAACATTTACCAATATCATCATTTTAGGTTTTGCAATCCAAAATACATGTTTTATGCCACGAAATAAAACAATGCCACGAGAGTTTTTGACTTCGAGTGATCGGTCGCTATCTATCCTTGATATGTATCCGGATCATGGCTTGCCTTTACCTGCACATTACCCATTTCATACGTGAGTTTCTATGCTATGATACAATAACAACATTGAAATAATAAAGAAAACAAAATTTTCTAGTAATTGCTTCCCAAGCGTATTGCTTGGAACAATCTTCACTCCAAGCGATAGCTTGGTGTGGCAGGCGTATCCCCTTAAAAAGCTTTGCTCCAAGCGATATGCTTGGAGCAGAATTTCCAGAGATCAGGCCTTACCGGCCAATTTCCCATACTTAGCCAATTTTTGGTTGTTTTTCCCATCCTTCCCAATTTGATCCCAATTTCACTTGTGGTCATTCTACCACTTCTCTAAGTCCTTATAACACTTCAAACATGTTATTTCATTAATTTTACACATCCCCTTTTTTGTTTTTATAACCATAAGGAGCTGGTTAACATAATTGGCCAAATACCAACCTGTTTGACCCATTAAGCCTCAATAGAAAATAATGAGTTTAATTTGCACAGAAGTTCTAGATGATTTTACACAATCAATTGATTTAATTGATTTACACAATCAATTGATTTAATTCACTAGATGGTTTTACTAAGAACCAATTCCACAATTTTGACTCTTTAGAGTCATTCAACATATTTAACCCATTAACATGGGTTCCCAAACACGGGTACTTTTTTCATTACCCATTAACCCAATTCATATGCCCCATGATCCATGGTTCCTATGAACCATTTGTGATCACTTTTCGGCCTCCTTAAACCATTTTCCTCCATCGTCTTCATGTTTGACTCTTTTTATGGTTCCTATGAACCATTTATAGCCAACTTTCCTCATTTGGTTAAGTATGGCCTTCTTGAACCATTTGATCCATTTGTAACACAATACATCATATCAAGGTTCCTATGAACCAAACCATTACTAATTACTATTATCACATTGGTGAGTTGATCCACTCCTAATTAAACTTTAAGCATAATCAT
This sequence comes from Deinandra increscens subsp. villosa, assembly GCA_039602395.1. Taxonomy (NCBI): domain Eukaryota; kingdom Viridiplantae; phylum Streptophyta; class Magnoliopsida; order Asterales; family Asteraceae; genus Deinandra; species Deinandra increscens. The sequence continues at coordinate 32,285,254 of JBCNJP010000007.1, read as the reverse complement.
ATATGTGCATAATGTTAATAGTAATGTGTTACCTCATGAGCTTGAACTACCGCTACCTACTGCACCTCCGGGTGAGCCTCCACCTCCTTCTAGATTGCCTAATGGGTCACAACTCAAATTAGTTTATTTATATGACTATTTCTATTATCACATTTATCCATATCTTAGGAATTAGCATATCACATAGTCAACGTTTTAACCCAACAAACAAGGCAATTATTACACATGATTTCACCTATGTTGGATCATTTATTAAAACATGATTTCTCTTTATATGCATACAACCTCAATTTTTTGCAAATATGTCATATTCTAAACATCAAAGTTCTTGTAGGCATTTCGTCAAACACCTTATGTACACATTATAATAGATTCATGTAATTCTATTGTTTAAACATTCTAAGCTACCCTTTAACATGATTTAGGTGGAATCACCTCCAACCCGTCATCATACATCCAATCCCATCAATTATTCTCACAGATTCACATCTAATTATGCCATAGCTACCAATTCACATTTTTTAAGTAGCTTTGCATCAACAAGAGTTCACATTAAAGCTTGGATGACTAAATCACCAAATTGATGATCATACAAGAATACTACATAGCAATATTGGATCCTAACATAAAAATATTCAAGTATTACCATCCAATTTCAAGTTTCTATACCCAAATTTTCATGACCTAGACATGCATAAGATGGGGGATTCACTTACTTGATTCAAGGATGGGTTTAGATGATAGAAAACACTTCCAAATCCAGAATTTATGACAAAATTTGGAACCTTAAGCCTTGATATAAAGAATTGAGCTTTTTGGAGCATGGGTGGGGGTTGGTCGATCTCCTGGTCGTGAGAATAGCGACCTCTCCCAAATCCCAGCTCTTTTGTTTAATTAATCTCTAGTAAAATTGCAAGATTAGTCCCCCTATTTTCAGCTTTTGGTTTTCTTTACCCCAAAACACTATTTTACGCAATAAGGCCATGTATTTTTTTCATAATATAAATTCTAACCTAGTTAGGTGTTATTTATTTCATTCCCAATTTAAAAACCGGGATCTTACAACTCCACCCCCTTAAAGGGGTTTCGTCCCCAATACAGAATACATACTGAATAAATGTGGATAGTAACATTGCATTTCCTATTCGGATTTCCACGTCATATCCGAGCGTTTTCTATGCTCCCATTGAACTTTTAATTGATTCACTTCTTTATTCCTTAGCCTCCTCACCTTGTGATCAAGAATCACAATGGGCTTTCCACATAGTTAAGCTTATTGTCCACCACTAGATCATCTAATGGCACATAAGCAATTTCGTTAGCTAGACACCTTGGTAAGTGTGAAACATGAAAAGTGTTGTGGATCCCACTTAACTCTTCTTGCAATTCTAGTTGATATGCCACTTTGCCAACTCGAGCCAAAATCTTGAATTATCCAATAGACCTAGGACTCAATTTGTCCCGTTTTCAGAAGCGAGTAACCCCTTTCCACAGTGATACTTTCAACAACACCATAACCCCTTTATGAAACTCATATGGATCTTCTTCATCTATATGCGTAGGACTTTTGTCTATCTTCGGATGCCTTTAGATGAGCCCTTATCATGTCAAGCTTCTCCGATGCCATCTTGACTACTTTCTTGCTAGCCAGCTCATGCTGCTCCACTTCACCCCAACATAAGGGGTTCTACATCTTCTACCATAGAGCATTTCATAGGGAGGCCTCCCGATGCTTGCATGAAAACTGTTATTATATGAAAATTCAACGAGAGGAAGTTAGTGATCCCAACTCCCGCCAAAATCGATAGCATATGCTCTCAACATATCTATAAGGGTCTGGATGGTTCTCTCGCTTTGCCCATCATCCTGAGGGTGGTATGCGGTACAAAATAGCAGCTTTGTACCCAACCATTCCTGAAAATCCCTCCAAAACTGTGATGTAAACCGGGTGTCCTGGTCAGACACAATCGGTACTTATACACCATGGCGAGATATAATCTCATTGATATACACATATTCCATCCTTTCCAAGGAATATGTCTCTCGAATAGGCATGAAATGAGCAATTTTAGTCAACCTATCCGCCATAACCCATATAGTGTCGGAGCCCTTGGGCGTCTTTGGTAGCTTGGTCAATAAATTCATAGTCATGTGCTCACATTTCCACATTGGAATCTCCAGTGTCTGCAACTTGCCATACGGCTTTTAATGCTCCGCATTAACTTGTAAGCAAGTCGAACATTTTCCCACATACTTGACTATGTCCCTCTTCATGCGGGCCAACCTAAAGTCATTCTTTAAGTCATGATACATTTTAGTTGCCCGCGGATGCAATGGAGTATCGCGACTTGTGAGCTTCATTAAGCAAGAGTTGCAACACATCACCTGTGTTAGGAACCCAAACCCGTCTGAAACGAGTTTTAAGCCCACTTACTTCATCCACCAAGTTTTTCACTTGGCCCAAAATTAACCCAATTCATATACCCCATGATCCATGGTTCCTATGAACCATTTGTGATCACTTTTCGGCCTCTTTAAACCATTTTCCTCCATCGTCTTCATGCTTGATTATTTTTATGGTTCCTATGAACCATTTATAGCCAACTTTCCTCATTTGGTTAAGTATGGCCTTCTTGAACCATTAGACCCATTTATAACACAATATATCATATCAAGGTTCCCTATAAACCAAACCATTACTAATTACTATTATCACATTGGTGAGTTGATCCAACTCCTAATTGAACTTTATGCATAATCATGTATGTGCACAAAGTTAATAGTAATGTGTTACCTCGTGAGCTTCAACTACCGCTACCTGCTGCACCTCCAAGTGAGCCTCCACCTCCTTCTAGATTGCCTAATGGGTCACAACCCAAATTATTTTATTTACATGACTATTTCTATTATCACATTTATCCATATCTTAGGAATCAACATAGCACATAGTCAACGTTTTCACCCAACAAACAAGGCAATTATTACACATGGTTTCACCTATGTTGGATCATTTAATTAAACATGATTTCTCTTTATATGCATACAACCTCAATTTTTTGCAAATAGGTCATATTCTAAACATCAAAGTTCTTGTAGGTATTTCGTCGGATACTTTATGTACACATTATAATATATTCATGTAATTCTATTGTCTAAACATTCCAAGCAGCCCTTTAACATGATTTAGGTGTCCAACCCATCATCATACATCCAATCCCATCAATTATTCTCATAGATTCACATCTAATTATGCCATGGCTAGCAACTCACATGACATTTAAGTAGCTTTGCAACAACAAGAGTTCACATTATAGATTGGATCACAAAATCACCAAATTAATTACTATATAAGAATACCACATAGTAATACAGGATCCTAACATGAAAATATTCAAGTATTACCATCAAATTTCAAGTTTCTATACCTAAATTTTCGTGACCTAGACATGCGTAAGATGGAGGATGCACTTACTTTATTCAAGGATGGGTTTAGATGGCAGAAAACACTTCCAAGTCTAGAATTTATAAAAAAAATCCACAGCCTCAGTCTCCTCGTCGTGAGAATGGTGACCTCCCACAAAAACCAGCTCTTTTGTTTAGTTAATCTTTGGTCAAATTGCAAGATTAGACCCCCATTTTCAGCTTTTGGCTTTATTTACCCAAAACGCTATTTTATGTAATAAGGCTAAATATATTTGCATAATATAAATTCTCACCAAGTTAGGGGTTATATATTTAATTCCCAATTTAAAAACGGGGATGTTACAATATGTTCAAGCCTAGGAGAAGATTGAAAGTTGAAGACATTTATTACCACAAGCCTAGGGGAAGATTGTAAGGCTAGGAAATGGTGTGGCTTATGTATTAAATGGATTTGAGCTAGATTAGATGTACCTAGTACGCTTGTAATTGGATTATGAGTGTTTAATATTGGGTTTGGGCTCTGGCCGAAGTAAACCCATGTATGATTATGTGTGTGTGTGTATATATAAACACACATAGGCCTCATTTGTTAGGGTTGGCAATTCCACAAGGGGAATTTCGTGAGGTAGAGACTAGGGAGCCAGGTAAAACGTTTATCTCTAAAAACGTGGATGTACCGGACGATTTCAGTAGTAAATTGTGTGCATCTATTGAGGTATTTCATATAATAGTTTGAGTTTATCGATTTCTCCATCTCTGTTCTTGAATCCAACGATTACTTGTATTCCGTACACTTAATCGTTGTAGGATATCATGTTAGAACCATAACTCGGGACTTAATTCAGCCTTTTTAAAATATTCTTTTGAGTCAGTCAAGTTGCTAACTTCATCAACTAACTCAAGATTATGATTTCTAAATCTATGTACTTATTTAATGCATTCGGATGAGCATAAGTGTTTAACAACTTCTTCAGGAATGGAAGTTACCTTAGATGGAGAGGTTTTAGTGGCCATAAGAGCATGGTTGATGGGCTCAAATTCATGCATGACATCTTCCCATTCAAACTCTTCAGTCTGATGTGCTACAAAAATTGTTCCACTAGTGTTTTTTGGAGCTGGTTTTGGAGGAGTTAAAGAGTTTGAAGTTTAATTCTGGTTTTGATTGTTTACATAATTTCTTCTAGCATTGTTGTTCTCCCTTTCTGATTCTTACACTCCCTAGCAAAATATCCAACTAATTACAGTTATAGAACTTGACTTTGCTCTTATGTAACCCAATCAGAGCACTTTTAGCTCCCTTGTAGATCCTACCAATTTCTTTTATAAAATCGTTCGTCTCTAAATGACACCATAGCTATCTGGGTAAGAATGTCCATCTCTTCTAGGTCATCAGCACTAATGCACTCAAGGTATTCCATCATAAAACCCCTTTGTGAACCACTTGTAGCATACCATAATGGTTACTGTTCTCAAAGTGATGAGACACAGGATCCTGGCATCTAGGTGTCTTAAGAAAAGTAATCACACGTCATTGATTACTATCTGTGGTTATGACATTTCTACTTGGTTAATACTCAAGAGTAACCAATGTAGTAGAGTTGGAAGTTAACCCTTCATTGGTCATACCTCACTTCACACTGATTTCAATCTCATAAGCACTCAGCACACCATGAAGCTCACTAAGTTTCATTTTCTTTGAGTTTTTCCTCTCTCTAATCCTAACATTATAGATAGTCCATAGGTTAGGAAGTGACCAAATAAACTTTCTATTTATCTCACCAGCCACTAACTTGACATCAACTTTCTTGAGTTTATCAGACAAGGACACATGCCTAAGGTACTAATTGGTTATGGTCTTACCCTTTTTGTAAGTGAAGTTCTCATACCTTTGCTTGAGAACATCTTTTTTGTTTTCCCTTACCTTATCAGTCCCTTCATACCTTTCATTTAAAGTTGTCTAAAGGTCAAAAGCATTAAACTTTATAACCTTTAAAACAGATAATATGGAGTTAGGTAGTGTAGCTTGTAGTATCCAGTAAGCTTTAAAATCAATTTCATAGATTTTGTGATCAGTTTCAGTGTATTTGTCAAGAGGTTTGGGTATTTTATCATTAGGGTCATCAGCTGATTGAACTGTGGGAACAGATGCCCCAACAGTAAGAGATTTCCATAATCTATAGCCATTTCACCTAACAAACCATTCCATTTGTTGTTTCCATGTATCAAAGTCGTCGGGAGTGAACATGGGTGGTTTGCTAGAGCTACCATTAGACTTTGACATGCTGAGATCAGTCATATTGAGAGTTTTAATAAAAACAATAGTTTTTAAGCAAGAATGAGTAAACAAGTAATATCAACCTATGAAGCACTTAGAGTCCTCAAGGTATGAGCCAAGCTCTGATACCACTTGTAGGGTTATGGTTATTACCAAATTAACCTAAACAAGATTACTTATAAGTATAACCAGGTGGAAACAAGTTAAACCCCACTCTCTTACTTACTTAGTTGTTTGTCGACTTAGCTTGTGTAAACAAGTTGATTGCAAATATATACGGACAGAAGTGAATAAAAGGTGACACTATATCGCATTAACTCAACAACATATTAGAAGATACAAGTTGTGATCGAATTATTTTTGTAAGGTGTTGAGACTACCATGTTATATATAGTGCTAAGGGAAATTAAGGAGAGCCCTTGATTTCTGTAGATTCATCTAAGACCGTTAAGTACAACAGAATTAATGACATAGAACTAAGGAACATTCTTTATTGGACGATGTTGGTTCTTGGATAGTTTGACTTGATCTTCTGAGGAGATATCTTGCTTTTAATGATTCAAGCCTACAACTGATGACTTTTATGTCAGACGGAAAGAGACAGTATAGTTGTTTTTCCAATTAAACTCTCCTTCCGGCTGGAACTCGAGTTTACCTGGAACTGTCTCTTTCTAGTTCAACTATCGTTTCCGCTTGAACTTAGTAGCTTCCGGTTCATCTTCATTCACCCGGAACACTTTATTCTATCAGCACAAAGACTTATGTTTGAACTTCGGCCGGATCCTGAATACTAAGACATTTCAACTGGATATCCCAGTTGATTGCATCCTTACAAACTAGTCTTCCTTGCACTGTACCACTTAGCACCACTTCAGCATTCAGATTACCTTCTTGTATAGAGCTCCATAAATCTCTAATCTGTGGAGCACAGATAACAGGATCTATGGTTAGTACAGTGAACCAATTAGACTGAGTTAGAAATTGTATGGCTTAAACATAGGGTTCTGTAGCTTCGTCATGTTTGTTCAGGTAGGGCATAGAATTGTGTGATTTATCAAACTTGAGATCTGCCATCTACACAAGAGAATACCCAAAGTTATATCTAGTTGATGTTTCCAAATGAAGATCAAGTTATTTTCTATGATGAAAACCACTTACCTATCATTTGAACATCTAAGACACAAAACCATATAGTTATTTTCTATCATGATAACCACTTAACTATCATTTGAACATCTAAGACACAAAATCAAGTATTCAGAGCAATTAGGGAATTCAAAAGTTGAATACATGATTAGAACAGATGATAAGCAACAAGAAATTTATCAATCTAAACAAAAAACACATGTCAAAATTTTGAAGATCAAACAATTTGAACACGATATATACAATTTTAGGTTTCACTTTGAAATAACTCATACAACATATCAGCACATTGAGTTTAGCAACCATGATCATGACGTGACGTTTTGGTATATGAACTATGAAAATAAATAATTTCAACACTCAATCATGTAAGAATATATTGAAAAGGATTTGAGAATATTATAATCCAAATTTCATAATATTCCTAAATCATGGCATAAATTCATTAATACCATGCACAAACATCAAGAACATATGCAAGTGACACAAGGAAGCTCATATAACTAAATCATCAATTAATTGGAATATAAGCCTAGACACACAACTATGAAACCTGATTTAAACCATCCAAAATTTAAAATTTCTTTAAGAGTTTATTTTTTAGGTGATTAGGACCAAAATTCATTACATACTTTGAAGTTGATCAAGGATAATGGAAGAACCATGTGTAGACAAATAAATTTGAGTAGATCATACCATCAAAATATGTTAGTATCCATACTTGTATTCATAAAGCGCAAGATCATAGTATAGAAGTCAAATAAGATTCGAACAAAGGTTTCCAAAAAAAAGACTAAAACTGACAAAGTGATAACATGTTAAATATTACCCCATACTGATCCTAGCTAAAAGTCATATTATTATATTTAGTGTCACTCTTACTATACGAAATTCAATAGGGATTGGGGGCATCTTTATCGCCTTCACGAACGGTCTCAGGAGGGATCGGAGATCCGTCGATGTGCGCCGAGAGTTCTTGATATTCGAACAAGGCAACCATGTGATTCAACCATAGAACATAATTCGTCGGCGATAAGCGGAGAGGAAGCGAATGGAAGGCTGAATTGAACTTTGATAATTGGCTCATGTCGGTTGATGAACTGGCCATGGGGAAGGGAGATTGATCGGAAAACAGGAAGAGAGGAAGGAGGAAGGCCGAGAAGATGAAAGAGGAGGGGAAAGGGAATCGCAAGGGGGGGAGGGAAAAGGAAAGCTAACTGGCTGATACCATAAAGGTGAGTTAATCTCCACACCCTAATTGGGTTTAGGAGTAATGAATTTATACTAAAGTAATTTACAGAAATAATACAAATAATTAAGTATTTACACAAATGGACCCTAACTAATTAACTATGACTAACATCATTAACATACATCAACAAAACTGATAAGAATAACTCATTCGATATAACTCCAACATGAATAGAGTGAAAGACCAAGTTTAACCAAATGAGCACAAACATAGGTTAATGATTGCAAAAACACTCTCAACTCTTATTCTAACATGGAATCATGAAACCAAGTCATTTATATTATAAAACTAAGAATTCATTTATATCATAAAACTAAGAATTGAACCTATTTTGAATGAGAACAATGAACATATTTCAGGATCACAGAGATCAAAACTGATTATCAGGTTTTAAGAATCAAACAAGAAATGGCTTAAAAGTCAGTAACATAAGACCCATGAAATCTCAGAAATATGTTTCCAACATCAAAACATCATCACCACTACAAAAAGCCATTTATGACGTGCAATGCGCGTCATAAAGGGGTATAGATGACGCGCAATTGCGCATCATAAAGGGGTATAGATGACGCGCAATTGCGCATCAAAGAAGCCCCCGTCATAAAGAGAGATGACTCGCATTTGCGTGTCATAAATGTGCATCAAGACCACCGTCATAAAGGGAGATAACACGCAAAATGCGTATCATCTGCTTATGATGCACATTTTTGCGTGTCGTAAATGGCTGTCATTGTGAAAACAATTCATGTTTTTTATTAATTTTGTATAGAATTACTAATTTCCAAATTAAATGACAATTAATCTCATAAATACAAAAATAAAATACCCTATAGCAGTATAATACATTTCATATATATAATAATATTACAAAGTTAATAAGAGTTTACAAATAGATCTGGTAGGCTACCAACATTTATTTCCCTGTAATAACCTATAATAATAAATCTAACACAATATCATTTATCTTAACGAGCAACATTTATGTCTCTTCCACAAGCATTCAATATTTAATATAAAAAAACGCAAGCGCGAAGGATCGTCTACTCGATCTAGCTAATTCGAATACAAAGATTTAATTAAAGATTGTTTTATTGATCAAGAGTGAACATTTACAATCAAGAAACACTAAGAACACTTCACTAGAAAACACACTCAGAATACACACACTTAGCTCTCAAAGTTCTTTTCAAATACAAAGCATTTTAGTATTTATATCTAAACTTCTATCCACGAATTGGACACCACACGAAGTGCCACTTCGTGGAGTCACGAAGTGTGACTTCATGGGATCACAAAGTGTTTCACTTCGTGGGTAGCACCTTTTGCATCTTCAACTTGTTTAGATACTTCACATGATGAACCGAATATGCTCTAACAAACTCCCTCTCATCGTGTGCAGTATCTGGTTCATCCCATAGACTTGTATCTTCAATCAAACTCCCCCTCAACTTGATGGTTAGTCTGATCTTGAATACTTGACGATGTACATTGTACAGTGTGTTTCATCTCTATCAACAGCTTCTGAAGACTTAAAGTTTTGACATTCTCTTTCACTTTAGTACCTGTCCAATCATAAATAATCTTGGCGCAAAGCGTCTCTTTGAGACTCCAAGATATGGATTTTGAAATTTGATTTGTATCCCGTGTCCATCAAATCGAAAACAAAGCGGAAACAAATCTTTTTGGCTTTTAAAAAAATTATATCAAAACAAACCTAAAATCTTTTTGATTTTCAAACATATGCTAAAACACACCGAAAATCTTTTTGTATTTTCTGAAATGAAATGAAATTGCAATACAGAATCAAACTCTATTTTTTTAAAGATCACTATCTAGGATCATATTGGACATAATGCACTGAACTACACTTCAATTTCAACTAATTGAATCTCACAAGCCATGTTGATTGCTAGTATACTTTGTCCATATTAAACTCGGGCAAAATCATACTCATAACATCTGGATATGTTAAGGTATTATTATTTGCTTTGACTAGTGTACACCACACTATCAGACATATTCAGACATTTTTCTTTTTCTTGTGTGATTACACTTGTGATTATCAGATAGTGTTTTGTATTCAAGATATCCTCAACTGCGTTCCATGAAAAAAGAAATAAGAATGTTAAATCATCTACCTTAAGGTCGATCTTTCGATACGCAGATAAGGCATCGGATTTAATAAAACAAGAAAAATAAAACAAGTTGAAGTTGTATAATTCAACAACGATAAGGTTGGTACTCCCGTACACGCAGAAAAACTCCGATGAATTATATGAAATACCAAAGAAAATAAAGCAGAACCTCAAACGGACAACAATCAGGTCGATCTTTCGATACGCAGAGAAATTCCGGTCGTTTGAGAAAATAAAGAAAATCAAACAAGTTTGAATCTTTGCAAAATGAATACATCTATACACAGTGACTTCTCATTTTTCTTTTCACACACTTTTATTTTTGTCATAAGATACGCTTCAAGATGTTATCCACTTGGTCAAGCATAGTATTTAGTGTATATCACATCTGAATACTTTCTGATTTACCGAGCCTACCAAGCACATCAAACAACGATCTTATGGCTTTTTCATCTACTCTATCCATGAGTCAGATACGTAAGCCAATGTACCATCATTTCCCAATGATCAATTTCTCAAATTTTATATTTTGCATGTATTCACCTTCACCATATGCATTTCTCCCCATAACATGCTTTTTCTCCCAAAAAAATTAAAAACTCTATTTTTGGATTTTTCATTTTATAAAAACAAGACACTATTTTTGGTTTTTTTAATTTTCTCCCCCTAAACTACAAACAAGAATGTAAAGAAAGAAAATTGATCAACCGACATGGATACCTGGAAGTTTAAGCTTTCAAAAAAATGTAGTTTAGAAAGATGAATCATGAAATTTAAATTAAGCTAGCAGAATACTCCTCCATCAGCAACATTTCAATCATTGATAGGTCTTCTAGAAGTACCTGCACACTGGTCAAACACATCAATTTATAAATGACCCGAAGCGGATCGCTTCTGGTCGACCAGTGTCCTAATTTTGTTTCGAAACTACTTTAGGTTTCCATTTTTGTTGTTGGTTTGGTGAATCAGCATTTGAAGAATGAGTCACAGGTAGATGTGAAAAACAACCTACAATTGGTACATGTGAAAATTTAGGAATAAATCTTCCTTGCTTTTTGAAAAATGTAGGTTGAAATTCATTAAACACTTTGCCATGTTCATCAATGAACTTTGGTTTGTCATATTTACCAACAAATGGAACTTTTTGTCTTCTGTGAGCAAAAAGATTAGGAACGGGACAATCTTATACCATATGCCCCTTCTGGCGACAATTGTAACACAAAAGACTGTTCTTGTCCCACCGTTTAGGAACCTGTATAGCTTCACAAAACACATTATCTCCAAAATGATCATATAAAGAATCAAAAACCGGATGCCTGTGGCCATGAACCCATTTTGATGTCGAGCTCTTTGGAGTAGAATGAGAACCCACCAGAAGAAAAACTTGCAGATTGCTTCTTCTTCTTCTTCGAATCAGTATTTTTCACAAAAACTTCAAAAATTTTCTGAGCATCCACGCAATGAAGCGGAAATTCTTTGTCAGAAAATATTTTTTCCGAACCCTTGAGCTAGTAGAATCTCTCGGGTTGTACTTTTTCAGCCTTGAAAACATCCTTCTGAACCTGCTTCAAGTTAATTTTCTTCAGATTTTGTTGTTTTGGAGCTGGAACACCACCATCTTCAACAATCTTCGACTTAAAACCCAGACCAGCATTTTTACCAGAAATCTTCTCTTCCGAAGCAGCTGATTTATGCCCGTTCTTAGCCAATCGTGAAAACTCAGCTTTGACTTCTTTAACATCCTTCTGAGCGTGGAAATTGTCTCATCAATATCAGTATGAGAACGAATATTCTCAGTTCAAAAAGCTGACTTTTCATTTTCAGTCGACGAAGAACCAGACACAAACTGTGAAAATTTAGGAATATCAAATTTCTTTTCATTCTTCTTTCCATTCTTTTTGTTCTTCTTTTTCTTTAGAACCTTCTCTTCTTCAGACTTAGAATCAGAAAACCTAGAATAATCATAATTTTCAACATTTTCGTTCACAATATTTACAGCTTCTTTGATAATGGCAGGGGGTGGAATTCTCTTGTCAAACATTCTCTCAAAAAAAATTTCCACTTTTGCCAAGAAACTTGTAAAAGATTGTGAATTACTGACATTGTTCAGAAGACAATTTGCATCAATCACCTGAATCTTCAAATCTGATATCTTCTGTTGTGCTTCAAATAATCCTTTCTCAGTAGCAATCAATTTCTTAGCAGTTCGGTTTGTTTCTGATTTCTGCAACCTCAAGTTATCTAACTCCGCAAACAATTCTTTCTTTAACTTATCCTTATTTCTTTTCTGAATATCAATATTTTCATTCAACAACTTATTCATCCTTGCTAATTCCTTCTTTTCTTCCAACAAACTTTCATTATCATTCTGATAAGCTACTGCTTTGTGTTGGTCCTAAATCAACAATCGTTCACGATATCTTAATCTCAAACAAGTGCGGAAACCTTGTACGAGATCGATTCAAGAGAAAGAAGATGAAATAATTTTGATATGAGTGATAAACAACACAAAAAGATCAAATCTTGAATGAAGAACAATCAACTTTCTTGAGATTGAAGATTACGATCGTGAATACACAAAAGATGGCTGAAATCGTAAACCAACAACTAACTAAAACATAAACTAGGTGGGTTTATATACTACCCATTACAAAACCCTAAATCCAATCATAAACCCATTTAAAAGGCCGGCCAAGTAAGCTCAAATCGTAATCATGAGAAGCCCAAACCAAGCTAAGCCCACTCTAATGTTCATGCCTCATAAAGTATAGCCTAACAATCTTCCCCTAGGCATGAACCATTAGAGCGTCTACGGAAGCAGTAAATCAAATCTGAATGTATTTGGCTTCTTGCTTGACCACCATTCACGTTCCACGATCCGGTTCGCTGTTCCATGAAAGATCCCTACCCTGATAGCATTTTCAAGATCATTCTCATCACCGAGAATAGGTTGGGAGGCAGGAGCTTGATATCACGTTCACCAAACCTCAGCAGATCAACCGGATCATAGAAGCAGAATTCTCGCATCTTCTTGCAAACCACTTAGGGGTGTTCAAAAATATCCGAGTCCGAATCCGTATCCGAATTATCCGAAATTCCGTATCCGAATTATCCGAAAATTTCGGATATCCGGAATTTCGGATATCCGAAACTAGGATATCCGAAAATTCGGACTTGGACTTGGACAAGAATTTACAAAATTTTCGGAAGTTTCGGATACCCGGTATCCGAAAATTTAAATAAATTAAAATAAATTTTATATTAAAGAAATAAGGAAATATTGAATACTTGGACTATGTTTATTTGTTTTGTCGTTTTTTAGGTTGAACTTATGTTTATTTGTATTTGAAGACTTGGACTATGTTTATTTGTTTTATCGTTTTGTCGTTTTATTTGGTTAAATTGTGGTTTTTTAAAAAAAAACTGGATTTTCGAATATCCGTTTTAACTATCCGAGTCCAGTCCGAAATTTCGGACTTGGACTTGGACAACTAAAACTGATATCCGAAATTTTCGGATACCCGAAATTCGGATATCCGAAATTCTGGGTATCCGGTTTTGAACACCCCTACAAACCACCACCACCTCGTGAGTTGTTGGATCATAGAACCAGCTATCAAAATTTCTGACCAATGTACTATCTTCAATTTCGTCCAACATATTTATCAGTCTAGTTCTCTTGGTGGGTGGTTGCCTCACTTCTCCAATAGGCTCTCCTGTTACTGGGTCAGTTCCAGTCTCAGTCCATCTGGCCTGTTTGAGCTCAAAGTTCATAAAGTTTTCTGCCAAATGGCTCATCAGGTTATCATGAACTTGATCTCCTTGTGCATTCATCCATCGGTTTATATATGGTGCCCTCAACAAGTTTCTGATCTCAGGCTCTGTCCAGGAGTGTAATTGGCCTCTTGTTTTGTAATACTCCACTGGACTGTATCTATCTCGGATAACTGCAAATAGCTTCTTCTCACCATCATAGTGCCAGCACAAGATTGGTTCGCGGCTCCCCCTTTTGTCAATTTCGCTTACACGGACAGGAATCGAGTACAGCGTAGGGGAAGGTCCTTGGTAGAAATCCTTGAACTAGTTGTCATTACCTTCCGGTGCCTTAGAGATGATTCTTCCTCCTTGAGCATAGTCAGACATTACTATGGTGTCATCACCTTCATCTTCATGCACTATTTCAGCAGTTTCAGTACCTTGAGACAAACTCTGTCCTGGGGCACTCTGAGCACTTAGGCTTCCATACTTCTGCAAGTCCTCTAGTTTCTTTCTTAGATCATAGAATGCTGCATATAGGAATCCAATGTTAGCTTCATTCTTGCTTTCCTTTTCCTTCAACCTCTTGTTTTCTTCTTTAAGCTCTTTTATCTCTCCTTCTCTCTTCCTGTTTTGAGATACAAGGAAGTTGATTTGAGGATCAGGACTTATCCTAAGGTCGACAGGGAGTTCACTAGCTTGAGCAAGTTCTTCAACAAGCGCTTGGTACGGACGAAAGCTTGGAATGACAGGGGGCTGGCTTGATTCTGTAGATAGGTTTATTCTCACCGCACTTAGCTCAGCAAACATGTTATCCACATCAAAGAATTGCCTTTCATCATGAGCTGGGCTATGTTCATTCTGAATAGGACTTTCAGTCTGCATTGGTGTTGGTTCTTGAACATTAGCTTGGACATCAGCTTGAGTTGAGCTTTCAATATTTTTCGGTTCAGTCACATTCTCATTCTGAACATTTGCACCTCTGGGTTCAATCACCATCACCCCTGAGCTTGTTTTCTGAAATTTTAACCTGATGCTTCTAGGATCCGACTTCTTCCTTGGTGACGGTTCACGCACCGGAATAGGCTCTTCAATTACATCATCTACTGTAAGATGGGCATCCAACTCCTGTGGAATTGAGCCACTGCTCGAAGAGGAGTTTAAGTCATCCCTCGTTCTCTTGTGACTAATAGGCCCTAGATCCCCATAGATATCGCCATTCAGATTCTCATGTTCAGGGAAAATGTCATCCATCACATTTTGTTCATCAGAAGGTATGTCCTCTGTTTCTCCCCGAACATTCACAGGAATAGTTGATGTCACATCATGGTCTTCAGCAACAGACACATTGACAGGATGCACTTCTGGCTCGGAATCAGATTCTTCATGATCTTGTTCCCTTGGAACTTCAGGGAATGCACCTCTTTTAGACCATTCAAGCCTCCCTTGAAGGCTACTCTTTCCCTTTCTATCTTGGGTTTGCAACCCGAACACACTGCTATCCATAAATTTGATATCCAGCTTCTCAATCCTCTCTTGAATCATTGGATATTTCTTCATAACCACCATCTGCACAAACCTTGGCGTCATAAGAAATTGTTCTCTGGCACTCAAATCAGCATTACCAATCCAATCCAATAGCATCATCTTTGAAAAGTTGAAGTCCCAGTCCAAGGCCATTGCAACGAATGCTGTCCCATGTACCTTGTTCAGCTGGTCAAAACTTGTTCTCTTCCCCAAGAAGCATTTCTGCATGTAGTGAGCCAAACACCTCCAGTAATGCGGCAGCAGCTTCTTGAAAATGGGAGGAAATTTTCCTTCATACCCTAGAGACTGAGCACCTTCTAACACAACAGACTTTGAATACTCCATTGTATCTTCAGCTTTGTCATTAATATTTAATCCTTCATGAATGTCTTCTTCAGTAATCTCAATCCGGCGGTTCTGAATGGTTGCAGAGATCCTTGTTTTATCTGCATTTGCCCTTGCAGTTCCCCAGAATTCTCTGACGAGCTGTTCATCAATTAGCACGCTTGCCCTGAGAGCATGATTGATTTTGCACACGTTCAATCCTGCCACCAAAGAGTAAAACAACTGCATGTGTCTCTCAGGAGGGTCATCAAGATAAGCAGGTATGCAGTGATCCCTCTCAAAGTGAATCTCTTCCTCAAGCATATCTTCTGCCATCTGAAAAGCTGAGACAAGTGCATCAGTCTTAATCATATCATTGAGCAATCATGTTTGTTAACGTCATCTTGAAGTTCAATTGAATATCACATTTTACTGTTAAGTTCAGAAAACTCAATTGATACATTCAAGGAAAGGATTTGATTTTGAAACACAAATTAACTAAACACGTTTAATTTCATCTCAAACAATTGAATTTTATAAGAAAGTTATATCATTTTTATGTTAATTAAGATGTTTACGATTTTAAATCAAACTTAAATGGGTTTACGATGGAACTATGGGTTTACGATCCATCATTTGGGTTTACAATCAGGTTGAAATGAAATCAGATTTAGCCCAATCGTAAACACAGTGAGTCCGATCAAAATTACAAATCGTAAACACCGGATCGTAAACTCGGATCGGAAACTCCAATCGTCGTCTTCAACCTCTTGACGATCGTAAACGTCGAGTCCGCCATTTTTGAACCTGCAAAAAGCTCGGAAATACATCAATACACATAATACTTGCATAACAAACACCTACAACTACCTTTTAAGTGACACAGCCACAGAATCGACTCTTAAACTCGAGAAATCGATGAAAATTTGTAGAGAAAGAGGATGAACACCGAGTGAAGAAAAAACTAAGATTTATGGTCGAGAATCGAAGAGGATCGGTCGATTAAAGGGTGTTCTGTGGTCGGAAAGTGATTGCGAGAGTGATGGTGTGCTCGGTTTACACAGAGGATGGCCGGAGGTGGCTGAGATCAATTTTCCAGCGACACAAGTCGGTGGTTAGGGTTTAGGAAGGTTGGTCGTAAACGCAGAGGAGAGAGATAGGGTAAACCAGAAATGTAAATCGTAAATGAGGGGTGAAGGGGGTTTTGTTAAAAAAAATTCCATAACAGCCCCTCATGTATTCAAAACTGTCAAATAACTCCCAAACCTCATTTAAATGTATAAACACTTGAAATGTTGTTAATTTTGAAAACTTTGAGAATTGCAAAACTTTCCCTCAGACTCATACCCCAATTAACTAATCATGATCATAAAAAAAAATTAATATTCAAAGACTTAAAAAAATGAATATAAAAATGCATTATAGTTAATATAACCTAAAATCGAGATAAAAACATACTTGCCTTGAAGTTGATGTTTTTCATGGATCAAACCAGGCTTATCTTTGACTGAGGAACCTTTTTCAGCTTCTGTTACTCGACGCTCTAGACAATTGCTAGAATTTTATACCACACAAACTCACATCAACACAAACTCACATAAAGTTATTTTGAAGTGCTTAAATTATGGTACAAGATTACCGTCATTTTTAATTGTCCCCACACCCAATTGTTTATAGCAAAACCTACTCAACCTCAGAGTTTATTGAGGATTCACAAACCCCCAACTTGAGAAACCATGCAACACCGTCATGACAAACACTTATTTCTCTAATTATCAGTTGATGATCAGGTCAGCCGCATAAGCACGCAAAGAAGAGCAAACAAAATAATTAATTTATTATTTTTCTTTTTCTTTTCATTTTTCATTTTTCTTTTGATTTTTCTTTTTCGTTTCTGAGGTGTTGTCATGATAGCAGAAACATGGCATGTGAGAGAGTGAATACTAGGTACAATTACCACTCTCAACCCGTTTTTGCTGGGGCTCAGTCTTTTAAACCATGTAAACTAGGACGGGAAACTAAACATATATAGAAGTTAAGTTTACTGCACTTACATTGATGATCATAGTTTTGGGTTGAACTTACCGACAAATCATCTTTGAGCAATCTTTCACTTCAGCCTTACGCGTGTCAGTCTCCGATTGTCTTGTACATTTATATCACTTCCTACCAACTCAAGGCAAACAAAAGACTTCATAAAAACCTCAAACAGATTTTTCAGATTTTCTGAAACAATGACATTTCTTCCCCTGTTTTTATGAGGCTTTTGAAACATAAACACCCCCTTTATATTTTTTATTTTTTTTTTAATTTTTTTAATATATTTTTTAAAGAAACTTAAAGCAAAAGTAAGCAAAGATAAAAGCAAAACTATATACAAAAGATTTGCCTCAAAGGCAATCATCCTTAGGCCTTCAACACACATTTCAAAATTTAGACGAGGAAGGGGTTTTGTGAAAAGGTCGGAAACATTTTGATCGGAATTTACCTTTTCCAACTGAATAAACTTCCTATCATAGCAATCACGAATGAAATGTACCTTGATATCTATATGCTTTGTTTTGGAATGTTGAACAGGATTTTTGACAATTTGCAGAGCAGCAGCGTTGTCACAAAAATTTGGAGTGTTAATGAATTCCATACCGTAGTCAGTGAGCTGATTCTGAATCCACACTACCTGTGAGCATCCAGCTGAAGCTGCCACATATTCAGCTTCGGTAGTTGACTTGGAAATGGTATGCTGCTTCTTGCTCTGCCATGAGATGAGTCTGTCTCCCAAGTACTGACACCCTCCAGTTATAGATTTCCTGTCAAGGTCACTACCTCCGTAATCACTGTCAGTAAACGCAAACAATTGAAAATCAGTATTCTTAGGATACCAAAGTCCAAGCTGAGGCCGGCCCTTCAGATACCTAACAATACGTTTAACAGCAACTAAATGAGAGAGTTTAGGATTAGCCTGATAACGAGCGTACACACACACTGCATGCATATTATCCGGCCTGCTGGCTTTTAGATACATGAGTGATCCGATCATTGACCGATACATGAATTCACTCACTGATTCTCCATCTGCATCTGCTGTCAGTAGAGGTCTGGATGCCATGGGAGTGGAGATAGGTTTGGAGTCCTGCATCTTGAACTTTTCCAAAATCTCATTCTTGTGACGCCCACTCCCAGACTTGGCTCTAGAAGGGGTCACTCATCAGATTTACTCATGAACGCAAGGTATAACAGAGATAACTAAAGCAACGGAAATTTAAAACTTTTATTTATTTGTGATGCCAAGTACAAGTCAGATAAAACTACTACAACGATTAACGATAACTATAACAAATAACGATCAATAAATATGCATCTATCTACATTACTTAAGCCAACATGCCCGTATAGCCTTCTCCTAATAGCTTGCCCATCCACTTTGCTCAAACATGAGCCTTTCCCTTGATGCTTGGATCTTTAACCTCACCTAATATACATGCTTTAAAAGGTCAGCTTACGCTGGTGATATCTAAGTATTAAAACTTTACCTTAACCTCGAAAGGTTACTTCAAACATTTAGGCCTAACGGCCCCTTCTTTATAAACGATTAATGGATATAAGACATAACAGAATTATACCAAACATAACATTTAAACCTTCAGTATTACAAATTATTTAATACTCTAAAACATTCTTCCTGCTAATAATCATTTTGTATAAAGAAAGTCATACAAAACATTATAAGCAAAACCTCTTTTTACTAAGCATTGTCTACTTCTGGGACTACTTTAGTCCCTTTCGGTTGGCCATCGCCTCCCGACCTCTTGAGTAACCGTCGTTACTCCGGTGGCTTCATTTCCACAGCTTGGATTGTACAACCCCCCTCATCTTAGACAATCTGTGCTTAGATTAAAACTTCTTTAAAATAACCCCAAGGGTCATTTCCTTTATCCTCAAAAACTCTATTTCCTCTTTTTAAACATTTCTTTAAAAGTTTAACTTCTTTATTACCCGTTTAATATAACCTTCCCGAAAAGAGTTTATCACAGGTAATAATAATTCAAAACAGTTATAGGCATTATAACATTTTCATGTATGTGTATCAACACAAACAAGTAAAGGCATCTAAAATACTTTTCAAGTAAACAGTTGAATATATATCGTTGCATGTATATCAGCCCGAAAAAATTAAACCTTTAAAACATTTAAAAGTGGGCTCATAGAACTCACCTTATACTCTTAAGCCAATTAATTCAGTCAGAACCTCCTTTATGTCTTCCAATTTAACCTAATTGCGTCTTGTATGATGTTAACGCAAGGTTTTATATATAAACACTTCTTATGTTTATTTTAACACTTTATTTACTTAATAATATATATTATTAAGTTTATTTACTTTTAAGGGTCAAAATGACCAAAATGCCCCTGGAGGCATATTATCTTCTTTTATTAATAACTATGAAGACGCTCATTCCTATAAGTAGACACTCACTCCGGGATCGCCCAGGGAGGTATGTCAGTTCCCAGCGGGGATTTATGCGACACCCTCGCTTTGCCAGAAACCCCAGTGTACAGGCGCCTACCCTTCCGGTTCGCACGAACTTCTTAATATCCGATTAACTCGGTATTTTAAATACTTCATTATTTATCCAATTTAATTTCATATATTCTTATATTATATGAAAACATGTTATCATACCAAAAATCAAGCCCCCATACCCTTCGGGTTATTTTATATTATATAATCAAATTTAGAAACCCTAATTTCATGAATTTCTCGTTTTATTATCAAAACTGATTTTTAATTCAAACCAACTTAGTGTATTACCCATTATAATATTTTATAATATCCTTTAAAAGCTCAAATCTTAATTCAACATCGTTTAGTTAATTTGGGCAGAATAACGTTATGAAAACCCTAATTTCGGCCCGTTAACAAAACATTTACCAAATCTTTTCCAATTGTGAAATAAACTTAGGGCTTTCTTAAAATATATTAAATTAGGATTACATACAAAAATTCAGACCCTAATTCCCACCTGATCACCCAGATTTAACAAAACAAGCTCAAGAACCCTAATTTTTACATAATTTTAGAAAGCATACTTAGATATCGAATTAGCCAAAAATGAAAGAGGTTATTTTAGATCATACCTATAGAAGCTTGACTACAGAAATTCAGCTTCAAATACTTCACCGATTGAGAGAATTGCTCGTATGAAGTTTCTGGTTCGAATAAGGGTTTTTGAGGTAGAATTCAAGTAAATTGGTGAGGATTATGGACTGATAGAAGGCCTATTTATACTTGTTGGGTTCGTCTAAGGATGCTCCAGGTGCCTATGGTGAGTAATCACCTAAAAATGACGCGTGGAGAGCGAAATCGTGCGAAGAAAGGCACCATACGTGGCCAAAAACGAACCAGCTCTAAGCTGCTGTGCAGACACCCCAGTCGCGGACCGTGACAGCTAGAGATAATGTGGCTCGCGGTCCGTGAGCCACGCTTTTCGGCCAGCTTTCACTTTTTGTCATATTTAGCCCCTCTAGTTTGGTTTATTACGGAATTAACCCCTAAACTTCTATCCTTTTAATATTTTATGCTCTAAAATATTATGGGGCATATTTATAAAATTTTCTAAGGTTCGGGATTCGCTCGATGATATACGTATACATACGTATATATTTAAATATATATTTTTCGTTATTTTACACCTTTGGCCACTCTAACTTTACAACACTTATTATTTATGTTCCGATCCACTTTAGGATATTTTTTTATAATACTTTATAAGCCTCGGGATACTTATAAAAGTTATAGATACGTATAATATCCGTAAGTATTCATAACTTTATATAAATTACACTTTTGGCCCTTTTACTTTTTCGTTAGTTATTATCATGCATTTCTATACGTGTTTTTCCATCAATGGTCTATGCTATTCACATAAGCATGTATTCATGATTTAAACATGTATACGAGACGTAATCATCCATGTCTCATCATTTCTAAACTTGTTTATGTAAACACGTGTTTTATTCGTTTATTACCATTTCTAACATGTATTTATAATAAAGCACATAGGTATACATATGAAGATACGTAATTACCTAGACAGAAATATCGGGGTGTTATAACTCTCTCCCCCTTAAAAGGGTTTCGTCCTCGAAACTTGCTCAACTCGAGAATAACTCGGGATGAGACTCTTTCATTTCATCTTCTCTTTCCCAGGTTGACTCAGAACCTTTCCTATGCATCCACTGCACTCTAACGATAGGAACTACTTTATTTCTAAGCTTCCTCCCACTGCGATCTAGAATCGCAACTGGCCGTTCTATATAGGATAATTTGTCGTCTACTTCTATCTCTTCTAGTGGCACAATTTCTGATTCGTCTGCCACACACTTTCTCAAGTGTGATACATGGAATGTTGGGTGGATCCCAAACAACTCCTCAGGTAGATCTAAACGATAAGCGACTTCTCCAACACGTTTGGAGATTTTGAAAGGTCCAACATACCTCGAAGCTAGTTTATCCCTTTTGCGAAATCGGATAATGTTCTTCCATGGAGAAACCTTCAACAGAACATAGTCTCCAACACGGAATTTGATTGGCCTCCATCTTTTATCAGCATAGGACTTCCGTCGATCCTGTGCAGCTTTCAGTCGTGCTTTGATTATGTCGAGGTTGTGAGCCATATGCTCGACTGATTCTTTACTCCCTATCTCACGCTGGCCGACTTCACCCCAACATATAGGAGTTTTGCATTTCCTACCATACAACATCTCGTAAGGTGGCATACCTATACTCGAATGATAACTGTTGTTATAGGAGAACTCTGCTAATGGTAAGTGATCATCCCAGCTTCCTCCGAAATCGATTATACAAGCACGTAGCATATCCTCCAGAGTTTGAATCGTTCTTTCGCTCTGGCCGTCTGTCTGAGGATGATATGTCGTGCTAATGTGTAGTCTCGCACCCATATTCTCGTGGAATTTCTTCCAGAAACGCGAAGTAAATCGAGTGTCTCTATCCGAGACGATAGTTACCGGCACTCCGTGACGTGCGATGATTTCCTTAATAAAGATTTTGGCTAGCATTTCTGAAGAATGTTTCTCGTGAATGGGTAAGAAGTGGGCACTCTTTGTTAACCTATCCACTATCACCCAAATGGTGTCATGACCTTTAGTTGTTTTTGGTAGCTTGGTTATGAAATCCATGGTGATATGTTCCCATTTCCATTCTGGAAGTTCTAAAGGCTGTAACTTCCCGTATGGTTTTTGATGTTCAGCTTTAACCTTCGCGCATGTTAAACATTTGCTCACGTATTGCATGACGTTGAACTTCATTCCCGGCCACCAGTAGTCTTTCTTCAAGTCTTGGTACATCTTTGTTGAACCTGGATGGATCGAGTAACGTGACTTGTGTGCTTCGTCCATTATCTTGGTGCGAAATCCACCAGTGAGAGGTACCCACATTCTACCGAATCGAATCTTCACTCCATACTCGTTTTATTCAAGGCTTGTTGTTTGGCCGACCATCCTCTTTTTCTTGACATTCTCATCCTTGAGGGCTTCATGCTGCTCGTTACGAAGTTGGACAAGGAAATCAGGAGTAACGATTAATCTATACGACAATGTTTGAAGAGGTGGATGTTCATCCTTTCTGCTCAAAGCATCTGCAACAACATTTGCTTTTCCTGGATGATACATGATCTCACAGTCGTTTTCTTTGATTAATTCTAACCACCTACGCTGCCTCATATTAAGATCCTTCTGCTCGAAGAAGTACTTTAGGCTCTTATGATCAGTGTAGATGGTGCACTATACTCCATACAAGTAATGCCTCCAGATTTTGAGAGCAAACACGACGGCTGCCAACTCCAGATCGTGAGTTGGATAGTTTGTCTCATGAGGTTTTAGCTGTCGTGACGCGTAGGCAATTACCCTACCTCGCTGCATCAACACACAACCTAGACCTAAATAAGAAGCATCGGAGTATACTACCAAATCATCAGGTCCATCCGAAAAAGTTAATACTGGTGCCTGAGTCAATCTGGTTCTTAATTCTTCTAAGGCCTTCTGCTGACTTGAAATCCAAATGAATTTTACGTCTTTCTTGGTCAACTTGGTTAGAGGCGTCGCGATTTTTGAGAAATCTTGAATGAACCTACGGTAATAACCGGCAAGACCCAAGAAGCTACGAATCTCCGAGGGTGTTTTTGGTGGCTTCCAGCTCATTACTGTTTCTATCTTGGAGGGATCTACGAGTACACCATCTACATTTATGACGTGGCCAAGGAATTGTACTTCCCTCAGCCAAAACGCACATTTGGAAAACTTGGCATACAGTTTCTCCCTCCTCAAGGTTTCCAATACTTCCTTCAGATGCATAGCATGATCAGACTCGCTCCTGGAATAGATTAGGATGTCATCTATGAACACGATCACGAATCGGTCCAACATGGGTCGGCACACCCTATTCATGAGGTCCATGAATGCCGCGGGTGCATTAGTCAACCCGAACGACATTACTAGAAACTCGTAATGACCATATCTTGTTCGAAAAGCCGTTTTCGGAATGTCTTCGTCTTTAACCTTCAACTGGTGATAACCTGACCGCAGATCAATCTTGGAAAACCAACTCGCTCCCTGTAGTTGATCGAATAAGTCGTCGATTCTGGGCAGAGGATATCTGTTCTTTACCGTCAGTTTATTCAGCTCTCGGTAGTCGATGCACATTCTCAGGCTTCCGTCTTTCTTCTTTACGAAAAGAACCGGAGCACCCCAAGGCGAGATACTCGGTCTGATGAAACCTTTGTCAAGAAACTCTTGCAGTTGTGACATAAGTTCCTTCATTTCGGATGGAGCTAATCGATATGGTGTCTTGGCTACGGGTTTGGCTCCCGGCACCAAATCGATTCCAAACTTTATTTCACGTTCATGAGGAATGCCCGGTAGGTCTTCTGGGAATACGTCTGGAAATTGGTTTACTATTGGCACATCCTTTAACTCCTTTGGTTTTAGATTCGAGTCAATGGCGTAAGCTAATTATGACTCACACCCGTGCCTCAAGAATTTTCGCGCTTTAATCATGGAAATGATCTTCACTGCAGAACGGTTGCGATCCCCATGTACGGATATGGTGTCTCCAGTTGGTGCTCGAATTTGGACTTCTTTCTGATTGCAGATAATCTGTGCGTCGTGTTCCGCGAGCCAATCCATTCCCAATACGATATCGAAACCGGTTAAAGTCATAGGGAATAATCTAACAGGCAATTTATGTCCTTCTAATTCTATCAGGCAATCGTCTATCATATCAGAAATTATAAAAAAATTTCCTGAGGCAGTTTCAACTTCGAAAGGTTTCTCGGCCCTAATAGTCGGTCTAAAAAGTAATACACAGAATTCATGCGATACAAAGCTTCTACTGGCACCGGAATCAAATAACACAGATGCAGGCACATTATTAACTAAGAACGTACCTGAAACTACATCAGGTGTTATCTTAGCCTCAGCAGCAGTTATGGTATATGCTCTACCCCTCGCCTTCGGAATCTCACTTGCTCGCAGTGGTCCTGGATTGTTAACTAATTTGGGACAATTAGGTTTGATGTGTCCTGGCTCGCCGCACTGAAAACACCTCTTCAGATCTGGACAGTTGCTAGAGTAATGGCCTTCTTTCCCGCATTTGAAACAGCTATTTGATCCTATCTAACAATCTCCAAGATGGCTTCGGTTACATTTGCGGCATTTGGGTTTACTGCCTCGTGGATCATTCTTCAGTCTCTTAAAGTGACCTCTGGTATTCTTCTTTGAACTTCCTCCTGTCTCAGACCAATTTCTTTTAGGCCCTTCCGGCCTTCCTCCTGCTCCAAATATCTCGCTATACAGATTCGAACTCAGATTCACCGTTGCTTTAAACGTCTTGGGCTCAGTTGCCTTGATCAATTCTTTGACCATTTTCGGAAAACCTTGAACATAACGTTTTACTCTCTCAGACTCGGGGGTGACCAGATTGGTTAACAGCCTTCCCATAGCGTTGTACTTTGACGTGTACTCTCGGTGTGTCATCGTTCCAGCTTCCAGTACCAAGAAACTCCTCTTCAACTGGTCCAGCTCTCCCTTAGGACAGAAATCTTCCAAGACATACCTCTTCAAGCCATTCAACCTCATTGCAGCAACTGCTTTTACACCTTCAGTTTGCTTAATCATTCCCCACCAGTGTAATGCTTCTGAGACGAATGAGTGGGCAGCATATTTTACAGCCTGGGCTTCGTTGCACTCGCTGATATCGATAACTGCCTCCATCTCGTGAATCCATTGGAACGTAGCTAACGCATCCTTCCTGCCATCGAACGAAGGAGGTCTGCAACCACAAAATGTTTTGAACGAGCATCCAATTCTGGGTCTAGCAACCTCGGCTTCCTTATTTGCGGGTCCACCGCCTACTCTTCCAGCACCACCACCACCACCACCTCTGCCAGCGGCTCTTCGTGCACCACCTCTACCAGCGGCTCCTCCTACACCGGCTCCACCGACAGCTCCAGCAGCGACTCCGATGGCTCCTTGAAGCCGAGCTATCATGTTAGGCATTGCTGCCTGAAACATGTTAGCCATTTCCGCAGCCATAGCGGCTCGTTGTTCTTCAGTAAGCATGTTTCCTTCCTCAACATTATTGGGTTCAGGGTCTGATTGCGCACGCCTTCCAGAACCCACTGGTCTACCGTTTCTTCTGTCGCCTTGTCCTTCTCTCACTATGATCTACAGACATTTCAGAATTCATACAATTATATACTCATGATGCGTCCAAAGCTCAGTTACTTTCGTCACACTTCTCCTTAGTGTCTATTCAGGTGATTCTAATTCAAACCGGTCTACTTCCCGCATTTTGGCCACATAACAGTTAGTACCCTAGATACATAAATATGATTAATACCTAACGGCAGTAGCTAATTGCAATTGGGTACGTACCAGATTTTCATATCCTAGGTCCTACTTATTATGTTCCTAATGCAACCTCGTCCTTTTATGGGCACAAGCTATTCTAGCTGGCATTCTATCTTACCTTACTGTTTATCCGGAGTCCTAGTTTAAGTCTAGATACCGCTTTTAGTATCTAAATCTCTTAAACCAAGGCTCTGATACCAACTTGTGACGCCCACTCCCAGACTTGGCTCTAGAAGGGGTCACTCATCGGATTTTACTCATGAACGCAAGGTATAACAGAGATAACTAAAGCAACGGAAATTTAAAACTTTTATTTATTTATGATGCCAAGTACAAGTAAGATAAAACTACTACAACGATTAACGATAACTATAACAAATAACGATTAATAAATATGCATCTATCTACATTACTTAAGCCAGCATGCCCGTATAGCCTTCTCCTAATAGCTTGCCCATCCACTTTGCTCAAACATGAGCCTTTCCCTTGATGCTTGGATCTTTAACCTCACCTAATATACATGCTTTAAAAGGTCAGCTTACGTTGGTGAGTTCTAAGTATTAAAACTTTACCTTAACCTCGAAAGGTTACTTCAAACATTTAGGCCTAACGGCCCCTTCTTTAAAAACGTTTAATGGATATAAGACATAACAAAACTTATACCAAACATAACATTTAAACCTTCAGTATTAAAAATTATTTAATACTCTAAAACATTCTTCCTGCTAATAATCATTTTGTATAAAGAAAGTCATACAAAACCTTATAAGCAAAAACTCTTTTTACTAAGCATTGTCTACCTCTGGGACTACTTTAGTCCCTTTCGGTTGGTCGTCGCCTCCCGACCTCTTGAGTAACCGTCGTTACTCCAGTGGCTTCATTTCCACTGCTTGGTTTGTACAACCCCCCTCATCTTAGACAATCTGTGCTTAGATTAAAACTTCTTTAAAATAACCCTAAGGGTCATTTCCTTTATCCTCAAAAACTCATTTTCCACTTTTTAAACTTTTCTTTAAAAGTTTAACTTCTTTATTACCCGTTTAATATAACCTTCCCGAAAAGAGTTTATCACGGGTAATAATAATTCAAAACAGTTATAGGCATTATAACATTTTCATGTATGTGTATCAACACAAACAAGTAAAGGCATCTCAAATACTTTTCAAGTAAACAGTTGAATATATATCGTTGCATGTATATCAGCCCAAAAAAATTAAACCTTTAAAACATTTAAAAGTGGGCTCATAGAACTCACCTTATACTCTTAAGCCAATAAATTCAGTCAGAACCTCCTTTACGTCTTCCAATTTAACCTAATTGCGTATTGTATGATGTTAACGCAAGGTTTTATATAATAAACACTTTGTTTATTTTAACTCTGTATTTACTTAATAATATATATTATTAAGTTTATTTACTTTTAAGGGTCAAAATGACCAAAATGCCCCTGGAGGCATATTATCTTCTTTTATTAATAACTATGAAGACGCTCATTCCTATAAGTAGACACTCACTCCGGGATCGCCCAGGGAGGTATGTCAGTTCCCAGCGGGGATTTATGCGACACCCTCGCTTTGCCAGAAACCCCAGTGTACAGGCGCCTACCCTTCCGGTTCGCACGAACTTCTTAATATCCAATTAACTCGGTATTTTAAATACTTCATTATTTATCCAATTTAATTTCATATATTCTTATATTATATGAAAACATGTTATCATACCAAAAATCAAGCCCCCATACCCTTCGGGTTATTTTATATTAAATAATCATATTTAGAAACCCTAATTTCATGAATTTCTTGTTTTATTATCAAAACGCATTTTTAATTCAAACCAACTTAGGGTATTATCCATTATAACATTTTATAATATCCTTTAAAAACTCAAAGCTTAATTCAACATCGTTTAGTTAATTTGGGTAGAATAACGTTATGAAAACCCTAATTTCGACCCGTTAACAAAACCTTTACCAAACCTTTTCCAATTGTGAAATAAACTTAGGGCTTTCTTAAAATATATTAAATTAGGATTACATACAAAAATTCAGATCCTGAATTCCCACCCGATCACCCATTTTTTACAAAACAAGCTCAAGAACCCTAATTTTTACATAATTTTAGAAAGCATACTTAGAAATCGAATTAGCCAAAACTGAAAGAGGTTATTTTAGATCATACCTAGAGAAGCTTGACTGCAGAAATTCAGCTTCAAATACTTCACCGATTGAGAGAATTGCTCGTATGAATTTTCTGGTTCGAATAAGGGTTTTTGAGGTAGAATTCAAGTAAATTGGTGAGGATTATGGACTGATAGAAGGCCTATTTATACTTGTTGGGTTCGTATAAGGATGCTCCAGGTGCCTATGGTGAGTAATCACCTAAAAATGACACGTGGAGGGCGAAATCGTGCGAAGAAAGGCACCATACGTGGCCAAAAATGAACCAGCTCTAAGCTGATGTGCAGACACCCCAGTCGCGTACCGTGACAGCTAGAGAGAATGTGGGTCGCGGTCCGCGAGCCACGCTTTTCGGCCAGCTTTCACTTTTTGTCATATTTAGCCCCTCTAGTTTGGTTTATTGCGGAATTAACCCCTGAACTTCTATCCTTTTAATATTTTATGCTCTAAAATATTATGGGGCATATTTATAATATTTTCTAAGGTTCGAGATACGCTCGATGATATACGTATACATATGTACATATTTAAATATATATTTTTCATTATTTTACACATTTGGCCACTCTAACTTTACAACACTTATTATTTATGTTCCGATCCACTTTAGGATATTTTTTTATAATACTTTATAAGCCTCGGGATACTTATAAAAGTTATAGATACGTATAATATCCGTAAGTATTCATAACTTTACATAAATTACACTTTTGGCCCTTTTACTTTTTCGTGAGTTATTATCATGCATTTCCATACGTGTTTTTCATCAAAGGTCTATGCTATTCACATAAGCATGTATTCATGATTTAAAAACGTATACGAGACGTAATCATCCATGTCTCATCATTTCTAAACTTGTTTATGTAAACACGTGTTTTATTCGTTTATTACCACTTCTAACATGTATTTACAATAAAGTACATAGGTATACATATGAAGATACGTAATTACCTAGACGGAAATATCGGGGTGTTACACATTCACATATTTTGCTTGATGAATGAGAATTCCAGTTTCATCTTGTTTCACTTGTAACGCCAGGAAAAAGTTCATCTCCACTTGATCACTCATCTCAAACTTCTTTTTCATGATATCCTCAAACTCAGTGCATAACTCTTCATTTGTAGATCCGTAGATGATGTCAACCACATACACTTGCACCATTATGATATCATCCTTCAACTTCTTTCTGAATATAGTTTGATCAACCACTCCCCGTGTATAACCATTTTCTACCAAATGCTTTGACAGAGTCTCATACCACGTGCGGGGAGCTTGATGCAAACCATATAATGCTTTATCCAGGAGATACACATGATCCGGATGCTCTTCATCCACAAACCCTGACGGCTAAGCCACATAAACTTCTTCATTCATTTCAGCATAGAGGAAGGTTGTCTTCACATCCATCTGATGCATCGTGAAATTGAGATATGTTGCTACCGCAAGAAAGATCTGGATTGCTTCCAATCTAGCCACCGGAGCATATACCTCATCATAATCAACCCCATGAACCTGTCTATGTCCTTGAACAATCAGCCTGGCTTTGTTCCTAACAATTACACCCGTATCAGCTTTCTTATTCTTGTACAACCATCTTGTGGATATAACCTTTTTATCTTCTAGCCTTTTCACTAGACGCCACACTCCCAATTTTGAGAATTGATTCAGTTCATTATGCATAGCCTCAATCCAGCTTGGATCTTTAAGAGCTACCATCACATTTGGAGGCTCTATCTGGGAGATGAAACATGAGTACATGCAATGGTTAATGTTACCCGTGCGGCTTCTAGTGGTGACACCTGCTGACACTGGCCCGACCACATTGCTAAGAGGATGATCTCTGTTGATTCTTGTGGTTTAAACATCTGGTACTGAAACAGAAACAGGCAAGTTAGTATCATTAACATTATTATTCATACCTTGGGTTTCAGGCTCCTTCTGATTATCATGAGTTCCTGAAGATCCTGGAACATCCACAACATCATCCTTAGAAGCTGCTGCTGATACACTGTCTCTGACATTTTCCACAGATGGCGTCACTTCAGGAGCTGGAGCAATGATGTCTTCTTCTTCATCCAGACCAGGAAACATGCTTGAGTAGTTGAAACCTTCAAACAGTTATCCATAATCAAAAATCCAGTCTGGTCCAGTTCCTGCATCAGTTGGATTGTCTTCTAACCAGTCAATATTAAATGCCTCAATTATCATTTTGGTGGTTTTGTTGTAGACCCGATAAGCACTGTTTGTAGAATATCCGACAAAGTAGAATTCATCACCTTTTGCTTCGAACTTCCCCACATCAGACTGAATCAGAACTGTGCAAGGACACCCGAAGGTCTTGAAGTATCCCACCCTTGGCTTTTCTCCATAAATAATCTGATAAGGCGTCTTCTCATGTCGCTTGTTTAAAAGTACTCGATTCTGCACATAACAAGCAGTGTTGACTGCTCAGCCCAGAAGAAGATTGGTAGTCTTGCTTCACACAGCATAGATCTGGCAGCTTCAATGAGTGTTCTGTTTCTTCTTTCAGCAACACCATTCTGTTGAGGTGTGTATGGTGCACTGTACTGCTTTTCTATGCCTTTCTCTCCACAGAACATATTCAATTCAGCATTCTTGAACTCCGTTCCGTTGTCTGATCTTATTGCCTTCACTTTCTTGCTCATCTGATTTTCTATGAGAATTACAAACTGTTTCACCAGTTCTGGAGTTTCATACTTGTTTGACAAAAAGAAAACCCAAGTGAATCTAGAGAAGTCATCTACTATCACCAGACAATACGCGAACTTGCTGATACTCAGAACTTGCATTGGGCCGAAGAGATCCATATGAAGTAGTTGCAACACCGATGAGATAGAATTCGTCATTTTAGATCGATGTGGTAATTTGTGTTGCTTCCCCTTAGCACATGTAACACACTTCTCAATTGATGTAAAGTCCTTGATCGGAAGATTTCGAACATGCTCTCCCTTTGCTAGCTTGTTCAGATTCTTCATGTTAGCATGTCCCAAACGACGATGCCATAACAAAGCCAGATTTTCATTTTGCTTTGATATAAGACAGGCTTCTTCAGATGAGGGAGGATTACCCATGTTGAGAAGATAAGAATTTGCTCGTCTTGAAGTACGCATCAGGATACATTCCTCAGGAATCTTGACACCAGGCTTGAGAATGATACATTCCTTCTTGTTGAACAACACAGAATATTCTCGATCACAAATCTGCGACACACTGAGCAGACTATGTGATAATTCTTCTACATAATGCACATCTGAGAACTTCAATCTGCCACTCTTCACCACACCTTTCTTGCTAGTCTTGCCACCAACTCCACCAGCAAAAGATACACCTCCTCCATTGAAATCTTCAACCTCTTCCAAAAGTGATAAATCTCCGATCATATGTCAGGAGCAACCACTATCAACGTACCAAAGATTGTTAACAGTTCTTCTCAGCTGTCCCTACATGGATCAAAGATTAGTTAGAGTCAGGTACCCAGGCCATAACAGATCTGGGCACACCTTTGGAATCAGTATAGTTAACTAATTGAAGAGACATTCCTGCTTTTGATTCAGGTACACTCAAACTTTGAGTGTTGACTTTTGGTTTCCAAACAGGATGTTTCTGTGGTTTCATCACATTGGTTGAGTTCTTCACTGATGCAGGTTTCTTTTGTGGAGATGTGGCCTTTTTACCGGGAGATTTCTTGACAGGAGTCCACTCAAGTTTTAATTTTGTCTGAACAACTTGGTTTTGTTTGAGATACTTATTTTGATTTTGAATTTTGTGTCTCAACCTTGGTTTTGCCTTTAGGTTTAAAAATTACTTTTGTTTTAGACACTTGTTTCTCAACAAATTCCGGTCTCATCTTATCATTCTTTTTGTAAACTCCTTTAGGTCTGTAAGTTGGTTTCGGAGTTTTGGCTACATTCCACTTTGCATCAACAGGCTTCGTCACTGGAGCTTTTGTGTTTAAAACCTTAAACTGTTGAGTTTTCATTGGTTCTGAACTTTGCTTCCCCTGTGACAAAGCTTGTTGCTTTTGATCTTTGTTTCCACCTGTCATCATTTTCTTTAACATACTAGTCCGTGGGTTTTGCGGATAGTATGGTTGATAAGGTCTATTCACACAGCTTGCAGCAAAGTGTCCTGGTTCTCCACACTGAAAGCAATTCATAAGTCTAGGCCCATTTACATGACTACAGAGATATGAGCGTCTTGGATAAGACGAATTCCATTCAGGCTTATCATCCTATTTGTGTATTACATGTTTTGAAGCTTTTTCTGGTTGTGTAATTAAACAAAATTGTTCTGATTTTGATTTGTTTGTTCTGTTGAAAGTAGACACAACCTGGGGATAAGGGACAAAGTCCTTGGGCTTAGACTCACGGCCAACTCTTGTGTTAGGCACACGAATTTTAAAACCATTGACTTTTTCATTAGAATCAAAAACATGTTTTGATGACAAAGACATAACAGACTGTTTTGACTTGGACATAATAAGTTCTGACACAGATGCCAGCACATCGTCATTAGGTAAATCAGAAGTTAAACTACTAGACACATGACACTCTTTGACTCTTAAGCATTCACCATCCTTCTTAGAAACATCTTGGATCCTTACTTCATCTGCACATGAAACAAATATGTCAGACGAACCAGCATTATTGTTTAATGGTTCCTGAGATAGACCTGGTTCACTAGTGGATGCCACAATTCTATTCTGATTACCCAGCCCATACATCATATGTTTCTCATTTTCTAGTTCCTTTTCTGTCATAGGTTTCACACCAACCAATACACTATCTAGGGGAGGTCCTGCTTCATGCATTTCTGATTCAGATCTATCTACCTGATCCTCTTCATAGATCATACCTATTATATCTCTAGGCACAGGTTTAGGAACATTATTCTTGTTTTGTTCAGAAAAACTAATTCCTATTCCTCCTTTATCCTTACCAAACCTAACATCGGTTATGCAGTTGGACAAGGCCTTTCTAGCTTCAAGCATTCTCTTATTTCTCATTTGATTCACATCTAATTTTACTTGCATCTCATTGTTCTGATGTGTAAGTTCATCTACCTGCTTTCTAAGCTCAGCAATCTCTAACTAAGCATTGCCATAAAGAACAGACTTCTCAGAGGCTAGGGCTTGGTATTTCTCTATATCCAATTTCTAAGCTTTAACTTTGTTGGTCCGAGATCAAACCAAGAACACGATATCTAATCACAAACGAGTGCGGAAACCTCGTGAGCGATTGATTCAAGAAACAAGTAGAAGAAATAGATTAGATCTAAGGAAAAGATCTAATCTTGAATGAGAAATAACACTTGTTGAAGCTGATCGTAAATAGGGATGCACACAAGAAATCGTAAACCCTTTGATTGTATTGAAAAGCTTGGCCAAAATCATAAACAAGTGAGGCTTATATAGTACCTCATACAAGCCCTAATACAAATCGTAAACAAGAAATCAGCCCACATGGCCCAATCGTAAACAATAATAAGCCCAATAACTAATAAGCCCAAAACAATAAACTAGCCCACTAACTAATGTTCATGCCTTAATTAAATATAGCCCAACAATCTTCCCCTAGGCATGAACCATTAGACCTTTTACGGCAGCAGCAGATCGAATCTGAATGTATTCTGAGCGTTGTTCGACCACCATCTGTTCGCCACAATCCGGTTTGCCGTCCCATGGAAGATCCCCACCCTCACAGCGTTTTCCATGTCATTTTCATCTCCGAGAATAGGCTGTGAGGCGAGCAGTTTGATATCCTTTTCTCCAAATCTTAGCAAATCAACCGGATCGTAAAAGCGAAACTGCCTCATACCCTTGCAGAGAACCACCACCTCGTGTGTCGTTGGATCATAACACCAGCAGTCAAAGTTTTTGACCAAGGTACCATCTTCAATCTCATCCAACATGCTGATTACTCTTGTGCGCTTGGTAGGTGGTCTCCTTGCTTCACCAATTGGCTCTCCAGTCACTGGGTCAGTTTCAGTCTGGACCCATCTTACTTGCTTTAGCTCAAAATTTTCAAAGTTATCATCTTGATGGCTCAGCAGATTGTTTCTAATAAGGTCTCCGTCAGGGCTGTTCCATCTGTTTATGTAGGGAGCTCGAAGCAGATTTCTAATCTCAGGCTCAGTCCAAGAATGGAATTGTGCACGAGTTCTATAATATTCAACTGGACTATAGCCTTCACGGATCACAGCAAATAATTTCTTCTCGGTGTCATAATGCCAGCACAAGATGGGTTCACAACTCCCCTTTTTGTCTATAGAGCTACCACCAAGATCAAGAGAGTACTGAGTGGGGGCTGGTCCTTGAAAGAATTCTCGGAACCAGTTGTCGTGACCTTCAGGAGCTTTGGAGATGACCCTTCCACCTCGGGCATAATCAGACATCTCAATATTTTCATCTCCATCGTCTACATTCATTGCATCAGCACCTTGCACACCCTATGATGAACTTTGTTCAGGGGCACCTGAAGATTTTGATTCCACGACACTTTTTAAGTCAGTAAACTTCTTCTTAAGGTCCATCAAAGTCTCATAGAGCCACTTCATTCTATTTTTATCCGCCACCTCCTTTTCTCTCATCCTTCTGTTCTCATCCTTAAGTGCCTTTATCTCATTTTCTCTGAATCTATTCTGAGAGATCAAAAAGTTGATATGAGGATCAGTGCTTATCCTCAAATCAATCGGAAGTTCAGCAGATTGGAAGGGCCTGAAGCTAGGAATAGCTGTTGGCTGACTTATCACAGGAGCAGCGCTCACTCTCACTGGGCTTGGTACAGCGAATGAATGATCAACCTCTATAAATTGTCCTTCTTCCCGAACTGGGCTACGTTCGGATAGAAGTGGAGTTTCAGTCTGAGCAGGAGCAGGTTGATCTTGAACATTTTCAGCAGCTGTTTCTTCTTGAGCACTGGGACCCTCAGAACTGGGCCCTGCTGGTTGTACTATCATTAAGCTTGAGCTTGTCTTTGTAAGCTTGAATCTTATGCTTCTTGGATCAGACCTCTTTCTTGGAGATGGTTCACGTGCAGGAATGGGTTCTTCAAGAAGATCCTCTACGTTCAGATTTAGCTCGGGAGGAGTAGTATCACTGCCCGATGAACCGATCATGTCATCTCTTGACCTTTTAAGGTTAAGAGGCCCCAAATCCCCATAAATGTCATCATCTGTAATCTCTTGACCAGCAAGTATATCATCCATTACATTCTCTTCATCGGAGGGTATTATTACATCTTCTTCTTGCACATTAACAGCTGGAGTTGCTGTTATGTCTTGTTCTTCAGCAACGGATGCATTAACATTAGGCACATCAGTTTCGGGTTCATCCTCATCAAACTCTTGTTCCCTTGCCACCTCGGGAAACGCACCCCTCTTTACCCATTCAAGTCTTCCTTGAAAGCTGTTTTTACCCTTTCTATCTTGGGTTTGAAGACCAAAAACCCCACAATCCATCACTTTTATGTCCAACTTTTCTATCCTTTCTTCAATCATTGGGTATTTCATCATGACCACCATTTGCACAAACCTTGGTGTCATCAGGAACTATTCTCTGGCACTCAGATTAGCATTGCCTATCCAGTCTAACAGCATCATCCTCGAGAAGTTGAAATCCCAATCTAAGGCCAATGCGATGAAAGCAGTTCCATGAAGTTGATTCAGCTGATCGAAGCTAGTTCTCTTGCCTAGAAATGACTTCTGCATATAATGTGCCAGGCACCTCCAGTAATGCGGCAGCAGCTTCTTAAAGATAGGCGGAAACTTCCCTTCATACCCCATAGATTGAGCACCCGCTTGAACAACCTCCTTCGGATACTTAATAGGATCAGAGGCTTTATCAGTAATGTTCAGCCCTTTTCTGATATCATCTTCCTCAATTACTACTTGTCTGTTCTGAACAGTTGCAGTAATACTTGTCTTGTCAGCATTTGCTCTTGCAGTACCCCAGAACTCCCTCACTAGCATCTCATCAATAAGCACATTCGTCCTCAGGGCATGGTTTATTTTGCAAGTATTCATCCCAGCCACCAGAGAATAAAATAGTTCCATATGCTTCTCTGGCGGGTCTTCAAGATACGCTGGGATGCAGTGATCCTGTTCAAACTTTATCTCTTCGTCTAGCATCTCTTCTGCCATCTGAGAAAACGAGACAAATGCATCAATCCTAAACTCATCAAAGTGAAATTATGTTTGTCAACAACATCTTGAAGCTCAATTGATTATCACATTTAACTTGTTAAGTTCAGAAAATCTCAATTTAAGCGTTCAAGAAAAAATTTGATTTTGAAACACAATTTGACAAACACATTTAATGTTAACTTAAAATGATGAGTTTGATAAGATAATCAAGTCATTTTTGGGTTTATTTAAGTATTTACGATTTTAACTTAGAGTTTTAATGAGTTTACGATCGCTATTTGGGTTTACGATCCAACTATGTGGTTCACGATCGGTAACTATAACAGGCCAGTCGGAAATGTGAGGCCCGGTCGTAAACGCTGATTGTAAGCCCGATCGTAAATGCCCAATCGTGGACCCGAGATGTAGATCCGAATCGTAAACCCGAGTCTTAAACCCGAGTCGTAAACCCGGATCGTAAACATGGATCGGAAACACCGAATCGTGAACTCGTAACGTCTTCTTCTTCGATGCGACGGTCGTAAACTCCACATCCGCCATTATCAAACCTGCAACAACTCGTAATCAAGTTAAACACCACTAAATATGCAAACAAGCCATCTTCAACTACCTTTTAACTGAATAGAACACAGAACCGACTTCAACACTTGTAAAAATTAACTCGAACACGGTGAAGAACTCGACTTAGGGTTTGAATCGTAAAAACTGTGAATGGGTCGGTGAAACCTCGTGAAAACAGTCAATTGAGTGGGGGTTCGAGGTCGGAAATGGATTACAAGTGCAGTGATGTGTTCGGATTTGATGGAGGATGGTCGGAGATGCACAGAATCGTATTTCCGGCGAGTGACGGTGGCGGTTAGGGTTTTCGAGAGCAGGAATCGTAAACGAGAGAGGAAGGTGGATCGTAAATGGTAAAAATGAGACGGAAACATGGTTTTGTTTAAAAAATATTACACTAAGGCCCCTCATGTTTCAAAATTATTTTAAAAACCACCCCAAACCTCATTAAACAAGTTAATTCTCTTGAAAAGATGTTAACTTTGAGAAGAATTTGAGAATTTTACGAAGCTTCCCCTCAGACTTAGCCCCGAGTATCTAATCTTGATCAAAAAAAATAAATAAAATTTTAAATATTTAAAGACTAAAAACAAATTGAAAAATGCACAAAATTAAGATAATCTAAATACGGGACACAAACATACTTACCTTGAGATTGATGATTTTCATGGATCAAACCAGACAAATCTTTAACTGAGGAACCCTTTTCAGCTTCCGTTACTTGACGCTCTAGACGATTACTCAAAAATTTTGAAATCATATAAACTCACATCCAGTTAAAAAGTTTTAAAGTGCTTAATATGAGGTACATAATTACCGTCATGTTTAACCGTCCCCACACCCAATTGTTCATAGCAAAACCTACCCAACCTCAGAGTTTATTGAGGATTCACAAACCCCCAACTTGAGGAACCGTGCAACACCGTCATGACAAACACTTATTTTCTTAATTATCAGTTGGTGATCAGGTCGGCCGCATAAGCACGCAAAGAATACCAAACCAAGTAATTACTTTATTATTTTTTATTTTTCTTTTTCTTTTCATTTGTCTTTTTCTTTTCATTTTTCTTTTTCTTTTTGAATGAGGTGTTGTCATAACAGCAAAGCATGGCGTGTGAGAGAGTGAATACTAGGTAAATACCACTCTCAACCCGTTTTTGCTGGGACTCAGTTTTTTAAACTATGTAAACTAGGATGGAAAACTAAACATATATAAGAGTTAAGTTTACTGCACTTACAATGGATGATCATTGTTTTTGATTTAGCTTACCGAACATCATCTTTGAGACGTCTTTCACTTCTGCCTTACACGTGTCAGTCTCCGATCGTCATGGAAATTTATATCACTTCCTACCAACTCAAGGCAAACAAAAGACATCATAAAAACCTCAAACAGATATTTTTTAGATTTTCTGAGACAATGATATTTCTTCCCCTGTTTTTATGAGGCTTTTGAGAACAAACACTATTTTTTTAAATTTTCTATATATATATATATATATATATATTTTAAAGTTTTCTGAAAAGAAAAATTTACAAACAAAATTTGATCAGATCATTCCTCGAAGGCAATCATCTTTAGGCCTTCAACACATGATTCAAAATTTGGACGAGGAAGGGGTTTTGTAAAAATGTCCGACACATTCTGATCGGAGCTTACCTTTTGAAGCTGAATTAGCTCCCGATCATAGCAATCACGAATGAAATGTACCTTTATGTCTATATGCTTGGTTTTGGAATGTTGGACGGGGTTTTTTACAATTTCCAGAGCAGCAGCGTTATCACAAAAGATAGGAGTGTTAACGAATTCCATACCGTAATCTGTGAGCTGATTTTGGATCCATACTACCTGTGAAGTACCGGCAGATGCTGCCACGTACTCAGCTTCGGCAGTTGATTTTGATACGGTATGCTGCTTTTTGCTCTGCCATGAGATGAGCCTATCTCCCAGGTACTGACATCCTCCAGTAGTAGATTTCCTGTCAAGGTCACTACCTCCATAGTCACTGTCAGTAAAAGCATATAATTGAAAATCAGTGTTCTTTGGGTACCAAAGACCAAGCCTAGGCTTGCCCTTCAGATACCTAAAGATACGCTTAACAGCAGATAAATGTGACAGTTTAGGGTTAGCCTGATAGCGTGCACACACACAAACTGCATGCATGATGTCTGGCCTGCTGGCTGTCAAGTACATAAGTGATCCAATCATCGACCGATACTGGAATTCACTCACTGGTTCCCCATTAAGGTCAGCTGACAAAAGTGGCCTGGATGCCATGGGAGTGGAAATGGGCTTGCAATCCTGCATCTTGAATTTCTCCAGAATCTCATTCACATACTTTGCCTGATGAATAAGAATTCCCGATTCATCCTGTTTTACTTGTAATGCAAGAAAGAAACTCATCTCCCCTTGGTCACTCATTTCAAACTTTTTCCTCATAATCTCTTCAAATTCAGTGCACAATTCCTCGTTTGTTGATCCGTAGATAATGTCATCTACATAAACTTGCACCATGATTATGTCTTCCTTCACCCTCTTTCTAAACAGCGTTTGATCAACCACTCCTCTTGTATATCCATTCTCCACCAAGTGATTGGACAGAGTTTCATACCAGGTGCGCGGAGCTTGATGCAAACCATACAAGGCTTTATCCAGCAGATAAACATGGTCAGGATTTTCTTCATCTATGAACCCTGGTGGTTGAGTTACATAAACCTCTTCATTCATCTCTGCGTAAAGGAAGGCAGTCTTCACATCCATCTGATGTACTGTAAAATTGAGATACGTTGCTACAGCCAGAAAGATCCGAATTGCTTCCAATCTTGCCACCGGAGCGTATACCTCATCGTAGTCAATCCCATGAACTTGCCTGTGCCCTTGTACTATCAATCTCGCCTTGTTTCTGACAATAATTCCGGTGTCATCCTTTTTGTTCTTATATAACCACCTCGTAGGAATAACCTTCTTGTCTGCTGGCCTCTTCACAAGTCGCCACACTCCCAGCTTTGAGAACTGATTCAATTCATTGTGCATGGCCTCCATCCAATTTGGATCTTTGAGAGCAACCATCACATTTGGAGGCTCAATCTGGGAAATGAAACAGGAGAACATGCAGAAGTTAATGTTTCCCGTGCGGCTTCTAGTGGTGACTCCTGCTGTCACTGGCCCAACCACGTTACTGAGTGGATGATCTCTGTTTATTCTACTCTCTTGGACATCAGGCACTGAAGCAGTAACAGGCAGGTTAGTATTAATAATATTATCAGACATACCTGGGCCTTGAGAATCCACTGGAGCATCGCGTGTTCCTGAACATTCTGGAACATTTGCATTAGAATTTCGCGAAGTCTCTGCCGATGCTCTTTCCACATGTGGCCTCACTTCAGAACTAGGAGCAATAATATCTTCTTCTTCTCCCAGATTGTGGAAAACATTGGAGAAGTTGAAACCTTCAAACAGTGATCCGTAGTCAAAGACCCAATCTGGTCCAGTACCCGCATCAGTTGGATTATCCTCCATCCAATCCACATCAAAGGTCTCAATAATCAATTTGGTGGTTTTGTTGTACACGCGATAAGCACTATTTGCTGAGTAACCGACAAAATAGCACTCATCAGCTTTGGCTTCGAATTTCCCTACATCGGACTGAATTAGCACCGTGCATGGACATCCGAAGGTCTTGAAGTACCCCACCCTTGGCTTTTCTCCATAAACAATCTGATATGGAGTCTTCTCGTGTCGCTTGTTCAGAAGTACTCTATTTTGCACATAACAAGCTGTATTCACCGCTTCTGCCCAAAAGAAGATTGGTAGTTTTGCTTCACACATCATTGTTCTCGCTGCCTCAATGAGTGTCCTATTCCTTCTTTCTGCAACTCCATTCTGTTGTGGTGTATAGGGAGCACTGAACTGCCTTTCAATACCCTTCTCACCACAAAACATGTTCAACTCTGCATTCTTGAATTCTGTTCCATTGTCAGTTCTTATGCCCTTCACTCTCTTGTTCAGCTGGTTTTCTAAAAGTGTGACGAACTGTTTTACAAGGGTCGGAGTTTCGTACTTGTTTGATAAAAAGAAGACCCAAGTATAACGCGAATAGTCATCCACTATTACGAGACAATAAGAAAACTTGCTGATGCTTTGTACCTGCATGGGACCAAAAAGATCCATATGTAAGAGTTGAAGTACAGAAGAGACAGAGTTTACAACCTTTGGACGGTGTGGCAACTTGTGCTGCTTCCCCTTAGCACAAGCCACACATTTCTCCACAGACGAGAAATCTTTGATTGGTAAATTTCTAACGTGCTCTCCTTTAGCCAGCTTAGACAGATTCTTCATATTGGCATGCCCCAGGCGACGATGCCATAATAACGCTAGATTCTCATTCTGCTTTGAGATAAGACAGGCTTCTTCAGTAGTTGGAGGTTTGCCCAAATTCATCTGATAGGAATTTCCTCTTCTTGGAGTACGCATTAAGATGCACTCCTCTGGAATTTCGAAGCCTGGCTTGAGGATTATGCATTCCTTCTTGATGAACAGGACTGAAAAGTCTTTATCACACATTTGCGACACACTGAGCAAACTGTGAGACAGTTCCTCTACATAGTGTACGTCAGAAAAAGTCAAGCTTCCACTCTTCACAACCCCTTTCTTACTGATTCTTCCACCTACCCCACCTGCAAAAGATACTCCTCCGCCATTGAAGTCTTGTACCTCTTCCAAAAGGGATAAGTCTCCGGTCATGTGTCGGGAGCAACCGCTATCAACGTACCAGAGATTGTTGATAGATCTACTTGGCTGTCCCTACAAAATCGGAAATCAGTTAGAGTCAGGTACCCAGGTCATAACCGATCTGGGCACTCCTTTAGAGTCAATGTAGTTAACCAATTTGAAAGACATTCCTGCTTTAGATTCAGGTTCACTCAAAATTTGAGCATTGACTTTAGGTTTCCAAGTAGGTTGTTTCTGTGGTTTAGAACTGCTAGCAGAGTTCTTTGCTGGTGACTGTTTCTTTGATGGAGATGTGACCTTTTTACCTTTTGACTTAACAATAGGTGTCCACTCAAGTTTCAATTTAGTA
Organism: Deinandra increscens subsp. villosa; assembly: GCA_039602395.1. Classification (NCBI taxonomy): domain Eukaryota; kingdom Viridiplantae; phylum Streptophyta; class Magnoliopsida; order Asterales; family Asteraceae; genus Deinandra; species Deinandra increscens. Next base: position 32,242,509 of record JBCNJP010000007.1, on the reverse strand, counting down.
TAAACCATCTGTTTTGTTTGAGTGACCACTTTTGGTTTTTCAATAACTGCTTTGCCCTTAGGTTTAGCAACATGGTTGACTTTAGGCACTTGTTTCTCAAAAGGTTTTGTTTTCATTTTGTCTTTTCTTTGATAAACTCCCTTAGGTTTGTAAGATGAGTTTGGAGGTCTAGTCACATTCCACTTTTCTTCAACATGCTTTGTCATCGGAGCTTTTGTGTTCAAAACCTTAGACTGTTCAGTCTTCATTGGTTCTAAAATCTGCTTCCCCTTAGACAAAGCTTGTTGTTTTTGGTTTTTGTTTTCTCCTGCCATCATTTTCTGCAACATACTGGTCCGTGGGTTTTGCGGACAGTATGGTTGATAAGGTCTATTTAAGCAATTTGCAGCAAAATGTCCTGGCTTTCCACATTGAAAACAATTCATAGGTCTAGGACCCATTTACATGGCTACACAAATATGAACGTCTTGGGTACGATGATTTCCACTCTGGCTTATCATCCCACTTGTGTATCACATGTTTTGTATCCCTTTCAGGTTGTGTGATCAGACAAAATTGTTCCGATTTAGATTTGTTTGTCCTATTAAAAGCAGACACAACCTGAGGATAAGCCACAAAATCTTTGGGTTTGGTCTCACGTCCTACTTTAGTGTTAGGCACACGCATTTTAAAACCATGAATTTCATTACTAGAATTTGAAACATGTTTTAAGGACTTGGACACAACTAATTTCATAAACCTAGACTCATTCAATTCAGACACTGATGCTAGTACATCATCTTTAGGTAAATCAAAAAATACACTACTTGACACATGACACTGTTTAACTCTCAAACATTCTGCATCCTTCCCAGATACATCTTCAATACCTACTTCATCTGCACATGAAACAAAACTATCAGCAGGTCCAACATCATTGTTTAATGACTCCTGGGAAGTACTTGATTCACAAGTGTCAGTCAAAGCTTTATCCTGATTACCCAACCCATAAGACATGTGTTTCTCATTTTCTATTTCCTGAGGGGTCAAGGGTGTCACTCCTACCAGAACACTATCTAAGGGAGGTCCTATCTCATGTGTTCCTGATTCAGATCTGTCTATCTGGTCCTCCTCAAAGATTATTCCTATGATATCTCTAGAGTTATCTTGAAGAATATTGTTCTTACTTGCGTCTGGGAAGCTAATTCCTATTCCACCCTTGTCCTTTCCCATCCTAACATCAGTTATGCAGGAGTTCAAAGATTTTCTAGCCTCAAACATTCTTTTGCTTTTCGTTTGATTCATATCAAATTTAACCTGCAACTCATTGTACTTATGTGTGATCTCATCTACCTGATTCCTAAGCTCAGCTATTTCTAACTTAGCATTGTCATACAGAAGAGTTTTCTCAGTTGCCAGTTTTTGATATTTTACTATGTCTAGCTTTTGTGCTTTAACCTTCTCCTCATTTTTCTGCCATCTACCCTTAAATGAACTCCTTTCACACTTGATCTCAAACAATTCTATTTGGTAATTTTTACAGATTTGTCTAAGACCAGGAATTATACGAGCACAAGTGGCATCAGAACATACCTTGAGGTTTTCAGCTTCAGCAACGAAGGCTTCCTTATCTTCCACAGGAGTTTCATCAGTAACCACGAAAGCATGCTCTTCTTCTTCATCCCTTTCCATGGCAGCAATCATTGCATGAGACATACTAAACTCTTTCAATTGAGGTGTCCAATCATAACCACCTCCTTCTTGAACAACCAAAGCCTTTGCTTCAACCTTACCTTTGACCTCAGCAGCATTCTTCTCTTCGACCTTCTCTTTCTTAGGCTTAGTGTACTCCCTAGCAAAATGCCTGTATTCATCACAATTGTAGCACCTCAGCTTGCTTTTGTCAAACCCCATCCTTATCTTGTCTTGATCTTTCCAGACGTTTCTCCCAGTCTTTGCCATGAACTTCTTTGCTCTGAAGACTGCCATAGCCATCTGCCATGAGACATCCAACATCTCAACATCTTCAGGATTTATCTGGTTTAGCTCACCAGACAACATATCAGTAGGCACAAGAGTTCCGGCCATGAGAGCATGGTAGCTGTTCATAAAACCCATGCCAAGAGCAAAATTGGGATCATTCGTATCATCAGGGTTGACACTTCCACTTGAACTTCCTTGAGGTTGAGCCACAAAAGCAGTTGACTTTGCGACTGAGCTTGATCCATTTCCAGTTGACTTCACCTCATGCTTAGCCTCCACATCTTGTGACAACAAAGCTTGATTTAGTTTCCCCGCCAAACTAAGAGAGCTTATATGGTTCAACTCTCTCTGCTTGTCATCAATTAGCTTGGACTTGAGTTTGTTGATTAGCTCATCAAGAGATAGTTCACTCAGTTTGTTGTTGTCCTTGATGATAGAGATATTGGTGTTCCAAGATTTGGGCAAACTATTCAACAGTTTCAGATTCTTGTCTTCCTTGTCTGGTTCAACATTATAGCTGGACATTTCAGCCATCAGAGACACAAACCTCTGCACCTGAGCCTCAAAGGATTCACCTTGAACATGGTTGAACAGATTAAACTTTTGCTTCAGCATTTGCTTGCGGCTTGCCTTTATGTTAGGATTCCCTTCATAAGCCACAACCAAATCATTCCAGAGTTCCTTAGCGGTCTTGCAGTGTTTAAAACCTTGAGCAATATCTGGTGTTAATGCCATAGTCATGATGGCAAATGCTCTTTCTGCTTTGTTGCATCTTTCCCAATCATCATCGTCATACTCATCTTCTGTCTTGACCTTCCCTGCATTAACTCCTTCTGCGTGAGTAGGTGTGAATGGTCCATGAATAACTACCCTCCAGAGTCTTAGGTCAACACTCTTCAAGTGATTTTCAAATCGATATTTCCATTCCAAAAAGTTAACCGCCGAGGTGAGTCTAGGTGGGCGAGTGATGGATCCAATCTCAAAATCCAACTTCTGATACATACTTGGTTCGAAATCCATTTCGTAAGCTTAGGGAACCTAAAACTAATGTCCAAATGTCCAAACAAATGAGATTACGATGACACACTCCTGATTACGATCGTAAACACAAGATTACGATCGGGAACACTGATTACGATCCAAACAGAATCGTAAACTCCAAATCCGATAAGAATAATCGTAAACTCTTGATTACGATTTCCGATTACGAATCCGATAGTCGTAAACCCTTGATTCCGATTAGAAAAACTCGTAAACACCAATTACGATCCGAATTGATCGTAAACTCCGATTACGACTCCGTGTTTCCAGTAATGCAAAATCGTAAACACCGATTGCGACCAGGAAAAGTCGTAAACACCAAATGCCGGATCGGAAACTCGATAAAAATGAAATCATGATATCGGAAACTCAAAACTGATGAATATCTTCAAACAAAACAGTCGTAAACTTGAAGAACAGCAGCAGGACCACTCGTAAACACCCAAACCACCTTCAAATCTTCAAAAACCAGCACTTTAACCCAGAAAACTGCTTGAATCAATATCGTGTGAGCCTCGAATCAATGATTCTTGGCTCTGATACCAATTGTTGGTCCGAGATCAAACCAAGAACACGATATCTAATCACAAACGAGTGCGGAAACCTCGTGAGCGATTGATTCAAGAAACAAGTAGAAGAAATAGATTAGATCTAAGGAAAAGATCTAATCTTGAATGAGAAATAACACTTGTTGAAGCTGATCGTAAATAGGGATGCACACAAGAAATCGTAAACCCTTTGATTGTATTGAAAAGCTTGGCCAAAATCATAAACAAGTGAGGCTTATATAGTACCTCATACAAGCCCTAATACAAATCGTAAACAAGAAATCAGCCCACATGGCCCAATCGTAAACAATAATAAGCCCAATAACTAATAAGCCCAAAACAATAAACTAGCCCACTAACTAATGTTCATGCCTTAATTAAATATAGCCCAACAAACTTTCTCCTCACTCTTTTCCCATCTACCCTTAAACAAACTTCTAGAACATTGCATATCAAATAATTCTATCTCACTATTTTTCCAAAGTTGTCTAAGGCCAGGAATTAAACGAGCACAAGTGGGATTAGTACATACCTTTGTGTTGTCAACCTTGGCTGCAAATGCCTCTTTGTCTTCAACCAGGTTCTCCTCATCAGTGACCACAAAGGCATGTTCTTCATCAGCATCATTCTCCATCTGAGCAATCATAGTACCCGTCAGACTGAGTTTCGTTACCTGCGAAGCCCATTGATATTCCCCGCAATCCTACACGACCAAAGCCTTTGTCTCTGCCTTCCCTTTACCATCTCCAGCTTTCTTCTTTTCTGGCTTCTCTCTCTTTGGCTTGGTACACTCCCTAGCAAAGTGCCCGTACTCATCACAGTTGAAGCATCTGAGCTTACTCTTATCAAAACCCATCCTGATCTTCTCCTGATCCTTCCATACATTCCTTCTAGTCTTAGCCATAAACTTCTTAGCACGGAAAACTGCCATTGCCATCTGCCAAGAAACATCAAGCATTTCCACATCTTCAGGATTGATCTGATTTAGTTCTCCTGATAGCATATCAGTAGGCACCAATGTTCCAGCCATAAGTGCTTGGTAACTGTTCATAAATCCCATTCCAAGGGCAAAGTTGGGATCATTGGTAGCATTAGCCTCATCAGCGTTGACCATTCCACTTGAACTTGCTTGAGATCGTGCCACAAATGCAGTTGACTTTCTGTTACCACTTGAATCATTTCCAGACGAACTTCCTGCTTGCTTTGATCCTACTTCTCAGATAAAAGTGCCTGATTCAACTTTCCTGCCATGCTCAGTGAGCTTAGATGATTCAGCTCCCTCTATTTATCATCAATCATTTTTTACTTCAGTTTGTTGATCAGCTCATCAACAGTTAACTCACTCAGCTTGTTGTTATCTTTGATAATTGAGATGTTGGTATTCCAGTTCTTGGGTAAATTGTTTAAGAGTTTCAGATTCTTGTATTCTTGTTCAGGTTCAACATCATAGCTTGACATCTCAGTAATTAAGGACACAAATCTTTGGACTTGAGCTTCAAAGGACTCTCCTTGAATATGATTGAACAAGTTGAACTTCTGCTTCAGCATATGCTTATGGCTCGCCTTAATATCAGGATTACCTTCATAGGCCACCACCAGAGCATCCCAGAGTTTCTTTGCAGTCTTGTACTTCTTGAACCCTTGAGCAATCTTCGGCGTCAACGCCATTGTCATGATGGCATAAGCTCTCTCATCCTTGTTACATCTTTCCTAATCATCATCCGAGTATTCTGCTTCAGTCTTTACCACTCCAACCTTTCCTGCTTCAGTGTGTGTGGGTATGAACGGTCCATTCACAACAGATCTCCAAAGTCTCAAATCAACGCTTTAAAAATGGTTCTGGAATCTGTACTTCCATTCAAGGAAGTTATCAGCAGAAGTGAGTCTAGGAGGACGTGTAGTTGATCCAATCTCAAAGTCCAGTTTCTGAGACATGCTAGGTTCAAAATCCATAACGAAAGCTTAGGAAAACATATACTAAATGTCCAAAAAGAGAGTTTCCGATCGTAAACACTTGTTTACGATTGAGTCTGGCAGCTGGATCGTAAACTCCTGATCGTAAACCTGTTTCCGATAGAAACACGTTGTAAACACAGATCCCGATTAAGTTGAATCGTAAACACGTTTCCGGCAGGGAAAAATCGTAAACTCGATTCCGGTCTTGAAAAATCGTAAACACTCAAAGCTTGAGTCTTGAAGTCGTAAACCCGAAATTTGCAATCGTAAACTGTCAAAAATCACTTCTTGAAGTCGTGAACACCAAATCGATGAAGAACACCAAGAACACCAAGTCGTAAACACTCAAAAACGCCCAGAAAATAATCGTAGACCCAGAAAACAGCAGCAGATCAGTCGTAAACTAGAAGAGCAGCTCCAAAACCTTCAAAAAATCGAACCTTTTCCAGAAAAAGCTTGAATCCAATACCGTGAGAACCTCGAATTAGTGATTCTTAGCTCTGATACCAATTGTTGGTCCTAAATCAACAATCGTTCATGATATCTTAATCTCGAACAAGTGCGGAAACCTTGTACGAGATCGATTCAAGAAAAAGAAGATGAAATAGACTTGATATGAGTGATAAACAACACAAAAAGATCAAATCTTGAATGAAGAACAATCAAATTTCTTGAGATTGAAGATTACGATCATGAATACACAAAAGATGGATGAAATCGTAAACCAACAACTAACTAAAACATAAACTAGGTGGGTTTATATACTACCCATTACAAAACCCTAAATCCAATCATAAACCCATTAAAAAGGTCGGCCCAGTAAGCCCAAATCGTAATCATGAGAAGCCCAAACCAAGCTAAGCCCACTCTAATGTTCATGCCTCATAAAGTATAGCCCAACACTTTCGTAGTGAGTTCATCAGAAGTCTTGTTGAGCACATCAAGTTTAATCTTTGATTTCTCAAACAGATCTTTGAAATCAGCTTCAACTTCTTTTGCTTTAGTTTTTCATTTTCCAGCTTCTTTAGCTAACTCAACATTTTCCTCAGATAATTTTGCAAGTTTCTATTCAGATTCCTTACAATGTTTCTTGGAAATCTCCAATTCTTCTTTCACCAAATTGAAATTTTCAGTAAGAAAACTGATTTCTTTCATTAAAGCAGCATTCTCCCTCAACAAGACTATCAACCTTAGATTCATATTCGTCATCCTCAACGGATTCACTAGAACTTGATCCTAATTCATACTCATATTGTGTAGATGTGATAATCAGTTCCGATTCATTAAAAACTTTGCCCCAATCATAAGTCGCACCGGCTTGAATAGTCAAAGCTCTTGTATTTAAATTACTTGATGAAGATGAAGAACCATTGGTAGTAGCTTTTGAATCAGATTTGTTGGCTTGAGATTGCTGACATTCTCTTGCAAAATGTCCAAGATTGGAACATTTGTAACACTTCACCTTAGATTTATCGAATCCTAACTTTCCATCTGAATTAACAGGTCTTTTTCCAGTTTTCCTAAAGAATCTTTTTGCTCTCTGGATTAAAGCAGATATCAAAACAGCAAAATCATTAGGTGTTTTGACAGAAAATGCATTCTTATTTGTTAGGCCTGGAATTGTAAAACTGCAACCCATCGAGGAATCAGAAGTTTCAAAAATTCCAGAAACATTTCCAATAAACGTTGTACTTAGTGGATTACTAAGACCACTTGGTTTAGCTTTTGCGTTTATGCTAGCAGCATGCTGACCATGATATAACTCAAGATGTTGCAGTTGAGTAGTTGATTTGTTTATATTCTTCATTTCCATTTCTCTAGCATGAATCCTTCCTAATAACTCATGAAATGATAATGAAGAGAATTCTTTGTCATATGTAATCAGTAAGACATAATTTTACCAATTCTGTCATAAAGCTTCCAGTATATTCGCTTTCAATTCTTACTTAGTTTTCTCTATCCCAACCACTTGTAATTCACTAATTAGAAGTGAGAACCTCCACACAAGAGCAGTGATGTTTTCTTTATCATAATATTGAAAATTGTCAAATTCTTTGTTCAACACCTTTTGTCTACTCTTTTTGTATTGAGCGTTCCCTTCCCATCTTGCAGACAAAGCATACCATAACTATTTCGTCTTTTTGCATGTGCTGAATTGATGTAACAATTCGGTAGGTGTAACACCCGTATACAATTTGATGCCAAACCTAACCGATTATAAAGTTAAAAGTTGGTCCCAGAAAATTTCATTCAAAACATATGATTTATTAATCACGAAATGCCACTATTGTGACTAAACTTTTACAAAATACTATAGCTAGTTTGACTTCCATAATGGTTAAACATCATTTACATGTCTATTAACCCCAAAATGCGAAACGGTTTAGTGGATCTTCATGTGATCGGTTCCTTGAAGTCTTGATGAGCATCCTTCAAACTTTCGCCTTACCTGCAATATACTCACTTTTAATAGTGAGTTTCTATTGCATAACGAGTATAGTCAACATTTAACAACGAGGAAAAACAAAAAAAAAATCAGATTTCTATACTCCAGGCGTATCGCTTAGAAGGGATGAGGTTCCAAGCGATACGCCTAAATCTCTAGACGTATCGCCTACCGTTTCAGTTGCTCCAAGCGATACACTTGGAGCCAACTTTCTAGGGTTCTGGCCGAAATTTGGCATGCTCCATACTTAGCTAATATTTTAGCCATTAACCCTGTTTCTACCAGTTTGCATCAGACCTGTTAGAACTTGTTTTCTACCTTTTAGGATGTGCCAAAATACATTTTTAAGCAAAAATGCAAACACATTAACATACCTTAGTCATGATACATCACTATAACCAACCTCGGGTTCACCCAACCCGTTGACCCGTTAGTGAATTTCATTGAGGCAACCTCATTTGCTGTGATGCAGAGATGACCGACAACATACAAAATATATCTACATTCATAGTTACATGCAATCATCATTGTTAGGACTCTATGCACACTTTGACACTAGTTTTAAAGCCCCGATTGTGCCTATAGCAAGTGACATTACACTTTACTTGTGTTCTTAGACACATGTTTTAGAATTTGCTTACACATTGTTCTACTTGTCTTTAGATTTGATATTCATGGAAATTAACATCCAATTAACCCGTTTTCTACATTTGACCCGCTAAGACGGGTCCTTGCCTTTGGTTTCCTCCAATGACTAATTTTTTTGACCACATAAGCCGTTAGGATATATGGTTCTCTAACCATTTACAATTCCTATTTTCTTGTTACATGGCATGGGGTCTAAAATCCCATTTCCGCCCATTGCAACACACTATCCACTATGTGATTCCATCGAATCTTGCATATAGCCAATTATGGTCATTGGAGAACCTTATGACAATTTGGTTTCATGGTTCCTAGAACCATTCATCACCCGCTTGATATAACTAACAACTAATGCATTTGTATGTAATTACGCATTAACATATCTACTACTTGTAACATAACAATGTTACCTCGAGAGCTTGATGTTCCACTATGTCCTTGGTTGCTTGCTTAATCACCTTAAACACCTAACGGGTCACTAACAAGTTAGGACCTTAAACAACATAGCATTATTATCATATTTTCGTTAACATGATTTCTATGCTACACATACATGTTTTCATATGTTTAATAACCAAGCATATTTGTCAAGTTTACATCAAGCTTTATGGTCCTATTTCACCACATATCAAGTAAGGCATTCACTAACCAATTATAGCCATAGATTATAATTTCAGCAAGGATGGGTCAATTTATGCAAATAATGCCTCCTATGATCATTCAAGCTCAAATCTAACAATTTTCTTGTTTTATCATCAATTAGTTTCTTTTAGGCATTTTATCAAACACCTTGTGTGCATAAATGTATGCACACATATTACCCAATCCCTTGAGCCTCCAATCAACCATTGAACATGATATTGGTGAAATCCATCACCAAACCATCATCAATTCATCAAATAACAACACATTCATACAAGATATACACCAATGGAGCCAACTTCACTACCTTCTAAAGTAGTCATCTTACATGGAGGTTCAAGTAAAGAGAAAGTGATGACTACTTCATCAATTGTTAGCCCAAATAGAAATTTATGCAACATATGAGTCCTCTAACACTATAGAATTCACATAACAACAACAATTTGCAGATTTGTAGTCCATAAATTTCGAGACCTAGCATGCAACCTAATGGGGTTTCACTTACTAGATGAGAAATTGAGTTTAGGAAGACGAAAGCTCTTCAAATTTGTGTTTGATTACGAATTTCAGCTTAAAGCCTCCAAATTTGCAAAATTTAGAAGTTGGGAAGAAGAAGATGGGTGGGGGTCGATGCCCAGGTCGAAATTTGTGACCTCCCCCTTCTTCCTTCTCTTTTGTTTATTGCAAATTGGTTTAATTACAATTCTAGTCCCCAAATCTTAGTATTGAGTTCCAAAGTACCCAAAACTAGTAATTTACCCATTAAACCCCATGCTTTTTTTTAAGTTGTATTTTATTAGCCTACGGGGTCATTATTAGCTACGAAAAAAAAGTTTGGCTAGCCGTTGACGAGAATTTAACTATTAAATTCTGGGATGTTATAACTCCACCCCCCCCCCCCTTAAAGGGGTTTCGTCCCCAAAATGAGTTACATACCAAATAGCTGCGGGTAGTAGCATTGCATTTCATCCTCAATTTCCCACGTCAAGTCTGAGCCTTTTCTATGCTCCCATTGAACCAACTCTTGGTTCATTTCCTTGTTTCGTAGCTTCTTTACCTTGTGATCTAGAATCGCTATAGGCCTTTCCACATAGTTGAGCTTTTTATCCACAACCAAATCGTCTAAAGGCACGTAGGTGCTTTCATCCGCCAAGCACTTCCATAGATGCGATACATGGAACGTGTTGTGGATTCCACTCAACTCTTCAGGGAGTTCCAGTTGGTACGCATTATTACCCACCGGGGCCAAAATTTTGAAGGGTCCTATAAACCTAGGACTTAGCTTACCCCGCTTTCGGAAACGGATTACACCCTTCCACGGGGACACCTTTAACAAGACCGTGTCCCCCTTATTGAATTCAATAGGCCTTCGTCTTTTGTCCGCGTAGGACTTTTGCCTATCTTGGGCCGCCTTCAAACGAGCCCTTATCATGTCGAGCTTTTCAGATGCTAGTTTAACCCCCCTTTTTACTAGCTAGCTCTCGTTGACCCACCTCACCCCAACACACGGGTTTTCGGCATTTCCTACCATATAGCATTTCGTAGGGCGGCATCCCAATGCTCGAATGGTAGCTATTGTTGTAAGAAAATTCGACGAGAGGGAGGTAATGATCCCAACTCCCACCACAGTCAATAGCACATGCCTGTAGCATGTCTTAGAGTGTTTGGATGGTTCTTTCACTTTGTCCATCCGTCTGAGGGTGGTAGGAGGTACTAAGTAGAAGTTTTGTACCCAACCACTCCTGAAATTCCCTCCATGATTGATAGGTGACCCCGGTATCCCGGTCAGACACAATGGAAACGGGCACTCCATTGTGCGATATAATCTCATTGATGTACACATCCGCCATTCTTTCGGAAGAGTAAGTCTCCCAGATCGGTATAAAATGAGCACTTTTGGTCAATCTATCCACCACCACCCATATAGCATCATAACCTTTAGGTGTTTATGGAAATTTAGTTAATAAATCCATTGTAACGTGCTCCCACTTCCATGTAGGAATTTATAACGGTTGGAGCTTACCATAAAGCTTTTGGTGCTCCGCCTTGACTTGCGAACAAGTCAAACATTTCCCCATGTACTTGACTATGTCCCGCTTCATACCGGGCCACCAGTAGTCACGTTTCAAGTCGTGGTACATTTTTGTCGCCCCCGGATGAATCGAGTATCGCGAATTATGGGCTTCATCAAGTAATAATTTCTTCACTTCACACGTGTTTGGAATCCAAATTCTCCCAAATCGGGTTTTAAATCGACTTTTTCTTCAACCAAGTTTTTCACTTGTCCACAATTCGTTCTTTCTTTTGGTTCTCCACTTTTATAGCTTCCACTTGAGCTTCTTTGATCTTGGTGATTAAATCGAATGTCACCACCAACTTCATTAACCGCACCCTTATAGGGGTGTAATCCCCTTTTCGACTAAGGGCATCCGCTACCAGATTGACCTTGCCTGGGTGGTAGTGGATTTCACAATCGTAATCCTTGATGATCTCGAGCCATCATCGTTGTCTCATGTTTAATTATTTTTGCTAAAAGAAATATTTGAGACTTTTATGGTCAGTGAAAATGGTGCATTTCACCCCATAACGATAGTGTCATCATATTTTCAAGGCAAACACCACCGCCGCCAACTCCAAATCATGAGTTGGGTCTTTTGCTCATTCATTTTTAGTTGCCTTGAAGCATAGGTAATGACCTTGCCCCGTTGCATTAAAGCGCAACCAAGGCCCAATTTTGACGCGTTAGAGTAAACCACCATGTCTTATGTTCCCTCCGGAAGGGTTAAAACCGGTGCTTTGTCAACTTCTGTTTAAGGCTTTGAAAAGCCTCTTCTTGCTCGGCACCCCACACAAACTTAATGTGTTTTCGGATTAATTTCGTCATGGGTAGGGCTATCTTCGAGAAGTCTTGTATAAATCTCCGATAATAGCCCGCTAACCCTAGAAAACTATGCACCTCCGTCGGATTCTTTGGGGGTTCCCATTTGGTGACGGCTTCAATCTTGGCCGGATCCATCATAACCCCTTCTGCACCAATTACATGGCCTAGGAATTGCACCTCCTTTAGCTAGAAAGTACATTTGGAGAATTTTGCGTATAGTTGTTCCTCCCTTAACCTTTCTAGTACCTCCCGTAAGTGTTTAGCGTGCTCCACTTCATCACGAGAGTATACCAGAATGTCATCGATGAACACAATCACCGACTTATCTAGCATAGGCTTACACACTCGGTTCATAAGATCTATGAAGGTAGCGGGTGCATTAGTGAGCCCGAAGGACATCACTAAGAATTCATAATGCACGTACCTTGTTCTAAAGGCCATTTTGGGAACATCTTACGTCGATCGTAGGTCTATCTTTGAGAACCATCTTGCCCCTTGGAGCTGATCGAATAAGTCATCAATCCTGGGCAATGGGTACCTATCCTTCACTGTGAGTTTATTCAACTCCCGGTAGTCTATACACATCCGCATGCTACCATCCTTCTGATAACGGTTTGTCAGGCCGTTTCAAATCCCCAACTAAATTGATTTGTAGTAGTGGTAAGTTAGGGTTATCGAACCAAGGGAATATGTGGAAATTGACTAGTCGATTAACTAAGTTAACTAAATTTACTGATTACCTAAAATTAACTAAGGTTGCCACTTGGCTGTTTTGGTTGATTGAGTGATTTAACTAACAAATTAACTAACTTTAACCTAAAAACTTAATTGAATTCAAATGAGACGAATCTAACCACTTCTGGATCCTGGTTGGCTACCGATCTAGAAGAACCTAATTCCTTAACCGTGACACATAGACATGCCCCCCAATTGCTTCCTTGACCTAATAACCTAGTTTCCTAATGGGCTGATTAGTCCTGCCGCAAGAAAGTGCTAGATCAATAAACAGTGGACCACTAAAACCCTAGATTACTAGTTGATTTTAACAATTCCGCATGTAGGTATTCAACGGTAGCAAGTATTCCGGAATAACTAGTTAAGAAATAGGTTAATCATAGAACGAATCCACCAACCAATCACCAAAAGTGGTTAGTGGTGGATTAGCCGGACATGGCTAATGAAACAGACATGATTTTATTGAAAGATTGCATAAAAGAAAGTTACCGAATGATTGATTGCTTGCAAAAACTCCAAAACAAGGTAAAATTCGCAAGAACCCTAGCTCTGGTCGTCTGAAACAATGAATGAATCACAAAAACTTAAAGAACAAGTTTAAATAGTAAACCCTAATCTAAAACTTCTGTCGACCGATTTGGGGCGTACCGCCCCAAAGTTCTTCAAACTGGGCGTACCGCCCGGATTTAATCTGCCGGATCTCTTTCTAGACATTCGGGCGTACCGCCCAGAACTCTGCAACCCTGGGCGTACCGCCCAGGTCTTGATTCCAGGAACTCTTCTTAATTTTTCTTCTAACTCTTCACTCGTTCCCGCTCTGCTCTCGAACCTTGTACCAGCCAGCTTCCAATTCTTCGTAAAACTCCATTCCTAGCTCATTAAGCTTACGGTACCTCACAACACAAAAACCCGTGAAAATGCGACATAATCCAATCATTATTATAATTAAATATAGCAAAATAAGCACAATAATGACGACACATTGGACTAACATCACATCCCCACACTTGACTTTTTCCGTCTCGGAAAAACTGCCATGGAATCATAATTGGGAAAATCAACTCAAAATCTTTTAACAATTCAAATTATCCACCTTTTTCAATCCACATTCCAAAATGTATTCATATAAACTAATTGCAATCACCGGTATTTCTATCCGACTAAACCCAACCACTGATCTTTGAGCCCCCAAGGTGTTTAGAAAAATTACCAAACAGTTATATCAGTCTACCTATGGGTCCCACATTCAGAAAGCTCAAGCTCAATCTAATCCCGACTCATATTCAGTCAAAGTAAAGGGTAATAAAGATAAAATATTTATATATTCCCCACCCTAATCAAATTAGATACTCATATATCCCAAGAATGATGAAATTGGATGGATGAGTGAATTTGTTTGAGCATTTATTCAACTACTATTGCTTCTCTTTCTTTTTTTTTTTCTTTTTTTTTTTTCTTTTATTTTTTTTATAGTTGGTTAATTTTAACTCTACTTACCAACGGACATCATCAGAGGCATTCTCTCACAAGGTCTTACCCCCGAGATCATACGTGAGTATTTTGCCCGCGAGGTCCGGAACATCATCAGAGGCACTTACCACGGGATACTATCCTTAGTTCGTACGTGAGTATTCTGTCCCTTCACTCTAATTCATTAACCAATTATTACCTAATATGCTCAAAAGATGGAAAATGGGGCGCCGTTATTTCTCGGATTTGCTTTCGCAAAAAGATCATAACGTGCCAAGTTATTCTGAGGATATATAAGTCTCTAATCTAAAAAGGTCTTTTTCCTCCTAATCATCAGTTTCAACTTCACTATTACCTCTGAAATGGGAACCCACTAGCAACTGAATTAATTACATATTTATACACACATAAACACCAAAGGATAATTAAGCTTTACTAGATCAGCTGGGCCTACCGACACATCACAAATTAGCTATATTTTCCTTCCTCTCCTTTTCTTACCACTTTTCCCTTTCTTTCTTTACAATTTATTTTGAAAATCGATTCCCAATTGTACTATCATTTTCCATGTACCGGCAATTATCCCAAAACAGATTTGACTCAAATACTAAAAATGACTCAAAAATTGCAAAATCTTTTTGGATTTTTGATGGTTTTTTTTTTTTTCGAAATAAACACAACTACCTAAAAATTCAAAAACTTTAAAATTAAAAATAAAACTGACGTCCTGTCCCCCTCCCCACACTTAAGATCGACATTGCCCTCAATGTGATAGGAGACACGCACATAACGAAAATACATATACGAACGATAAAAAATAAAAATAAATGAAGAATGCAAAAATAAAAAACGAAAATAAATAAATAAAAAGCAAAAGTTGGAACACACTCCCCTGATAACATCGTGAAAAGCTCCTCGGAAGTCGTCCAACACCCTCTCACATAGATCGTGAATTCCAGAAATCGGATGGAAGAAGTAATGTATGGAATGTCACATCTCAACCATGGTGCTACCAAGAAACAAACACATCATACCACATATATATATACAACCAAAATAAAATCACAACCACCCAACCGGTTACCCCGTACAGTACCCCCAGTTATCATATAGTATCATATCATACAGACCATGATCTAGCAAAAACAAAATAACCAAAAAGTACAAGGGTCAAAGAAACAAAACCGATCGGCAATGGTAGTGATATCAGCATGATCAGCACCTACTCCTCATCACCTCCAGCATCATCTCCAGCAGCATCATCATCACCTCCAGCATCTCCACCAGTATCAGCATCTCCACCATCAGGCTCCTGAAAGAAGGCAGGTATAGGTATACCCTGCTGTGACATCATATGACGCATAGCCCGCTCTATCCTCTCAAAACGAACATCCACATAATCGAGCACCGTCTCCTGGACCATATCCAATGTAACCTGATCAGCCCTCGGCGGCCTCTCTGGTCTCTGCCTCAACGGCCTCTCAACCTGGTGTAGAATCCTATGCCGCCTCGCGGCCCTAGCTGCCTCATCTCCCTGTACAATAACATCCCTAACGGCCTCCCACTGCGGGGGATCAGTCATAGTCACCATAGAAGCCAGCCGCATGTCACCTAACTCGTACGGAGAAGTCTCAGCCCCGATAGTCAAATGGGTCTCCAAATACCTACCCGGCTCAAATACACCCAATCTCCTGGCCAACCTAGTCACATAGGGCCCCATACTAAGATGGACGCCCTTCCCCGACGTCCTCCGCCTAGCAAACGACGAAATCAGAACCCCAGCAATGTTGAGATCATGGCCCTCAACAATCGAACGCAAAACTGCTAAATCCAGCTTCGTGACCTTCTCGACGCCAGAACGACGACCGAGAATGGTGCACGCAACTATCCTATGAATATATCTAATCACCGGATCCCGAATCTGAGACTCCACCACACTATCCAAATAAGGGACCGATCCAATCGCATCCCAGAATGCTGTAAGCTGTAAATCAGTAACCCCCTGGGGGTGTGGTCGGCTAAAAAGCCCCCTCGGCAGCTCCGCAAATGCCGGCGCCTCAACCTCCTCCTGTGTGTACAATCCCGAGGCGACCGCAAACTCCGGAATACTCATGTGATGAGTCTGACGGCCCAAAGCAAAGGATAACGCGTTCCCATCTCCAAATTTCCCCGGACCCACCTGAAAAGTCGCCAAAAACTCAACAGTAAGCTCCACATACTGATGGTCAGCCGGAGTCAACGCCCTCCGCCAGCGGTCAGTCACTAGCCCTCTAATCCGCTCCAGCTGCCCAAGCTGAGCCAACAGTCCCCAGTCGATCGTACGGTGATGCAACAACGGCATCTCGATGAACCTCCTCATCTGCCTGTCCTCGTGCGAGTCACGCTCAAACCTCAAAAGTGAATGGTGCGCGTGGTTCCTCCTCGCGACGGGTGGCGGTAGCACATCAGCCTCAGGTAGAATCTCCGGCCCCCAATAGCTGATAATCCTCCGTCTAAATGGGGGGACCGGAACAGCGGCATCCGGATCTCCACGTCGCCTCCTCTTGGGACCGCGTGTCCCGGAACTAGACCCTTGCCGGTCCGACATCCTGAAATAAACAAGTTAGCACAAGATAACAATAATCATATAAAACCGGGCCTTCCTGCAATTGATTCCCACATCCACAAACTATTTTTGCATTTTTCGATTTTTTAATTTTTTTGGTTTTTTCAAAAATTTTATAAAGAAAAACAAAATTAAACGAAAAAGAAAACAAAATTTAAAACTAAAAATCAAAAACGACAAAAATTGGGATTTTGGGAAAATATTAAAAAAAATTCTGTGAAATAACTCTCAAGGCGTACCGCCCAGAATTGGTCCATATGGGGCGGTACGCCGCCCAATTTGCAAGCAGAAGCCCTAATTTCAATTTGGGGCGTACCGCCCTAAATCTTGGAGCCCTAGGCGGTACGCCGCCCAAATTATAGCGGAAAAAAATAAAATCGGTTGAAACCGACCCTTCTATCCTATTCCCACACTCCGACAACCTCAATTCTCACATATAATCGGTTCGAAATCAGCACATACGAACAAACTAACCTAAAACCACAAACACTCGAAAAAAAAAACTAAAATTAAACAAGAATGACAAGAAAGCGAAACCTGTAGGAGCTCGGAATTAGTGGCGGCGACTGTGGCGGTGGTGTGTGCGAAGTGTGTGGTCGCCGAGAAGCACGACGGAGCTCGGTGGTGGTGGTGGTTTTGCGGTGGTAATCGAGAGAGAAAAGAGGGCGGTGGTGATGGGTTTGAGAACCGACCCGCCGCTGGAAGTTTTATATTTTTTTTCTTCTGTTAAAATCCGGGCGTACCGCCCAAGGTTGTGTAGAGTAGGGCGTACCGCCCGGATTTCTAAAACTGACATTTTCGAGAAAATTTTTGGGCGTACCGCCCTAATTATAATAACTTTGGGCGTACCGCCCATAGCCTATTTTGGCAGAAAGTTTTAAAAATTTGGGACCTCAAAAATTTTCTATCTCTGGAAAAACACCACTTTTTACACCACCGAGCATGTTTACTGCAACATTTTAATAAAAACTTACCTGGAATGCAGCTGATGGCACAGATTCACTTCCGAGCTTCCCGATTTCCCGAAAAGCACACCAAAACGTAAAATCTAACAAAACGACGAAAAACACAAAAAAAAAACAAAATGAAAAACAAAACGCTGGGTTGCCTCCCAGTTAGCGCTAAGTTTTTAAGGTCTTCAGCCAGACCATACTTCCCTTTCACGTTTCACGGCTTCCAGAAGCGGGCGCCAAAAAGTAATCGTCTTTGTCGACTTGCCCGTGAATGTCTGCCGAATCCAAATATGGCTTCAATCTGTGCCCATTTACTATCTGCTTCAGGTGGTCATCCAGATCTTCAATCTCGAAATTACCATACCCCCCCCCCCCACACTTGTGATGAGGAATGGCCCCGTCCATTTGCTTTTCAGCTTACCTGGAAACAATTTCAACCGTGAGTTAAATAACCAAACTTTTTGACCTACCTGGAAATCCATCTTCTTCAATCTTGCATCATGCACTTTCTTCATCTTGTTCTTGTAGGCATCTGCATTCTCATACGCCTCATCGCGTAACTCTTCCAATTCTCCCAGCTGAAGCTTCCTTTCTCTACCTGCAGCATCATAATCCAAGTTAACTTCTTTCACAGCCCATAATGCTCTGTGAGCCAATTCAACAGGTAAATGACATCCCTTCCCATAGACCAACCGATAGGGAGTGGTTCCAATAGGCGTTTTAAAAGCAGTGCGATACGCCCACAAGGCGTCATTCAATTTAGAAGACCAATCCTTGCGGTCGATTCGCACAGTTTTCTGTAAAATCTCTTTGATTTGCCGATTGGAAACCTCCACTTGACCGCTTGTTTGCGGATGATATGGGGTTGCAATTCGGTGGTCTATGCCATACTTCTTGAGTAGTTTGCCAAATCGAAAGTTCTTGAAATGGGACCCCCCATCACTTATGATCACACGAGGGATTCCAAACCTAGAGAAAATGTTTTGTTGGACAAATTTGCAAACTACGCTATGGTCATTGGTCTTAGTAGCTATGGCCTCTATCCATTTAGACACATAATCTACCGCTACTAGAATGTAAAGAAAACCATTAGAGTTAGGGAAAGGGCCCATAAAATCTATGCCCCAAACATCAAAAATCTCTACAACCAAGATTGGTTGCAAAGGCATCTCATCACGCTTTGTGATGCTTCCCATCTGCTGACATCTCGTGCAATGCTTCACGAACTCAAACGCATCCTTGAAGAGAGTGGGCCAAAACAACCCGGATGACAGAACCCGGTGACCCGTCTTGTGTCCACTAAAGTGACCTCCACATGCCGATGCGTGAACCAACTCTAGCACTGCTTGCACCTCTGACTCTGGTATGCACCTCCGGATCACTTGATCCGGTCCTACCTTGAACAAATCCGGTTCGTCCCATATGTATTTCTGTGCTTGAGACTTCAAATGTATCTTCTTCCTCCTGGGCCAATGTTCCGGAATTGTACCTGCAGCCAAATAATTAACAATGTTAGCATACCAAGGTAAATTAGAAACACTTAACAATTGTTCATCCGGAAACTGCTCATTGATGCTCCATTCGTCTTCTTCTCCTTCAATGTGGGGCAATCGGGACAAATGGTCCGCCACCACATTCTCACTACCCTTCTTGTCTCTAATCTCCAAATTAAACTCCTGCAACAAAAGGATCCACCGAATGAGCCTCGGCTTGGCATCCTTCTTCTCCATCAAGTACCGGACCGCACTGTGGTCCGAATACACAATCACCTTGCTTCCCCAGATATATGACCTGAACTTATCAAGAGCAAACACAACTGCAAGTAATTCTTTTTCAGTGGTAGTATAATTCAATTGAGCCCCATCTAAAGTCTTACTTGCATAATAGATCACAACCGGTTTTTTATCTACCCTTTGACCCAAAACTGCCCCAACAGCAAAATCTGAGGCATCACACATAATTTCAAAAGGTATGGACCAATCAGGTGCTTGCAAAACTGGTGCCTCAATTAATTTGTTCTTCAAAGTGTTAAAAGAATTTAGACACTCATCATTAAAATCAAAAATTTCATCTTTTAACAACAGTTTGCAAAGAGGTTTAGTAATTTTGCTAAAATCTTTAATGAACCTCCTATAAAACCCGGCATGACCTAGAAATGCTCTAATACCCTTAACATTCGTGGGAGGAGGCAAAGTTGAAATTACTTTAATTTTTGCCCTATCAACCTCAATCCCACGACTCGATACCACGTGTCCCAACACGATCACCTCTTGAACCATAAAATGGCTCTTCTCCCAACTTAACACCAAATTGGTTTCTATGCAACGCTCTAAGACACGTGTTAATTGGTTCAAACAAGACTCAAATGATGTACCAAAAATTGAGAAATCGTCCATGAAAATTTCAAGTGAATCCCCGATCATATCAGAAAAAATAGCCATCATACATCTTTGAAAAGTAGCCGGGGCATTACACAAACCGAATGGCATCCTCCGGAACGCAAAGGTGCCATAAGGACAAGTAAAAGTGGTCTTTTGTTGGTCATCGGGGTGAATGGCAATTTGGTTGTATCCCGAATAACCGTCTAGAAAACAGTAAAACTTTTGACCGGACAACTTCTCAATTATTTGGTCAATGAAAGGTAGAGGAAAATGGTCTTTGGAAGTTGCGGAATTCAACTTCCTATAATCAATGCAAATTCGCCACCCGGTTACCGGTCGGGTGGCTATTTCCTCACCTTTCTCGTTCCTAACAATCTGAATTCCTGCTTTCTTAGGAACGGTTTGAGTTGGACTTACCCATGAACTATCGGAGATAGGATAGATAATACCTGCATCCAGCCATTTGAGTACCTCCTTCTTGACTACCTCTCGCATATTCGGGTTAAGCCTCCGTTGTGCATCTCTCGCGGGCTTTGCCCCTTCCTCGGTAATGATCTTGTGCATGACTATGGATGGACTAATTCCCTTCAAATCTGCAATGGTCCATCCAATAGCCGCCCGATGCTTCACTAACACCTTCATCAACTCCTCTTCTTGCTCCTTAGTTAGACCTGCAGAAACAATAACCGGAAGAGTGTTATTCTCACCAACAAAATTATACTTCAAATGTTTAGGAAGTTCTTTAAGTTCAAGTGAAGGTGGTGATTCTAGTGAAGGCTTCAATTGTGAGTCGATATGCTCCGGTAAGCTCTCCACTTGAATAGACCATGGTGGTCTTTGGTCTCTCACAGCCATCAACTCTTGGCTCTCATCCTCTGCTTCCATCTCCTTGACCATATCAGCATAGCCCCTGCCAAACAAAGCAAACTCCTCGGGGGTCCCATCCTCCTCATTAAAAGGGAAAAATGGAGGTGTAAGACCTTCAACGATTTCAGCCCGAAAGCATTCATCATCTTCCCGAGGGTTAGTCACATTGCCAAAAACACTTAACCGCATTTTGCGGTTCCCAAAAGTCATGTCCACGGTACCCGACCTACAATCAATTTGTGAGTGACTAGTAGCTAGAAAAGGTCGACCCAAAATTACCGTGGGCTGAGCAGTTTTTTCAATTGACACGTAATCAAGAACCAAGAAATCTACCGGATAGAAAAATTCATTAACTTTAACTATAACATCCGATAGAATTCCCCGGGGCAGCTTAGGGGTCAAATCAGCCAAAATCACTGTAGTGTCGGCTTTCTTTAAGGGTCCAAAGTCGTACTGGTCGTACAAGCTCCCCGGTAAAATACTCACACTCGCTCCAAGATCCAAAAGGGCACGGGTCATCTGAAAGTCACCAACTTGAATTGAAATAATTGGTGCCCCCGGATCTTGGAGTTTCTTTGGCAAAATGCCTGAAATTATGGCACTCACATCTGCATTTGCGTCAAGCTGTTTCGGAATCTTGTAGTTCCGTTTTTGAGTGCACATGTCTTTCAAGTACTTTGCGTAAGCCGGAATTTGCTTAATTGCATCTAAAAGGGGAAGATTGATTTTAACTTGTTTGAAAATATCCCACATCTCATCTTGTTGTGGGCCCCGTTTAGATGTTTTCTGATTAGGTTCAATTAAAGCTTTTGGAAAAGGTACCGACTTTTTTTGTTCAACCACTTCATTATCTATCACCCTATTACCAGATTCATTAAAGGTTACCTTTTTTGATGTCCTAGGGTTACTAGACTCGGTTGCTACTGACTTTGGGTTAGTTTGGTCGGTTTCCGGCTCACTCTCATCATCACTTACCCAATCCTCCACCACCCCATCAACTTGTGGTGGAGGTGCCCCTACCTTATTATCCACGGACTTACCTGAGCGTAAAGTGGTGATCTTGTTGATTGGCACGTGTCGCGTGTTCTTGGAACTAGAAGACTGACCTTGCTGATGTTGTGGGTTTATGGTGGTGTCACTAGGTAGCTTTCCTGGATCTCGCCTTGATGACTCAGCAGCCAACTGCCCCAACTGTTTCTGAAATGCTCCCATTGTCTTGTCTTGGAGCTCAAACCTCCGATCAAACCCCTGAACTTTGTCGGTCAACTGTCTGTGGCTGGCGGATAACTGTCTTTGCTCATCAACTATCTGCTTTTGACCATCTGCGAGTGAGTTCATTTTCTCCATTAAGGCGGCAAATTGCGCTTGCATCCCATCTTCCGGTGTCGGTTGAACTTGTTGGTAGCTTCCTTGGGGAGGATTTCCACCTTGAGTGTAGGTGTTCCGTTGATAACCCCCTTGGTTGTAACCGGATGCTCGGCCTTGATATTGTGTTGAAGCTCCACCCTGCACATTAGAAGTTTGAAAGTTAGGATTTAACTGATTATTAGCATTGCCATACCTGAAATTTGGGTGATTGCGAAGGTTGGGATGGTAAGTGTTGGAATTCATCGCTCCCTGGACATAATTGACATCTTCGCTTTGCTGAACCATGGTGGAACATGCATCCACCGAGTGGCCTAATTCGCCACAACCCGTGCACACCGGAAATTGTGCACTAGCCTTCACCTCTTCTGATGCACCCCCCAACTTCATTTGGGCTACTTGTTTTTCCAAGAGGAGTGTTTGTTGGCGAAGTTTCTCTATTCTTTCCTCCGCCTCATAATCAACCGATTTGACCGCTGCGGATCGCGATCTTCTCCCGTTCTGAGCGAGCCTTTTTGATGTGGCACTCAACCTCTCCATGTGCCCCCAATCTACCTCTTCCGTGTTGGTTAGGAATGTCCCATTGCTAATGGAGTTCAAGTCTCGGATATCCTCTGGGAGGAGACCATCATAGAATGCTTTAATGAGATCCCAAGTGTCTATTCGATGATGTGGGCATTTACGCAACAAGTCTTTGAACCGAGTGAATGCCTCATGAAATGGTTCCCCGGTGTGCTGCTGGAAGGACCGGATCTCTTCTTTGACCTCACTGGTTTTGCTCATCGGAAAGTATTCTTCAAGGAACACTTCTTGCAATTGCACCCAAGTATAGATGCTACTGGGAGTTAGACTCTCGAACCATCTCCTTGCTCGATCTTTGAGGGTATACGGGAAAAGCATTAGCTTGACCTCGTCCTGTGTGAACCCCGTTGCTCCAATAGGTATGCATGTGGACTCGAAGCTATGAATGTGATGATATGGTTCTTCGGTTCTTTTCCCATAGAATTCTGGTAGATGACTCAAGTATTGAGGTCGAACCTCAAAAGCTCGTCTGTTTGCTCCGATTGGTGTGACTACCGCAGATGCACTCGGTACAACGATTGGCTTAAAGTGACTAGCCACTCCCTGAATCGGCGGATTTTCTACCAATCGTGGGACTCCTCCTTCCATTTGAAGACGAGCTCCCCCATGATTGAATTGTGGAACTCCTTTTGGGGGGAAGCTCTTCTTCCTTGTGGGGCAACATTAGCCTGTGGAGCTCGTGCTCTGTTCCTTGGAATGTCAACTGGTGGTTCCTCTCTATACCCATATCCATTATCATCTTCATTTGGGTCATACCAATCATGCCCCCACTGCTCCTCGTACACGGGATTTTGTCGGAAGTAGTTTGGTGGTGGTGGAGGTTGTTGTGGTGGGGCTCGACGGAAAGGTTGTTCTGGGTACCTGACCTGATAGTGATACCCTTCCTCCTCATGGTGTGAGGATTTAGGGGAAAGGGATGGTAAAGAATTGTGCCCGTGCACCCGAAATGGTGGAATATGACCCGGAGGAATATTTTGTGGCATGGCAGGGTCCACTGGTTCATTCTGGGCTTGGTTCTGTGGTTGGTTGGGATTTTGATTGAGGTTCTCATTTGGGTTCGGGTTTTGGTTGTGATTTGGATTATGATCTTGGTTTTGGTTTTGGTTTTGTGGTTGGTTGGGATTTGGATTCTGGCCCTCCATTTCTCTTCTGTTTCTCTGTTCTGCTCGGTTCTGCCGAGCGGTTCTCTCAATCTCTGGATTGTAAATCAGCGGGGATGTCTTGCGGGAATGCCGCGTATGCATGCACAATCACCTAAAACCTGCAAAATTGGTCACAAAAGAGCAAACCAATTACGTAGCACTGTTCCAGGGGTGTAAATAATGCAATGGAACAGAAAAAATCGAAACTTGGAAGGTCAAAATTTTGAAAACTTTCTGTGAAAATTGGCTCAAGGCGTACCGCCCAAGAAATGGAAACTCTAGGCGTACCGCCCCAAAATTGAATTTCGGCAAAAATTAAATTTTTTTTTTTTTTTTAGTTGCAGAAAGTAATTAATTGGATAAAAACACTTTTTTTGGGTTTTTTGAATTTTTTGAAAAATGAAACAAAAATTGCAAATTAAACAAAAATCAACAAATCAAAAAGCGCACTAATTCCCCGGCAACGGCGCCAATTTGATAACGGTTTGTCAGGCCGTTTCAAATCCCCAACTAAATTGATTTGTAGTAGTGGTAAGTTAGGGTTATCGAACCAAGGGAATATGTGGAAATTGACTAGTCGATTAACTAAGTTAACTAAATTTACTGATTACCTAAAATTAACTAAGGTTGCCACTTGGCTGTTTTGGTTGATTGAGTGATTTAACTAACAAATTAACTAACTTTAACCTAAAAACTTAATTGAATTCAAATGAGACGAATCTAACCACTTCTGGATCCTGGTTGGCTACCGATCTAGAAGAACCTAATTCCTTAACCGTGACACATAGACATGCCCCCCAATTGCTTCCTTGACCTAATAACCTAGTTTCCTAATGGGCTGATTAGTCCTGCCGCAAGAAAGTGCTAGATCAATAAACAGTGGACCACTAAAACCCTAGATTACTAGTTGATTTTAACAATTCCGCATGTAGGTATTCAACGGTAGCAAGTATTCCGGAATAACTAGTTAAGAAATAGGTTAATCATAGAACGAATCCACCAACCAATCACCAAAAGTGGTTAGTGGTGGATTAGCCGGACATGGCTAATGAAACAGACATGATTTTATTGAAAGATTGCATAAAAGAAAGTTACCGAATGATTGATTGCTTGCAAAAACTCCAAAACAAGGTAAAATTCGCAAGAACCCTAGCTCTGGTCGTCTGAAACAATGAATGAATCACAAAAACTTAAAGAACAAGTTTAAATAGTAAACCCTAATCTAAAACTTCTGTCGACCGATTTGGGGCGTACCGCCCCAAAGTTCTTCAAACTGGGCGTACCGCCCGGATTTAATCTGCCGGATCTCTTTCTAGACATTCGGGCGTACCGCCCAGAACTCTGCAACCCTGGGCGTACCGCCCAGGTCTTGATTCCAGGAACTCTTCTTAATTTTTCTTCTAACTCTTCACTCGTTCCCGCTCTGCTCTCGAACCTTGTACCAGCCAGCTTCCAATTCTTCGTAAAACTCCATTCCTAGCTCATTAAGCTTACGGTACCTCACAACACAAAAACCCGTGAAAATGCGACATAATCCAATCATTATTATAATTAAATATAGCAAAATAAGCACAATAATGACGACACATTGGACTAACATCACCTTCTTCTTCACGAATAACACCGGTGCTCCCCATGGAGAGACACTCGGCCATATGAACCCCTTATCCAATAACTCCTGGATTTGGGTCATCAATTCTTGTAATTCCATCAGTGCCAATCTATATGGAGCTTTAGCCACCGGCTTAGCATTTGGCACTAAGTCAATTTTGAACTCCACCTCTCGATCGAGTGGTAACCCCGGTAAGTCATCCAGAAATACATCTTTAAATTCTTGCACCACGGGTAAGTCGTCTATTGCAGGACTTTGAATTCTAGTGTCCGCCACCATAGCCAAATAGGCTTGGCACCCGTGCAACATGATCTTTCTAGCTTCCATCATCATGCATAAAATTGGAGCATTTTGTTTTTCGCCATAAATGGTGACATTGCTCCCCTTTGGCGATGATATCGCTATCGCCTTCCGGTCACAAATGACCTTTGCGTGGTTGCGGGATAGTCAATCCATTCCCACCACCACCTTGAATTCTCTCATCGCCATTGGAATGAGATCTATCAAGTATTCCTCGTTATCGATGGAGATATTGCATCCCCGACATACATCAAAAACAAGAATACTTTTATCATTAGCTATTTCTACCTCTAGGGCTACATGCAATTTTTCATTATAAACGAAGGATGCTTAATAAAATCATATGAAACAAATGATCTATTAGCTCCCGTATCAAATAATACGTGAGCAGGTATAAAATTTACAAGTAATGTACCTGCCACCACGTTGGGGTCTGATTTGGCTTCTTCGGTCGTGAGTTGGAATGCCCGGACCGTGGCCTTTGGCACTTCCATCTTTACCCCGCTTCTTTACCCCTCTTTATTGATTTTTGGGCATTCTAATTTCTTGTGCCCAGTATGGTAACAGTTGAAGCATCGTGGCTCTTCATATGGGCAGTTGGAGATAACATGGCCTTTCTTGCCACAATTTAAGCATGGGCGATCTTTGAATATACACTCCCCCGAGTGCCCTTTTCCGCAAACTTTGCATTTCGAACCACCCCCTTTTGTGTCCTTCTTCTTGGACAAATCATCCACCTTTTGCTTTTTGGGGGGATGCGGATTCCCCCCGGTAGGTTTTCTTTCCTCCCGGGCTTCTTCCCGGTTGACATCGTTTTCTCGCGCTCGAGCGGCGTTAATCATTTGTTTCACCAAGGTAAACCGGTCCATGGGCATGAAATTCTTTATCTTCGCCTTCAACATGTTTCGGTAAAAGAACATTCGTGCCCCTTCAGTGGGTAGCACATCTGAACAGAATTTTACCCTATCAAGGTAAATACCAGTGATCTCATTAACGGTTTGAGTCTCCCCTTGCTCCAGCTTGAGGAACTCTTGTTTCAATTCATTGACTGCGGAGGGTGGGCAGTGGTGTTCAAGGAATAGTTCTTTAAATTCCGCCCAAGTTAGGGCGTTTGCCACTACTTGGCCTTTTTCTAGGACTTTTGTGTCCCATCAATCTTTTGCCCGATCTACTAGTAGACCCGTGGCAAAGATAACTTGATCAGCTGGCTCACAATGGCTTCTTCTAAATACCCCTTCCATATTGGTCACCCATCGGTGACTAGCTATCGGATCTGCATCGCCCGTATATTGTGGGGTGTTTGCACGCCACGAAATCTTTGAAGGAGCTACCCTTCTTCTTTGGCGAGCTTGTCTCCCCTTTATCAAGGAGAGCTTTCTTCAGCTCCTCGAACCTCTCGTTCAAGGTTTTTAGCAGATCCTCTTGGATCTTGTGCACATACTCGGGCATTGCCGTCTGAATGGCACTTCCCCCTTCTTTAGAGACTTGGGCTCTCCAGGCCTGTCTTCTCTGTTCCTCTGTGAGATCACCGCCATCATGGTCCATCATTGATCTACTGAATTAAAACTTTCATTACCTTAACAACTTTCATTTACCGTTACCAGCAGCAAGGTTTTTTTATACATTATATTGGTTGTGGCCAACATCCCCCTCAGGTTTATACGAGGTTTCTAGCCTTAGCCTTACCCCGTTTCTACCTGAGACACTTCACTCACGCACTTCCCGGTTCAGGTGTGAAACACCTCCCCATGCGTCTCCCCGAGTGATAGCTAATAATTCTGCCTTACCGGCATATAAGAACAATTATACCTATTAAGCACAGACAATAACAATCAATTATGGTTAAGTACCATACCCGGACGCTTCATCAAGCTTGAACCAATCACTTTTCCTATTTCCCCGAGCTCAAGGTTTGAGTTCAAGTACTCCCTGAGCACTTAATTCTCTCAAACCATGGCTCTGATACCAAATTGTAACACCCATATACAATTTGATGCCAAACCTAACGGATTATAACGTTAAAAGTTGGTCCCAGAAATTTCATTCAAAACATATGATTTATTTATCACGAAATGCCACCATTGTGACTAAACTTTTACAAAATACTATAGCTAGTTTGACTTCATAATGGTTAAACATCATTTACATGTCTATTAACCCCAAAATGCGGAACGCTTTAGTGGATCTTCATGTGATCGGTTCCTTGAAGTCTTGATGAGCATCCTTCAAACTTTCGCCTTACCTGCAATATACTCACTTTCAATAGTGAGTTTCTATTGCATAACAAGTATAGTCAACATTTAACAACGAGGAAAAACAAAAAAAATCAGATTTCTATACTCCAGGCGTATCGCTTAGAAGGGATGAGGTTCCAAGCGATACGCCTAAATCTCTAGACGTAACGCCTACCGTTTCAGTTGCTCCAAGCGATACACTTGGAGCCAACTTTCTAGGGTCCTGGCCGAAATTTGGCATGTTCCATACTTAGCCAATATTTTAGCCATTAACCCTGTTTCTACCAGTTTGCATCAGACCTGTTAGAACTTGTTTTCTACCTTTTAGGACGTGCCAAAATACATTTTTAAGCATAAACGCAAACACATTAACGTACCTTAGTCATGATACATCACTATAACCAACCTCGGGTTCACCCAACCCGTTGACCCGTTAGTGAATTTCATTGAGGCAGCCTCATTTGCTGTGATGCAGATGACCCACAACATACAAAATATATCTACATTCCTAGTTACATGCAATCATCATTGTTAGGACTCTATGCACACTTTGACATTAGTATTAAAGCCCCGATTGTTCCTATAGCAAGTGACATTACACTTTACTTGTGTTCTTAGACACATGTTTCAGAATTTGCTTACCCATTGTTCTACTTGTCTTTAGATTTGATATTCATGGAAATTAACATCCAATTAACCCATTTTCTACATTTGAGCCGTTAAGACGGGTCCTTGCCTTTGGTTTCCTCCAATGACTAATTTTTTTGACCACATAAGTCGTTAGGATCTATGGTTCTCTAACCATTTACAATTCCTCTTTTCTTGTTACATGGCATGGGGTCTAAAATCCCATATCCGCCCATTGAAGCACACTATCCACTATGTGATTCCTTCGAATCTTGCTGTGATTCCATCGAATCTTGCATATGGCCAATTATGGTCATTGGAGAACCTTATGACAATTTGGGTTTCATGGTTCCTAGAACTATTCGTCACCCGCTTGATATAACTAACAACTAATGCATTTGTATGTAATTACGCATTAACATATCTACTACTTGTAACATAGCAATGTTACCTCGAGAGCTTGATGTTCCACTATTTCCTTGGTTGCTTGCTTGATCACCTTGAACACCTAACGGGTCACTAACAAGTTAGGACCTTAAACAACATAGCATTATTATCATATTTTCGTTAACATGATTTCTATGCTACACATACATGTTTTCGTATGTTTAATAACCAAGCATATTTGTCAAGTTTACATCAAGCTTTATGGTCCTATTTCACCACATATCAAGTAAGGCATTCACTAACCAATTATA
The DNA here is from genome assembly GCA_039602395.1 of Deinandra increscens subsp. villosa. Classification (NCBI taxonomy): domain Eukaryota; kingdom Viridiplantae; phylum Streptophyta; class Magnoliopsida; order Asterales; family Asteraceae; genus Deinandra; species Deinandra increscens. Next base: position 32,212,817 of record JBCNJP010000007.1, on the reverse strand, counting down.
TCCATAGATTATAATTTCAGCAAGGATGGGTCAATTTATGCACATAATGCCTCCTATGATCATTCAAGCTCAAATCTATCAATTTGCTTGTTTTATCATCAATTAGTTTCTTTTAGGTCATTTTATCAAACACCTTCTGTGCATAAATGTATGCACACATATTACCCAATCCCTTGAGCCTCCAATCAACCATTGAACATGTTATTGGTGAAATCCATCACCAACCCATCATCAATTCATCAAATGATAACACATTCATACAAGAAATACACAAAGGGAGCCAATTTCACTACCTTTTAAAGTAGTCATCTTACATGGAGATTCACGTAACGAGAAAGTGATGACTACTTCATCAATTGTTAGCCAAAATAGAAATTTATGCAACATATAAGTCCTCTAACACTATAGAATTCACATAACAACAACAATGTGCATATTTGTAGTCCCTAAATTTCGAGACCTAGCATGCAACCTAATGGGGTTTCACTTACTTGATGAGAAATTGAGTTTAGGAAGATGAAAGCTCTTCAAATTTGTGTTTGATTACGAAAATTACAGCTCGAAGCCTCCAAATTTGCAGAATTTAGAAGTTGGGAATAAGAAGATGGGTGGGGGTCGATGCCCAGGTCGAAATCTGCGACCTCCCCCTTCTTCCTTCTCTTTTGTTTATCGCAAATTGGTTTAATTACAATTCCAATCCCCAAATTGTTAGTGTTGAGTTCCAAACTACCCAAAACTAGTAAATTACCCATTAAACCCCATGTTTTTCCCAAGTTGGATTTTATAAGCCATGGTAAGATAACCAAAAGCCTTTTTTCTAAGTTTATAACTTTTCCTTTCTTCAGATGAGAAATATTTTAATTTTTTATACTCTCCTCCATTAGTTGGACATGTGTAAAGTTTCTCAATTGGAATCCATAGATTAATATCATTTGTGCTGTCATAAGCAGAAAATATTTTCTTCCAATTGTGATAATCCTCCAATTTTAATAACTTGGGAACTTTCTGCCTTGTTCTAATTTCGTTATCAACATTGATCAAGGTTTGCATCGCGTTTTGCATGACGGCAAATGCTTGAAAAGTCAAACACCTTTTACCAAAATATGATACTCCAAAAACTTCAAACTCAAAAACGGAGGTCTTAAAAGTAGAATTTGGGTATTGAAACAAAGGGTACTAGCTATTAGGCGAGTAAAAGTGTAGATCTCTCCGAGACGGTCGTTTGGGTTGGTATTAGCTGTCGTAACTCTTAACGTACTCAAGTTACGTCAGTTTTAGTGAAACAACCAAAAAATTCTGGATTTAAGAATTGAATTGCAAACTGATGCATGAACTGGCATGAACTGGCACGAACTGGTACGAACTGGTGCACGAACTGGTACAAACTTAGCTGAGAACTGACTTATGAAGTGATCCACGAAGTGACACGAACTGATATGTGAAGTTAGCAACGAAGTGACACGAACTGGATCACAAACTGACTCACAAACTAAGATGCGAGGTGAGTAACGAGGCGAAACGAACTGACGCGAAGTGTCACTTCGTGACGGTTATTTTTGCGAAGTGGATGTTCTTGATGCGAACTCAGACGACGTGAAGCGTTTTTTAGTCAAATTCATGATTTTTGATGTTTTTGAATGAGATTTTTAGCAGTAGATCAGATGTAATCAAAAGGACTGATTTAGGATCGAAATTTGCACCAAAAACTCAATTGATTATATTAAACGAAAGCAAAAACGCCAGGATTTGTCAAAAACCAATACTTTTTGGGGAAAAAAGTTTCAAAAAATAGGAGAATCAGATCAGTAGATGGAACCAGAAAGCTCTGATACCACTTGAAAATGCGAGAGCAAAGCATTGTCTACTCGATCTAGCTATTTTGAATACAAAGATGTAATTAAAGATTGTTTTATTGATCAAGAGTGAACAATTACAATCTAGAAACACTAAGAACACTTCAGAGAAAACACACTCTGAAAATACACACTTAGCTCTCAAAGTTCTTTTTGAATACAAAGCACTTTAGTATTTATATCTAAACTTCTGTCCACGAACTGAACACCAAATGAAGTGCCACTTCGTGGAGTCATAAAGTGTGACTTCGTGTCCACTTCGTGGAGTCATGAAGTGTGACTTCGTGTCCACTTCATGGGATTACGAAGTGTCATTTCGTGGGCAGCACCTTTTGCATCTTCGACTTGTTCAAATACTTCACACGACGAACCGAATATGCTCTAACATTGTTGCATCAGCTGGCTGTCCCTCGTCATTCTTGAACAGCTTTAACTCAGGTTTCATGGGACTATCATAATTTGATTTTCTTAGTTAAACGTCTTCACAATATAAAAATGATATAATATTTTGTTCAGGACTTTCATTTATGTAAAAGCTTACCTGGCAGAGATACCATTCTGTGGTGTCATATATCTTGTTATCAGCACAAACTTAATATATCTTGCTATCAGCACAAACATAAGCACGAGGGGAATCTACGTGCATGTTATTGACCAAAATATAGATAAGTAATTTCCTGTATATATACACCAAATACCAAACACAAACATGCACCAATGATGCTAACATAGCTTCAAAAAAAATTACCATAACATACAATGTAATTCCTTAAGAATGATTCATGTGCAAACCTGAAGTTTGTTTGTCAAAATAATGTTGGGAAACATTGCAGCAACATCTTGATGATAAATTAGGGTGCATTATTTTCGTGTAGGTCCATCTCGTAACGCTATAAGTTGCATAATAATTTTAAAAATAAGCAGGTCCTTTCATTATAGTATTTGGTAACGAAAAGGTTTGTACAATTTTGTTCCCGACAGAAGCTAGATACTTCATACAAATGAGTTTATTGGTCAAACAATAATCACTCTTGGTCAGGGGCGGCTCCGAAAAATCTCAAAAAAAATTGGGCCCTAGGCGAGATAAATAAATGTGCCCCTTATAATATAAACTTAAAACCGCATTTATAAAGAGTCAATGATGTATCAAGAAATATAATAATAATAGATAAAACGAACCTTTAGATTCCTAAACAAATCGTGAGGCTCTCTTAGCATTTTTTGTATCAAATTTTTCTATCAACTCTTCACAATCAACATTCTCCAATATATCGTTCTCAATAGATAGTATTGCCAATCCATTTAGTCTTTCTTGGGACATTGTAGATCGTAAGTAGGACTTCAACAATTTCAATTTAGAAAAATTTCCTTCTGCCGATGCCACTGTAACCGGCACAGTCAACATGATTCGGTATGCAACTAATGTATTAGGAAAGAAACTATCTCGCTTCAGATGTGCTAAAGCATCAAAAGGACTGATAATATGTCTCGGTAAAAACATCTCAAACACCTTCAACTCCATTAAAAGTTCGTCAGCATCAATATCTGATTTTTCTCCATTTTTCAATGCATCTTGAAGAAGATTACAACACGCCTTAAGATTTTTTTCTTCAAGTTCCCTCAACTTTTTAGGAAACAGAAAACCAAATATTTTTTCGTATTCTTTGTTTTGTTTGAATCGTTCTTCAAGAGAAATAATCGCTTGATCAACAAGAACTAAAAAGTTATCGACTCTAAAACTCTCCTCGGGTGAAAGTAGAAATTCAGGTTCCCTTGAAGACTCATCGAACTGTTTTTTCCTACGAATCCGTCGTTTTTTAGTGAATAGCGGATCAACACCAATTTCAATGGCAATTTCCTTAGCTTCCTTAATCGACTTAGCAAACCCCACTTCTCTAAACTCCTTGAAAAAATTAATCAACTTGTTCACTTCTTCAAAGCAACATCAAGAATCATATATTTAGATTGCAACTTTTTGCTCACAATATTCACCTTTGTTAATAATTCATACCAAATAACAATTGATACCAAAAATGAAAATTCACCAAGTTCGTTGTCTGGTAGCGAATTTGCTGCAGTTGTAATTAAAGGGTCATTATCATTTTCCCAACTTGAATCAAAGCTTCTCTTATATCTGCAAATAGAAATTTGATAAGCTTAACACTTTCAACGCGACTTTCCCAACGAGTGGCAGATAAGGATTTTAGAGTCAATCCACTAACAGTGTCTTTCAGGATTTTCCACCTCTTAGTAGATTTTGCAAAGATAGTATAAATATGTTGTATGGCGCCAAAAAAATTCTTAGATCTGTTACAAGTGTTAGCCATGTCACACAATGTAAGATTCAGACAATGACATCCACAGGGAGTATAAAAGGCTCTAGGATTTATCTCTACGAATCTACTTTAAACACCTTGATGTTTTCCTTTCATATTTGAACCATTGTCCTATCCTTGACCACGCATATCATCAACATCAAGACCAGGACACTTTAACTCCTGAAGTGTAACATCAAATATACCTTTACCAGTGGTATCATCAACAATCAAAAAACCCAGAAAAGATTCCTCGACTTTAATAGGATTAGAGTTGAAATTGATATACCTCACAATTAAAGTCATTTATTCTTGGTGACTTACATCGGGGGGGGGGGGGGTGCAATCAAGTATGATGGAGTAATACTTCACTTGCTTTATGTTCTTGATGATTACCGATTTAACTTCATCAGCTAGTAGAAGTATCAACTCAATTTGGATATTGTGCCCAAGATAATGTACGCGAAGATCATCATGTGTCACACGATTTATATGTTCTTTTATAACCGGGTCAAACTCTCCCAACGTCTCAACCAATCCCATAAAATTTCCATTACCTTTTTCATACAACCTTTCTTTCTTTTCCCGAAATGCTAAACCGTGTTTAGCAAGATACTTGATGAGTGCAATAATTCTAAATATCACTTCCTTCCAATAATCTTTTTCTTTCTTATATTGGGCGTAGGCTACTTTGTCAATTGTTGCTTCAACATTCAACCTATGACGCATATCATACCATTGCTTCATATTCTTCATATGTTCAAAGCTAAATTCGTGCTCTTTAAGTCTAGTACTAGCATTTTTCCAATTCGCATAACCTTCATTATCCAAAGAACCCTTCGAAAGCCCATTTTTAAATAACTTACAACAAAAACAAAATATGTTGTCAAGCTCTTTTGAATACACTAGCCAATCTCTATCACAACCCTCATTATTTGATAGAGTTTTTGTATACATGGTTGAAGACCGTCTTCCAAATTTATCCACAGGACCCTTCTTAATAGTCAAATCTCGTTTTAGCCCTTTATCTACCAAAACATTGATCAAGTTAGGATTCAGCCCATCCCACATTCTAGGATCAAAAATATCAATATTTGGATCCACACTAACATTAACATCATCTTCATCCATATTAGCACCAACATCATTTTCATCTATATTAACATCCACATCATCTACATCCACATTAGCATCGACATCATCTCCGTCCAAATTAGCATCAACATCCTCTCCATCCACATTAGCATCGACATAACCTCCATCCAAATTAGCATCAACATCATCTCCATCCACATTAACATCAACATTAGAAGTTGTAGGTTGTTTTGAGAAATAACCAAATATGGCCCCCGCTTGAGATTTTTCTAACTCGTTTTCCATTTTCTTCTTTTTCCGCTTCATACTCCCACTTTTGTATTTGTATAAGGATTTGGGAGGCATAATCTAATACATAAAAAATCAAAATTAAACCCAAGATCATACCTAATTTCACCAAAATTAAACCTTAATTCAATAAAACACAAAATTATACCAAGATCATAAATAATAACCACAAAATTCAACCCTAAATCACTTTTTAATAATTCATAAGGCATAAATCATTAATAGAATCATAGAAACTAAACTATATATCTATCTACTTGCCCTGAAAAATTCGAATTTGGAAAAAAAGAAGAAAGAACAAGTAAACCCTAAATTAGAGGTTGGCGGATTCCTGGTCGGATGTCGAAAAAGGCCGTCGGCGTCAGGGTCAGACATAGGTCGCCGGATTTTTGGTCACGAGAGCCGAGAGGGAGAGGGGTCGAAGCCGAAAGTCGCTTGAGATGAGAACTGAGAAGATGATGTGCCAGCGAACCCTTTTTTTCTGTACATGCGTATGTGCAAATCCCGTTTGGGATTAAACCAAAAAAAAAAAAGTTTTAACAATTTACAATAAAGGTCCCTCACCTTTAAAAACTGACAAAACCAGAGACCTTTAAATAAATAAAAAAACGGAGCCTGCAGGTTTAGAACCTGCAACGTCCGCATGAATAAACCATCAATGAAACCGGCTGAGCTACGAGTTTTGTGTGAACATTTACCATATGTCTAGTATTAATACTTAAAGTAATATATATATATATATATATATATATATATATATATATATATTATATATAGGGTAAGGATCATGTGAAAACAACTTTTATTGCGAAAACACGAAAACAAATATTAAAACCTCTTACGTTAATATTTTAAAAAATAATTTGCACCAAAATCCTTAAAATTATGTTATCTTTAGTTCTGGAAAAAAATTTAAAAAAAATCAAAATTTTATTAAAAACTATTATTGCACAGGTGCAATAATTTTTTTTATTATTATTATTGCACATATGCAATAATATTAAAAACTTTATAACTTTTTCATATGTTAAAATTTTTTATAAAAAATTGCACTATAAATCTTATAATTCTGTTATCTTTAATTCTGGAGAAAATTAAAAAAAATTCAACGTTTTTTTAATTTTTTTATTATTGCACATGTGCAATAAAAATTATTATTGCACATATGCAATAATATTAAAACCTTTATAACTTTTTCATACGTTAATATTTTTGATAAAAAAAATTATACCATAGATCTTATAATTCTGTTATCTTAAATTCTTGAAAAAATTTACAAAAAAAATTAATGTTTTTTTGTTAATATTGCACATGTGTAATATAATTAATACGTATTATTGCACATGTGCAATAATAAAAAAATCACGGAATTTTATATGTTTAATTTTTTTCCCAGAATTAAAGGTGACATAATTTTAAGACTTTTGGTGCAAATTTATTTAAAAAAATATTAACGTATGAGGAAGTTATAGAGGTTTTAATTTTTGTTTTCGTGTTTTCGCAATAACATCTTATTTTTGTTTGATCCTTCCCCTATATATATATATATGTATATATATATATATATGTATATATATATATGTATGTATATATATATATATATATATATATATATATATACTATCTTATTATACATATTGGAGAGAGAGTGTTGAAATGTTGAAAAAATTAAGACATTTACAAGTGAGGGAAGCATGATGTACAAATGGTTATAGCATAAATGTTGAAAGTTGAAAATTTAAGAAATTTACAAGTGAGGGAAGCATTGTGTACAACACACCAATGCAACATGTTTAAGAAACATGGGTTGCCCATCCGGTAAGACCCACCCATATGAAGATCCGCGCGTCTTCATCCAAATAACCCTACCCTCCGGATCCACGACAAAACATGATCCTCCGCCTCCACGACAAAACACCGAGCTCTCTTCCATTTCCGGCAAGTTGTCCTCCCTCTTTCCATCTTCACTTTTTCACAGCAGTCTCTTCTTGGCACTCTCTTCTTTCCATGGTGAAGAAAACACACATCGGACGGTTGGATTGCGTTTGGAGCCCTCAATCGACGGTTCAAGCAACTTTCACACGGATTGATTGGCGATTTTCACTTGGATGGAGCCCGGTCGATTTGTATTGCGTCTATAAAGTCACAGCAAGATGAATTTCATATCACACATCCTGTACCATCGGCATTTCTTCTCTAGTAATTCTTGATTATAATTTTTATATTTTTTCTATTTTTCAATTAATTTTTTACATCAATGGTTTAAATTAAGCTTGGTTTCAATCTGATTTAGTTATATTCAATTTCATTCAGTCGTACTTTGGATCTGTTTGTGGAAAAGGAGGAGCTGATTTGCGTTGTTATATTCGGCATCAAGAACACACACATAAGGTTAAGAAATTTACTTAGTTTATACATTTAGTTTAATTGAAGTTGAGAATCTGTGTTTACAAAGTTTTTTACAGTCATGGCTTTGAGTTTTAACAAAATGGCTTTGAGTTTTAACAAAATGGCTTTGAGTTCAGTATGTTGACTTTAGAATATTATTCCCAGGAGCTGTGTATAAACATAAAGCATTGATTTTGAGTTCAGTATGTTGAGTTTTGAAAACATACGTTTGAACCTAATTAGTTGGCTCCTTTGATGTGTTTTTGGTTTACCCAGATGTGTTAAAATTGGCAGGGTTATTAAACTAACTTTTCATAAAGTTGTAATGATTATAGTGTTTGGTTGAGAACTTCTTAAAAACAATTTTAAAGAAATAGAATTACTAAATGGAATGGTATTAAAGATGATGTTTGGGTTTACTCTTATTTGCCAAGGAATACAATGGTTTTAGGTTAACAAACCTGTATTGGATTAGCATATAAAAATTTTAAATTTGATGACTTTTGGAAACAAGAAACTTCTGTATAACTGATAACAAAGAAGTTGGCTTTTAGTTATGGTCCATGGTTTTAGTTTTATTATAACAGTGGGTCTGATATAAGCTCATTAGAAATTAGGCTTCATCTATGATATAAAACAGTGACAAAGCTCCTCATAATGTACTTGGCTTTTTTTTTATGAATTCAACTTTTCTTTAAGTGGATTGGTCTTACTGATATATAATTGATATTGAATTGATCTCTGTCATGTGAATTTGGGTGAAATCTCTTAAAAAATATTGTTTTTTGTTGCTATGGATATCCATATGGTGGTACTATAACAGAATGTCAAAAACTTAATTTATTTTTCATGTTTTACTTTAAGTCATTTTTTTACTAAATAGTCAGTTTTTGAGGTTGCAATCTTAATCAATATGAAGGACTACCACTGCTACTTCAATAAAGCATGTTCACTTTAGCATTTGAAAACTAAAAAAGATCAAAAAGTTAAGGTTTATGATAGCTACTAGATGATTACTTTACAGGTTATTTTTATAAGTGCACTATTGCTATAGCTGGGGAGGTTTATGAGTAAAAAATGCAGCCCTGAATGAGTAAAAATGCAGCCCTGTTTTATTATGTTTTATGTTGCTATTGTTTAAATCAAGTTGTAGTTCACTTACTTGGTGTTGGCATCTTCCTTGGTTATTTTATCTTGAAATTCTGAGTTCTTGATTGATTTTCATATAATAACCATAAACAATTTATTAAAATCCACTATAACCGCCTTAGAAACGTGCACCAAGTATAATATGTGTACCAAATGCAAGATGACAAATTTTCTTGAATACTACCGAACAAAATTCATAATAGATTCTAATTTGAAGTTGTGATTTTGCTACTGGTTGAGGGGTTATTAAAGAACTTGAAGGCTGTTTAATGTTATTGGGATGAGGGACACATATTTTTATGATAAAATCACTTTACTTTGCTTGTAACAGTAAACATACATACATATATACATGTCTATAGAGTAAACATACATACTTTATATGAATATTTGTTAATATTTTTGCCCTTTAGTGTTGCCCCCTCTATTTTCTGTTTACAACAACCAAAACCAAAGAATGTATGAATCGGCCTTTTGCTCCTGTGGTAGCCCTTCTAAGGTTTTGGATGTATACATGCAATGCTTCATTCTGCCCTTACATGAAATGATTATGTATCAATGTTTTAGCAAATCAAACTTATTATATGGCATTCTATTTGCAGTGCTTCAGTGTTATATTGATTGATAAAGTTTTAATCTTTCTTTACCTCTTTCTTTTCCTACTATGTAGTTTAAGCATCTTTAACTCACTTATATTGGTTTGATTTAATCATCTTCTCATAAAGTTTGAATGTTTGGCAAGATCTATTTGTATGATTAAATCTAATGTTCTTACAATCTGTATATTTTCATGATTCAGGATGTGGTTTATGTATGATTTTGAAGAGGCTGGGAAAAGCAAACATCTTGGGAAGTTTCAAATGAATTGGGAAAAATATCATATGATTCTAAAAACAAAGGTACATGATCTCAAACTAAAAGTTGCTCAATTTTTCAGTATGGGTTGCTAGAGGTTCATCTCCAAATATGTTTTTAGTGACCTGTTTTGTAGTTTTTCCTTAGAAAATCAAGAGTTGTTTCAAAATCTAGATTTTGATGTTTCTATTGAAACTGAGTTCGATTCCAGCAGCTTTAAGCATGTATTCATCTCCACTCCAGAAGGCAGAATCGAAAGGTACCCAAACAAGTTTGCATTATCTATGACTTTATATCCACTTAGTTTTTTGTTTCCTATTTGTAGTCCTCGAATCAATTGTTTTTGTTTCCTATTTGTATACCTCTTGTGAATAGAATTGAATTTGATGAGTTGATCATTTGAAGCTATTTATATACGTTTGATTTTTTTAGTAACTACTGTTAAATAATAGTTATATATTTTGAACATTTTTGGGTTGCTATCTTCATTTGTTTCATTGTTGTTGCTACTATGTTCTCCACAAATAAAGCTTGATCATTTAAAGGATCCAACTGACCTTGTAGTTCACCTTCTTCTAATGTTATTCTTCAACTTTACAGGCAAAGTGCAATTCTAATCCACAACCACAACCAGCATTATCATTGACCCACCGATAGCTCAGCTTCAAAATATGTATGTGAGTTATAAAAATATGTCCAATTGACACACTTTAGTTCTGCTTTAGTGAAGTTTATTTTTGTTTATGTTATTTGTGGTTCATAACTTCATGTGCAACTATTGATTAAAGTTGTTTAAGGTTTAACAGGTGTGTGTAGCCTGGGTGAAAGGATATTCGTTATGTCTCAACGTAAGTTTTTTTTCTTTCCCTTCTTTTTTAAATGTATAGGTGTTAATGCAGATTCGTTATGTCTCACGTATTCCTCTGTTCCTTCCTGGTTCAATAGCCTTGTAGTTCTTACTTCATGATTTTTATGTGTCTCTTAGCATTATTACTTGATTCAGGTTCATTTCCTCATGTTTTTTGGTTCTTTGGTTAGGTTTTTATAGGTTGTTTACTTCTGGTCGAATTAAGAAATTTCTAGATAGGGTTGGCTATATTTCTAGATACAACTAATCAGTCAACTTTCACTTCAAAATTTCTTTCAACATATGCTTGCTATAAATGAGGATATAAGGTACAATGCACCATCATCGATAGATCTACCAGCTAGACTTTGATTTATGGTTGGTTTAGGTTATTTATCTGTTTGGAACCACGTGCTTCACCTCTTTATTAATTTTAATAACCTGTCTTCATTGATCATCTTGCCCTTTGCATAAAGATGGAATCAGTTCAGATCATAGCATATATCTGGATGTCAAGGTATTGCTTACTATTCATCTTATTTAAATACTCTTGCAACAATTAATTTAACACAGATGTCTAGAAACCTATTGATTGTACAGAAAATGTCTAAAATACCCATTAAATGGACAATACCAACGATTCTTTCTACATCCCATATCAATGCTATCAGTTTGTTTGTTATATGACCCAAAAGACATCAGGAGTACACACACAACAACCTAAATCAACATATTTGTGAATCATATTTGACCTTGACTTGGTGTTTTTAATCTGAATTTTTGTATTTCAATACCAAATTGGGTATGTGTTTTAATTTAATAGTAGATTTCTTTTGGTAATTCGTAAGCAATTTATGTTTGCTTGCAATTTATATTTCAATTTCAATTTATGTCGTCTTTTTAGAAAGTACTATCTAATATTGAACTCGGCATATGTGTCCGTGTGCAGGTACAAGAAACATCGGAAGACGCATTGCACCAAGGTTCAGATCATACCAGGAATTTACTAAGATGCAATTGTATTTGTATTTCTATGACTTAAATCTTATAAGCATGGGTTATAGGGGTGCATAGTAGTGGTGACAATTGAAATGTGGGCCTAAGTGCGTACAGAATACGTTATAAATATATTTTATATTTTAATGAGATTTTTTTTATTCAAGTGTCTTTCTAATAGTTCTTCTGTTTTACTTACATTTACGGTTTAACTTTCTATGAAACACAAAGCACAAATTTTAAGCCGTAATCATTTTAATCCAGTAATTAACATAATAATATTTTTGCTAATAATAACATATATAATAATATTATGAATGATAATAAAAAAAATACCGCAAATACTACTACATTAAAAGAAAATAAAAATTTTGAAAAATAAAAAATAAAATAAAGACTTACTACTAGCATTAAAAGAAAATAAAAAAAAAGTTGAAAAAATAAAATAAATAATAGTAAACAACAAAGGCTTGCAAGTCATAAGTTAACATGTATAAATTCACGTCGTAAAATAGTCATAAATTAACATTTTTAAATTTATGATGTAAAATTGGAGAGATGGTTTAGTTATATGATTTATTATTTTATTTATCAGACGATTAAATTTATCATCTTCTCCACAAAGATCTATTTATATACATGAATTAATTACCTTGTGATTTTTTCTTTTGTAATTTTTACTTTTATAAAGCCATCACGTCGCTAGGGATACATTAGCCGCTAGACGCACGAGGTACTTACCCCTGTCGTAATGACGACTATAGACACCTTTGTTACCAAATAAATTAATAAACGTACAATGTAATATATTACGAGATGGGTGATAAACTAACAAAAAAAAGTACTGTGTTGGTTGATTGCAACTGCCGCCGCATATTACGGGTATCCTTCTTGGTAAAACTTGATTTTACTTTATTATCTGCGTTACAAACTTATTGATTTTTTTAATATATCTAACCGTTTAAACACATGGGTTTTTAAACAACAAATTAAACTCAAGTACCGCGTTGGTTCTCTCATACAATACAGCCGCGTATTGTTGCCGGCTGCGGCCAATGAACACACATGTACGATACTATAAGTTCACACTGGACCACATTGTGCTAAAAATGAATACGACGATGTAAATTGTCGCGCCGCCATAACAAGCCAAACAAATGACGAATAACACCCTATAAACTGTCGCGGCCGCAACGCGCGGGTATATATATAATCGAGGTTACATATGTAACAGGGTTTTTTATTTTTTTGCATAAAGGGGGTCTTTTTAACTTAGAGAATCACCATAAAAAAATCGGAACAAAAATCGAATTTTTTAGCTTGGTTTTCACGGTTTTCCAAACTCGGAGAGGTTTTCATTATATCCCTCCCCTATATATATATATATATATATATATATATATATATATATATATATATATATAGAGAGAGAGAGAGAGAAGGGTTCCGTGTAGACCCCTTAAATTTTATAGACCCCGTAGACCCCTATAAAACTCAATAAAAATAAAACTCAGTGTTGTAAATTTGGTTTTTTTTATTACGATAAGCTTTTAAGAACCAAAAAAATAAATTAATTAATTAAAAAAAAACAAAAAACATTAAAAATCGAACATTTTAAGACAATGAGTTTTAAAATAATGAGTTTTAAACGCAACACTGGGTTTTATTGAGTTTATTGAGTTTTAAACTCATTGATTTTTAAAACTCATTGTCTTAAAATGTTCAATTTTTAATGTTTTTCGTTTTTCTTTTTCTTTAATTGTCTTTTTTTATTCTTAAAAGCTTATCGCAAATAAAAAAAACTAAATTAACAAAACTGAGTTTTATTTTTAGTGAGTTTTAATGAGTTTTATTGAGTTTTATAAGGGGTCTACGGGGTCTATAAAAAATAAGGGGTCTACACGGATCTTTTACCATATATATATATATATATATATATATATATATATATATATATATATATATATATATATATAGGGGATGGTTATGGTGAAAACCACTCCGAGTTGAGAAAACTTTGAAAACTCTTCAAAAACGGGGTTAAAAAGTTTTTTTTTTCCCTTCAATTTTTTATGGTGATTCTTTACGTTATAGGCTATCCATAGATGGAAAAAAATCAAAAAAAACGCCTCGGGGATTTTTTTTAAAAAATGTAACAAGTTTTGTTGTTACATATGTAACAAACATATGTACAGAGTGTTACATATGTAACAAGACGGTTTTTTGAGATTTTTTAAAAAAATATCCCCGAGGCGTTTTTTTGATTTTTTTTCCATCTATGGATAGCCTATAACGTAAAGAATCACCATAAAAATTTGAAGGGAAAAAAAAAACTTTTTGACCCCGTTTTTGAAGAGTTTTCAAAGTTTTCTCAACTCGGGAGAGTTTTCATTTTACCCTTCCTCTATATCTCTACTACCTTATAATGCATATTCTATCCAAGTGGTTGAAAATTAAGATGTACAACTTATTTATGCATAAGTTACAAGTGAAAATTAAGAGGTACAATATTCAAGGCTACATGTACAAGTTGGAAAATGCAGACAAACCCTAATTCCTGTACAACTTTATTAAGCTCGCGGTACAAGTGCTATGTGCCCGTGGAGGGTCTTTTGAAGGGTGCGGAAGAAGAAAACAATTGATCTTTACACAACGCCTAATTCCGGTAGGATTGCAGACTCCTTTCTTCCCTTTCTTTTACACAGACACCGCTCCTTCCCTTAAACTTCACCTTTTCTCTCATTCAAACTTCAATCAGAGAGAAGCCAGACAACAGACAACCCTTTTTGATCTTGAGAAAGCCAGAATCGTCCTTTTTGATTCAGACGAAAATTTGAAATTCAAATCCTCTTCATATCTACCCTCTCTTCATCTTCCGTTGATTCAAATCTACCCTCTCTTCATTCCGTTTTTACTGATTTCATCAATCTCACAGATCTCAGAGGTAAATCGTTCAATTAGGCCTTGGCGAAGCGTTTCAACGGGAACTTGGAAAGTTGCAGATCCGGGTATGTGAAGATGGTTGTTAATTCTCTGTTTGGTTAAAGGATGTAGATCGTTTGTTCGGACAATCGTGAGCTTACTGCTGCTTTTTTTTTCTTTTCTTTTCAGGTTCGGTATGTGAAGATGGTTGTTTTTCCTCTTTGATCTAGGTATGATTTCCCGTTTTTAGTTACTGCATTTTTTTTGTTGTTATTATGGCTTTGAGTTTGAGCAGTTTTTGTTATGGTTTTCTTGAGGTTAGATACCGTCTTCTTTTTTATATATATTTTTAGTACTATATATGATTATGATTACACAAATGACATGGAATGCTCACACTTCTTATAATAATTCCTTCCATATCAACACGCCATGGAACCTAATATTCGATAATAAGAGGATATATGTTTATATGAGGTTACTAATTTTGTTAACACAATGAAATTGTTGCATACGGATGTTATTCATGAGCAAATTCTGATGGAATTTAAATGTTAGTTGTCAACATCCTAAGAATTAAGATCTAGAGCATTTGTTACTGTTAATATTTGAATGATTCATTTTCTTTGATTTTTTGTTTGTGTCTTTGCAGATTGGACTTTTATTCTTCCTCCATAAGGAGCCTAAGGTTGGGTTATGAGTACTTCAGGTATGTTGCTTAGCTACTTCACTTCTTTGCAATTTTTAATTAAGGAATTTGTTTCCTTATCATAAAGAGGCAAGTTTATTTCTAATTTGGCACCTCTACCAATGGGAAGGGCGCTTGGTGCAACTCAAACTGAAACAGAACTCAGAGGAAGTAATAAGTGTAGAACAACAGAGAAACAGCAAAAGGTATCATAGTTTAGTATTTGTAAAAAAGTAGATAATATATTTCGGTTATGGGTCAAGTTAATGCAAAAAAAGTAGATAATATATAAACGGTTCTGATATATATAAACGGTTCTGATAATATATAAAAGGTTTTGAAAATATGAAGGTAGAAGATTTCAAATCTATTATTAACATGGGTCAAGTTGGTCAAAACTTAATATTTTAGGTGTTTTTTTACTCAAACTTGTTTAGGTGTTTTCAAATCTATTATTAACATGGGTAAAGTTGGTCAAAACTTGATATTTTAGGTGTTTTTGCACTAAAACTTGTTTAGGTGTTTTCAAATCTATTATTAACATGAGTTAAGTTTGAAAAAAGTGAAGATAGATACATAATATTAATGATATGATTAACATGCAGGACCTGTTTAGGTGTTTTCTTACTCAATCTTGAGTCCAAGTCATGCTTAGTTAAGATTTTTGACCATTTTGTGTTGCCTACTATGAAGGCTGATGTTAATGATTATTTTGATGGGCAGGTCAATGCTGATGACTCTAGGGATGAACTGGTGAAATAGAAATAATATGATTTATGTAGCCTTGAACTTGAGATGTATTACCAAACCAGTTCTAAGAACTCCTGACCCATTAGAGGGCTGCAAAAAGTTAGCCTTTAACTTGAGATGTATTAACTTGATTCAATTGTTAATATGGGTAGTAAATAGGTTTAAAGTCAATTTAAGAGGCACACTTACACAAATCTAAATGAATAAAAAATTGGGATTGCTATTTGACAGATTGGGATTGCTATTTGAAGTCAATTTAATATGAGCAGTAAATAGGTTTAAAGTCAATTATTACAGGACTCAATTGTTAATATGGGCAGTACCAGAACCAACTTGTTAATATGGGCAGTCAAATATAGATGAATGCACGAACAAGCTTTTTGTTGCCTTGGTTTGAACTTATCCTTCTAACCATATTAGAACCAAATTAGTTTTAATCAGTCACTCTACTAAGTGTTTGCTGTTATATTTTTCCTCATTATTTAATATTGATAGTTTACTCATTAATTTTCCCCCATTACTTTATATTGATAGTTTGCCTCATTAATTCCTGTTAATAATGCAAATTCTACAAGATGAACAAGCAATTATTTCCTTTATACTCCATTGGTATGCATTTAAATGGCACATGTTTATCTCAAATAGAATAATTGATTGTATTTTACATTGTATTTACCAAAGATAGTGTGTAGAATATCCTATTCCATATCTTAGCGGTTCAACCATTTGGTGTGCCTCAAGAATAGAGACGATGTGAATTGTTTTGTTAGTAGGATAATGGAGCTGAAAGATTCCTCCTGTATGTACAACAACACACTCAATTTGAGAGAAATCCAATCTTTTTATTTCTGACTCTTTTTTACCATACAAATTTTGTAGAGATATGGGTTATGATGATATCAAAGTAAATTTAATTTGGCGACCAGATTTCGCTTCGGCTGTAGAGAGAGACGATTCAAACAAGAAGCAGAAGAAAAGTGATGGAACTGCTTCTTCTTCTAAAGACATCATCATAACCATGGCTATGGCAGAACATGATTGAAAATCTACAATTGGCACAATCTTGCGAAAAACCGGAAGCCGGATGCTGACAGTTGTGAAAGATCCATAAATAAATCACCAGCAGCTTTCTGTTATCACCTTATTATTGATCTCATCAACACTGTAAGTCACATAGTGTGTTTAATTTTAATTTATATACAAAAGATTGTATTACAATGTTATCTTTAGGCTGATTCAATTAAGACTTTTGGCCCCTCTGGTCTGAAATTTGTGCTTGTGCCAAAGCAAATTAAGTCATATTTGCTAGGGATATTCGCAGTTTGGTTTGGCTGGTTTTGACATAATTTATAGGTTGGCTCACGGTTTATGGTTTTGTATTAATGTAAACCAAACTAACTGATGGTTTGGCAATTTGGTTTTAACAGTGTGGGACGTTTATTGTTTTAAATTTTCCTTTACTATTTTTTAAATGTTTAGTTATGAATAGAAATATCTGATCCTTAAGCAGTTTGAAGTTCCTTAATTAAGGTTTTTTATTTATAAGCCTAACTTTTCTAAGCTTTTTTGTGTTCAAATAACTCAAGTTCTTTTGCTTGTCTTTTGCAGGTACAGATTTGAAAGAATCAAGATAGGTTTATGATGCTGCCAAGATGCAATTTTGTGGTCAAATAGCTATAGATCTGTGGGTGTTTACCTCAAGGTATTTTCTGATTCTCAATGGTCACTATTCAGGTACTTTTTATCACATCAGATCTGTGTTTAGTTTGTGTTCTACAGCTCGTCGATTGGCTGGGTGTGCAATTGTTTGATGATTTGTAGATTTTCATATATGAATGTTTGTTCGTTGTAAATTTGTAGAAACTACCACATGCCACTGATTCATCAGCTACAAGTAAGTCAGCTTGTACAACTTGAATACCCAAAGGTTCATCAACTGTAATAGAGCCATCTTCTATATGTATAAAGAAAGAGTAGCAAGAGGGCTGGAGTTCAAGTTATGCATGTAGATAGGCAAAGGGTTTTGGGTGAAACAGTTTTGGCAATAAAATAAATGTTGCAGCTTTATTTTAACAATTGAAAGTACATAGTCATGGAAAAGGTTGGGAAGCAAGGGATCTTTTCCTTTGGTTGCTTTAGGACTTTTGGCAATAAGGAATGCTGCAGCCTTATTAAAATGCAGGGGGTTACCTTTTTGATAAACAAAGGGTGGATCTTCATGGAATAGGATGGGAAACAACGGACTTTTTCCTTGGGTAGGGGCTGGACTTACGTTGAACAAAGGCTAGAGGAAGGCATTCATAGGAAAGTGGGTGGGGAATTGGAGATTTTAAAACAAACAAGGCAAAAACAAGAAAAGGAAGTCAACAAACCACAATTCGGACGGATGTGCATGGAGTTTCTCCTTTTTTTTGTTTTTTTTTTAAGTTGTATTCTTTTATTTTTACTCTTCATGTTTTTACTTCTTGGTTTATGCTTCGGTCTGGATGTTTGACTCTGTTGTATTTTTTTTGTTCTAGCCTCTCACTAGGTTTTTATTAATTTGAAAGCCGTTACAAAAAAAAAAACTTTGAGTATATAGATCAGCATATAGCTTATTATCAATAATTCAATATGCTTTAGTCAAATGAAACTATCATGACCGCTAGAAAAACAAGCAATAAACTAATACACATTTGAACTCATTGAAATCACAATAAGCATCTTATCTCAAATATCATATAAGATTTTTTTTTATAAGTTGAAAAAAGAATATAACCTAAATGTCGTTTTGTTGATCTGCTTATCCTTCAACAGGGGTTTATTTATTATGAAATAATATAAATAGTCATTTGACAAAGGTTTGTGTTATGAAATTGAATAGTTCATTTACCATGGATTGCGTAGAACTGCTGGTTGCATAAAAGCTGCTGTTAAATTTCCATGGCAAAGAAGTGGGTTCAACAACTATTAAGCGGTTATAATGCTAAGATTATTAATATAAATTGGTTATCAAAATGTTCTTTAAAATCTTGCAAGTTTGACTATATATAGTATATATAGAAATATAATCTCTCACTTTTCTATTTTCAATCTAAAAGAATTTAACTGAGAGTTTATGGTATGATAAATATAGTTGTTTAACTTTATGTTTTTGGGTCGTTAAGCGTTTTTTAATTTCCATTTATAAGTGTCGTTCTAAAAGGGTTTTGTTTGTTTCCGTTAGTTCCATCAATCAAAACTCTTACCCATGACATGAGATGTGAAAACAAGTACCGTGTTGGTTGATTATTGTCGCCGCATCGCGTAGGTTTCCCCATATGTCATTAGTCTTGTTTGTCGTATACACTAAATACGCATGTGTCGCATTATAAACTGTCGTCTCATCATATCGTGCTAACAGAAACAAATATCGCGTTGTAAATTGTCGTCGCTATCGAATGCGCGAACAGAAGGCAAATACGTGCTATCAATTGTCGCCCGCCGCAACGCGCGGGTACCCCACTAGTATATATATATATATATATATATATATATATATATATATAGGGTGAGGTTCATTGTAGACACTTTCGCATGTGAAATAGCTCTTTTTCACATTTGAAAGTTTCTAATTAATGAGAAACAAGAAAAAAAGAAAAAAGAAAATTAATCACAACCATTAGATCAAGAGATCTAATGGTGAAAAAGGGTGTCTACCTGTCTACACTTATGGGGGTGTCTACAATGAACTTTTCACTATATATATATATATATATATATATATATATATATATATATATATATATATCTATATGGAAAAGATAAATTGGAACCCACTTTGAGTTGGAGAATCGTTGGAACCCGGTCAAAAACGCAGTAAAAAAATGTTTTTTTTTCTGAATTTTTTTATGGTGGTTCTTTATGTTATAAACTACCCTTAAATGAAAAAAAATCAAAAAAAAACGCCTAGTAGATTTTCAGTTACGAAAAAAGTTACATCTGTAACTTTTATGCATATATTTACAGTTACGCAAAAGTTACATGTGTAACCTAGACATTTTTGATATTTTTTTAAAAAAAAATCTAGTAGGCGGTTTTTTGATTTTTTTTTCATTTAAGAGTAGTTTATAACATAAAGAACCACCATAAAAAAATTAAGAGAAAAAAACATTTTTTTAACCGCGTTTTTGACCGGGTTCCAACGATTCTCCAACTCAAAGTGGGTTCCAAAATATCCCAACCCTATATATATATATATATATATATATCTACTACCTTATAATGCATATTCTATCCAAGTGGTTGAAAATTAAGATGTACAACTTATTTATGCATAAGTTACAAGTGAAAATTAAGAGGTACAATATTCAAGGCTACATGTACAAGTTGGAAAATGCAGACAAACCCTAATTCCTGTACAACTTTATTAAGCTCGCGGTACAAGTGCTATGTGCCCGTGGAGGGTCTTTTGAAGGGTGCGGAAGAAGAAAACAATTGATCTTTACACAACGCCTAATTCCGGTAGGATTGCAGACTCCTTTCTTCCCTTTCTTTTACACAGACACCGCTCCTTCCCTTAAACTTCACCTTTTCTCTCATTCAAACTTCAATCAGAGAGAAGCCAGACAACAGACAACCCTTTTTGATCTTGAGAAAGCCAGAATCGTCCTTTTTGATTCAGACGAAAATTTGAAATTCAAATCCTCTTCATATCTACCCTCTCTTCATCTTCCGTTGATTCAAATCTACCCTCTCTTCATTCCGTTTTTACTGATTTCATCAATCTCACAGATCTCAGAGGTAAATCGTTCAATTAGGCCTTGGCGAAGCGTTTCAACGGGAACTTGGAAAGTTGCAGATCCGGGTATGTGAAGATGGTTGTTAATTCTCTGTTTGGTTAAAGGATGTAGATCGTTTGTTCGGACAATCGTGAGCTTACTGCTGCTTTTTTTTTCTTTTCTTTTCAGGTTCGGTATGTGAAGATGGTTGTTTTTCCTCTTTGATCTAGGTATGATTTCCCGTTTTTAGTTACTGCATTTTTTTTGTTGTTATTATGGCTTTGAGTTTGAGCAGTTTTTGTTATGGTTTTCTTGAGGTTAGATACCGTCTTCTTTTTTATATATATTTTTAGTACTATATATGATTATGATTACACAAATGACATGGAATGCTCACACTTCTTATAATAATTCCTTCCATATCAACACGCCATGGAACCTAATATTCGATAATAAGAGGATATATGTTTATATGAGGTTACTAATTTTGTTAACACAATGAAATTGTTGCATACGGATGTTATTCATGAGCAAATTCTGATGGAATTTAAATGTTAGTTGTCAACATCCTAAGAATTAAGATCTAGAGCATTTGTTACTGTTAATATTTGAATGATTCATTTTCTTTGATTTTTTGTTTGTGTCTTTGCAGATTGGACTTTTATTCTTCCTCCATAAGGAGCCTAAGGTTGGGTTATGAGTACTTCAGGTATGTTGCTTAGCTACTTCACTTCTTTGCAATTTTTAATTAAGGAATTTGTTTCCTTATCATAAAGAGGCAAGTTTATTTCTAATTTGGCACCTCTACCAATGGGAAGGGCGCTTGGTGCTACTCAAACTGAAACAGAACTCAGAGGAAGTAATAAGTGTAGAACAACAGAGAAACAGCAAAAGGTATCATAGTTTAGTATTTGTAAAAAAGTAGATAATATATTTCGGTTATGGGTCAAGTTAATGCAAAAAAAGTAGATAATATATAAACGGTTCTGATATATATAAACGGTTCTGATAATATATAAAAGGTTTTGAAAATATGAAGGTAGAAGATTTCAAATCTATTATTAACATGGGTCAAGTTGGTCAAAACTTAATATTTTAGGTGTTTTTTTACTCAAACTTGTTTAGGTGTTTTCAAATCTATTATTAACATGGGTAAAGTTGGTCAAAACTTGATATTTTAGGTGTTTTTGCACTAAAACTTGTTTAGGTGTTTTCAAATCTATTATTAACATGAGTTAAGTTTGAAAAAAGTGAAGATAGATACATAATATTAATGATATGATTAACATGCAGGACCTGTTTAGGTGTTTTCTTACTCAATCTTGAGTCCAAGTCATGCTTAGTTAAGATTTTTGACCATTTTGTGTTGCCTACTATGAAGGCTGATGTTAATGATTATTTTGATGGGCAGGTCAATGCTGATGACTCTAGGGATGAACTGGTGAAATAGAAATAATATGATTTATGTAGCCTTGAACTTGAGATGTATTACCAAACCAGTTCTAAGAACTCCTGACCCATTAGAGGGCTGCAAAAAGTTAGCCTTTAACTTGAGATGTATTAACTTGATTCAATTGTTAATATGGGTAGTAAATAGGTTTAAAGTCAATTTAAGAGGCACACTTACACAAATCTAAATGAATAAAAAATTGGGATTGCTATTTGACAGATTGGGATTGCTATTTGAAGTCAATTTAATATGAGCAGTAAATAGGTTTAAAGTCAATTATTACAGGACTCAATTGTTAATATGGGCAGTACCAGAACCAACTTGTTAATATGGGCAGTCAAATATAGATGAATGCACGAACAAGCTTTTTGTTGCCTTGGTTTGAACTTATCCTTCTAACCATATTAGAACCAAATTAGTTTTAATCAGTCACTCTACTAAGTGTTTGCTGTTATATTTTTCCTCATTATTTAATATTGATAGTTTACTCATTAATTTTCCCCCATTACTTTATATTGATAGTTTGCCTCATTAATTCCTGTTAATAATGCAAATTCTACAAGATGAACAAGCAATTATTTCCTTTATACTCCATTGGTATGCATTTAAATGGCACATGTTTATCTCAAATAGAATAATTGATTGTATTTTACATTGTATTTACCAAAGATAGTGTGTAGAATATCCTATTCCATATCTTAGCGGTTCAACCATTTGGTGTGCCTCAAGAATAGAGACGATGTGAATTGTTTTGTTAGTAGGATAATGGAGCTGAAAGATTCCTCCTGTATGTACAACAACACACTCAATTTGAGAGAAATCCAATCTTTTTATTTCTGACTCTTTTTTACCATACAAATTTTGTAGAGATATGGGTTATGATGATATCAAAGTAAATTTAATTTGGCGACCAGATTTCGCTTCGGCTGTAGAGAGAGACGATTCAAACAAGAAGCAGAAGAAAAGTGATGGAACTGCTTCTTCTTCTAAAGACATCATCATAACCATGGCTATGGCAGAACATGATTGAAAATCTACAATTGGCACAATCTTGCGAAAAACCGGAAGCCGGATGCTGACAGTTGTGAAAGATCCATAAATAAATCACCAGCAGCTTTCTGTTATCACCTTATTATTGATCTCATCAACACTGTAAGTCACATAGTGTGTTTAATTTTAATTTATATACAAAAGATTGTATTACAATGTTATCTTTAGGCTGATTCAATTAAGACTTTTGGCCCCTCTGGTCTGAAATTTGTGCTTGTGCCAAAGCAAATTAAGTCATATTTGCTAGGGATATTCGCAGTTTGGTTTGGTTGGTTTTGACATAATTTATAGGTTGGCTCACGGTTTATGGTTTTGTATTAATGTAAACCAAACTAACTGATGGTTTGGCAATTTGGTTTTAACAGTGTGGGACGTTTATTGTTTTAAATTTTCCTTTACTATTTTTTAAATGTTTAGTTATGAATAGAAATATCTGATCCTTAAGCAGTTTGAAGTTCCTTAATTAAGGTTTTTTATTTATAAGCCTAACTTTTCTAAGCTTTTTTGTGTTCAAATAACTCAAGTTCTTTTGCTTGTCTTTTGCAGGTACAGATTTGAAAGAATCAAGATAGGTTTATGATGCTGCCAAGATGCAATTTTGTGGTCAAATAGCTATAGATCTGTGGGTGTTTACCTTAAGGTATTTTCTGATTCTCAATGGTCACTATTCAGGTACTTTTTATCACATCAGATCTGTGTTTAGTTTGTGTTCTGCAGCTCGTCGATTGGCTGGGTGTGCAATTGTTTGATGATTTGTAGATTTTCATATATGAATGTTTGTTCGTTGTAAATTTGTAGAAACTACCACATGCCACTGATTCATCAGCTACAAGTAAGTCAGCTTGTACAACTTGAATACCCAAAGGTTCATCAACTGTAATAGAGCCATCTTCTATATGTATAAAGAAAGAGTAGCAAGAGGGCTGGAGTTCAAGTTATGCATGTAGATAGGCAAAGGGTTTTGGGTGAAACAGTTTTGGCAATAAAATAAATGTTGCAGCTTTATTTTAACAATTGAAAGTACATAGTCATGGAAAAGGTTGGGAAGCAAGGGATCTTTTCCTTTGGTTGCTTTAGGACTTTTGGCAATAAGGAATGCTGCAGCCTTATTAAAATGCAGGGGGTTACCTTTTTGATAAACAAAGGGTGGATCTTCATGGAATAGGATGGGAAACAACGGACTTTTTCCTTGGGTAGGGGCTGGACTTACGTTGAACAAAGGCTAGAGGAAGGCATTCATAGGAAAGTGGGTGGGGAAGTGGAGATTTTAAAACAAACAAGGCAAAAACAAGAAAAGGAAGTCAACAAACCACAATTCGGACGGATGTGCATGGAGTTTCTCCTTTTTTTTGTTTTTTTTTAAGTTGTATTCTTTTATTTTTACTCTTCATGTTTTTACTTCTTGGTTTATGCTTCGGTCTGGATGTTTGACTCTGTTGTATTTTTTTTGTTCTAGCCTCTCACTAGGTTTTTATTAATTTGAAAGCCGTTACAAAAAAAAAAACTTTGAGTATATAGATCAGCATATAGCTTATTATCAATAATTCAATATGCTTTAGTCAAATGAAACTATCATGACCGCTAGAAAAACAAGCAATAAACTAATACACATTTGAACTCATTGAAATCACAATAAGCATCTTATCTCAAATATCATATAAGATTTTTTTTTATAAGTTGAAAAAAGAATATAACCTAAATGTCGTTTTGTTGATCTGCTTATCCTTCAACAGGGGTTTATTTATTATGAAATAATATAAATAGTCATTTGACAAAGGTTTGTGTTATGAAATTGAATAGTTCATTTACCATGGATTGCGTAGAACTGCTGGTTGCATAAAAGCTGCTGTTAAATTTCCATGGCAAAGAAGTGGGTTCAACAACTATTAAGCGGTTATAATGCTAAGATTATTAATATAAATTGGTTATCAAAATGTTCTTTAAAATCTTACAAGTTTGACTATATATAGTATATATAGAAATATAATCTCTCACTTTTCTATTTTCAATCTAAAAGAATTTAACTGAGAGTTTATGGTATGATAAATATAGTTGTTTAACTTTATGTTTTTGGGTCGTTAAGCGTTTTTTAATTTCCATTTATAAGTGTCGTTCTAAAAGGGTTTTGTTTGTTTCCGTTAGTTCCATCAATCAAAACTCTTACCCATGACATGAGATGTGAAAACAAGTACCGTGTTGGTTGATTATTGTCGCCGCATCGCGTAGGTTTCCCCATATGTCATTAGTCTTGTTTGTCGTATACACTAAATACGCATGTGTCGCATTATAAACTGTCGTCTCATCATATCGTGCTAACAGAAACAAATATCGCGTTGTAAATTGTCGTCACTATCGAATGCGCGAACAGAAGGCAAATACGTGCTATCAATTGTCGCCCGCCGCAACGCGCGGGTACCCCACTAGTATATATATATATATATATATATATATATGGTAAGGATCCTGCGAAAACTCTTTTTTTTTTTGCGAAAACCTAAAAACTAACACTAAAACCTTCATAACTTTTACATACGTTAATATTTTTCTATGAAACTTGCACCAAAAATCTTAAAATTCTATTGTCTTTGATTCTGGAAAAGAAATTGATATTTCGGAGAAAAAAATATTAGTGCACATGTGCACCATTTTCATTAGTACTACACAAATGAGAATTGTCACGCGAAAACATATTGTTTAGGTTAAAAACATGTAAAAAAACTAAAATATTCATAGAACTAATGATAATTTTACATATGCACTATAACTATTAGTTATAGTGCACATGTGTAGCATAAAATTTAAAAAAAATTAAAACGTTAAATATATTTTCAGAGTTAAAGATAACACAATTATAAGATTTATGGTGCAATTTCTCTTTTAAAATATTAATGTATACGACACGTATAAAGTGCTTTATTATTAGTATACATATGCAATAATAAAAAACCACGAAAAACTAACAAAATTATAACGTATTTGATGCGATTTTTCTAAAAAAAAACATTAACGCATACTATATGTATGAGTTTTATTATTAGTGCACATGTGCACTAATAAAAAAACGACGAGACGTTAAAGTTTTTTTAAAATTTTTTTCAGAATTAAAGAACTCATAATTCTAAGGTTTTTGGTGCAATTTTTTTTAAAAAATATGATCGTATGAAAAAGTTATGAAGGTTTTAGTATTAGGTTTTAGGTTTTCGCAAAAAGATGTGGTTTTTACATGATCCTTACCATATATATATATATATATATATATATATATATATATATATATAGGTAAAAGATCTGTGTAGACCCCTTATTTTTTGTAAACCACGTAGACCCCTTATAAAACTCATTAAAACTCACTAAAAATAAAACTCAGTTTTGTTAATTTAGTTTTTTTTATTTGCGATAAGCTTTTAAGAACAAAAAAGACAATTAAAAAAAAGAAAAACGAAAAAACATTAAAAATTGAACATTTTAAGACAATGAGTTTTAAAAATCAATGAGTTTAAAACTCAATAAACTCAATAAAACTCAGTGTTGCGTTTAAAACTCATTATTTTAAAACTCATTGTCTTAAAATGTTCGTTTTTTTAATGTTTTTTGTTTTTTTTAATTAATTAATTAATTTATTTGGTTCTTAAAAGTTTATCGTGATAAAAGAAGGAAAATTGGATTTAAATAATCTCAACTTTTACCTGTTGGCCGGCAATAATCTCACGTTTAAAAATCCTCTCCACCGGTCCCAACTTTCATCCAATTTTTTTATCAATGGACCCGTCGTTAACTTTTTTAACACCGTTAAATGTACGCTGACGTGGCATGCTGACATATATAATATTTTTTTTATTTTTTTTATTCTATAATCCATGTCATATTAGATATTAAAATCATCTTTTTATTTAATTTTTCAATTAAAAAAATCGACGAGCAATTCTAAATGAAACGAACGACACTGCAAGCTCTCATCTATACCTCGCCTCCGGTCAACAGTGGCGACGGAAGAATGCGCCGGCTGCCGGCGCCGGAATTCAAGATCGAGAGGATATATTGGCCGGTCACTGCTCGCCATGTCATGAATTCAAATCCCGAACGCTAAGTCGCGATTGTCGTCACGTTGCAGTGGGCGAGATCTGGAGACGGATCGCCGGTGATGCGGCTGAAGCTTCTCCGGCCAAATGATTTGTTGGTTACTGGTAAAGTTTACTGTCTCATCTGCAGGGGGCGAGATCTGGAGACGGATCACCAGAGATGGGTTTGGGTGTTGCCGAGGTTTGGACGGAAAGGGAGGAGGACTCGGTTTCATCGTTGGAAGAGGAGGAAGAGGGTGAAGGTCGCCGAGGGTTGCCGCAGCTGCGACTGGTTTCGGAGGAAGGGGTTGGGTTCGTCGAAAAAACGAAGGGAGGTCGTCGGAGGGGTGCTGGCTTCGATCGAAGATGAAGGAGACGAGAGGGAGTGGGTTGTTGCTGTCGGGTGGAGGGAGCTGGGTTGCCGTGAACGACGGGGAAGAAGAAGGGTCGGAGCTGCAGTCATGGGTCGCCGGTGTACGGCCGGAGGAGCCCACGACGGTGTACGGCCGGAGGAAGAGGCTCGCCGCTGTTTCCTTTCTCTCTCTCTCTCTTTCCTTATTTTCTTTAATTGTTGTTTGTCAGTTTGTGAGTGAATGTAAAGTACATAAGTTTCTTTTTATCTTACTGATTTGTTAAATTTGTTGTAGATATATAGTGAAAGAGTTTGCAGCTAAAGAATGTGTGAAATTGGAGAAGTTGTTGAAGGTAAGAGGAGTGCCGGTGCTGGAGACGAAAGGCTTGTCGGTACTTATCGATTTTTTTTTATTAAAAAATAAATATAAAGGTGATTTGTAATATGACATTGATTAAAGAATTAAAAAAATAAAAAAAAATATTACACGTCAGCATGCCATGTCAGCATCCATTTAACGGTGTTAAAAAAGTTAACGGCGGGTCCATTAAAAAAAATTAGATGAAAGTTGAGACTGGTGGAGATGATTTTTAAACGTGGATTATTGCCGGCCAATAGGTAAAAGTTTGGAATTATTTAGATCCAATTTTCCTAAAAAAAAACCAAATTTACAACAGTGAGTTTTATTTTTATTGAGTTTTATAGGGGTCTACGAGGTCTACAAAATTTAAGGGGTCTACACGGAACCCTTCCCTATATATATATATATATATATATATATATATATATATATATATATATATATATAGGGAAAGAGTAAATTGGAAAACATGTTGAGTTGAGGAATCTTTGGAACCCCACTTTTAAACCCTTGATCATCTTCATCCTATGGTTCACCTTTATTCTATCTTTTCTATTTATTTTATACCACATAAAGTTATGACATATATGCTAGAAGGGTAAAAAGGTAATGTTATCATCCACTTTTTTATTATTTCTCACACTTGTCAGTGTACAACCTACTATTCTTCTCCATTTCTTTTAATCATTCAAATTTTTTATCAGATTCTCATTCATCTTCAACTCAATCTTCTCTCTAAAAGTCTAGATAAACTATGATCTCCATCATGAAATCCCCCAAAGTCGAAGAAAACCTATAATCACCTAGCATCACCGTCACTATATCGGAGAAACCCCAACCCCGAAAACCTCTGCTGCATCTCCGGAAAACCCTAGATCTGACCTCGCCGAAAAACCCTAGATCTGACCTCGCCGGAGAAACCAAATCAAGAGAGGCAGCAGCAGGAGGAGGATCGACAAGAATTACTCGTGTATGGACTACTGTTGCTGGTTGATCGGATGCATCTGCACCGTGTGGTGGCTGTTGTTGTTCCTATACAACACTGTTTCGAAATACCTACCTGAGCCCGTTCCAGCCAGAGATCCATCAATGCTCACAGATCCGTCGATACTTCTTCCTTACTGTTATTTTTGGCACATGTACTAACCGCCGCCGAAAGATAAAACTCACAACTATCAGGTATGTACCCAGTGGATTTCATGTCGGCGGCTAATCGTTTAAAATGTTGCTTTGACTTTGATTGTAAAAGGAAATGGGTTCACACTTTTAATTTCTAAAAGGAAATCGAAATGAACTGGTTCAAATTGGTGCCGTTTTTTCAGCCGTAAATGTTACAGAGGTTTCATTTTTATACAGGTAATCTTTTATGTGTTCATTTACACTGTATTCTTAAGTTTAATTTATAAAGGAAAAGAAAGTAAGTGAAAGAAAAATCATAAAAAGTGGGTTCTTGATTTTTTTTATTAAAAAGAAAAGAAAAGATTGGAAAAGAAGTGGATGGGACTTCTAACCCATTTTTCCATTAAAATCTTCCGCCCAATTTAGGCCTGATTGCAAAGGAAAGCAAATAGTACATGTTATGTAATTACTAATATATCCTTTATTCCTTATATAATAATTTTTTTCTTCCCTTCATAAAGGGTATAATTGTCAAGTTATCAATTTTCCTTTCTTTTCTATCCAACTCAAGAACATAAATATGTTATATTTTCCCTTCCTTTCCTTTCATTCCTATAAAACTCAAGAAGACAAGACATATAATATTTTCTAATCTTTTTCTTTCTTTTCTTTTTATTTCACTTCTCTTCTTTTCTATTCTCTTCAAAATAAACTCGAGAATAGAGCATTAGCGTTTTATGTGACAGCTAATACTATAGCTACTTTGCCTTGGAGTGTTTTATCTGTCGTTTATGCCCCCTAGCTTAAATAGCTTTTTTTATAGATAAGATTACTTTGTTGAGTTGTTCTACGAATTTGATGTCCTAAAAAAAATGTATTTAAGTTTACAAGTCTGTATTATTTGACCAGTACTTTGAGGTGTTAAAAAATTTGCCTTTTTGTTGGTTTGATGATTCTTTCTTGGTTTGCACAGTATTAAAACTCCCCTTTAAAGCTTATTATGTTCAATTTTCTTATATACCTTTTGAAATTTTGTTTTATATACTTTTCACATGTTTACTATTGCTATAGCAGTCATATAAACTCATAGGTAGTATTTACCCGTATCTATCTTGGAGAAACATGGACAATAGAACATTCCTAACCTCTTGGAGAAACAGGGCCATAAGTTTAAAACTTAATTGTTTGTTTAATTTCAATATTTAATGAAATTTTGTTAAAATGTTACTTATTTTTGTATTTCTTTTTAAACGTCAACCGTACATTCACGAGTATTAAAGACTAGTATTAGCAATATACACATTTATGTAATTTTAATTTTTATAATATATATGAATGATATTATCCGGTTCTTAAATCCAGTTCAACTGGTCAGACCGGTCCGACCACCGAACCGGTAAGTCAACTGGTTCGTTGTCCGGTCCCACTAAAGTTTTTAATCAGAAGGTTATTTAAGTGAAAAAAAAACTTAAATGTTACATACGTAACTTTTTTGATGTGTATGCCCCACTTGTTTGATATTGTTGTAACTTGTTTGATAATGGTATATATGTAACTTTTTTGATGTTAAATATGTAACTTTTTTGATTTTTTTTATCTATATATCATGTGTTAAATGTATATATATCAATTAAACTTGTTTCTTGATTTTTTTACTAATAAAAGATCCTAAAAAAATGCTAAAGTGTCTTAATGATATGTTGAATATTGTTCATATACAAGTTACATATGTAACTTGTTTGATAATAGTACATATGTAACTTTTTTTTATGTTGAATATGTAACTTGTTTGATGTTTTTTTCATTTATTTTTGTTTATATACCATGTGGTAAATGCATATATCAATTAAACTTGTTTCTTCATTTTTTTCTATTAAAAGTTTCTTAAAAATAAATACTAAAGTGTCTAATGGACATGTTTAATATTGTTCATACAAGTTACATATGTAAAGTTACATGTGTAACTTGTTTGATAATGGTACATATGTAACTTTTTTTGATGTTAAATGTGTAACTTGTTTGATGTTTTCTTTATTTATATACAATGTGTTAAATGTATATATCAATTAAACTTGTTTCTTGATTTTTTTTTTGCTAAAGTGTCTAATGAATATGTTTAATATTGTTCATACAAGTTACATATGTAACTTGTTTGATAATGCTACATATGTAACTTTTTTGATGTTGAATATGTAACTTGTTTTGATATTAAATATGTACTAGTCACACCCCCCAACTTCCACTAACGGAGTTTTATCGTGTGGGGTGTGAACTAGACCAGGACCCGAGTCATTAGTTACATCTAACATAAGTTAAGGGTTTAAAATGTAAATATATTTCCAAACGGGAAATATCAAACAGAGTTCAAAGTTTAGCGGAAGCACGTAAAAGTCAAGTTGCGCAAGCAAGCGCCCGATAAGTAAATACCAGTTCAGGTTGAAAATATTTAAAAACAAATTCCTAAAATAAAAGGTTTTAGCCAACGTACGTGCCCAAAAATCAGATTCTCCTAGCGTCCTGCAAAGCATGCATAAGAGCAAGTGTCAACTAATGTTGGTGAGTACACATAAGCACATAAGTATATCTAGTATAAGTATGCAGTACGAATACAACAGTCTTTATTCGTATGTAAGTATGTATATTACAAGTACAATCCATATCATAGGTAGCGAGCCTAAGTTCATGTCACTAAAACGTTCGCAACCGAAGCTGACCAATTAGTTGTAGGAATAATTCCTTACGTGGTTTGCCTTCCCCGTGTCTACTCGATCACGGTAAGTTAGGCTGACATTGTCCTCAGTCCGATCGCCAGTCGGGTGGTGCATCTCGTGCCCGCTGAGTGGGGTTTGTCAGACCCCAGTAGTACTACCCAATATCCCCTCGCTATATGCTATTAACGGTTCGATAAGTAAGGACTTGAAAGATAAAGCATTTTACGTGAACATGTGATATATACTGGATTTCTACTTTAATCATACATAAACGTTGATGTGTTATCACCCTAACCCGGGTGTAACGTGTTTGCGTGTGTTATCGTCCAAAACCGGACGCAACGTAAAAGGTTGTGTAACTCACCTTAGGGTGCGCTGCTACAATTTAGTAAGACTTCGAGTCTTGCATAGTTTACCGAGCAGCTAACGAATTTACATACGTAAGTGTGTGTTCGAACATGTATAACATAGCCTAGACGACGGTATCATATCAAGTAATTCCAAATGTGACGTAGGTGACAATATCAATACGCGATAAAATAGTTTGTTCGAAAGCAGTCAAAAATAATATTTAATCGAGGACACGAAGATTTACAAAAATCAATGTGCGTATGTTTTGTTCTCCAAATAATAAATGTAGAGACGATCGGGTAAACGTATATGTGTTCTTAAATTTATATATAAATACATGAACATAATCATATGTGTGAAAAATAAAACGTCCCATATATATATATATATATATATATATATATATATATATATATATATATTGTCGTGACAAGTTTTTAAGAGTTTAAAGTAAAGTCTTTAAAACGTTCGCATGAATATAAGTACATGGAAATAAATCAAATATATCTATTTTTCTATGTTTAAAACTATTTTTTATTAATATTAAAGAGACCATAAAATTTTAATTCATTTAAATTTTAATGTTTTCACAATATAAAAGTTCAACGAGAACCCTAACGAGGTCTATGAAAACTTCACGGGACGAGGTTTAATAGTCGTTTACTAGTGAGTTTAAGTTTTGGACCAAATAATGCTTAAAATCATTAAAAAAAACAACAAGAGGAATAGGGGTCACGGGACTCGAACCCGTGACCTGAGAGTTGTAACATGGCGCCCTAACCATTAGGCTGAAGCTTGTTTTGTTAACAGAATCGGAACCTACTTATCTTATTCAAGCAGATTGAGAGAAATCCGGATTAGAAAGAAAAAGAATAAAGGATATGGGGACAGGGAGGTTCGAACCCGAGACCTCTTGGTCTCGAGCAAAGGAACTAACCAGCTGGGCTATAGGTGCGTTTCTTGCTTTAAGCCAACACAGTGTATATATATATATATATCTTTTCGTCTGGTCGCCCCTTTCTTCCCCAAAATTCCGGTGGCTGGAGTTTTATTTCGGTCACAGGAAAATCGCGAAACCTAAACCAATGTGTAGGTAAATATGCGACTAACACCAAGAAGTGATTACCTCGAATCGGAGATGAGTTTTGACACGTTTTTGAAGCCGAAACGTAACCGAAAACCTCGACCTGGACCTCCTAACGGTGCTCCATTCCCAAATCCGTTGCTACCGGGTTGCTTAGCAGAGGACGGCGACCACAAAGATGTGAGAATAGTGGTGAAACAGTGTTCGGTTGGCCGGAATTTATGAGTTCGCCGGAAAACCTTTTTGTATAAAAAAAACAGAAGAAACCGAGAGAGGTTGGAAGTTTGATGGTACGCCAAATGTGCCAAATGATTGAAGAGAAAACAATAGATTGATGGATCGAAATTGGCTAATTGATTGAGGATTGTAACCGGCAATTCTTTATTACGCATTGATCGCAAAAGGGTTACCGAATGTTGAACATCGACGCTGCAATAAAACCTTTCAAACTGAATTTAGTGAAATTGCACCAATGGTCCCTCAACATTAAACATTATAAGTTATAAGGTTTGGATAATTACACAACAGGTCCTTCCAGGTTTACTATATATAATACAAGTTTAGAAAATTACAAGTTGGGTCCCTCAACGTTTGAAAATATTAACGAACTCACTAACGGAGTTAATAGAGGTAACTTGACAATGATTATTCGAGTGTACGTTGAAACGTATTTGACAAGCGAAGTTTTATAAAAATATAGCTCAGATATATTTCACATAAAATCATAGTTATAACTCATAACTAATATTTTTTAGATTTCTATAAAATCATAGAAATGTCTCGAACGATTATGCGACACACCGTCACATAAAATCATAAAACGACATGTGTATATATATAGATATACATATATGCCATGTGATAATGAATGTAATTGCCACATAAAATGTTAAAACATTTTCGTGAAATCATAGAATATAATTTACATAAAATTATAAATTATACTTATTCAAGTAAATTAACCGACGTCTAGACTCATGTGCAAAGCTCGTGTAACTATTCTAGTTAACTGAGGTAACGGACGTTATCGAAATATAACACAAATTATTAACGGGGTTAACCTGGGAAATTGCCGGTTGTCACATCATCCCCTTGTTAAGGAATTTTCGTTCCGAAAATTGCCTTAAGTTGCTACGGTTTCGGTGAAAGGAAAAGAAAAATTTTAGGGTTGCTACATGTACCTTGTTTGATGTAAAGTGTCAGTATTAATATAGTTATAAGACATGGATGTTACATCTAAAAGATATTAAAATGTCTTTTGAGATAACCACTTACATGACATCATAAGTAGTGTAACAGAATACCACATCTGTAACTTTTTTGATAATGCTACATATATAACTTTTTTGATAATGCTACATATGTAACTTGTCTGATATTATATATGTAACTTGTTTGATGTTTTTTACTTTTATCTATATACCATATGTTAAAACTAATGAATTATATTTTTTCTTCATATTCTTCTTGTGTCAAATATGAAGATAATTATCAAGAATGGAAGCATAAATAGTTTGTTATCCTGTTATATTTTTTTTTTGTCAGCTTTTCTATTTTTTATGATTTTTTATAAATATTTTAGTTCGTATGAAATATTTGTTATATTTAGTGTTAGTTGTAATGTTTCCTTATATTAATTAGATATATATATATATATCAATTTCTTCTTTACACCGGACCAAAAAAAGTTACGTATGTAACATTTCTCATCTGAGAAAATAATTACACTTGTACCTTGAAAATTGTCATTTTTTTTACACCAGCCTAGATAAGTTACATATGTAACATTTCGTATCTGAGAAAATAATTACAAACCTACCGTGAAAAAACATTTTTATAAGTATTATTAATAAAGTTTAATATGTTTTTAAATGTTTAAGCATTTTTTATTAAAAAAGTTTTTAAGGAAATCGATGTTAAAAAAATATTTAAAAACATTTTTAAATAATAGATTTTTTTAAATAAACTTAAAAAAAATAAAAGTAAAAAATCCGGATAGATAAAAAAGAGAAGAAAAAGAAAAGAAGAAAGTAAGAGAGAGGAGAGAGGAAAGAAGAAAGAGAAACCATAGTAAATGTCTTATATACCCTTTTGGGTATAAGACCAAATATAGTAAAATAGATGATGTGGATGATTGAGAGTCACCATTTGAGTTTCAAAGTTTCCTCAACTCATCGAGGTTTCCAATATACCCCCTATATATATATATATATATATATAGGGGTCGGATCAAATGCGGCAGGGGCATTTGCCTAAGTCCGGTGCGGCTAAATCTGGATCACTAGATCAATTTGATGGATGGATAAGATTAAAAGAGATGAGAGAGAAGGAGTGGAGGAATCTTAAAGCTGGAAGGGTAAATGTGGAAAACAATATTTATTCAAGTTCCCCCTCAATTTTTAAACGACCATAACTTTTTCATACGACGTTATTTTTGAAAACGAATTTCACCATATTTCTAGTCGTGATTTTGTCTTTAATTTGAGACTAGGTTTGCTTGATTTGGAGAAAAAAAAATTTCACGTTTTTTACGACGCTGGTCTGTGCTGGCTGTGCTGGTCTGTGCTGGCTGTGCTGGTGGAATTGTGCTGGCTGTGCTGGTGGAATTGTGCTCTTGTGCTAGTAGACTGGTCTTTCAGCGCTGGTCTATGCTGGTATGTGTTGTGTTATGCTGGTGTACAATGTCAATGTTTTTTTTTAAAATTAAAAAAAAAGATGTCTACGCTTCGAATTAAAATCTGAAAATTTTTAGGACCCTAAATCGCAGCTAGTACTACCCAAAAATTAAAAAAAAAAAAAACTAGAAAAAACCTGGTTAAAACGTCAAAAAAAAAAGTTTCTTCAAATCGAGCAAACCTAGTCTCAAATTAAAGATAAAATCACGACTAGAATTATGGTGAAATTCGTTTTCGAAAATAACGTCGTATGAAAAAGTTATGATCGTTTTAAAAACTGGGGGAATTTGAATAACTATCAAATATACCACATATGGGGAGAAATCTGGACATTCCTAATATGCCCCTGTGTGTACCGGATGTAGGCAACTTTGCCTGATGCACGGGAACCTTCCTCTCTCTCTCTCTCTCTCTCTCTCATATATATATATATATATAGAGGAGGAATATAATGAAAACCTTTTCGAGTTTGAAAAACCGTGAAAACTAGGCTAAAAAATTCGTTTTTTGTTCCGTTTTCTTTATGGTGACTCGATAAGTTAAAAAGACACCCTTTATGCAAAAAAAGTAAAAAAAAAAGCGCCTAGTAAATTTAAAAATAAAAAAAATTTATAATCGATGTTACATATGTAACAGGTAATGTTACATATGTAACATCGATTATAAAATATTTTTAAAAAAAATATATAATAGGCGGGTTTTTTTTTTACTTTTTTGCATAAAGGGGGTTTTTTTTTTAACTTAGAAGGTCACCATAAAAAAATCGAAACAAAAAACGAATTTTTTAGCTTGGTTTTCAAGGTTTTCCAAACTCGAAGAGCTTTTCATTTTATCCTCCCTCTCTCTCTCTCTCTCTATATATATATATATATATATATATATATATATATATATATATATAGGGTTAGGTTCAAATGAGAACTTTTTGTTTTGAGAACTTTTGAGAACTAACTCTCAACCACAAATTTCAGGGGGGACCACTAAAATTCATGGAATGGGGGGATACATGTAAATAAACTTGTGGCTCAAATTAGTTCTTTTTAGTTCTCAAGTCAAATTGGTTCTCA
>JBCNJP010000007.1:32056154-32175154 GCA_039602395.1 Deinandra increscens subsp. villosa | reverse complement strand
TTTTATTATCTTCAAACATTCTATCAAATTCGTTTTCATTTTCATCAATATTATTTTCCTCAACATTCAAGGTCTTCAACATTATTATCATTAATATTATTCTCATTATCATTACTTTCATCAACATTATTTTCATTAATATTATTGTCTTCCATATTTTTTTCATCAACATTTTCCCCACTAGTATTACCTTTATGTCTATAATATTTTTTATAAAGATCCTTTTAAAGATTGAGTAAGTTTTCTTGTTGTTTTTTACTTTTTCTAATTTGGGCACCAGATGGTTGTACACGAGGGACATGATACCAATGACAAAAATATATTTAAAAATAGAATAAATGGAACAATATCACCTGATGAGTGATGACTGATGTGATGTTGTGTTCTCTTCGAAAAATAATAAGATCGCCATTCGCAATTGATGCCCCCTTCCAATTTGATGCTCAGGGCTGTAGCCCATCTGGCCCATGGCGGCCCTGGATAAGAGCATATCCTCATCGGCTGTAACATGTAAACATTATCCTCAGCTACAAAACCAGTTACAACCTCTCTAAAGTTGCTCCTCCTTGATCTCCAGTTAACTATGTTTGTACAAAGTTCACTCGCTGAACTAGTACACAACCTAGATTCTCTTTGTAAGATAAGTTTTCCGTGAAGACGGAGTCGGTGATGAAAAGCGGAGCAAAGGACCACCACAAAGTCGGGTAATCAAATGCAACCCAACCTCAAATCACATAGAAAACATTGAAACTGTAGGAATTTCCATATCCATTTGAAGGTTTTAACATGTTAATTCACTACGTCATATTCACCTATGGCCACGGGAAAAAACCGTGACCAAAGGTGTTTGGTCACGTTTTTTTTCTTCTATTTCAATCGACACCAAAGGTCCCGTCACCTTTTGTATCATATGGCCACGTTACAATATCAGTGGCTGAATCCACCTAGAAGCGTGGCTAAAGGGTACCAATATTTGTTGTTGTAATCAAATAATTCTTTCGGAAAGCGTGGTCAAAGGGTCCCAACGGCCACATGTGTTTGTTTAACGTGGTCTTTGGTATTATATGGTCACGTATATTTGTGTTTTAGCCACATATGTTATAAAAAAAACATGGCCAAATGGGTTGCTGAAATTATAATTTTTGTCCCAATACGCGTGGCCAAAGGGTGGCAACGGCCACGTTAAAATATGAATAGCGTGGCCTTTGGTATAATATGGTCACGTATATTTGTGTTTTAGCCACATATGTTATAAAAAATGTGGCCAAATGGGTTGTTGAAATCATACATTTTGTCCCAATACACGTGGCCAAAGGGTGGAAACGGCCACGTTAAAATATAAATAGTGTGGCCTTTGGTATTATATGGTCACGTATATTTGTGTTTTAGCCACATATGTTATAAAAAAATGTGGCCAAATGGGTTGCTGAAATCATATGTTTTGTCCCAATACGCGTGGTCAAAGGGTGGCAACGGCCACATTAAAATATAAAAAGCGTAGCCTTTGGTATTATATGGTCACATTAATTTGTGTTTTAGCCACATATATTTGGAAAAAAAGTGGCCAAAGGGTAGTTGAAATCAGATAATTGTCTCAATACGCGTGGCCAAATGTTGGCAACGTCCACGTTAAAATATAAAAAGCGCGGCCTTTGGTATTATATGGTCACGTATATTTGTGTTTTAGCCACATATATTTGGAAAAAAAAAGTGACCAAAGGGTAGTTGAAATTAGATATTTTGTCCCAATACGCGTGGCTAAAGGGTGGCAACGGTCACGTTAAAATATAAAAAGTGTGGCCTTTGGTATTATATATATGGTCACATATATTTTCTTAATTATAATTAATTATACTGCATATTAATTAATATAGAGAACCCGTAAATCATGTTTTAATTAATAATTAAGGTACATACACTAATCAAATGTTGTTCAAGAAAATAACATACACTAATCAAAGTTTAATTTCCATAATAAATTAATTATAATTTCTTGTCCGTGCTCATCAGCTGCTTCTGCTGGATCGGTGTACTAAGTTTTCTGTTTATCGGATCTTGACTCAGCTGGTTTGGTGTTAAGTACACTTTCGACGTCTTTTTCCGTTCATTATTTACCTAGAAACATGACAAATAAAACCGATCAGATCGATATATATATATATAGTTAATTAATTAGCGGATACGAGTAATTAATGTGGTAATTACCTGTGGTTGTTCCAGTACTTTTTGAACCGTAGAATGATCAACCGGCTGTGGTTTATCTGATGTGTTATTAGAATGAAGGATCATTCGGTTCATTGGCCATGCAATAATATATTTATTTTTAACCTCCGAAAGCATTGTTTTATCATCTAATGAGAATGGTAAATATGTTGCACCCTTATTGACCTAGAAAAGCTGTAATTCTACGGCAACTAGGAGGTAATGGACTTCCATGAATCTTCTCATCTTTTTCTTTTGGTAGTAATTTTGTCATTCTCATGACGTTCAGTGACATCATAATAATAATAATAATAATTATAATAATAATAATAATAATAATAATAATAATAATAATAATAATTATTATTATTATTATTATAATAGCATATATATATATATTAACAATTAATTAATTAAAGTAAAAAATAGAATAAAAATTGTGGTATATACTAATATATATATACCTCTGGGATTACTGGCTGATCGATAGGAGCTGAAATGGCATCATAATTATTTGGTTTTTTCAACTGGTCAGTCTTCTTAGGAGGTACTTTATGAGCTGCAGGTTTTACTGATTTTGCATGTCTCTTATTGTTTTCCTAAATTGACACCATGTAATTAACTGATTAGTAACATATATATTAATTAACAATAACGTCAAAGCCATTTGTCAAATCCTTAATTATATATACCACTTCCTCATCTGATGCCCCAACTTCTGCTTCAGTACTTCTTTGTCTCTTTTTCCCCTAAAGACAACATGATGCAACATTTAATTAAATGATCATATAGCAATTAGTTATAAGGGAATTGAAGTACACAATTGTGTAAAATATATAGTTACCCTTACATTTTGCCCGGATGCTGTTGATGTAGATGGAGGAGTGTCTTGTGATTCGGTTGCAGAACAAACCTACAATTAAATTAAATATTTAACTAGCGAGCTAGTTTAATTATCTTATAAAATCAAATCATAACCGGCTAAACATTAATTAACTATCCCGATAACCATCCAGATGAAGTACAAACTTGTCATAGCCGGAACAGTTATTAATTATATTTCAAAAGAACTCTAACTATCCTGATGAACTTTAACTATCCGGATGAACTACAACCATCCGGATGAAGTACAAACTTATCTTAGCCAGAACAACTATTATTTATATTCCGGAAGAACTCTAATTATCCCGATGAACTGTAACTATCCGGATGAACTACAACCATCCGGATGAAGTGCAAACTTATCATAGTCGGAACAATTATTATTTATATTCCGGAAGAACTCTAACTATCCCGATGAACTGTAACTATTCGGATGAACTACAACTAGAGAAGCATGTTCATCCAGGTGAACAAGAATCTTCCGTATCAACTCAGTTTCAAAACTGTTTCAGATCTGTACCCTATCTTTTGACCTCTTAGATGAGTTTGATTGAAGAGACTGTTTCCCCGATGTATTGTGTGCAGAATTGACCATGTCCTACGTACAATTCAATAATTACCATTAATTAATTATAGGTATGCGTATATATATATATATATATATATATATATATATATATATAGAGAGAGAGAGAGAGAGAGAGAGAGAAAGGTTAGAATGAAAACCATCCCGAGTTGTGAAAACCACGAAAACTTTTTAAAATCGGGGTAAAAAATTGTTTTTTTTTCCAAATTTTTTTATGGTGGTTCTTTGAGTTACAGACTACCCTCGAGTGGAAAAAAATAAAAAAACCGCCGAGTAGTTTTTTAAAAAAAAAATATACAAAAACGTCATGTTACATATGTTACATTTTGCATTTTTACGTAACATAAAAATGTAACGAAAACTTTTTAAAATCGGGGTAAAATTTTATTTTTTTTCTTCAAATTTTTTTACAGTGGTTCTCTAGGTTATAGACTACACTCGAGTGGAAAAAAATAAAAAAAGCGCCGAGTAGTTTTTTTTTTTAATATAGAAAGACGTCATGTTACATATGTTACATTTTTATGTTACGTAAATATGCAAAATGTAACATACGTAACATGACGTTTTTGTATATTAAAAAAAAAAACTACTCGGCGGTTTTTTTATTTTTTTCCACTCGAGGGTAGTCTGTAGCATAGAGAACCACCATAAAAAAATTAAAAGAAAAAAAACAATTTTTAACCCCGATTTTAAAAAGTTTTCGTAGTTTTCACAACTCGGGGTGGTTTTCAAAGTAACCATCCCCTATATATATATATATATATATATATATATATACATATATATATATAGGGTTAGGTTCAAATGAGAACTTTTTATTTTGAGAACTTTTGAGAACTAAATCTCAACCACAAATTTCAGGGGGGGGGGGGGGGGACCACTACAATTCATGGGAGGGGGGATACATGTAATAAACATGTGGCTCAAATTAGTTCTTTTTAGTTCTCAAATCAAATTGGTTCTCAAATTATCCTCTCCCTATATATATATATATATATATATATATATATATATATATATATAGGATTAGGATCATTTGAGAACTTTTTATTATTGTGAGAACCATGAGAACACTTACTAGCCACACATTTGGAATCTAACCTATTTTATTTATTTTAATACAAAAGGGCAATTAATTCTTTAACCCATATAACTAAAAGACAAAACTCTTCTAAAATATTATTAACTATTAGAATACTCTAACTATTAATATCTAGATTAATAAAGATTAATTGTTTTAAATATTTTTAAATACTTTCCTTTATGTTTTTTATTACGTTTTTTTTAATATATTTTTTAAACTTATTTTTAATTTAAGAAGTAAAAAAAGTCATTAAAACGTAAAAAAATGATGAGTTTATAAAAAGTTTATAAAACTCATCATTTTTTACGTTTTAATGACTTTTTTTTACTTTTTTTATAAAACTATTTTTTTTACTTTATAAATATTTTTTTTAAAAAAAAATCTAGTTTTTTTTATTTACTATTTTATGTATTTAATATGATACATTTATTTTATTTTTCCTTACTTATTTTTTTATGTTTTTTGAATAACTTTTTTTTTACTTTTATTAAAAAAAGTTTATAAACTTTTTAATTATTTTTTTTACTATTTTAATTTATTTTTTAAAAACTTTTTATTAGTTTTTATTAATTTACATTTTACATTTTTTATTTAAACATTTTTTTAAAACTTTTTATTAACTTTTAATTTTTTACGTTTTAAATAACTTTTTTTACTTCTTAAATTATTTTTTTTAAAACCTTTTTACTAGTTTTTTTAATTTACTTTTTATGTTTTTAATGTAATATTTTTTTTTTTACTTTTTCTTACTTATTTTTATGTTTTTGAATAATTTTTTTTACTTTTGTTAAACATTTTTTAAAACTTTTTTTACTATTATAATTAATTTTTTTAAAACTTCTTAATTAGTGTTTTTAATTTACTTTTTATATTTTTTTAAAATATATTTTTTTACTTTTTTTTTATTTCTGTAAGTTTTTTTAAATGTTTATTTAAAAATAATAATAAATGTCTACATGCATGGAATATAGACATTAACAACCATGCAACATATGCCTACGAGGATGCGGCGATATGTAACATCTATGGAACAAGATTCATTTATGTTTTAACCATACGTGATTGTTCGATACGTGATTGTTCGATGAGATTGAACTTTTATTTTGCTTATTTTATACACCCTTTAATTTTGTATTCTTGGATTTTCTCATTACCAATCTTTTTTTCATATTATTCTTATGGACTCCTATGTGTAAGTACGTTTGCACCAATTTAACAACAACCTAAAGACCCTTTTATTAGTCAAAAAACCTATTTACATGTTTGTTACACCACGCTTCACGTTTGTAAGAACTCACTGCATTGGTGTAACAATAACCTGATACAAGTGTGTAACATTATATGCACATGCAACACACTAATATTTTACTACTTGTTAGTAAGTTTCTATAGTGAATAGGTAAATATATGTAACAAGATGCAACCATGTAACAAACACATACGAGCATGCAATATATTAACAATCATGTAATATATACCTACGAGCGTGCAGTGATATGTAACATATATGGAACACGATTCAATCATACTTTAACTATACCTGATAGTTCGTGAGATTGAACTTTTATTTTGCTTATTTTATACACCCTTTAATTTTGTATTCTTGGATTTCCTCATTACCAATCCTTTTTTCATATTTTTCTTATGGACTCCTATGTGTAAGTACGTTTGCACCAATTTAACAACAACCTAAAGACCCTTTTATTAGTGTAAAAACCTATTTACATGTTTGTTACACCACGCTTCACGTTTGTAAGAACTCACTGCATTGGTGTAACAATAACCTGATACAAGTTTGTAACATTATATGCACATGCAACACACTAATATTTTACTACTTGTTAGTAAGTTTCTATAGTGAATAGGTAAATATATGTAACAAGATGCAACCATGTAACAAATATATACGAGCATGCAATATATTAACAATCATGTAATATATACCTACGAGCGTGCAGTGATATGTAACATATATGGAACACGATTCAATCATACTTTAACTATACCTGATAGTTTGTGAGATTGAACTTTTATTTTGCTTATTTTATACACCCTTTAATTTTGTATTCTTGGATTTCCTCATTACCGATCCCTTTTTCATTTTTTTTCTTACTGACTCTTACGTGTAAGAACGTTTGCACCAGTTTAATAACAACCTACACCCTTTTATTAGTGTAAAAACATGTTTACATGTTTGTTACACATGCTTCAAGTATGTAAGAACTCGTTGCATTCATGTAGCAAGACCATGATACAAGTGTGTAACATTGTGTGCATTTATGTAGCAATAACCTAATACACCCTTTTATTAGTGTAGAAACATATATGTAACTGTTTGTTACCCACACGTAACTGTTCGTTGCATACATGTAACAACATGCATTCAAAAAGTTGATAATTTTGAGATCTTGTTGTTTATAATTTTGATATCCTTTTTTATGTTGTTTTTGGTTCTTGCAAAAAAAAAAAAAAAATTAGATCTTGGTATTGTTTTGGTGCTACTATTATCGTGGTTTAAGGTTTTGACAGGTGGTAACCTGTTACTACTAGTTGGTAATACTCTGTTATGAAAATGTAACGTATATGTAAGAAGGCGCAACTATGTAACAGATGCCTACGATCATGCAATCTAGACAACAACAACCATGTAACAGATGCCTACGAGCATGCAACCATGTAAATACTTGTTTACATTTTTGTTACACAATGCTTCAGGTTTGTAAGAACCAGCTACGTGGTTGTAGCAAGAAAATATGTTTGCGAAAAATATGTTTGGGCATTTACCTGATAGATAATGTGTTTATGGAAAATGAGAGAGAGAAAAATATGATATACTGATCAATGAGAAAGAAATTTAAATATTTATATTATTTTAACACTTTACATACGTGTAACTGTTCGTTACACATATGTATTTATTGGCTACACATATGTAATTGTTCGTTACCTACATGTAACAAAATACATTAAAAAAAACTACGGAAAAAATTTTTATATAAAAAAAATA
Source organism: Deinandra increscens subsp. villosa (assembly GCA_039602395.1). NCBI lineage: Eukaryota > Viridiplantae > Streptophyta > Magnoliopsida > Asterales > Asteraceae > Deinandra > Deinandra increscens. Next base: position 32,167,393 of record JBCNJP010000007.1, on the reverse strand, counting down.
ACGAGACTATAACCAAATTAAAGATAAAAAAACGTCCTATTTAATGGTGCAATTATTTTTATAAAATTATTATCGTATAAAAAGTTATTAACGATATAAAATGAAGGGGGGAAAGTAGATATTTATGTCACATCACCTTATCACTTCATCTCAATTTAAATATAAAATTACTTAAATGCCCTTTTTTATATATTTAATAGATTTTTAAATTTAAATTTAATTTAAATAAATTCAAATTAATATAGACCATTCATTTTAAAAGGTGGTTAAAATGTGTGGCTCATATCTGTTCTCGCGGTTCTCACAATATTTATTGGTTCTCAAAAGATCCTATCCCTATATATATATATATATATATATATATATATATATATATATATATATATATAGGAAGAGGATCATTTGAGAACCGATAATATTTGAGAACTAAAAGAACTAATTTGAGCCACAAGTTTATTTACATGTATCCCCCTCCCATTAATTGTAGTGGTCCCCCCCCTTGAAATTTGTGGTTGAGATTTAGTTCTCAAAACAAAAAGTTCTCATTTGAACCTAACCCTATATATATATATATATATATATATATATATATATATATATATATATATATATAGGTAAAAGATCCGTGTAGACCCCTTATTTTTTGTACACCCCGTAGACCCCTTATAAAACTCAATAAAACTCACTAAAAATAAAACTCAGTTTTGTTAGTTTAGTTTTTTTATTTGCGATAAGCTTTTAAGAACAAAAAAAGACAATTAAAAAAAGAAAAACGAAAAACATTAAAAATTGAACATTTTAAGACAATGAGTTTTAAAAATCAATGAGTTTAAAGTAAATAAATCAATAAAACTCAGTGTTGCGTTTAAAGTAACCATCCCCTATATATATATATATATATATATATATATATATATATATATATATATATATATATATATATATAACTTGTCCCTTACAGAATTTACAGCTTTATCTGGTCCACCAAGTTGTCGTTGATTAATCATTTGGTTGTTCATAAACGCCATCAATATCTCAATTTTTTCATTATGTTCTTTAACCTTAGAATTGAGGTGATCAACCTCTTTATCTTTTTTCACATGCACTTGTTTTTTGTTCTTGAGTTGTGCCTCAAGTTTTTTGATGCGCTCTTTTGATCGCCCTTTTCCAGCACCATGCTACCAATATTGATGGGAATTCACTCCATAACCCATACCTTTTACGAATCCACCCTTTCCTTGCCAAGGACCATTGTCAGGGCATCCGTTCCCGGTTCTGCAGTCAAGGATCCCGCTTTTATTTGTGTTTATTTCTTGGCCTGCGGTAATTAATATTTAGTTAATGTAATGAGGTGCTATTAATTTTTAACATGTAAATAGTTAGGTATATATATGTGACATCCGAGAAAGAAACTGATAATATGGATAAGTTAACTAAGTTGTACATTGACCGAATTGTGGCACGTCATGGAGTGCCTAAGACCATTATCTCTGATCGAGATCCTCGATTTACTTCCCGATTATGGCAATCTATGCAAGAAGCGCTGGGAACCAGGCTGGATATGAGTACAGCCTATCACCCGCAGACCGACGGTCAGACGGAACGAACTATTCAGACTCTAGAAGACATGCTCCGTGCTTGCGTTCTCGACTTTGGTAAAGACTGGGAGGCCCACCTTCCGTTGGTGGAGTTCTCCGACAACAACAGTTATCATTCAAGTATCGGTGCTGCACCTTTTGAAGCTCTTTACGGCAGAAAATGTAGATCGCCCGTGTGTTGGGCTGAAACGGGTGAGAAAGGACTCACTGGGCCAGAAATCATTCATGATACGACTGAACGGATCATTCAAATCAGAAAACGGATAGCCGCAGCACGTGACAGACAAAAGAGCTATGCCGACAAACGCCGTAAACCTTTGAAGTTTGAAGTAGGCGACAAGGTACTATTGAAGGTATCTCCCTGGAAAGGTGTGATACGCTTCAGAAAGCGTGGAAAGCTGAATCCTCGCTATATCGGTCCATTTGAAATTATCGGGGAAGTAGGCCCGGTGGCCTACCGATTACAACTCCCTGCAGAGCTCGATGGAGTTCACAACGTGTTTCACGTTTCGAACCTAAAGAAATGTCTGGCTGAAGACATCGAAATAATTCCTTTGGAGGAATTAGAAATTGATGAACATTTGAGATTTATTGAGCAACCAGTAGAAATCATGGGACGCGAGGAGAAAGCCCTCAAACGTAGCAAGATTCCGATCGTCAAGGTGCGATGGAACTCAAAGCGTGGACCTGAATATACTTGGGAACGAGAGGATCAGATGAAGAAAAAGTATCCTCACCTGTTCGAGCAAACGTTCACGGAAACTCAAGGTATGATTTAATTTTGGGGACCAAAATTCCTGTAACAGGAGGAGGATGTGACGACCCTAAAACTTTTGCTTTCTTTCCCCAGCAACGGCAGCTGATGCTGCGAACGCTACGGCACAAGAATAATTTTCGGGACGAAAATTCCAATTACAAGGGGATGATGTGACATCCGAGAATTTCAAGGTTTACTTCCGTTAGACAATTCCGTTAGTTACGTTATAAGTGTTAACTTAGTAACTAATGCTTAACTAGGCCGAATACGTCCACGACCTTTGGTTGATCACCGAACCCGCCCACATGTGCTATGTGTTCATTTATTGTTGTCATTTTGTGCAATGTGATTTAAACGCATGATTTAATATTATAAATAGCATGACAAATTGTAAATCCTTGATTATGTGACAAATTTGAATGTTTTAGGTTTCCAGCGAAACTACCGAGCGAAACTATAGTGTCGCCCGGTAGTTAGCTAAACTGCCTGATTTACTCATAATCAGAGCCAGTTTCGCCGGCCAGCGAAACTGCCAGCGAAACTAGCTCCTGATATAAAAGATCTTAATAAACCCTAGTTTCTACTATTTGCCTCTTTTACACAACAAACACACACACTCTTGCTCTCTCACGAATTCTGAAGGGATCCAACTATCATCAGACCATCTAGGAGACCTTACCAGCTAGCACATCATCATCATCATCAAACCTGTAAGATTCAAGAAACCCTAGTTTGTGCATGTTTTATGTATTTTCAATAAAGTATGATCAAACCTTCATGAAAGTTGTTATGCTTGTATTCTGGATGCTTAGGAATGCTAGATCTATCATAAAGTTGCAAACTTTACGTGCTAAATTCGCCCATGATAGAGATCTAGGTAGATCTAGGTCAAAATATGTGAAAATGGACTTTTTGGTGTTTTAGCTGAATTGATGAAGGAAATCCATGTTTGAGCTGTCGAAAATGATTGTTATGTGTTGGTAAATGATTATCCATGCTAGATGTTAACTTACATGAAGTTTAGAGGCCAGCAGATTGATTTTCAGACTTGAAAAGTGTATTTTTGCGACTAGCGAAACTGTATGATCATGTAGCGAAACTAAGTGTATCTTCATGTAGCGAAACTGTGTATAAATTCATGTAGCGAAACTGTCAGCGAAACTGTTAGTGTCGCCGTGATTGACCAAGCATGCTTGATCGAGCGAATCTACCGAGCGAAATTCCCTGAACGAAAGTTCAAACCAGTTTCGGGCGAAACTAGGCTAGCGAAACTGTGCCAACAGTTTCGAGCGAAACTAGCCTAGCGAAACTGTGTCATCGGGTATTGCCTAGCGAAAGTGCTGCCCGTGCACACAGCGAAACTGCCTAGCGAATCTATGCTAGCGAAACTGTGACCAGACCTAAACCCAAACTTGTGCAACCTACTTGAATGTTATGCCATGACTTACATGATTATGCTATGACGAAACATGCTATGATTTCTGTAATATGTGAACCCTTGTTTATGATCAACCATCGGTGTCGTGTGTCGTGTATGTCGTGTCGTAGTTCCAACGTGCTATGTTATGGGCCATAGTGACGATAAGCTAATGAGTAGGCACAAAACTAATACTTAAGACCTAAACGTGTTCATAGGTTTTCGATAAGCAAACAATACTTGGATTATATAGCAAGTGTAGCAGTGCAACCCAAGGTGAGTGTCACTAACCCATTTACCGTGAACCCGTTTGGGTCACGCTGAATAACTTAATGAAAATCAATGCTGACAACCTTACGAGAGCTATGCACCTCTCTGATGAACTTGAATTCGGGAATGCTTGGCACCCACTGGATGAACTTGAATTCGGGAGTGCTTGGCACCCACTTGATGAACTTGAAGTGTTTTATGGGAAGCACTTGTGAAATACTTAAACAACTAATTCTAAAACGAAACTGAAAAATGTTTTCGGGATTCATAAGAACCCCAAAGTAAACCGTTTTAATATGACTAGTGTAGGTTAAAGTCTAAACCAATGATATCACATGATTTCTAAGGATGCCTTGAAAACTTAAAAGTCCTCAACTAAATTGTACCATTAATTGTAAAGCGAGGGGATGTTGGGTAGATCTACTGGAGTTTGACAAACTCCGCCCCGTGGCACGGGGAGTGCACGGAGGTACAATATCAGCCTATTTGACCGTGATCCCGAGAGGACACGGGGGAGGCAAATCCGCGATGACGTAGGTCCGCAGTACTGATGGCACGGCCACTACAATAATTTATGGTCAGCTTTGGTACAAACTTCCTTAGTGCATGGAACAACGGATTAGCTACCCGCGATATCGGTTGACCGCTTTAACTTTACTTAACTAGTGCATATTAGGTAATACATCACTTGGCAATGTTTATAAAACTAATACTTATTACATGTTGATGAATACGATTATGAGACCGGGCCAATGCATGTCATGCCCACCGTGAACTCACCAACCGTTAGGTTGACACTTGCGTGGTTTAAACTTTTGCAGATCGCTAAGGAGTATCCGCTGGAGGTTGGCATGGCACTTGAAGATTTCTTGTTTTAAACTCAAACTTGGGAATTTAATAACAATTCATGTTTTGTAATTTAAGCACGTGGTTAGTGCTAAGATACTTATGTTTATTTTCCGCTGCGTACTTTTAAAAACTGTTTTGATTATGAACATTTGGACTTTACTCTGATTCGTTTAGTATTCGTAACTAATGGTTGTGGTCCTGGTTTGCTCACACCCCTTTTGACGGTATAAACTCCGTTAGTGGTTAATTTGGGGGTGTGACAGATTGGTATCAGAGCCATAAGTTGCAGAGAACTGGAATCATTTTGAAAAACGATTTGGAAACTGCAACTTGAAACCTTAGTTACAAACGAATAAACAAATTCCCTAAACAAAATTTTTACGTGCCAACCTGGGGTACTCGCTATGCTGTGTAAGTAAAAGCTTAGTACGTACGTATGTATATAAATATATAAATATATATAGACCGTGTCTAGGAAGTCTAACGGAAAACCTTAGGAAAATTTTCACACACGAATACTAAACGCGAACGCTACTGCGCGCACTACTCTGGGGGAAAGCGACAACGAAAACGATGCTACACGCTACGTCCTGATTTCTACTGCGATGACTACGCCGACAGTGACTTTTATGGGGAAGCCGACTTTCGACGATAGCTACTTACGACTTACGACGTTCCTCGACGACGCCTTGATTTTGCACAAAATTTTTCTGGACTAATAGAGGGATAACGGGAAAATAGCTAATATACATATTATGGGATATGTATAGAATATAACTGTGACTGAGCACTGGCTACTTTAAACTGTCCAGCAAGATGTCTGGAAGAGGGCACGGGAGGAGCAACATTACCCTAACACCTGCAGAACTACAAGCAATGATAAACGCACACGTACAAGCCGCAGTGGCAGCCGTCCATGCTACAATCGCCGCACAGCAAGCCATCCGATTTGGTTCATCAGCTTACTGAACAGGAGAATGAGGGAGGTACACCTCCTGCAAGAGCCTCTGAGAAGATTGCCTTAAGTAACAAGAGAAAGGCTGATGAAGAAACTCCTGGAAACCCAATGAACAATCGGAGTGTTGGAAACAAAAGGTCTGGGAACAGCGGAGGTAACAACCGCCGAGGTGGGAATGGAAACTACAAGGGCAAACTGCCCAGGTGCAACAAGTGTGGGAAGCATCACACCGGTATCTGCAGAATGAGTTTGAACTGCGAGAGATGTGGCAAGAAAGGCCATGAAGCAAAAGACTGTTGGACGACGTTACCTAAGCCACAAAACCTCCCAAGGCGAAACAACAGCAACAATCGTAACAACAATGAAGCCCCCAGAGGAAATGGTAATGGGGACTGCAATGAATGTGGTGTTCCAGGCCACATGAAGAGGGACCGCCCACAGTTGAGAGAACAGGGAGACAATAACAGGAACGGTAACCGGGGAAATGGCAACGGAAATGGAAACGACAGAGGAAGAGCTTTCGCCATGGGTCAAGAAGAAGCTCGCAACGACGCCAACGTGATTAATGGTAAATTTATATTGAATGGTTTCTTTGCTACTGTATTATTTGATTCTGGTGCTGAAAGAAGTTTTATTTCCACTAAGTTTGCTAAATTGATTAATGCTAAACCGATTGCCTTAGACGCTAAGTATGTGGTAGAACTAGCGAATGGTAAACTTCATGATACGACGCAGATAGTTAAGGACTGTAAGTTAGAACTAGCTGGCCATACACTAGGAATTGACCTTATGCCTTTTCCGATTGGTAGTTTTGATGTTATAGTAGGAATGGATTGGTTATCTGAAAACCGCGCTGAAATTTTATGCCAAGAAAAAGTGGTTCGTATCCCACTCGAAGGAGGAGAAGTATTAACGGTCCAAGGAGAAAGAGGTGGAACAGTAACTGGTATTATTTCGTTTCTCAAAGCTCAAAAGTGCCTTCGTAAAGGTCACTTCGCGATTCTTGCAAACATCACCGATTCGACACTTCCCGAGCGCGAAATCGACGACTACCCGATAGTCCGCGACTTCCAAGATGTATTTCCTGAAGATCTGCCTGGTTTGCCTCCATTTCGACAAGTAGAGTTTGGAATCGACTTGGTTCCTGGAGCGTCTCCGATCGCACGCGCACCTTACCGTTTGGCGGTAAGCGAACTCAACGAACTCTCCGCACAACTTCAAGAGCTGCTCGACAAAGGATTTATTCGTCCAAGTTCGTCTCCGTGGGGAGCACCAGTATTGTTTGTTAAAAAGAAGGATGGAACGTTCCGAATGTGTATTGACTACCGAGAGCTTAACAAGGTTACAATCAAGAATCGGTATCCACTTCCTCGAATCGACGATCTCTTCGACCAGCTGCAAGGTTCGAGCTACTTTTCGAAGATTGATCTACGGTCTGGATATCACCAGCTTCGCGTTCGAGATGAGGATGTCCCCAAGACTGCTTTTAGGACTCGATATGGTCACTACGAATTCCTGGTTATGCCGTTTGGGCTAACCAATGCACCTGCCGTATTTATGGATCTGATGAATCGAGTGTGCAAGCCGTACCTCGATAAGTTTGTGATAGTTTTCATTGATGATATTTTGATCTACTCCAAGACAAAGGAGGAACACGAGGAGCACCTACGACTTATCTTGGAATTGCTCCGCAAGGAACAGCTTTATGCTAAGTTTTCGAAGTGCGATTTTTGGATTCGCGAAGTCCAATTTCTTGGACACATTGTCGATCAGAATGGAATTCATGTCGACCCAGCAAAAGTGGAAGCTATCAAGAATTGGCCTACCCCAAGAGCGCCGACCGAAATCCGACAATTTTTGGGACTTGCCGGATACTATCGAAGGTTCATTAAGGGTTTCTCGCAATTGGCTCAACCTTTAACGGCTTTAACGCACAAAGGAGTGCAATATAGATGGGGTGAAAAGGAAGAACGCGCGTTTCAAACTCTTAAGGATATGTTATGTTCAGCTCCAATTCTCGCGTTGCCCGATGGGATTGACGACTTTGTAGTCTACTGTGATGCATCTATTCAAGGACTCGGTTGCGTGTTGATGCAACGGGATAAAGTGATTGCCTATGGGTCCAGGCAACTGAAGGACACAGAGAAGAATTATACAATGCATGATCTGGAATTGGGAGCCGTTGTTCATGCACTCAAGATTTGGAGACACTACCTCTACGGAACAAAGTGCACAATATTTACCGACCACAAAAGTTTACAGCACATCTTTAATCAGAAGGATCTCAACATGCGACAACGACGGTGGGTCGAGCTATTGAATGATTATGACTTAGCAATTAAGTATCACCCGGGAAAAGCCAATGTTGTGGCTGATGCATTGAGTCGGAAAGAGTATGAAAAGCCTCGACGGGTACGAGCGCTGCAACTTACCATCCACACGGGATTGCCGGATCGGATCCGCAATGCCCAACAAGAAGCCTTGAAAGAAGAAAACTTCGCAGCTGAAGCACTGCGTGGTGTAGATGGTAACTCTGAGGTTAAGTCCGACGGACTCAGGTATTATAATGACAGAATTTGGGTTCCTTTACTTGGAAATCTTCGTGAGCTCGTGATGGACGAGGCTCACAAGTCAAGGTATTCGGTGCACCCTGGATCGGATAAGATGTACCAGGATTTAAAGGGCTTGTATTGGTGGCCGAACATGAAAGCTGACATCGCGCGATATGTGGCTAAGTGTTTAACGTGCTCAAGGGTTAAGATTGAGTACCAAAAGCCTTCAGGGCTATTGCAGCAACCAAAGATCCCAGAATGGAAATGGGAGGATATCTCAATGGATTTTGTAACAGGATTACCTCATCGATCAAATCGACCGGATGCGATTTGGGTTATCATTGATCGGTTAACCAAATCTGCACACTTTATTCCAATGAAAGAAACTGATAATATGGATAAGTTAACTAAGTTGTACATTGACCGAATTGTGGCACGTCATGGAGTGCCTAAGACCATTATCTCTGATCGAGATCCTCGATTTACTTCCCGATTATGGCAATCTATGCAAGAAGCGCTGGGAACCAGGCTGGATATGAGTACAGCCTATCACCCGCAGACCGACGGTCAGACGGAACGAACTATTCAGACTCTAGAAGACATGCTCCGTGCTTGCGTTCTCGACTTTGGTAAAGACTGGGAGGCCCACCTTCCGTTGGTGGAGTTCTCCTACAACAACAGTTATCATTCAAGTATCGGTGCTGCACCTTTTAAAGCTCTTTACGGCAGAAAATGTAGATCGCCCGTGTGTTGGGCTGAAACGGGTGAGAAAGGACTCACTGGGCCAGAAATCATTCATGATACGACTGAACGGATCATTCAAATCAGAAAACGGATAGCCGCAGCACGTGACAGACAAAAGAGCTATGCCGACAAACGCCGTAAACCTTTGAAGTTTGAAGTAGGCGACAAGGTACTATTGAAGGTATCTCCCTGGAAAGGTGTGATACGCTTCAGAAAGCGTGGAAAGCTGAATCCTCGCTATATCGGTCCATTTGAAATTATCGGGGAAGTAGGCCCGGTGGCCTACCGATTACAACTCCCTGCAGAGCTCGATGGAGTTCACAACGTGTTTCACGTTTCGAACCTAAAGAAATGTCTGGCTGAAGACATCGAAATAATTCCTTTGGAGGAATTAGAAATTGATGAACATTTGAGATTTATTGAGCAACCAGTAGAAATCATGGGACGCGAGGAGAAAGCCCTCAAACGTAGCAAGATTCCGATCGTCAAGGTGCGATGGAACTCAAAGCGTGGACCTGAATATACTTGGGAACGAGAGGATCAGATGAAGAAAAAGTATCCTCACCTGTTCGAGCAAACGTTCACGGATACTCAAGGTATGATTTAATTTTGGGGACCAAAATTCCTGTAACAGGAGGAGGATGTGACGACCCTAAAACTTTTGCTTTCTTTCCCCAGCAACGGCAGCTGATGCTGCGAACGCTACGGCACAAGAATAATTTTCGGGACGAAAATTCCAATTACAAGGGGATGATGTGACATCCGAGAATTTCAAGGTTTACTTCCGTTAGACAATTCCCTTAGTTACGATATAAGTGTTAACTTAGTAACTAATGCTTAACTAGGCCGAATACGTCCACGACCTTTGGTTGATCACCGAACCCGCCCACATGTGCTATGTGTTCATTTATTGTTGTCATTTTGTGCAATGTGATTTAAACGCATGATTTAATATTATAAATAGCATGACAAATTGTAAATCCTTGATTATGTGACAAATTTGAATGTTTTAGGTTTCCAGCGAAACTACCGAGCGAAACTATAGTGTCGCCCGGTAGTTAGCTAAACTGCCTGATTTACTCATAATCAGAGCCAGTTTCGCCGGCCAGCGAAACTGCCAGCGAAACTAGCTCCTGATATAAAAGATCTTAATAAACCCTAGTTTCTACTATTTGCCTCTTTTACACAACAAACACACACACTCTTGCTCTCTCACGAATTCTGAAGGGATCCAACTATCATCAGACCATCTAGGAGACCTTACCAGCTAGCACATCATCATCATCATCAAACCTGTAAGATTCAAGAAACCCTAGTTTGTGCATGTTTTATGTATTTTCAATAAAGTATGATCAAACCTTCATGAAAGTTGTTATGCTTGTATTCTGGATGCTTAGGAATGCTAGATCTATCATAAAGTTGCAAACTTTACGTGCTAAATTCGCCCATGATAGAGATCTAGGTAGATCTAGGTCAAAATATGTGAAAATGGACTTTTTGGTGTTTTAGCTGAATTGATGAAGGAAATCCATGTTTGAGCTGTCGAAAATGATTGTTATGTGTTGGTAAATGATTATCCATGCTAGATGTTAACTTACATGAAGTTTAGAGGCCAGCAGATTGATTTTCAGACTTGAAAAGTGTATTTTTGCGACTAGCGAAACTGTATGATCATGTAGCGAAACTAAGTGTATCTTCATGTAGCGAAACTGTGTATAAATTCATGTAGCGAAACTGTCAGCGAAACTGTTAGTGTCGCCGTGATTGACCAAGCATGCTTGATCGAGCGAATCTACCGAGCGAAATTCCCTGAACGAAAGTTCAAACCAGTTTCGGGCGAAACTAGGCTAGCGAAACTGTGCCAACAGTTTCGAGCGAAACTAGCCTAGCGAAACTGTGTCATCGGGTATTGCCTAGCGAAAGTGCTGCCCGTGCACACAGCGAAACTGCCTAGCGAATCTATGCTAGCGAAACTGTGACCAGACCTAAACCCAAACTTGTGCAACCACTTGAATGTTATGCCATGACTTACATGATTATGCTATGACGAAACATGCTATGATTTCTGTAATATGTGAACCCTTGTTTATGATCAACCATCGGTGTCGTGTGTCGTTATGTCGTGTCGTAGTTCCAACGTGCTATGTTATGGGCCATAGTGACGATAAGCTAATGAGTAGGCACAAAACTAATACTTAAGACCTAAACGTGTTCATAGGTTTTCGATAAGCAAACAATACTTGGATTATATAGCAAGTGTAGCAGTGCAACCCAAGGTGAGTGTCACTAACCCATTTACCGTGAACCCGTTTGGGTCACGCTGAATAACTTAATGAAAATCAATGCTGACAACCTTACGAGAGCTATGCACCTCTCTGATGAACTTGAATTCGGGAATGCTTGGCACCCACTGGATGAACTTGAATTCGGGAGTGCTTGGCACCCACTTGATGAACTTGAAGTGTTTTATGGGAAGCACTTGTGAAATACTTAAACAACTAATTCTAAAACGAAACTGAAAAATGTTTTCGGGATTCATAAGAACCCCAAAGTAAACCGTTTTAATATGACTAGTGTAGGTTAAAGTCTAAACCAATGATATCACATGATTTCTAAGGATGCCTTGAAAACTTAAAAGTCCTCAACTAAATTGTACCATTAATTGTAAAGCGAGGGGATGTTGGGTAGATCTACTGGAGTTTGACAAACTCCGCCCCGTGGCACGGGGAGTGCACGGAGGTACAATATCAGCCTATTTGACCGTGATCCCGAGAGGACACGGGGGAGGCAAATCCGCGATGACGTAGGTCCGCAGTACTGATGGCACGGCCACTACAATAATTTATGGTCAGCTTTGGTACAAACTTCCTTAGTGCATGGAACAACGGATTAGCTACCCGCGATATCGGTTGCCCGCTTTAACTTTACTTAACTAGTGCATATTAGGTAATACATCACTTGGCAATGTTTATAAAACTAATACTTATTACATGTTGATGAATACGATTATGAGACCGGGCCAATGCATGTCATGCCCACCGTGAACTCACCAACCGTTAGGTTGACACTTGCGTGGTTTAAACTTTTGCAGATCGCTAAGGAGTATCCGCTGGAGGTTGGCATGGCACTTGAAGATTTCTTGTTTTAAACTCAAACTTGGGAATTTAATAACAATTCATGTTTTGTAATTTAAGCACGTGGTTAGTGCTAAGATACTTATGTTTATTTTCCGCTGCGTACTTTTAAAAACTGTTTTGATTATGAACATTTGGACTTTACTCTGATTCGTTTAGTATTCGTAACTAATGGTTGTGGTCCTGGTTTGCTCACACCCCTTTTGACGGTATAAATTCCGTTAGTGGTTAATTTGGGGGTGTGACAATATATAGCAATTAAACATACTATTTTCTATGCTAGGCCCTTTTATCACAACCATCTTGTATTCCCCATCTTTGTTTACCCTTGCTTTCCTCCACATAAGAGCTCGATCGGGGTCCTCATCAGCTTCAATCTCTTTGTGTTTGTACCTTGTATTATAATAATATATATCAGACTTAAAACATGCATTGCACGTTCTTAACCATGACTGGCCGGATGTAACACTCTTAATTAGCTTATTACCATTTTTTATCTCAGAAATGCATATCCTCCCCGGCCCATGGTATGATCATAAGTATAATGTGCTCAAACCTGTTTTGACTGGTTGACACAACCTTTCCAATAGAACAGTAGGATATATAATTATAATCTTATTAATTATAACATGCACTTAGCTAATTAATTAATGAAAGCTGTAGCTTGAATTGAATAAAAACCTGGAATTCTTCAGATTTTTTATATTGTACAAATCTGTCCCAATCTTCTTTTTCCACAATACCTAAATACGACTTTGGAACTTTCGCAAGCACCTTTGGTTTCGCCAGGTTGGGAAGAATGTATTTTTCATGTAATTTTCTTCTAAAACCCCTTAGCAACCCACCAAGCATTACCATAATATTATTCTTTCGAAAGTTATCAACCTCGAAATATTGCTAAATAATAGATTTTTTACTCACATGACTTAATGTGAGAAAATGTTTAATATGTTTAATAACCTGAATTAGAGCCCACATCGTCTTCTTGCTGCCTGTTCGCACCTTCTTCCAATCAGGATACTTCAATCCAACCTTTGCCCTTAAAATATCTCCTTTAAAAATTGAAAACTTCGGTCTATGCTCCCTGATAACCCTTCCAGCATTGTCAAATGTTAGTGGCCATTTTTTCCCACCATTGTTACTAAATTTGGCACACCACTTTACAAACCGCGACAACCCCCTCTTGCAATTTGTAGTTTGGGGAGCAGAGGTTGTGGGTTCCTCATTCTCATTCTCAGTATGAACCTCATCCTCGACTTGGGCATCATCGTTTATCATCTCCTCTTCTTCTGATTCCTCATTACGTTCCCCTTCACTGTCAGAATTCTTATTCTCAGTATGAACCTCATCCTCGACTTAGACGTCATCGTTTATCATTTCCTCTTCTTCTGAATAATTATGAATGTCCTTCAATGTTTCACCATCACGCTCCATTGTAAATGAGATGAACCCTGAAATAAAATAAATAGGGAATGAAATAAATGCGATGGAATATTTGAGATGAAAAAAACGATCCACCGAAAATGACAGTGAAATTAATACTGACTGAAATTTGGTAGTGATCTCCTGAAGATTTTAAAGGGAAGAAGAAAGTGATGAATCCTGTAGAGGGAAGAAGAGAGTGATGAATCGTTTTGGTGATAAAATTTAGGTGAGAGGGAATAGAAACTGATCAATGAATTTTGGAGAAATTTGAAAAATGGTGGGAAGTAATTTGGGGATTAATATGATCGATTCGGGTGAAAGCATCTCACCTAATAAGGACGTGACAACATTTATCGGATTTAATATAAACTCAATTGATTCCAAACACAGATATAATAGTATTTTAAAAATAACTTTAAAATGATCTTTAAGTGTAAAATGAAATATTAAGCAATCAATTTAATGATAATTGTATCTCTTAAGGGTTGTGATTAATTTCTTTTTTCCTTTTTTTTCTTTTGTCTTATTATTCAGAATATTTCACATGTAAACACATATGAAAAAGAGCTATATATTTCACATAACCTCACCCTATATAGTATACTGATAACGGTTTGTCAGGCCGTTTCAAATCCCCAACTTAGATAAATTATGTAGTAATGGAAGCTAGGGTATCGAACCTAAGGAATGTGTGGAAATTGACTAATTGATTAACTAAATTAACTAAAACTACTGATTAACCTAAAATTGCCACTTGGCTGTTTTGAATTGTTGGGGTGATTTAACTAACAAAGTAACTAACTTTAACCTAGAAAATTGATTTAATTCAAATGAGACAAATCTAACCACTTCTGGATCCTGGTTGGCTACCGATCTAAACAAACCTAATTACTAACTAGTGACACATAGACATGCCCCCCAATTGCTTCCTTGACCTAATAACCTAATTTCCTAATGGGCTGATTAGTCCTGCCGCAAGAAAGTGCTAGATCAATAAACAGTGGACCACTAAAACCCTAGGTTACTAGTTAAATTAAACAATTTCGCATGCGGGTGTTCAACGATAGCAAGTATTCCGGAACAACTAGTTTAGCAATTGATTAGTCATAGAACGATTCCGCCAACCAATCACCAAAAGCTGTTAGTGGTGATTAGCCGGACATAGCTAATGAAGCAAACATGATTACAATTAAAGATTGCATAAAAAACGTTACCGGATGATTGCAAGAACTCCAATATCTCTAAACAAGGTGAAAAATTCGTAATTCTCACCCCAAAAATGGCTGGGGATGATTAGGGTTCGAACTAGATCTTAAACATCCTTTAAATAGGTTTAGAAAATAAAAATAATAAAAATCTGCCGACTTAGCCCGTGGGCGTACCGCCCTGATTTGGAATTAGTTGGGCGTACCGCCCGTGAATTAGAAGTCCGAATTCTTTAATTGTTGCTTCAAATGTGTTCACACAATGGATGAATAATTAATTTGACATCATGTGGAGCTCACGTGCACCATCAAATCATCTTAATTCTCTTGACATTTCTTCTTCCCGTGCTTATGTAATCCATGGCACTTATTTTCTTTGAAACCCACATTCACTATTACTTCATAATTAACATTGTGATTTTTTCTATCTGCGCATATAAGAACCATACAAACATAATATATTACTTCTTAGATTATTTAAAACTAATCAAGAACTAATATTTATAAAGATTGCTATCAAACTCGACTCGTTCACGTGTTATCAAATGGACCCAACTAAATCATACTATTTAAGCTCATTCTCATCTCGACACATTAATCATTAAAACCCATTAAAATAACCTACTTTATGTACAATTTGGTGTGTATGGAGAGTGATTAATATAATATAAAGTGTACATTTTAACCTCTCATCACATCCCCACACTTATCTTTTTCCGTCTCGGAAAAACTGTCATGGAATCAGAATCGGGAAATCAATCTCAAAATCATTTAACTTTTCAAATTATCAACCTTTTTCAATCCTCATTCCAAAATGTATTCATATATACTAATTGCAATTGCCAGTATTTCTATCCGACTAAACCCAACCACTGATCTTTGAGCCCCCAAGGTGTTTATATAAATTACCAAACATTTGTATTAACCTGCCAATGTGCCCCACATTCAGAAAATTCTAGCTCAATCTAATCCCGACTCATATTCGGTCAAAGTAAAGGGTAATAAAGATGTATTATTTATATTTTCCCCACCCTAGTTAAACTAGATACTCATATATCCCAAGAATGATGAATTTGAATGGATAATGAAATTGCTTGAGAATTTATTTCTCTACTATTTCTTTCTATTTTTTTTCTTTTTCTCTTTTTTTTCATTTTTTTTATTATTTTTTATTTTTTATAATTGGTTAATTTTAACTATACTTACCAACGGAGATCATCAGAGGCATTCTTTCACAAGGTCTTACCCCCGAAATCATACGTGAGTGTTTTGCCCGCGAGATCCGGAACATCATCAGAGGCACTCACCACGGGATACTATCCTTAGTTCGTACGTGAGTATTTTGTCCTTTCACTCTAATTTATTAACCAATTTATTACCTAACATGCTCAAATATAGAAAAATGGGGCGCCGTTATTTCTCGGATTTGTTTTCGCAAAAAGATCATAACGTGCCAGGTATTCTGAGGATATATAAGTTTCTAATCCAAAAAGGTCTCTTTCCTCCTAATCATCAGTTTCAACATCACTCTAACCTCTAAAATGGGAACCCACTAGCAAGCCGAATTATTTACATATTTATACAATAATAAACACCAAGGGATAATTAAGCTTTACTAAATCAGCTGGGCCTACCGACACATCACAAATTAGCTATATTTTCCATTCTCTCCTTTCTACCACTTTCCCTTTTCTTCTTTATTCATTTTTATTTTGAAAATCGATTCCCAATTGTACTATCATTTTCCATGTACCGGCAATTTTCCCAAAACAGATTTGACTCAAACACTTAAAACTAAAATTGACTCAAAAATTGCAAAATCTTTTTGTATTTTTGATGTTTTTTACTTTTTTTTTCGAAATAAACACAACTACCTAAAAATTTAAAAACTTTAAAATTAAAAATAAAACTGACGTCCTGTCCCCCTCCCCACACTTAAGATCGACATTGCCCTCAATGTGATAGGAAACACGCACATGACGAATATACAGACACGAACGGTGAAATTAAAATAAAAATAAAGATAAAATGCAAAAATAAAATGAAAATAAAAAGAACAAGTTGGAACACACTCCCCTGATATCATCGTGAAAAGCTCCTCGGAAGTCGTCCAACACCCTCTCGCACAGATCGTGAATTCCAGAAATATCGATGGAAAGTTTATCGGAGATGGATGTGAGTGAGTGCGAACGAGACAATGGTGGTGGGGTGATTGGAAATGGCGGTGATGAGTGGTGAGTGCGAAGAACCGACCCGTTTAAGGGTTTTGATTTTTTTGGAATTTTTTGAAATTTTTGTTTTTTGTTTTTTTTTGTTTTTTTTTTTTGAATTTTGGGGCGTACCTCCCAGAATTGTAACATTCTGGGCGTACCTCCCTGAAATTAAAAACTTTTTTTTTTTTTTTTGAATTTTGGGGCGTACCTCCCAGAATTGTAACATTCTGGGCGTACCGCCCAGACCCATTTTTGGCAGAAAGTTTCAAAAATTTTTGGGGACTCAAAATTTTTCTATCTCTTGGAAAAACACTTGTTTTGCACCACCGAACGTCTCTACTGCAACATTTTTTATAAAACATATCTGAAACGCGGTAAACAACACAATTTCATTCCCGAGCTTCCCGATTTCCTGAAAACACACCAAAAATGTAAAATCTAACAAAAACTACGAACACACACGAAAATCAAAAGAAAAACAAACCGCTGGGTTGCCTCCCAGTTAGCGCTAAGTTTTTAAGGTCTTCAGCCAGACCGTACTTCCCTTTCACGGAGGCTTAAAAACATGATTCTCTCCAATTTTCAGCTCAGTGAACTGATTCTTTGTAAACTCGAACTTGCCATCTCGAATCCATCCACTAACTTCACCATTTTCCTCATCCTTCATTTTCACTGCACCTCGACCATCTTCCTTACCTCGATCATGCTTTGAATTACCATTGGAACTCTTCGTAGCCTTTGGGCCCTTCTTATTCTTCTCACAACCTCTTCCAGCCTCCTCATGATTGAGCGATGCCATCATACCAACCGGGTCTCCCGTATCCCCACACTTGGGATCATGTATCTCCAATTTCTCAAACCTGTCAACCACAACATCACCTTCCATTGTATCCTCCTCTATTTTACTAGGAGGACACTTGTCAGTAGCAAACAGTTTTGGAATAGTATTAATAACCGAATATTTAAAAACATGATTAAATAAATTTAAAGATAATACCCGGCTACCAAACTGCATTGTACATGTGTTTGCTCTGCAATCAATTTGTGTGTTTGCGGTGGACAAGAATGGTCTCCCGAGTATAACCCGCGGTTGATGCCCCGTATCCTCATAATCCATGACCAAGAAGTCCTCGGGATAGTAAAACTCACCGACTTGAACTACTACACCCCTCAACATACCTCGTGGTTTCTTTGATGATCCATCCGCAAATACCACCTTTGTCTTGACCTCTTGCACGTCACCCAACTGAAATTGCTCACAGATACTACTTGGAAGAACACTCACCGATGCTCCAAAGTCCAACAATGCCTTGTTGGTTGAGAACTCTCCAATCTTGACCAGAATCAATGGTGTCTTCAACTCTTCGAACTCTTCCTCAACATCACTTTCGTCACTGTCTACCAACGTGTTGATTGCACTAATAGGAACTCCTCGGACATTCTTGACACCTGAAGTAGAAGCTTGGTGAGCTGGGTTAATGTTAGTATCACTAGGAAACTTACCTGGCTCTCTTCTTGAATTTTCAGCAGCTAGTTGACCCAACTGTTTCTGAACTGCTCCCATGGTCTTGTCTTGAAGCTCAAACCTCCGGTCAAACCCCTGAACTTTGTCGGTCAGCTGCTTGTGGCTAGCTGATAAGTGCCTCTGTTCATCAAACAGTTGCTTCTGACCATCTGCAATAGAATTCATCTTCTCCATCAGGGCGGCAAATTGTGCTTGCATCCCATCTTCCGGTGCTGGTGCCGGTTGAGCTTGTTGATAACTCCTTTGGGCCGGATTTCCACCTTGAGTATAGGTGATCCGTTGGTAGCCCCCTTGGTTGTAACCGGATGCTCGGCCTTGATATTGTGTTGAAGCTCCACCCTGCACATTAGAAGTTTGAAAGTTAGGATTCAACTGATTATTAGCATTACCATACCTGAAATTTGGATGATTGCGAAGGTTAGGATGGTAGGTGTTGGAATTCATAGCTCCCTGAACATAGTTGACATCTTCGCTTTGCTGAACCACGGTGGAACATGCATCAACCGAATGGCCTAATTCGCCACAACCCGTGCACACAGGAATTTGTGCACTTGCCTTCACCTCTTCTGGTGCTCCTCCCAACTTCATTTGTGCTACCTGTTTCTCCAACAGGAGCGTCTGCTGACGAAGCTTCTCGATGCGTTCCTCTGCCTCATAATCAACTGATTTGACCGCTGCGGATCGCGATCTTCTTCCGTTTTGAGCAAGCCTCTTGGATGTGGCGCTCAATCTTTCCATATGCCCCCAATCAACCTCTTCCGTGTTAGTTAAGAATGTACCATTGCTGATGGAGTTCAAATCTCGGATGTCTTCTGGAAAAAGGCCATCCGCAAAGGTTTTGATGAGGTCCCATGTGTCAATCCCATGATGTGGACATTTTCGCAGCAAATCCTTAAAACGGTTGAAAGCTTCATGGAATGGTTCACCGGAATGTTGCTGGAAGGATCGGATCTCCTCTTTAACCTCACTCGTCTTGCTCATGGGGTAGTATTCTTCAAGGAACACTTCTTGCATTTGAGCCCAAGTGAAGATACTACCGGCGAGTAAACTCTCGAACCATTCGTGCCCGATCCTTAAGGGTGTATGGGAAAAGCATCAACTTTACGTCTTCCGATGTAAACCCCGTTGCACCAATAGGGATGCAAGTTGACTCGAATGTGTGTATATGATGGTAAGGCTCTTCGGTTCTCTTCTCGTAAAATTCTGGTAAATGGCTTAAGTATTGAGGTCGAACTTCAAAAGCTCTTCTGTTTGTTCCCATGGGGGTTACTACCGCGGATGAACTTGGAACAACTACTGGTTTGAAATGAGCAGCTACCCCTTGAACCGGTGGGTTCACAACAAGTCTCGGGACTCCACCTTCCACTTGAATGCGAGCTCCCCCATTGTTTTGATTGAATTGTGGCACTCCTCTTGGGGGAGGGGCGCGTGGCGCTTGTGGTGCAAAATTTTGCTGTGAAGCTCGTGCCCGATTCCTTGGAGCTTCAACATATGGCTCCGCTCCATACCCATATCCGTCGTCATCTTCATTTTGGTCATACCCATCTTGCTCCCACTGCGCCTCTTGCCTTTGCCAATCTTGGTCCTCGTACACGGGATTTTGTCGGAAGTGGGGTGGGTTGGCATTTTGTGGTGGAACTCGGCGGAATATGGGTGGTTGTTGGTGAGGTGGACTTGGTTGCCTAACCCGGTAGTGGTAACCTTCCTCCTCATGGTATGAGGATTTAGGAGAAAGAGATGGTAAGGAATTGTGCCCCTGCACCCTAAACGGTGGAACTTGACCCGGAGGAATGTTTGGGTCTTGAGCTTGTGGCATGGCGGGGTTCACTAGCTCATTTTGGGGTTGGTTTTGGTTTGGGTTGAGGTTGAGATTCGGGTTGGGGTTGGGATGTTGGTTCTGGCCCTCCATTGCTCTTCTATTTCTCTGTTCTGCTCGGTTCTGCCGAGCTGTCCTCTCAATCTCCGGATTGTAAATCAGCGGGGATGTCTTGCGGGAATGCCGCGTATGCATGCAATTTCACCTAAAACCTGCAAAATCGGTCACAAAAGAGCAAACCATTTACGTAGCACTGTTCCAGGGGGTGTAAATAATGCAATGGAGCAGAAAAAATCGAAACTTGGATGGTCAAAAAGTTGAAAACTTTCTGTGAAAAATGGCCCAAGGCGTACCGCCCAAATCTGAAAGATTCAAGGCGTACCGCCCAGAATTGAAAATCGACAGATTTTAAATATATATATATATATGTTTTTCTTTTTTTTAGACGCAGAAGTTAATTACTGGAATAAAAACACTATTTTTGGATTTTTTTTAATTTTTTGAAAAATTAACTAAAACTGCAAATAAAAATCAACTAATCAAAAAGCGCACTAATTCCCCGGCAACGGCGCCAATTTGATAACGGTTTGTCAGGCCGTTTCAAATCCCCAACTTAGATAAATTATGCAGTAGTGGAAGCTAGGGTATCGAACCTAAGGAATATGTGGAAATTGACTAATTGATTAACTAAATTAACTAAAACTACTGATTAACCTAAAATTGCCACTTGGCTGTTTTGAATTGTTGGGGTGATTTAACTAACAAAGTAACTAACTTTAACCTAGAAAATTGATTTAATTCAAATGAGACAAATCTAACCACTTCTGGATCCTGGTTGGCTATCGATCTAAATAAACCTAATTACTAACTAGTGACACATAGACATGCCCCCCAATTGCTTCCTTGACCTAATAACCTAATTTCCTAATGGGCTGATTAGTCCTGCCGCAAGAAAGTGCTAGATCAATAAACAGTGGACCACTAAAACCCTAGGTTACTAGTTAAATTAAACAATTTCGCATGCGGGTGTTCAACGGTAGCAAGTATTCCGGAACAACTAGTTTAGCAATTGATTAGTCATAGAACGATTCCGCCAACCAATCACCAAAAGCAGTTAGTGGTGATTAGCCGGACATAGCTAATGAAACAAACATGATTACAATTAAAGATTGCATAAAAAACGTTACCGGATGATTGCAAGAACTCCAATATCTCTAAACAAGGTGAAAAATTCGTAATTCTCACCCCCAAAAACGGCTGGGGATGATTAGGGTTCGAACTAGATCTTAAACATCCTTTAAATAGGTTTAGAAAATAAAAATAATAAAAATCTGCCGACTTAGCCCGTGGGCGTACCGCCCTGATTTGGAATTAGTTGAGCGTACCGCCCGTGAATTAGAAGTCCGAATTCTTTAATTGTTGTTTCTTCAAATGTGTTCACACAATGGATGAATAATTAATTTGACATCATGTGGAGCTCACGTGCACCCTCAAATCATCTTAATTCTCTTGACATTTCTTCTTCCCGTGCTTATGTAATCCATGGCACTTATTTTCTTTGAAGCCCACATTCACTATTACTTCATAATTAACATTGTGATTTTTTCTATCTGCGCATATAAGAACCATACAAACATAATATATTACTTCTTAGATTATTTAAAACTAATCAAGAACTAATATTTATAAAGATTGCTATCAAACTCGACTCGTTCACGTGTTATCAAATGGACCCAACTAAATCATACTATTTAAGCTCATTCTCATCTCGACACATTAATCATTAAAACCCATTAAAATAACCTACTTTATGTACAATTTGGTGTGTATGGAGAGTGATTAATATAATATAAAGTGTACATTTTAACCTCTCATCATATACATATATATGTATATATATATATATATGTCTTTCAGTGTGTTGTAATATATGCATTATCGGATACACCTTATTGTGACACATTGGTCCCAACTGACCCTCGTTGCCCCTAAACACACCTTATTGGTCCTATGCACAACTTATTGGTTATATATACACCTTATTGGGACTCATTGGTTCCAATTGACCCTCATTGCCCCTAAACACACCTTATTGGGCCATCATTGGTCCTCAACCCAACTTATTGGCCATCATTGGTCTTAAACACAACTTATTAGTTATATACACACCTTATTGGGACTCATTGGTCCCAACTGACCCTCGTTGCCCCTAAACACACCTTATTGGGCCATCATTGGTCCTAAACACAACTTATTGGCCATCATTGGTCCTAAACACAACCTATTGGTTATATACACACCTTATTGGGCCATCATTGGTCCTAAACACAACTTATTGGTTATATACACACCTTATTGAGACTCATTGGTCCCAACTGATCCTTGTTGCCCCTAAACACACCTTTTTGGTCCTATTAGTTATATACACACCTTATTAGGCCATCATTGGTCCTAAACACAACTTATTGGTTATATACACACCTTATTGGGAGGTCCCATCTGACCCTTGTTGCCTTATATACACACCTTATTGGGCCATAATTGGTCCTAAACACAACTTATTGGTTATATACATACCTTATTGTGACTCATTGGTCCCAACTGACCCTTGTTGCCCCTAAACACTCCTTTTTGGTCCTATTGGTTATATACACACCTTATTGGGCCATCATTTGTCCTAAACACAACTTATTGGTTATATATACACCTTATTGGGACTCACTGGTCCCAACTGACCCTTGTTACCCCTAAACACACCTTTTTGGTCCTATTGGTTATATACACACCTTATTGGGCCATCATTAGTATTAACCACAACTTATTGGTTATATACACACCTTATTGGGACTCATTGGTCCCAACTTGTTTATATAGCGTGGTTAAAGGTTTTGAAATTTAAAAACAAACAACGAAAAAGTGAAATTAGCCGTACTAGTTACATCACGTGTTTGGGTTTTCAAAATTTAAAAAAGAAATGGTAAAAAAGTAACGCAATAAGGATTCGAACACGGATCATGGTATGTGAAGCTAAAGCGCTTCTACCACCTGAGCAACACCCTGAGTTAAAAGATACTTTTCATTATAATTTATTTTAATATGATTCTAATTGGGCCCACTAAATTCTAAAAGAGGCGGATAAATTAATGAGCGAATTGAATTGAAGATTTCACATATCACTCTCGATTTCCCTAATTCCTCGCTCCCCATTTCTCCATTGCTTATTAATCGACAGAATTTTCCCTCCGTCATATTACTTCTCCAATATACAGGTTCACTAGTAAAGATTATTGAAAAGGGTTTTCATTATTAGCAAAACAATCGTTTTTAATAATCTTTGTTGTTGTATCTGTTTGCAAAACAAACATGGATAAATCTTGGATGGTAACCAGTAGAACCACGAAATCATATTCCGATGGAGTTAAATCATTCTTAAAGTTTGCAGTTACAGTTTTGAAAAAGACGGAAATTCCATGTTCATGTGTTAAATGTCTAAACCATTACTCTTATCCTGTTGATGATGTAGATTATCATTTGTTTTCAAAGGGATTCGATCTAACTTATACAAGGTGGACTAAGCACGAAGAGAAACACGAGCCCGCATGAGAGGAGCTTCACACGGAATCATTTTTCGATTCCGGAATGCCATTCGGTGCATCAGAAATAATAGAAATGGTCAGAGCTACTGAAAATTTCACTGAGGACCATGAGAAATTTCAAGAACGACTCATGGATGCTGAGAAGCCCCTGTATGAAGGATGTCGTACCTTCACAAAGTTATCTGCCTTGGTTCAACAACTGAACTTGAAGACTAAGCATGGAGGATCAGATAAGTTTTTAATGAACTTTTAGCTTTGCTGAAACAGATGCTACCTGAAGGTAATGAAATTGTGAAAAATACATATGAGGCCAAGAAGGTTGTGAAGTAAATGGGTGCAAGGTATACCAAGATACATGTGTGTATTAATGATTGTATTCTTTACAGGAAGGAGAACAAGGACCTAACTGTATGTCCAACTTGTGGTGAGTCCAGGTGGAAGGTGGATGAGAGGACTAAGAAACTATACGACATTACTCCTGCAAAGGTAATGTGGTATTCCCCATCATTCCAAGATTGAAACAACTGTTTCAAGTGAAAACCACAGCGGAAGATCTAAGATGGCATGCCACCAGTTCCAAAATACCCGTTGTGTTACACCACCCATCTGATTCACCGGCATGGAAAGCTATAGATGACAGATATCCCGAAATCGCTAACGATCCTAGAAGTCTTCGTCTTGGCATTTCAACTGATGGGGTCGACATGAATAGAGGCAACAAAAATCATAGTGTGTGGCTGGTTCTATCTGTCATTTACAACCTTCCACCATGGTTGTGTATGAAAAGAAAGTTCATCATGCTTTCGTTATTAATATTGGGAGCGCCTGGAAACGATATTGATGTGTTTTTGGAACCACTGATTGATGACTTAGAGTTGTTATTTGAAGCAGGTGTGGAAACATATGATGCGTATGCGCAAGAACAGTTTATTATGCGTGCAGTTGTTTTATGGACGATTAATGATTACCCTGCACTTGGTACACTTTGTGGTTGCCCGTACAGTGGATTCAATGGTTGTGTGGTATGTCGGGAACAAACTAAATGCATTAGGCTTCCTTTCTCAGCCAAGAAGTGTTATGCTGGTCACAGAAGATATCTACCACATACGCATGCCTTCCGAAAGAAAATAGAGGCCTTAGATGGTAAACAAGAGTTGAAAGATGTTGCAGTTCCTATGATCGAGGAACAGATATACAACGAAGTTCAACATATCAGGAACAAATGGGGAAAGGGATTAAGGTGTACTGATTCAGAAATCCCAGAGACCTCAACCGGAAGAGGGGGGGGGAGGGATTAAAGAAAGAACAAAAAGAAGCCACCATATTGGAAGAAATTCAATATATGGTTTCAAAGACTTAGATATTGGAGGCATAATAGTGTCCAACATTGCATTGATTTCATGCATATTGAAAAGAATGTGGCTGAGAGTCTTGTTGGAACTCTGCCTCAACCTTCCCGGAAAAACAAAGGATGGACTGAATGCTAGAAAGGATCTGAACTTTTTGCAGTTAAGACCAGAGTTGCAGCCTAAACAGAAAAAGAACAACATAGTACTTCCTGCAGCGTGTTACACGTTACAAAAAGATGAAAAGGAAAAGTTCTGAGACACGTTTTAAGGTTCTACAAGGCTATTGTTCTAACTTTTCTAGTTTGCTTAGTCTAAAGGACAAGAAACTTGTGGGGCTCAAGTCACATGACTATCATATGCTGATGCAACAGTTTCTGCCAATTGCAATTCGGTCAGTCATGCCTGAACCGACAAGATATGCTATTATCAGGCTTTGTTTTTTTTTCAAATCAATATGCAGCAAAGAGATCAACTTCGAAGAACTAGATAAATTGCAAGCAGATCTTTGTGTCACACTATGCCTGCTTGAGAAATATTTCCCGCCATCATTTTTTGATGTTATGCTTCATTTGACGGTGCACCTTACTAGGGAGGTAAAATTATGTGGCCCAATATGCTTTCGATGGATGTATCCATTTGAAAGGTGTATGAAGGTAATTAAGGGCCACGTGAGAAATAAAACTTATCCAGAAGGGTGCATTGCTGAGGAGAACATTGTAGAAGAAACGATTGAGTTTCTCAGAAAAAAACATCACAACTATTGGTGTTCCAACTAAAAATTATATCAGTGCGGATGGAAGTCCTGGGTTAGCTGGTAGATCAGTTGAAGTCTCTCCAGAGCTCCTATAAAAAACACATTTATTTGTGTTGCTAAATACGCCTGAAATTGAGCATTATATCGAGTAAGTAATTTAGATTATTAACATTTTTTGATCTGTTTAATTAATTATACACTTTTATAGATAACTTCAATTCATGTAATTGCAGAGAACACATGAAATTTTTGGAAAGGGAACATCCTGGTAGTAGACTAAATGAGCTGACTAAGAAGCAGAGCACAACATTTGGTAAATGGTATGCAAGAAGGTCAGCTAAATTTGCTTATTGTTTTAATTCGAGATGAACTGTAACTTTCCTGAACAACTGACCTGAGTTGTCCGGAACAAATCTATTTTCTATCCGGATGAACTATAACCTTCCTGGTAAACTGAAACTATTTTCTTATTGTTTTAATTCCGGATGAACTGTAACTTTCCTGAACAACTGACCTGAATTGTCCGGAACAACTCTATTTTCTATTCGGATGAACTATAACCTTCCTGATGAACTGAAACTATTTTCTTATAGTTTTAATTCCAGATGAACTGTAACTTTCCGGAACAACTGACCTGAGTTGTCCGGAACAACTCTATTTTCTATTCGGATGAACTATAACCTTCCTGGTGAACTGAAACTATTTTCTTATTGTTTTAATTTCGGATGAACTGTAACTTTCCTGAAAAACTGACCTGACTTGTCCGGAACAACTTTATTTTATTTTCGGAAGAACTATAACGTTCCTATTCCTAATGAACTCTCCTGATGAACCTACTATGAATTTCAGGTTGAAAAGGAGATGGCGGAGTCCCTAGAAACTATATCAGAGACCGTTAGGTGGATTTCACATGGTCCACACAGAAGCGTGAGGAATATGAAGTATATGACATCAATGGCTATTCATTTCATACAAAATCTCAAGACGGTAGGGTTTACCAGAACAGCGGGGTTGGTGTAGAGGTAAATGACATGCACATCTCTAACGAGGTATTAACCTATGGAGAAAAACCTTACTATGGGGTTTTAAAAGAGATATGGCTACTAGAATACCATATTAAAAGCATCTCTCTATTTATGTGCGACTAGGTTGAGAATACACAGGGTCAAAAAAGATAGTCTTAGTTACACTTTGGTCAACCTTAAAAGACTATGTCACAAGGAGGACACGTTCATTTTCGTGTCACACGCATGAAAGTTGTTTTACGTCAAAGACCAGTTGGATAAAAAACTGCATATTGTCTTTATGACACCTCCCAGAAATTACAGAGATTATTATGAAGATGCTGCCAATGAAGAATTTAGTACAATAGTTTTTCCTCACAACGATAATGTATTTCCACCCGTAGATACTTGTGACAATGTTTACCATAGAGCTGATTGTACTGGAATGATATTACGTAAAACCGATTAATTGATCATTGTAATGTTTTTGAATTTTAGCAAATTAAAGTCTCAATAATATTTGGTTTTTTTTCTTTATGTATTCTGGAATATTATGGATCTTAATTTTTAGTCAAGTTTTTTCTTTTTTTGATTGACATGCGGGATGAGCACGGGTACCGAACCCGTACCTGACCGGTACCGGTCCCGTTTTGAACGAAAAGTGGGTACCGATCCCGGTACCTAATATATCGGCACGGGTACCGGGTATCCGGATTTAGGTACTATACTTGTTCGGTACCCGGTTAGCAAATCCCTTCATGAATCAATATTAAGACCATCATGAAATTGAATTAATATTAAAGTACCAATAAACAACTCGTAATCTTCTTTGTGGTCCACAAATAGGTGCTGACACTTACCAAGTTTTGTATGTTCAACATGCTTTCTCAAATCAAACTTGGTACAAATTAAAAACTGAGCTTATATATAAACGTTTTTTTTAGTGATGACCCTCAAAACTAGTACGATTCTTAATCGACGTTTGTGTCTAATTAATTTCTGATCTGATGATCGATGCACGATGCTTCAGTTATCATATATGTTTTAATGTGTTTTTATTTATAAAATAAAAAACCTTATATATTTTCGGGTACCGGTACCCTACCGGGTATTTTTTGATTTTTCCCGGTACTAGTCCTGGTTGGTACCGGTCCTGAAAATTGATAAAATGAGGTCCCGGTCCCGGTACCGAATATGTGGGTACGGGTACCGGTACGGTATGGGTACCGGTACGGTATGGGTACCGGTACGGTATGGGTACCGGTACGGTATGGGTACCGGTACGGTATGGGTACCGGTACGGGTACTAGGTACCAATTGCTCATCCCTTTACTAAACTCCAAAATAGTTTCAGTTCACCAGGAATGTATTTGTGCCTGCAGGTCTCCATTCTTTGACCAAACCAGAGTTAATAAAAGTAAAAAATAAACAAACAAAATCAACTGCTGCTTTAACAAACACAATTAGATACATAATCCAACGGGTATGATTCCATTAATACATTGATTTATAAAATTACAACTGAAAAACTACTAACTTAAAAGGGAGAAGAAGCGGCTGAAGACAAATCCCTCTTTGCTTTCTCACATGGTGCACTAAAGAGATTGTCTGAATCATCATAACGGCTACTTGCTGCTGATCAAGCGAAAAGAGAGAACAAGTCCATTTTTGCTTTCTCACATGCATTTGCTTCAAATCAAAAAGGAGAAGAAGCTGCTGTAGAAAAATCAGGTTCGTGGGGCCAAAAGGGAGAGAAGCACCTGAATAATACAAGTGCTTAAAACCTCATCATGTGCCTTTAGTGCTGACTGTTATATAATTATACAATAACTTAAAATCTGCTCTCAGTAAAACATTTGTATGAACCATTAGAGACTCCTCGTCTCCATGGTTTCCATAATAACTAAAAATATGCTCCCAGGAGATACAGATCTTTCCCTACACAAGAAAAAATTACCAAATCTGAGGCGCAAATTTCAATCGAATTTCAGTGGTGAAGATGATAACTTACCATTTTCCACATATGGATGACGCCAATTCCACATTTTTTTCCGGCGATGATGGACGAAAAACAGAGAGAGACTGAGAGAAAAGGCGCATGGTGGAGATGATGATGATGATGAAAACTGATAGAGAGATAAGTATATATCAATACTCGAGGGGCATGGTAGATGGCGATTTGAACGATAAAGTAAATGAATTATAAAGGTAATGATTACAAGCGCCGTAGACTGTTGGTCTTCTTTTAGCCACCCAAAATTAATATACCGTGACCATTTGTCATAATTTGTCACGCAAATAATTTTTAATATGAGTGGTCATATCATAAGATAATCAAACAAGGTAAACATATATAACCATCATATATTTAATTCTAACTACTAATATCATAACAAAATAAACATATAAAATATTGTTCTTAATTTGTTCATAAACATATACATCAATTAATTAATAATCCGGATCACTTCAATCTTCGGATATGTATCCTGAACTTGCATCGTCATCATCATCATCATCATCATCATCATCATCATCATCATCATCATCATCATCATCATCATCATCATCATCATCATCATCATCATCATCATCATCATCATCATCATCATCATCATCATCATCATCATCATCATCATCATCATCATCATCATCATCATCATCATCATCATCATCATCATCATCATCATCATCATCATCATCATCATCATCATCATCATCATCATCATCATCATCATCATCATCATCATCATCATCATCATCATCATCATCATCATCATCATCATCATCATCATCATCATCATCATCATCATCATCATCATCATCATCATCATCATCATCATCATCATCATCATCATCATCATCATCACATCCTTCTTCAATCCGACCACTATTTGCAGGATCTTGAACCCAATCGGCCACCGTATCCTTCACCTTTTGTTGAATGTCATTCTCGGAATCATTCCCATCTTTGTCAATCAGGGGAATTCCACTCAATTTTTTAAGAAAGTTCATATCATAAGATCCCACAATTTCATTCACAGAAATTTTTTTACTCTCTTCTGTGTTCATGTATTTCACTTCAATCTAGTTAGTAGAACTTAAATACTCCCAAGATTGGACAATTTCATCTTCATCTTCTTCATCTTCTTCATCTTCTTCATCATCTTCGTCTTCTTCGGATACAAATTCATTAAATTTTGTATTAAGGACGTAGAGTAATTTCGTTGCCTCAATAGAGTAGGCAAAACAATCAGGAATCTTCTGCGCATGGAGTTGCCTCAGGATGTTCTCATCGTTGTTTTTAATAACAGATTTGTGGGACTTGAAGGATCTTCTTCTCTTGTTACTGTAAACCCAAAAAATACGATTATTCTTCACATACCAGTAATTAAGGGAGCGTTGATTATCGGCCATTTGATACCAGAATTGGTGTAAACGAATTGCTGTAGAGAATTTGAGATCAAGAAACGGATGACGGTAAAGGAAAATAACAATGATGATGATATATAGGGTAGCAGATTTGAACACGCTCGAATTGGTGTGATTGAAAAAAGCGCTTTATTTTAGAGGGAAACAAATCGTCTCTTTTTCGCCACGCGTTTAATATTTTACCGTGACCATAAATAGATTTTTGTCACTCCCAACCTACTATTTAGTCACGGTTAATATATGTGGTCATATGTAATAGATTTTTATCACTCATAACCTACTATTTAGTCACACAACCTAATAACAATGGCCATATGTACTAGCTTTTAGCCACATAACTAATTAAAAACAGTGGCCCTTGCTCATATTTAGCCACGCATAATATATACTTAATAGTTTTGTTTTTTTTAATTTACTAAGCAATAAAATCTACTCTTCCGTCACACAACAATATTTAAGCGTGGCCATACATTCCTTTTTGGTCACATGAATAAAAAATCATAAAAATTCAGTTGGCCGTTTGGTGCATTTTCTCACTCTTTTTTAAGTGTGACAAATAAGTGCCACATGTTTTTGTAAAACAGTGGCTAAAGACACTGCACCTGAGTCTTGTTGTCACGTAAGCAAAAAATACATGGCTAAAAGGGTCCAAAGGCTATATATTTGACCACGGGTACAAAATATGTGTGGCTAAAACTAGTGTTTCTTACCTTTGGTCACGTTTTTTTCAAAACCGTGGCTATGCGTTAAAAAAAACCCGTGGCCAAAGCCACTTTTTGACGTAGTGATTGACCTAATTTGAAGATACAAAGGGAGGAAGAAATCGAGCCTATTGCACAACGTCCGCGAGATGGGGCTGACTAGCTGAGACGCTACGAATAAATTCTGGTCTCGAGTTCATCTTTCTGGTTTGGAGCTGAGTGTGCGTGTGTGGAGTTTAAGGAAAATAGATGAAACAGAGATTGGAGGAGACTGATCTGCCAAAATCTAGGGCAAATAGTCGGCGAGATGGAGGAGACAACAAAGATGAAAATGTGTGGAGGAGGCGACAAATAGCTTCAGGACAAATAGTTTGGGTGTGAGGACCGATATGGAGGGGTAAATAGCGGGAATACAATTTTTTGGGAGCGGGAAATAAAAATATAAAGTGATAGAAAGTTATGACGCGCAATTTTAAAACCGTCGTTCGTGTTTTTTTTATGATAGTTACTTTATGACACTCAAAAATATGCGTCATCTATTCTTGATATTAAAGAAATTATGATAGTTTTTTATGACGTTTATATTTGCGCGTCATAAAACTTGTGTGTGTCATTAAATGCCCTTTTTCTAGTAGTGCATCCAATAATTAGTTTATGAAGCTTAATAGTTTAGAACTTGGAACCTTCATAACATCGAACTAGGTCAGCAAATATGTGTAAGAGTAGTGAGGTATACATAACAAGTAAAGAAGATGAATCTCTACAAATTAAAGCATAAAAAACAATAATGTCGGTTTGTCTTCTATTTCCTTATAAACAAAATTTAGTAAAAAAGAAAAAGAAAATCAGATTTCCCTTATATATAATGATGTTTTTTTTTTTAAATTTGAAGCCAAAAATGAAAGTTACACAGTTAAAATATTTACCTTAGGTGAGAATTAAGTGTGCTATCACCCAAACGCAACAAAAATTCAAAACAATGGTGAAAAAGATGGGTCAAGATGAAGAAGAGGGGCGGTTAAGTGTGCGATAATAAAATAAAAATTGGACCTAATTAATAAATTGACCTAAGATTTTAAGAACAAATTTTTTTCTTAAGTGTGGAGGATTTGAGCGATAAGATTTATCGCTCCACTTAACCGATAAGGGCAAAGTTCAAGTTTTCCATTTTAATGTTTATCGTTCAAGATTATTGCTTATAGCTCAACTTGACCGATAAAGATTCACTTGAGCAATAGCCTAACACTTAGATGAAAATTCATCTTATCATTCAAATTTGAGCAATAAGACCAATCATATCATCCTACTTGAGCAATAAAGCGAAAGTAGGACTTGAGCGATATGACTAACCCTTTTCGTTCAACTATAGCTATATATACGGACTTTAAAAAGAATCAATCAAAGTTGTTCTTATTGCACAACTTGAGCGATAAGCCCAAACTAAAACAAAACACACAAATATGTTCTTATCGCTGAACTTGAGCGATAAGATTTACACAAAAACAAATTTAAACAATAGCAACTATGCTTATCGTTCTTGACCCTTGAGCGGACATGAAAGTTAAACACTAAGTTTAAAAACCATCTATTATATATTTTGATTTTTCTTGCACATAACTGTAAATTAAACAAATTTCAAATCGGATATAGTTTCACTATATTTTTTCTACACACAAAATCAAAATACTGTTAAAAGGAACAAATAACATATATTTTTGCTTGGTTGTACCTACACTATGCATGAATCATACCCATCATTTATGTTCACAACTCATTTTAGTTCACTTCAAGAGTCTAAGTAAACTTAATTTAGATTGTTGGTACTGTTTATCCATTTAAACTCATGCTATAACATTCTAGTTCACTTCAAGAATCAACTAACCTAGTCACTCGTTGCAATGGTGATACTGTTCCGAAAGAATTTATTTAATAAACTTTTTTAAAAAAAATATTCATCTTTTACAAGCAGATAGAAGACAAACAGGTAACAATCTCCGTCACTAAACCTTTTTAAATCAAAAAATAAATGTTGGATGTTAAATAAAAACAATATTTGGGAAATTAGAAAAGAAAATTGATAAACGAATATTGTTCTCACTAATCTATCACTGATCTCATGTTAACTCAATAGTTGAGAAAAGAAAGTAAAACAATAGTATTATATTTGACCCAACATAGCTTTCAATAAAGTGTACGCTCAAGCATAGATTGATTTGGTTATCGTGAGGTGTAACGTTGACATTTACGTGGTTAAGTTTGTAAAAAGACGTAGAAGTTGCATAAGTTTGGTTATAAATATAAAAAGGTAGACAAAAACACATTGCAACGCGTATATTCATAAATTACGCAAAAATAACGTCGTTACAAATTAAATGAACATAAAAAAACACGAAAGTAAAATTACAAAATAAAAGTAAAAAATACATTATGTTTTACGCAATTCGGGGTTGAATAAACATCATGTCAAGACATAGACATAGATACTCTTTTCCAATCAGTTATCTAGGCTTAACAATAGGAGGTAAGATGAACAATGCTAGTAGCTGGCAACGGTGATTGAAGCCTTTGAGAAGAAACTATCCATCTGGAAAAGCAAGACATTATCTATTGGCGGAAGACTGACTCTTATCAAATCGGTGCTCTCAAATTTACCTCTCTACTACTTCTCACTATATAGAGCGCCAAACAACGTGATTGAAAAGCTTGAACAAATTCGTAGAAGATTTCTATGGGGTGGGGGAGAAAACTCAAGGAAAATTCACTGGGTCCAATGGTCCCAAGTCATTTCCCCGACTGAAAAAGGCGGATTAGGGTTGGGGTCGCTCAAATCGGCGAATCTAGCACATCTATCCAAATGACATTGACGATATGAACATTGTAAGGATCAAACTAACCCTCACGCGATATCAAAGACTAACAAAACCGTGCGGAATCCGGTTTAGCTAGGTGATTCAAGTATGAACAATATAAGCAATAATCGAAAAATATGAAAACACAAATAAAGAACACAAACCGATGAGTAAACTTGAGAATCCTTGAATATCGATTGCCAAACATCAAAACCGATCACCAAAGTGGTTCGGTTATACACACAATCCGCAAAACACAAGCACCAACAACCCTAAATCGATATTAAGTGGGTATATATATAGGAGAGATTGACTTGGTAAACAAGTCAATCTCTTTACAAGAATTCGAACCCTAAGCCCACATAAAACCGATCGGACCCAAAACCCATAATAAACCTACAAAAGTTAGCCCAATTACAATTATTTACTAGCCCACAAGTATTAAACTAAACCCAAAATTTATCTAATGCAAAAGCCTCAATTTCTAGGTCTCTACAATCTTCCCCTAGGCTTTAGCATTTGACTGTCTTCACATTCTGAATTTCTTTGAAAGATTCACCGTCGCTGGATCATACCACAGCTCCTTGGCAACAATCTCAGCTACAGCTCGAGTGTAACACTTTGCATATTCTTCAATGTCTGGATTACTCTCAATCTGATGCGTTGCAAGTACCATTATGTCCTTCTTGTGAAACCTCATCAAATCATGAACTTCCATGACATCGATTGTCTTTGATTTGCAGAGGATTTTGGCTTCACCAGAATAATCACTATACGCCCATGTCTGGAAATCATGCAAGCAATCTTCAGGATGTCTCATTGGCAGAGGTATTGTCTTTGTCTTGTCAGTAGGTGGATACAAGACATTTGTAAACTTCTTGGCTTTGACATTCTCATTTCCTGGGACACTTTTCTTTCCATCCCATTTGAAGACACTTCTGTACTTCTTCACATAAGATTTCTTGTGAGGAAAATCTTCAAACCTCTTGAACTTGCTTCGCACAGCATTTTCCAGTTTCTTGTAGGAGTACTTGGCTTGATCATTGTTTGAAGGATTTGAAAACCGTGCATGGTACAACATTGTGAGATCTACATTCGTCCAGGAGTAAAACTGGGTCCAGCTTTTGTAGTATTCCAATGGATACTGACCCTTTCGTCTTACTACGAACATATTCTTCTCTCTATCAAACATCCAGGCTTTAATATCCGCATTGATTCCTTGCTTGTCATGATAGTGTTCTCCCAACTGGATTAGATACCTTTCAGGAGGATAGGCGAACGTCTGAGACTCCCAACCTCCGTCAAACTCCGAAGCTGGAACAGTCATGTAATCTCTATCCCTGGTATCTTTATCTTCATTTGAGGCTTCAGGTAAATGTGGTTGAGTTTCCTCAGGAATATCTGCTTCAAAATCAAATGCTGGTGATTGTGAGGAATCACCTACACCTGAACCTCCTTCATCCTTATCTCCTTGGTCAATGCTTGATTTTCTTGATTTATCTGAACTAAGCTGCCTGATCAGCTTATGAAGATCTCTAAATTGTCTGGTAAACTCTCTGTTTATCTTCTTTTAATTTTCCAATTCAGCGTTGTGGATCTTCTGAATATCAATCAAGTCTTCAATCACCTCACTTTGGACTACATTCTAGGCTTTCAGAACTTTTATTTCTTCTCTCAGTTCCTTTTCCAGTCTGAATTCAGGGGTTTCTACTGCTTTCCCCTTTTCTTGGGCTGTGGGTTGGGTGGATGATTCACCAGCACTTGAGCTTGTGACTGGTGGTACACGTGGGTCCAATCTTCTTCTTCTTGGGTCACTTGGGCCTTGCACATGGCGTTCTGTAGCAATCGGCTCAGTCTCAGTCATATCTTCAGTAACAGAAACACTGAGGGGAGGATCCTACGTGGCTTTCCGTTTTCTTATCAGTGGCGTCTCAGCAGGTTCAGTCTCAACTTCCTCTAAAGTGATGTCATCAAGATACGTGTCATAGTTGACATTATCTTCACCTTCAAAATTCAGTGCACCAATTCGCACATCTTCTAAGTCAAACTCTTCCCAGTCAGAGTCATCGGGAAGGTCAACAACTTTCTTTGGAGGAGGAGGTTGACTATGTTCTTCTTCAATAGAGGCATTTCTATTCACTGGAACTTCTTGTCTCACTATTTCTCTAAATTCTCCAAACTTATCACCAAATGGCATCTTATCCGACAGTTTCTTCTTTGGATTTATCATTGGAAACACCTCAATGCCCATTGGCTTGGTATCATGTGTGTCATTAGACTTCCTCAGTACTGGATATCTTGAATCCAGAACTAACTGGATGAATCTTGGAACAGCAGCAAACTTCTTGTCTCTGGACACAACTGCCTTCACATCTTCAAATATCATTCTAGACCAGTTGAACCTAACACCTCTGATCAGTGACACCATGGCATGGGTGTGTACTTGATTCAACTGATCTGTAGAGCTCTTCTTTGCAATGACATATTTTTGCAAGTAATGTGCCAGCATCCTCCAATATGGTGGAATGAGAGCTTTCATGGTGGGAGGAGATATTGTAAGATAGCCCATTTCCTTCAGACACTGTGACACCATCTCTTTGTCCAGAACAGTGGGATCAGCAGCAACATCTTTAAGTCTGAGTGCCTGTCTGAAAGTCTCTTCAGTCAACCTCACTTTAGTAGATTGAATCTTGGCAATTATCTGCTTTCCATCTTTTGATACATTTGTTATCTTCCAAAACTCTTGCTGCATACGTTTGCATATAACTGGGTTTGCTGTTAGTGCATAGTGTAGACAGCACTTCTTCAATCCCGCTATCATTGACATGTACTTCTCTTTGTATTCAGCAGGCGGGTCCAGCAAATAAGCAACCTGATTATGATCTTTGACAAACTCCAAATCCCTACACTCACAAACACAGATAAACATCCAAAACACACAAAAAATTCATTAGTTTTAGGGATTTCTCGAAAAACGAGCAGCATAACGGCTTAAAATTGAATGAAAAACCATTGAAAACATCATCAGGTACCTTTCTGATCGAAAAATAGGGGTTTTCGATCGGAAAGCATCCGTCCGATCGGAAAGTATCAAGCACTAGAGAACCCTGGTCGAAAAGCCCTAAGCCTGATCGAGAAGCCAGGCTGATCGAAAGCCTAGTCTGATCGAAAAGCCTTAGCATTTGATCGAGAAGTCATGATCACTGGTCGAAAAGTGTATCCTTCGATCGAAAAGCCTAGGCTTTTGATCGAAAAGCCTCTGGTCATCGGTGACCAGTGATCGAGAAGTATCAGGGGCTGATCGAGAAGCCCCTGAGACGATCGAAAAACCTCTTTCTTCTTCGATTTAACCTGCAACTTAATTAATCATTCAATTCTTGTGTGTTTTACCACTCAATAACAGACCCAAACACCTTCAATCACAGTTTCTTACCCATCCCAACCATTGAATGCAAGAAAAATCAAGAATAAAACAAACATACTCCATTCAGTCTTTTGGGGGTCGGGCAACGCGCTTCAACCGAGGCGCCATGGAGTCAAATCAACAGTGGGGACGAGATTGGTGGTGAATTCCGAGCGGGATGGTGGAGTCGGATGGTCTCAGCGGCGGCGGAGGGCGGCGGATTTAACGGGAACAGTGGGGGCGGCGCTGTGAGGGAATGGGGGGTGTTTCGGTGATGGTTTACGACGGGGAAGGTGGCGGTGTGGTCGCAGGGTGGTGGCGACAGTAGTGGTGGTGAGCTACGGTGACGGGAGTGGATGGTGGTGGTGATCGGAAAGTAGGAGGCGGAGGTTTAGGGTTTGGAAAGAAGAGAGAAAAGATGGATGTGAAGGGGTAGCCGCCGGCTCCCCTTCTTTTGTTTCAATTTTTTTTTTAAAAAAATACCACTTCACCCCCTCAACTATTAGGATGATCACAAACCACCCAAACTTTATCTTTTCCTTAAAATGGTATAAAAATTAAAAAAAAAAATCTCAAATCCTTTTAATCAGACAACTTCCCCTGAGATCAAGCCCGAGAGATTTACGATCTGGCAACTTTTACTTAAAAATAAAACAAAACACACAAAATGAGAAGTTAAGAAAAATAAAATAAACACAATTAAAAAGATAAAAAAAATAAAAATAAAATTAAAAAAAAAAAAAACATAAACACATAAGAATCTTAACCTACTGAATTCTGAGTGAAGAGGCATTGTCAGGGATCATACCAGATAGTCTGTGACTTAGGAACCCTTTTCAGTTTAAGTTACTTCGCGTGTTCAGGCGATTGTCGATATTTTGGTCCATCTTTAAACTCATGCTGCTTTCGCTTACTCAAGCAGTTTCATCACATAATTTATATTTTAAGGTTTATTAATTATGACAATCCATCCAGGTCACACACATAAGTCCTAGGTATAGTTTGTACAATCTATCAAGCACACCTGGTTTCCGTACAACATTTTTCACGACACCTTTTCTTAAGCCCAACATCATGCTCCAGAGGGGTTGAGAAAAGAAAAGAATAGATCACGGAGGTTTTGTTGGATAATATACAGAGTCAGCTGAATTTTTGAAACATATTTAACAATGTTCTCATCAGTGACAAAGGCTGAGGGTTTTGGACGCTTGAGGGTCTCTTTTGATTGTGCACTTGGCATCTTTTGGTTTATCATATATACAATGTGATCTTAAAAGCGTACGTGGATCAGGGTGGTTCCAGGTCTCCGCTTTCGCAGAACAGAGGAGTCCTGACTCACGTACAACATTCCCAGGTCATTGCTTACGCAAAGCAGAGGGAATGGGGATTTTTTGAGCATGACATTAACACTCAGAACCGGGCGTGTGTCTCAGGATACCTGATGCACAGTCAAATAGGAATTGTCACTAACCTAAGTGTGTGCTCCCTTTCAAGCATCATACGTTATTGATGTGTTGCAAACACATCCCCTTTTTCATTATCTTTTGTTAGTCTTTTGAGTCTAATTGAGTCGGTTTTCTTTAGTTTTAGTTTGTTTTCAGTTAAGTTGTGTCTTTGAGTCGGGTATTTATGTTTTTGTGAGTTATGTAGGTTCTTGATAAAATCCCGAGGCCAAGTATGGAGTTGCAGCTTTGAAGAAGAAATTAATGAAGAAGTGCTGAAGGAAGGTCCCCAGGCGTATCGCCTGGGGAGTGAAGTGTAGCAAGCGATACGCGCGGAAGTGAGAAGTCAAAGGCGGTTTAAAAAGTCAAACCCGATTAAATTGTCGTGTAGCAGGGAGCAGGCGTATCGCCTGCCAATGTCAGACCTCCAAGCGATACGCTTGGAGGGTGTTTTCCCGCAAACTTAGCCCGATTCATATAAATTCGACTTTTAGGGTTTCAATTCATATTCTTCGACTTCCAGACGAACTCAGAGGCGATTTTGGGCGATTTGAAGATCAGAGAAGGCCAAGGATTGAGGAGGAATCATCGGTGGATCAAATTCATCACAATCATCATCATCGTGCTATCCGGTTTTGTTCTTGATTCTTGTTATTCGTAAACCTTAATCATGTTTTCTGTCCAAGTTCAGATTTTTATTATTACTATAGACATGAACATGAGGCTAGGCTAATTTGATTGTATTGCCTAGACCCCATTTGGATGATTACTTATTGTTTATGACTTTATTCGGTTTGATTGATTGATTGATGTTGCACTTTTATTCAATTCCATTGATTATCATGTTTTGATGCATGTGTGTGTTATCAGTAGATTATCGATTGATTGTTGATGCTTAATTTACCCGCGAATGTCTTTCGGTTTAGGTAGATTAGCTAAAGTAGTTGACTTTAGGGTTAATTGCTAAAGTGTAGTTAGGGTTTCTTGACTATTGCATTGATAATTGATTGGTAATTCACTTGTAATGTGCTGCTAAACTGAAGACTTAAAAGGTACAGGTTTAACGGGTAGTTGGGTTGGTTAAAGTTCTAGGGTTGCACTGTCTCAAAAGGAAGTGTCCTAGGGTTTTGTCTAGCTTGGTATTCCGTGTCATTCATGGTTGTTATTGGTAGCTCCGGTTAGTCTAGGTGCATCTTAGGTATATCCGAGGGTGACTAGGGTAATTGAAGTGGGATGGACTTAAAAGGTGAACCCTTGTTCGAGCGTTAGGAGTGTAGCTAGGAAGGACTTAAAAGGTGAACTAGCCACCATCAGATCAATCAATTCCGAGTGAGGTTGTAGGTATTAAGTAGGATTCCAGGGTCTAGGTGATACTTTTCTCTCGTCTGAATTCTCCCAGAGTTTCCTGCTTTTGTCTGTTTGTGCGTTGATTAGTTAATTTTAGTTAATCCAATTCTCAAATCAAATCAAAAACCAAATTACTCATAATTTCCATTTCTTAGGTCTAGGTTAAGTCTTGTCTAAAATAGTGTCCTTAGGTTCGATAATCCGGTCTTGCCTTAGCTATTCTACTATCCGATAGGTACACTTGCCTTAGGGTTCGGTTTAGTTTAGGTTAGTTTCGGTAAAATTAGGTGTGTCTAGGTCTAGGTTTAGGTCTAGGTTTTTATAGTAGTTTTTAGAGTACGTTCCGAACACATCAAGTTTTTGGCGCCGTTGCCGGGGACACTTGGCAATTGGCAAGATTAACTTAGGTCGTCGTTAGGAAATTTTGAGTCTTTTTGGTCTTTCCGTGTCTAGAGTCTTAGGATTTTCTGACTTTCGAGTCTAGATTCTTAGGTTTAATTTTTTCTTAGTTTTCTTCGAGTCATTCCATCGTTTTATGCCACACACTCGTTCACGGGGTCCACCTGAGCTGCCACCACTTTCTGATCCCGACGCGGATATCCGTGAACGATTTCGCCTTCTACGCACCGAGCTAGAGGCATTCATCATTTCCACCGCTACAATCCAAACCATCCTCTTCATCCACACACACCGCACGCGACACCAAACCCATCCCATCCCATTCCCCGATCTTTCATCCATGGCGGCACGTCGCACCGTCCACGAGCAGGCCAGCGCCGGAGTCACCGAGGCCCGGTTTGCTATTGCACAGCCTGCTATTGCCAACACCGCGAATTGGCAAGTTCCGTCCCACGTCATCAACGCTTTGACGCATTCGATCCAGTTTCATGGACGTGAGGACGAAGATGCACCGATGCATATCTCCAGGTTCATTCGCATCTGCAACACGTTCGGACTCACCGGAGTCGCGAACGACACCATTTATTTGCGTCTTTTTCCATTCTCCCTTACGTCTCGAGCCGCCGAGTGGCTTGAGACGCTTCCGCCTAATTCGATC
The DNA here is from genome assembly GCA_039602395.1 of Deinandra increscens subsp. villosa. Taxonomy (NCBI): domain Eukaryota; kingdom Viridiplantae; phylum Streptophyta; class Magnoliopsida; order Asterales; family Asteraceae; genus Deinandra; species Deinandra increscens. The sequence goes on along the minus strand of JBCNJP010000007.1, from coordinate 32,125,996 downwards.
GCCACCTGGGACGATCTCACCGCAAAATTCCTGAAGAAGTACCATCCTCCAGCTAAGGCTGCGCGTACTCGGGAGGAAATCCACTCATTTCGCATGGATCCCGATGAGCCTTATTCGGTTGCATATGAACGATTCAACACTCTTCTGAGCAGATGTCCGCAACACGGGTTGACGGAATGGGCTATCATCGAGAAGTTCTACAACGGACTTCCATATTCTGTTCAGAAAGAGTTCAACATTTCAGCTGGAGGACATATGATGGAGAAGCTCACAGTAGATGAATGCAAATCACTTTTTGAGAGCTTCGCCCTTGCTGAACAGCAGGCACCCGGAGGTCGGAGAGCCACCTTGGCCCCGACTAGATCACTCGCACCATCTACATCTACCCGGGGTGTCCATCACATTGGCTCAGAGACCATACCGCCTAGGGAGTTAGAAAACATCTATAAGACCTTAGAGGAAATCAAACTCCACATCAAAGCCAAATGTGAGCTGTGCAGAGGCGCTCACGACACTCGAGACTGCCCGCTTGCTCCCGCTGAGCAAGTGGATTATATTGGAAACCGAAACCAGTTCGGTAATTCATTTCAGTCTGGGTGGAGGAGTGGCCAAAATTCAGGATGGCGAGAGGGAGGAAATCCACCGGGTTTTCAGCCGAGGTATAATCAGAAGTGGTGGAGGAGATGCAGGGCCGACGATGAAGGAGATTACAGAGTTGGTGATGAATCAAACGCAGATCCTGCAGCAGATGAACGCGAGAGATGAGGCCACACAGAAGAAGCTGGCAGAGCATGATACTTTATTGAGAAACCAGCAAGCTTCGTTCCTTGATTTGCAGCGGTCAGTCGGTGACATAGCGAAGCAGCTGAAGGAGCTCAACTCCCGAGGGGGTCAGTTTTCTGGTAGTACTTATAAGAACCCCAATGCGTAATGTCAATGCTGATCACCACTACGGAGCGGGAGAGTTGTTCAGAGTCCATCGCCGGCGGTAGTTGATGAGGAGCCGGTCGATGAGGAGATCGAGTTGGAGACGCCGGACGGGAGGGTGCACGAGAGCGTAACGCCAGCAAGTACCGCACCGAACGTCGAGGCTGAAGGAGTTAGAGAGAAGCCGCTGAAGTGGGAAGCGGTGAAGGAGAAGAAGAGAGTGAGGTTCGCGCCGAAACCGATCACTAGCTGATGATCTGAAGCATGTTCCTTATCCTGAGAGGTTGGTCCAGCAGAAGAATGCGCGTGAGTATAATCAGTTTTTAGAGCTTCTTAAGCAACTTAGGGTCACTTTACCTTTTACTGATGTCATTAAACAAATGCCTAAGTATGCTAAGTTTTTGAAAGATATGTTAACTAATAAGAAGAAGCTTGAAAGTTTTTCTGATGTTACCCTTGATGCTAATTGCTCTGCTGTAGTTCAAAATAGATTGCCTGAGAAATTGACTGATCCTGGCACCTTTACAATTCCATGTTCTTTTGGTGATTCATCTGTTACATGTGCTTTAGCTGATCTAGGTGCCTAGTATTAATGTTATGCCTTATTCTGTTTTCATGCATCTAGGATTAGGCGAGTTGGAGCCGACTAGGATGACAATTTCTTTGGCAGATAGATCGATTGTTAGACCCAAAGGAATAGTGGAGAATGTTCTTGTTCAAATTGATAAATTTTTATTCCCTATAGACTTTGTGGTAGTTGATTGTGCATATGATGCTAGTTGCCCTTTGATTTTAGGTAGGCCTTTCCTTAGGACCGCCCGGGCGCTAGTTGATGTTTTTGCGGGCACGATTACTTTGAGGGTTGACCATGAGAGTGTTGTGTTTGAGGTGGGTAGACAAGAGGATAAGGGCACCGAATCGGTTTGTTTGATAGGTACTTTCATGTCCTTTATAGATTTGGTGGTTGTAGGTAATAGGTTAGAGGATGAAGAGATTGTAGAGGATGAGTGTGGGGAGAACACCGGGGGGTTAATTGAAGTAATTGATCTAACTGATATCTTTGACCCGTTAGTGAAACCCGGTGAGGTAGTTGAGGAGATATTTGGTGAAGTGGTGACTGAGGATGAGTGTGGGGAAGATCCTGGGGGGTTAGAGATTTTAGTTGATAAACGTGATAATTTTGACCCATTAGGAGAACCCGAGAAGTTGGTGAGTGTAGAGAGTGAAATGGTGGTTGCTGAGGTAGTTAGGAAGCCCACACTTGAGGATTTAGGTATTGTGGATGATAGGATTGTGCTTAGTTCAAGTGTGGGGAGGTTAGATGTGATTGTTGCTACCCATGACCCGGAAATGAGTTTTCTTGGTAAATGTCAATTTCTTCCGGGTAGGTATAAGCATTGGAAGGTTAAGAGGTTGTTGAGAGCAGAAAAGTTTAGTGCTTTATGGGGTAGGAAGTTGTTAGATGGTTGGTTGGTTAGAAACCGGTTGAAATCCGGTGTTTTTGTGGTCAAGGATGTTAAATCCAAGCCTCCTGATGGTTTTGGAGGTTGTTTTGCTATTGTGATCTGATTGATGCAGTGCCCAGAGGTGTATATTTGTGTATTTGTGTTTTAAATTTCTGCAATTTTTCGTTTTTCGTGCATTTGCGTCTTTTGGTTTTTGTGTTTTTGTGTTTGCAGGTTATTTTGGAGATTCGAGCTATTGGAAATTTGAGGATGTGCAGGTCAAAATTGCAGTTTTGGCTGGAAATTTTGACAAGGGAGCTGCTGGAGCATAAAAGAGATAGAAAATTTTTGGGGTCAAATTCCAAAAATTCTCTGGAAATCACGTTCCAAGCGTATCGCCTGGAGGTTGGTAGGTTATAGGCGATACGCTAGGAAGTCTCAGGCGGGTCCGGATGGTTGCAGTCCTAGGCGTATCGCCTGGGAAATGCAAGGCTGTAGGCGATACGCCTAGGGGAGGTAAGTCAGAAATTTTTCAAATTTTTAATTTTTTTATTATTTCTGTTTACCGTCTTGGTGGTGGTTCGCTGCGGTTGCTGTGCTGAGTCTCTGGAGTTTCAGGTGAACACGTTTCTACTTGTTTTATTTTATTTTATTTTATTTCTGCTTTCTTTTTGTTCCATTCCACATTGAGGGCAATGTGTGATTCAAGTGTGGGGATGGGATACTTTCGTATTAGTCTTGAGTCTTTTAGTTTTGGTGAGTTATTGAGTCATAAATCTAGAAAATTTGAAAAAAATTTGAAAAATTGTTCAAAAATGTCCGAGATTCTGGCTGCAAATTAATGGAAAATGATAGTAAAACCAGGAATTGATTGTCTATCTTGTGCTTAAATGTTAATTAATGATTAATTTGGGAAATGTGGTTAAGTTTGGTGAGAATGGAAAGCATTACTAATCTATGATGTGTCGGTAGGCCCAGCTGACCTAGGAGTAGCTTAAATAGCCTGTGTGTTTATTGTTGTATAAATATGCTAATCAGTCTGCTAGTGGGTTCCCATTTTAGGAGTGATAGGGATTCTGAACCTGATGATTAGGAAGGAAGAGACCGCTTTAGGCTAGATACTCCTATGTCCTTAGAATTTCAAATGAGCATGTAGTTAATAATTTGGCTAATGAATTAGAGTGAAGGGGCAGAATACTCATGTACAAACTAAGGATAGTATCCCGTGGTAAGTACCTCTGATGATGTTCCGGATCTCGCGGGCAAAATACTCATGTATGATTTCGGGGGTAAGACCTTGTGAAAGAATACCTCTGGTGATGTCCGTTGGTAATTTTAGGTAAAAGTGACCAACTATAAAAAAAAAAAAATGAAAAAAAAATAGAAAAGAAAAAAAGAAAAAAAAATGATAACTTAGAGGAATAAATGCTCAAAAGTTGCATATAAATAAATAGTTATTCCTTGGACATCTCTAGTATCTGGTTTAAGGGGGGTTGGAAAAATATAAATTTAAATCAATTATTACCCTTTGCTTTGACTGAATATGATTCGGTAATAGGTTGAACTTGACCTTTCTTTAGTGGGATCCATTGCGACTGAACTTATATCTGGTAATTTTATAAACACATGGGGGCGAAAGAAAAGGTTGGTGGTTGGGTTTAATCGGATAGAAATATCGGCAATCATAGTTAGTGGTGTGATTACATTATGGTATGTGGAATTGTTTTGGTGGACTGTTGAAATTTAAAGGTTAAAGGTTTAGAAGTCAATTTCCTGGTTATGATTCCATTGCAGTATTTTTCGAGGACGAAAAAAGAGTCAGTGTGGGGATATTTGATGTGTTGCAAACACATCCCCATTTTCATTAGTCTTTTGTTAGTCTATTTGAGTCTAATTGAGTCGGTTTTCATTTAGTTTTAGTTTGTTTTCAGTTAAGTTGAGTCTTTGAGTCGGTTATTTATGTTTTTGTGAGTTTTGTAGGTTTTTGATAAAATCCCGAGGCCAAGTATGGAGTTGCAGCTTTGAAGAAGAAAATAATGAAGAAGTGCTGAAGGAAGGTTCCCAGGCGTATCGCCTGGGGACGTGAAGTGTAGCAAGCGATACGCGCGGAAGTGAGAAGTCAAAGGCGGTTTAAAACAGTCAAACCCGATTAAATTGTCGTGTAGCAGGGAGCCAGGCGTATCGCCTGCCAATGTCAGACCTCCAAGCGATACGCTTGGAGGCTGATATCCCGCAAAATTAGCCCGATTCGATATAAATTCGACTTTTAGGGTTTCAATTCGTATTCTTCGACTTCCAGACGAACTCAGAGGCGATTTTGGGCGATTTGAAGATCAGAGAAGGCCAAGGATTGAGGAGGAATCATCGGTGGATCAAATTCATCACAATCATCATCATCGGTGCTATCCGGTTTTGTTCTTGATTCTTGTTATTCGTAAACCTTAATCATGTTTTCTGTCCAAGTTCAGATTTTTATTATTACTATAGACATGTAACATGAGGCTAGGCTAATTTGATTGTATTGCCTAGACCCACATTTGGATGATTACTTATTGTTTATGACTTTATTCGGTTTGATTGATTGATTGATGTTGCACTTTTATTCAATTCCATTGATTATCATGTTTTGATGCATGTGTGTGTTATCGAGTAGATTATCGATTGATTGTTGATGCTTAATTTACCCGCGAATGTCTTTCGGTTTAGGTAGATTAGCTAAAGTAGTTGACTTTAGGGTTAATTGCTAAAGTGTAGTTAGGGTTTCTTGACTATTGCATTGATAATTGATTGGTAATTCACTTGTAATGTGCTGCTAAACTGAAGACTTAAAAGGTACAGGTTTAACGGGTAGTTGGGTTGGTTAAAGTTCTAGGGTTGCACTGTCTCAAAAGGAAGTGTCCTAGGGTTTTGTCTAGCTTGGTATTCCGTGTCATTCATGGTTGTTATTGGTAGCTCCGGTTAGTCTAGGTGCATCTTAGGTATATCCGAGGGTGACTAGGGTAATTGAAGTGGGATGGACTTAAAAGGTGAACCCTTGTTCGAGCGTTAGGAGTGTAGCTAGGAAGGACTTAAAAGGTGAACTAGCCACCATCAGATCAATCAATTCCGAGTGAGGTTGTAGGTATTAAGTAGGATTCCAGGGTCTAGGTGATACTTTTCTCTCGTCTGAATTCTCCCAGAGTTTCCTGCTTTTGTCTGTTTGTGCGTTGATTAGTTAATTTTAGTTAATCCAATTCTCAAATCAAATCAACCCAAACCAAATTACTCAGTAATTTCCATTTCTTAGGTCTAGGTTAAGTCTTGTCTATAATAGTGTCCTTAGGTTCGATAATCCGGTCTTGCCTTAGCTATTCTACTATCCGATAGGTACACTTGCCTTAGGGTTCGGTTTAGTTTAGGTAGTTTCGGTATAATTAGGTGTGTCTAGGTCTAGTTTAGGTATAGTTTTTTATAGTAGTTTATGACTTTATTCGGTTTGATTGATTGATTGATGTTGCACTTTTATTCAATTCCATTGATTATCATGTTTTGATGCATGTGTGTGTTATCAGTAGATTATCGATTGATTGTTGATGCTTAATTTACCCGCGAATGTCTTTCGGTTTAGGTAGATTAGCTAAAGTAGTTGACTTTAGGGTTAATTGCTAAAGTGTAGTTAGGGTTTCTTGACTATTGCATTGATAATTGATTGATAATTCACTTGTAATGTGCTGCTAAACTGAAGACTTAAAAGGTACAGGTTTAACGGGTAGTTGGGTTGGTTAAAGTTCTAGGGTTGCACTGTCTCAAAAGGAAGTGTCCTAGGGTTTTGTCTAGCTTGGTATTCCGTGTCATTCATGGTTGTTATTGGTAGCTCCGGTTAGTCTAGGTGCATCTTAGGTATATCCGAGGGTGACTAGGGTAATTGAAGTGGGATGGACTTAAAAGGTGAACCCTTGTTCGAGCGTTAGGAGTGTAGCTAGGAAGGACTTAAAAGGTGAACTAGCCACCATCAGATCAATCAATTCCGAGTGAGGTTGTAGGTATTAAGTAGGATTCCAGGGTCTAGGTGATACTTTTCTCTCGTCTGAATTCTCCCAGAGTTTCCTGCTTTTGTCTGTTTGTGCGTTGATTAGTTAATTTTAGTTAATCCAATTCTCAAATCAAATCAAAAACCAAATTACTCATAATTTCCATTTCTTAGGTCCAGGTTAAGTCTTGTCTAAAATAGTGTCCTTAGGTTCGATAATCCGGTCTTGCCTTAGCTATTCTACTATCCGATAGGTACACTTGCCTTAGGGTTCGGTTTAGTTTAGGTAGTTTCGGTATAATTAGGTGTGTCTAGGTCTAGTTTAGGTATAGGTTTTTATAGTAGTTTTTAGAGTCGTTCCGAACACATCAGTTATCTTCAAGTGTTGTGATAAAACATACCTTTTGATTGATTGTCAGCAGAGCCTACCAAGCATATCGACCATGAATCACTGCTTTTCACATCCACCTTACACGTGTCAGTCAGCAAACACCTGGAAATTTATATCACTTCCCTGCCTGGTCAACCAAACCAGTAAAAAATTTAAAAGCACACACATTTTAGGAAATGAATATCTTTTATCTTCCCCTTGCTTTTAGATTTTTTAAACTACCAAAAAGACACTATTTTTGTATTTTTGATTTTTTTTGAATTCTTTTTTTTTTAATAAAACAAGTTGCCAGACTACTCATCAAAGGCTATCATTCGAAGGCCTTTGAGACACATTTCAGAATTTGCACTTGGAAGGGGTTTGGTGAACATATCCGCCACATTGTCCTCCGATGCCACCCTTTCCAGATGAAGTGCGTTTTGATATCTATGTGTTTGGTTTTGGAGTGCTGCACGGTATTTTTCACAATTTGCAAAGCAGCATTATTGTCACAAAAATGGGAGTATCGAAAAAATTCAAACCGTAATCTCCCAGCTGATGCTGCAACCAAACCACCTGAGAGCAACAGGCAGATGTAGCCACATAGTCTGCTTCGGCAGTCGACTGGGACACCGTGTGTTGCTTCTTGCTTTGCCAAGAGACGAGCCCGTCACCTAAAAATTGAGCTCCAGCAGATGTGGATTTCCTGTCAAGCTCATTACCGCCATAATCGCTGTCAGAAAAAGCATACAGATTAAATCCTGACTCTTTAGGGTACCAGAGGCCTAAACGAGGCTAACCCTTCAAATATTTAAAAATACGTTTCACAGCAGAAAGATGAGAGAGTTTAGGATTAGCCTGATAGCGTGCGCATTGGCACACAGCGAGCATGATATCTGGACGGCTGGCGGTTAAGTACATCAGAGACCCAATCATTGACCAAACATGTGCTCGCTCACTGGTTGACCGTCTGGGACCCTGGTGAGTGCTGGTCTTGCCTCCATAGGAGTGGAGACAGACTTAGCATCCATCATCTTGTAATTTTCCAAAATTTCTGCGACATATTTGGCCTAATGTATAAGTATCCCACTGTCACTCGGCTTTACTTACAATGCGAGGAAAAACTCCATCTCGCCCATCTGACTCATCTCAAACTTTGTCCGCATAACCTTCTCAAACTCTTTGCACAAGTCTTCATTAGTAGAACCGAAGATGATGTCATCAACATATACCTGTACCATGATTATGTCATTCCCAACCTCCTTCCTGAAAAGTGTCTGATCCACAATGCCTCTAGTGTACCCGTGTGCTAGAAGATGATCAGTTAGAGTCTTGTACCAAGACCGTGGGGCCTGATGCAAGCCATACAGGGCCTTGTCTAGCTTGAACACATGATATGGGTGTTCCTCATCAATGAAGCCAGGTGGTTGAGTGACATAAACCTCTTTATCCATTTCTGCATATAGGAAGGCTGTTTTCACGTCCAACTGGTAGACCGTAAAGTTCATGTAGGATGCATAGGCTAAGAAAACTCTTATTGCTTCTAATCGGGCTACCGGTGCATATACTTCATCATAATCCACTCCTTGGATTTGTTTGTGGCCCTGAACCACCAACCTGGCCTTGTTTCTGACAATGATGCCATTGTCATCCTTTTTGTTCTTGTAAAGCCACCGAGTCGTGATGACCTTTTTGTCAGCGGGCCTTTCTACTAACCTCCAAACTTGAAGCCGGGAGAACTGATTTAGTTCTTCATGCATTGCCTCCACCCAACTTGGATCTGTCAATGCCATGGTGATGTTGGGGGGCTTAATCTGTGAGATAAAACAGGAGTACATACAGTGATTGATGTCTACTGACTGGCTTCTTGTGACCACCCCAGATGCTAATGGACCAATGATGTTGTTCAAGGGGTGGTATTTATGAATTCTGGTTTCCTCTACGGCCTGAACGTGAATTTCAGGAGGTAGATTTGAAGGAACGGGTTCATCAATTGTTGCAGCTGCATCATCTGCATCAGTTCCCTGTGTTTGTGGAGTGTCTGAGGCGTGATCAACTTCCGCATTAGTTTCCTGTGTCTGAGTGTCCACAGGATCAGCAGTCTCCTGTACTGGTGTGGCATCTGTTTCGGGAGCAACGACTGGAGCCTTGGTGATAGAGTGTGATAATGGTGGTCCTGAAACTGTATCTTCTTAAAGTTCTTCAGCTATGACAGGTTCCAAGCCCAAAAAACGGAAGAAATGATTATAATCGAAAGCTTGAGGAGGACCCACTCCACCATCAGATGGATTTTCTTCGAGCCAATCCACATTTGTAGACTCCATCACCATGTCGGTTGTTTTGTTGAAAACCCTGTAAGCGGAGCTGGCAGAGTAACCTACAAAATAACATTCATCAGACTTAGCAGCAAATTTGGGAACATTAGTGTTTACTAAAACTGTGCATGGACACCCAAAGGCCCGAAGGTGTCCTGTTCTGGGCTTATCATTGTAAATCAGCTCATATGGAGTTTTCTGCTGCCGCTTGTTGATGAGCACCCGGTTCTGGACATAACATGCAGTGTTGACTGCTTCTGCCCAAAACATGGTTGGTAGCTTTGAATCACACAACATGGTACGAGCAGCTTCAATCAGGGTTCTGTTCCTTCGCTCTGCGACACCATTCTGCTGGGGGTGTAGGGAGCACTGAATTGATGCTCAATTCCCTTGTCGGCACAGAAATTGTTAACAGTTTGGTTCTTAAACTTCGTCCCGTTATCACTCCTGATGGCCTTCACTTGCAGCTTTAATTTGTTTTCGATGAGCTTGATGAAAGCGATCAGTATACCTGCAACATCACTTTTCTTGGACAAGAAAAACACCCAAGTGAAACGGGAAAAATTATCAGTAATAACTAAACAAAATGCACATCGGTTAAGACTTAACATACTGATGGGACCGAATAGGTCCATGTGAAGCAACTCTAGTGGAGACGAGATTCTGCTGAAGACCTTCGGTTTATGTGGCCGTTTGTGCTGCTTCCCCTTAGCACAAGCCACACATTTCTCCTTCAGAACAAATTCTTTGATTGGGAGATCTTTAACAAGTCCTCCTCTGGCAAGACGATTCAGGTTCTTCAGATTCATGTGCCCCAATCTTCGGTGCCACAGCTGAGCATGGTTCTCGGCTGTTTTAGATAGAAGACAGGCCACCTCAGATGTAGGGGGTTTCTGCATATTCAGCACATAGGAGTTACCAAATCTGGGTATTCTCATCAACACCCAATCATCGGGGATGGAGTATCCAGGTTTAAGAATGAGACACTCTTTATTGTTGAATATAACTGGATACTCTCGATCACAAATCTGTGAAACACTTAACAAGCTGTGTTTCAACTGCTCCACATAATTGACATCGTGGAAGCTGAGACAACCGTTGCGAACTGTGCCTCTCTGACTGATATAACCACCAACTCCTCCGGCGAACGACACATATCCTCCATCAAATTTCTCCAAGTCTTGTAGTAGAGATATGTCGCCCGTCATATGCCTGGAACAACCGCTGTCAACGTACCATAGGTTGCTGACAGTCCTCCTTGGCTATTCCTGCATTCAAAGGAGATCAGTTAGATTTTGGTACCCAGGCCTTAATTGGTCTGGGTGAGACTGGTCTGTCCTTGTTTGGACTGAGGATGCCTTTTATGTTGACATCTCGGTGGTGATTTTCCTTCCCAAGTCCTTGTTGATTACATTTGTTTATTTTTGGACTTTTAACCTCTTGAAAAGACCTGGAGTGCTTCTTATACACTCCGGTAGGTTTAAATGACAAATTCACCACTTTTGGGACATTCCACCTGTCAGCAACCCCTTGATTGTTTGATCTTGTAGGCCCCAAAGGTTGTGGGTGAAAAGGTTGTTTTGAAAAAGATTTAAAAATGGATTTGAAAACAGGTTGTGGGTGAACGTGTGAGTTTGAAATGTCCTGCTTTGGGTGAGAAGCAGATTTAGAAGGTTTAACATCTTTGTACACCCTGGCAGGTTTTCTGAAATTCTTTGAAGGTTTCTTAGTATTTTTATTCCCTTTATTTTTCACAATTGGTGGTGACTTGGGCTTTGGGCTCCTTTTGGGGACATATGGTGAGCCCTGCTGCACCTTTTGGTTTGAAGGTGCAGGCTTTGCTTTTGACCTAGGATGTATCTCTGCTTGTGAGGGTGGGAATGTGAACTTCTGCACCTTGGGATTTGAAGGTCCAAATTTGGGTTTTGGGCCAACACGTGTTTGGCCCAAAGGGACAGTCTTTTGTTGGACCTTCTTAGGATAATAAGGCTCATACGGGCGGTGCAGGCAGTTTCTTGCCATGTGTCCTGGTTGACCACACACATGGCAGGACTGTTTCTTTGGATACACGGGAGCCTGTTGTTGGTTCCGCCCAGTGGATATCCAAGTTGGCTTTGAAGCGTTTTTATGGATCCAAAGGGCTTTACCATGGGGCTTTGTGGTTAGAATATACTCCCATTGTATCGGTTGGAATTGATCATATGCAGAATTGACTTCTGGGTACGGGACAAATTCCTGGGGTTTTGTGTCCCGTACTTTCTGCATATTTTGAGTAGGACAGTTAACACGATCCTCAGATTTTTTCTAATTTCCTGTGGGTTTGGGAACATCATTCTGCGGTCCCTTACCCCTTCTTAAAATTCTAACGGTTCTTAGGGGTTTCACAGGTTTTAAATCACATTTACCAACATTAAACACACCACATTCAGAAAGTTTATCACAAACATCAGACTCGGGAGTTATTGACCCAAACTTGACAGAAGTTTCAGGTTTCTCAAAATCAGAATTTTTAAAACAAAAATCAACTTCAGACTTCATGGGACTCTTAGTGGACTCCTTGGAATTTACTACCCCTGCTTCATTACCTTTATCTGCACAAGAAGTAAAAGTATTAGTACGGTTAGAAACAGGAGCAGAAATTTTAATTGAACAGGTGGCCAGTTTCTTTTCTATCTCAGCCTTGGCTTCTAAGGAGGTCTTAGAACACTCATAATCTGAGATCATTTCATGCATCAATGGCATCGGTACTGTATGAGTGGATTTTTCATCTTTAACCTCAGTACCGAGACCCAAACCAGAGTTGGCTTTTAGAGGTCTCATTCGAACATCTGTGTTATAAAACAGAGAACTAGCCTTCATCATTTCAGACACAATTTTATCATTGCGCTCAACTTTGGTTTGTGATGTTTCTAATTTACCTTTAAGTTGTTCTAGTTCAGACTTTAATGTGACAATCTCTTCATTAGCAATTCTTAGATATGTTGTTTTGTCACTCAAGTCCCTTTGAAGATTTTTTATGTCAACTTTGGCAGCTTCTAATTTCTCACTTAATGATTTAGACCTACTTTTGTATTCTCTCAAGTCTTTATCAGAAAGTTCACGATTTAATGTTTCATTGAAAAACTTACGTTGCCATTCTTGAGATTCATTAAGTGTATTTTGACATATAGGGTTAAGACATACCTCAGAACTGCTGGCAGAGGATCCTGGAGTTATGTCTGCCATGAACGCATGATGGAATACTTCAGTTGCTTCTTTCTGAACTTCCTCTTCAGCTAACAAGGCCACATGGTCAAGTGTTAGACTTAGGTCTTCCACCTGGGGTGTCCAGTCATATCCTGGCGTATGTTGAACCACCAGTGCCTTGTCATTCTTTCCTGTCTCCTTCTTCATGCTCTCACTCCGGTTATCATTTTTGCTTTCTCTATCAACTCTTGGTTTGGTGCATTCCCTGGCATAATGCCCATACTCGTTGCAATTGTAGCACCTCAGATTTGCCTTATTAAAACTAAGCTTTATTCCTTTGCCACCATTCCAATCCTTCTGTCCCGTCTTCGCCATGAACTGCCTAGCTCGCAGGGCAGACATTCCCATCTGATAAGATATATCCATGTGCTCTAGATCATCAGGGTTTACTTGATTTACATCATCAGGCGATAGATCCGTGGGAAGAAGTGAGCCTGCTACGAGTGCCTGATAGCAACTCATAATTCCTACCCCGAGGGCAAAGCCGGGATCTTTAGTCAAGGCATTGACATCTAGTGAGACTACATTTGATGTTCCAGATGAGCTTGACCCAGTAGCTTGAGTAATGAATCCCATTGGGGTAGATGGTGGGTTGTTTGGAGCTACCGCTGGCTGAGAGATGAATGCTTGATTCAGTTGATTCATTAATGCCCCGTTGCCAAGCTTTCTCGCCCTCTTCTGTTTCTTCTCTTCATAGGCTCTAATGGTAGACATGAGCTCACTTAGGGGCAAAGTGGACATTTCCACGATTTTCTCAATTAGTTCAATGGTGTTGTCCCAATTAGGTGGAAGTGAGTTGACTAGCTTTCTATTGACCTCCACTTGGGTATACGTGACTCCAACATCTTTCATCCCAGTGACTATCTTAATAAACCGTTGAAGCAGAGTCTCAATGTTTTCACCAGGGATATAGGTAAACTCATTGAACAGTTCCCTTAGATTTTCTTTGCGGGATTCCTTCATATCATCATTTCCTTCATAAGCAGCTACGAGTGCATCCCAAAGAGTCTTAGCAGAGGTGTATTCTTTAAACGCTTCAGCAACTTCAGGGGATAAGGCCATGGTTAGGGCAGCCAGTGCCTTTCTGTCTCGTTCCACCTTCTCCCAGTCTTCATCAACCCATTCGGTTTTTGCTTTAGGCACACGTGGTTGACCCTGTGCCCCAGCAGTTGATGGGACAAAATCTCCCACCTCAACTGACCTCATGATCTTAGCATCATGGTAGTTGATGTAATTGACAAACCGATACTTCCAGCTCATGAAATCTTTACCAGACATCAGACGGGGTGGTCTGGCATTTGTTCCGATTTTAGCGTCCATTTCCAGAGTTGCACTCGACAAGGTAGACATGTCAAAGGCCATTGCTTCAGAGAGTTAAAAATGAATCGAAAAAGGGGTTTACGGCCGGAAAAGACTTGATCGAAAAGCACTTTTCGATCCGGAAAGATACGAGTCGAAAAGTCTTGGGCGATCGAAAAATTGGATTTGGATCGAAAAGTCACTGAGGGGACTTTTCGGTCGGAGAGCACCGTGAATCGAAAAGTCACAGGGGACTTTTTGATCAAGAGGGTGGATCGAGAAGTCTCGAGGGGACTTCTCGACTGAGATGAAATGGATCGAAAAGTCTCAGAGGGACTTTTCGATTGAGAATGCAGATCGAGAAGTCTCAAGGGGACTTCTCGATTGAGAGCTGCTGGTCGAAAAGTCACAGAAGGGGACTTTTCGACTGGAGTTTCCTGATCGAAAAGCCACAAAGGGGGCTTTCTCGATCGAAAAGGGGGCAGAAAAGGGGTTTTTCGATCAGAGATCGAAAAGTACTGGAAGGGACGAAAAGCCTCTGACTCACGAACAAAATTCCACAAATACTTCGGTCTTGACTTGTAACCTGCACAAAAACACCTCCGAATGTGCTAAAATCTGAAAATCATCACAAAACTCAAACCGTTAGTTGTCAAAAAACTTGAATCGGATATTGCGAGAGCCTCGAAACTTGCGTTTCTTGGCTCTGATACCAATTGTAAGGATCAAACTAACCCTCACGTGTGACACCCCGTCCAAAAGTCAAGTCAACGCTCCTTACCTTGACCTTAGGTTAGACCTTATATGCTTATCTTACCCATGATTAACTGTTTGGTAACTGTACGTAACTGATAAAAACCGGACGTAAAACTGATTCCCACGTTTGTATTGGAAAACGCGCCCTAATAAACATGAAAGACCATTAAGGAATTAATGGAATAAGAAAACAAATATAAAAATGTACTTTTTATATTTTTCTTAAACATGTGTCACGGATATTCACCATCGACACGGGAACATTTTAAGCGATTACATGACTAGAAACAACTGGGATTCTAATCACTCATGGTAATCGAGCTTAAAAGTGACGCGAACAAACGAAACAGTCTTCGTTGCATTCACGCGTACCGAACCGGATCAACTTGAGAAAACAAAAGCAAATCATGACAAACAAACTAAAACTGTTTGTGTAAACCAAAAATAAATTCAAAACTTATCGTTGTCAAGACTTAGCCAAACGATACAACCGTTAACCCTATTGGGCCCGGCTAGGCCCAATAAACCCAAAATGATCCGAACAAACCCGGAACTCGATCCGATGACTCAACCCGACTAACCGATCGTTCGAGCCAACCCAGAGGCCCGACCCGCGGCCCAACGGCCTTGGGCCGAACCTGACCCTTTCCTCCTTTGCGGCCCGCTCGAGGACCGGCCCAAACCGGTTTTCTTTCTCTCGCGGCCCAAACCGAAAAAAAAACCCAGCCCAGCCCACTATTCATCCCATGGGCTTCGGCCCAACCCCTTAACCGAGATGCGCATGGGCTTCGGCCCACTTCCAAATCTTTTATTTAATTGGGTTTTTAGCCCAACAAATTTTTTTATAGAGTTAGCCCACTAGCCTTTTTATAAAAATTTGGTCCATCAACCTACAACTTTCACCACCTTTGTAGTTAATTTTTCTTGAGCCATATTTTATAAAATTATGATTTTTGGAGACTCCTAAACCCTTCATATTTTATAAAAGATCCCACCTTTATAAAATACTTGCAATGTTTATAAACTAATTGTGACATCCGAGAATTCCAAGGTTAACTTCCGTTAGACAATCTCCGTTAGTTACGTTATAAGTGTTAACTTAGTAACTAATGCTTAACTAGGCCGAATACGTCCACGACCTTTGGTTGATCACCGAACCCGTCCATATGTGTTATGTGTTTATTTATTTATTTATTGTCATTATGTGCAATGTGATTTAAACGCATGATTTAGTATTGATAATAGAATGTAAATTGGCCCCTTTTGGTTGCCAGCGAAACTACCGGGCGAAACTGTAGATTCGCTCGGTAGCCGGCTAAGCTGTTTGGTTTACATGTGTTCAGAGCCAGTTTCGCTTGGTCAGCGAAACTGCCAGCGAAACTAGCTCCTGATATAAAGACCATAAAACCCTAATTACTCCCCATTTGCATAAACCACACAAAACACACACACACCCTCCATCTCTTCTCCTGTGAAATCTGGTCAGCCAAGAAACACCACGAGCCGACGTGATCTCAGCCTCGAGACATCATCCATTCGGATCCTAGATCGAACTGTGAGTCTCAAAACCATCTTTTCTTGCATATTTTATGTGTTTTCTTAAAAAGCATGCTTAGACCTCCATGGAATCATTTGATCTTCTGATATAATGCCTAGGAATGCTAGATCTATCATAAAGTCTGTAACTTTACGTTTGAAATCAAACCATAATGAAGATTCATGCTAGTTAGGTCATTTTATGCTTAAAATGTGTTTTTGGTGACTTGAATGTGAAAACTCATGTGTAAGGTGTTAAAATTGCCTCTGTGATGTTGGTAAATGTTTATGCATGCTAGATATTGAATTGCATGATGTATGGAAGCTGTTAGATTGATTTTTGGTCTTAAAAACGAGTCTTCTTCAGGACTAGCGAAACTGGGCATTCTTTAGGCGAAACTGTAGTTTCGCAGACCCTTTGAATATTCATCCAGCGACACTATGTAGCGAAACTATAGTGTCGCCTGTGTATTACTTGAACGAAAATACCGAGCGAAACAACCATAGACCTTGTCCCTGAACGAAAGTTCAAACCAGTTTCGAGCGAAGCTATGCTAGCGAAACCGTGTCATCAGTTTCGAGCGAAACTAGCTAGCGAAACTGTGTCATCGGGTATTACCCAGCGAAAGTGCTGCCCGTGCACATAGCGAAACTGTGCAGTGAAACGGTAGCGAAACTGTGTAGCGAAACTGTGACCTGACCCAAAACCCAAACTTGTGCAACTTATTTGAATGTTATGCCTTGACTTACATGATTACGCAATAATGAACATGCTTTGATTCTTGAGTTATGTGAACCCTCGTTTATGATCAACCATCGGTGTCGTGTGTCGGTATGTCGTGTCATAGTTCCAACGTGCTATGTTATGGGCCATAGTGACGTAAGTTAAATATTAGACACAAAACTAATACTTAAGACCTAAACGTGTTCTTAGGTCTTCGATAAGCAAACAATACTTGGATTATTTAGCAAGTGTAGCTGAGCAACCTAAGGTGAGTCTCACTAACCCTTAATTGTGAGCCCGTTTGGGTCACAACGAATTTACTTAACGGAAGACAACGCTGACATTTTGAGGTATCGCCAAATGGGATATCTGTTATGGAAGTTGGAGTGTTTTATGGGAAGTACTTGCAACTGTCCATCCTTGGGGTTTCAAATGAAATCCGCAACCAACTATTTCATACTTAAACTCAATTAGGATTTCAAATGAAATCCGGAACAACCATTTTGACACTTAAACTCTTTTTAGGATTTCAAATGAAATCCAGAATAAACGGTTTTAATATGACTAGTGTAGGTTAAAGTCTAAACCAAATGATATCACATGACTTCTAAGGATGCCTTAAAACTTAAAAGTCCTCAACAATTTAGTACCATTAATTTGCGAAGCGAGGGGATGTTGGGTAGATCTACTGAGGGTTTGACAAACCCTGCTCCGCGGTACACAAATGTGTAGCCAACCGGTTGGAGGCCGAACGGAGTACAATATCAGCCTAATTTAGTTGTGGGTCCCATGAGGAACACAACTGTAGGCACAAACCATCGGCAAATGCCGAACTCTGTTACGTCAGCTTTGGTACGAACTTCCTTAGTGCATGGAAACCGGATTAGCTACCCGCGATATCGGTTGACCGCTTTAATCTTTACTTAACTAGTGCATATTCGAAAATTCAACACTTGGCAATTGTTTTGCAAAACTATTACCTATTTATATGTTGGTACATACGCTTATGAGACCGGGCCGCTGCATGACATGCCCACTGTGAACTCACCAACCGTTAGGTTGACACTTGTGTGGTTTTCACTTTTGCAGATCGCTGAGAAGTATCCACCGGAGGTTGGCATGGCACCCGAAGTTATCTATTTTATTTTGAACTTAATTTAATTGAATAACAATTTATGTTTTGTAATTAAAGCACGTGGTTAGTGCTAAGATACTCATGTTTTGTCTTTCCGCTGCAAACTTTAAAACTGTTTTATGATGAATGTTTGGACTTTACTCTGATTCGTTTAGTATTTGTAACTAATGGTTGTGGTCCTGCTTTGCTCGCACCCCTTAACGGTATAAACTCCGTTAGTGGTTAATTTGGGGGTGTGACATATTGGTATCAGAGCCATAAGTTGCATAGAACTCGAATCATTTTGAAAAACGATTTGGAAACTGCAACTTGAAACCTTAGTTACAAACGAAGAAACAAATTCCCAAAACAAAAATTTTTACGTGCCAACCTGGGATACTCGCTCTGCTGTGTAAGTAAATACTTCGTACGTATGTATATATATATATAAATATATATATAGACCGTGTCTAAGTAGTCTAACGGAAAAACCTTAGGGAAAATTTTCACACACGAATACGAAATGCGAACGCTAATACGCACACTATTCCGGGGGAAAGCGACAACGAAACGATGCTACACGCTACGTCCTGATTTCTACTACGATGACTACGCCGACGGTGACTTTTATGGGGAAGCCGACTTTCGACGATAGTACTTACGACTTACGACGTTCTCCGACGACGCCTCTATTTTGCACAAAATCTTTCTGGACTAATAGTGGGATAACGGGAATTGTTAATATACATATTATGGGATACGTATAAAGTAAAACTGTGACTGAACACTGGCTACTTTAACTGTCCAGAAAATGCCTGGAAGAGGACACGGGAGGAACAACATTAACCTGACGCCTGCGCAACTGCAAGCTATGATAAACGAGCATGTGCAAGCCGCGGTGGCAGCCGTCCAAGCTACATTCGCCGCGCATGGTAATTATTATGCCGGTTAAGGCACAAAGTGATTATATTTTGACTTGTTTAAACTTAAAACCCGAACTATTTATGCATCAGGAAACCTCCATCACTGCACGTTTAAGTCCTTCATGGACTGCAAGCCGATAACGTTTTCCGGCGAGGAAGGGGCGGTAGGACTCCTCAGGTGGATCGAGAAGTCTGAGAAAGTCTTCTCTATGTGCAACTGCCCTGATGAGAACAAAGTGAAATATGCGACTGGTACCTTCGAGGGAGCTGCTCTCTCCTGGTGGAATGCCGAAATCCAGATGATTGGGATAGATGCGGCTAACGACATGGGATGGGAAGCGTTTAAGGAACTGGTCATGGAGGAGTATTGCCCTCGAGATCAAGTCAAGAAACTGGAAGGAGAGTTCTTGAACTCCAAGATGTCAGGGTCAGAAATTGAGGAATACACTGCACGTTACCACGAGTACGCGGTGCTATGCCCAACAATGGTTGATGCTGAATTTAAACGCATTGAGCGTTATCTGGAGGGTCTCGCGCCACAAATCAAGAGCTTGGTGACAGCTAGCAACCCAACAACCGTGCAGCAAGCCATCCGCTTGGCTCACAAGTTAACCGATCAGGAAATTGAGAGGGGTACTCTACCCGCAAAGACCACTGTGTAGACTGCCTTAAGTGGCAAGCGTAAGACTGAAGAAGAAGCTCCAGCAACATCAGCGAACAATCAATCTGTTGGAAATCAATCTGGGAGATCCTCTAACTCCCAATATCAGAACAAGCGACCTGACAACACAAGGTCCAATTTCAACAGTGGCAGCAACAGTGGAAGTAACAATCGCCAAGGCGGGAATGGAAACTACAAGGGTAAAGCTCCGTTTTGTAACAAGTGCGGGAAACACCACAATGGTATGTGTAGCAAGGGTCTGGAGTGTGGAAGATGTGGGAAACCGGGGCATGAGGCCAACAACTGCTGGACCAACTTACAAAAGTTAAACAACAACGGTCAGAACCAAGGAGGAAATAACAACAATGAAGCTCCCAGAGGAAATGGTAATGGGAACTGCTATGAATGTGGTGCTCAAGGCCACATGAAAAGGGACTGCCCGCAGTTGAGAAGACAGGGAAATGGTAATCAAGGAAACAATGGTGGGAATGGTAATGGCGGAGGAAATGGCAACAGGAATGGTAACAACGGGAATGGTGGAAATGGCAGAGGAAGAGCTTTCGTCATGGGTCAAGGAGAAGCTCGCAACGACGCCAACGTGATTAACGGTAAATTCATACTAAATGGTTTCTTCGCTACTGTATTGTTTGATTCTGGTGCTGAAAGAAGTTTTATTTCCACTAAGTTTGCTAAACTAATTAATGCTAGACCGATTGACTTAGATGCTAAATATGTGGTAGAGTTAGCAAATGGTAAACTTCATGATACGACTCAGATAGTTAAGGACTGTAAGTTAGAGCTAGCTGGCCATACGTTAGGAATCGATCTTATGCCTTTCCCGATTGGTAGTTTTGATGTCATAATAGGAATGGATTGGTTATCTGAAAACCGAGCTGAAATTTCATGTCAAGAAAAAGTGATTCGTATTCCACTCGAAGAAGGTGAAGTGTTAACAGTTCAAGGTGAAAAAGGTGGAACAGTCACCGGTATTATCTCATTTCTTAAAGCTCAAAAGTGTCTTCGTAAAGGACACTTCGCGATCCTTGCAAACGTCACAGAAACGACACTTCCCGAGCGCAGAATCGACGACTACCCAATAGTCCGCGACTTCCAAGATGTATTTCCTGAAGATTTGCCTGGTTTGCCTCCCTTTCGACAAGTCGAGTTTGGAATCGACATAGCTCACGGAGTGGCTCCGATTGCACGCGCACCGTACCGTTTGGCGGTAAGCGAACTCAACGAACTCTCTGCACAACTTCAAGAGTTACTCGACAAGGGGTTTATTCGTCCAAGTTCGTCTCTATGGGGAGCACCGGTATTGTTTGTTAAGAAGAAAGATGGAACGTTCCGAATGTGTATCGACTACCGAGAGCTTAACAAGGTTACGATCAAGAATCGGTACCCACTTCCTCGAATCGATGATCTTTTCGACCAACTACAAGGCTCGAGCTACTTTTCGAAGATTGATCTACGGTCTGGATATCACCAACTTCGTGTTCGTGATGAAGATGTCCCCAAGACTGCTTTTAGAACTCGGTATGGTCATTACGAGTTTTTGGTTATGCCGTTTGGGCTAACTAATGCGCCTGCTGTGTTTATGGATCTGATGAATCGGGTGTGCAAGCCGTACCTCGATCAGTTTGTGATAGTTTTCATTGATGATATTTTGATCTACTCCAAGACAAAGGAAGAACACGAGAACCACTTACGACTCATCTTGGAATTACTCCGCAAGGAACAGCTATACGCCAAGTTTTCAAAGTGCGATTTTTGGATTCGCGAAGTCCAGTTTCTCGGACACATTATTAATAAGGATGGAATTCATGTTGACCCAACTAAAGTAGAAGCTATCAAGAATTGGTCTACTCCGAGAGCGCCGACCAAAATCCGACAATTTTTGGGACTTGCCGGATATTACCGAAGATTCATCAAGGGTTTCTCGCAATTGGCTCAACCCTTAACAGCTTTAGCGCACAAAGGAGTGCAATATAGATGGGGTGAAAAAGAAGAACACGCGTTCCAAACACTTAAGGACATGTTATGTTCAGCTCCGATTCTCTCGTTACCCGAAGGGGTGGACGACTTCGTGGTCTATTGCGATGCATCCATTCAAGGACTCGGTTGCGTGTTGATGCAACGAGACAAAGTGATTGCCTACGGGTCCAGGCAACTGAAGGTTACTGAGAAGAATTACACGACACATGATTTGGAATTGGGAGCCGTTGTATTTGCACTCAAGATTTGGAGACATTACCTCTACGGAACAAAGTGCACGATATTTACCGACCACAAAAGCTTACAACATATCTTTGAACAAAAGGACCTCAACATGCGACAACGAAGGTGGGTCGAGCTACTAAATGATTATGACTTAGCGATTAAGTATCACCCGGGAAAAGCCAATGTTGTGGCTGATGCCTTAAGCCGAAAAGAGTACGAAAAGCCTCGACGAGTACGAGCGCTGCAACTTACCATTCACACGGGATTGCCGGATCGAATCCGCGATGCCCAACGAGAAGCTTTGAAAGAAGAAAACTTCGCAGCTGAAGCACTGCGAGGGGTGGATGGAAACTCCGAAATTAAGTCTGACGGACTCAGATACTACAATGACAGAATTTGGGTTCCTTTGCTTGGGAATCTCCGTGAGCTCGTGATGGACGAGGCTCACAAATCAAGGTATTCGGTGCACCCTGGGTCGGACAAAATGTACCAGGATTTGAAGAACTTGTATTGGTGGTCGAATATGAAAGCCGACATTGCGCGATATGTGGCTAGGTGTTTAACATGCTCAAGAGTCAAGATCGAGTACCAAAAGCCTTCTGGGTTATTACAGCAACCCAAGATCCCGGAATGGAAATGGGAAGATATCTCCATGGATTTCGTAACAGGACTACCTCATCGATCGAATCGACCGGATGCGATTTGGGTTATCATTGATCGACTAACCAAATCTGCACACTTTATTCCAATGAGGGAAAATGACAATATGGATAAGTTAACGAAGTTGTACATCGATCGAATTGTGGCACTTCATGGGGTGCCTAAGACCATTATCTCTGACCGAGATCCTCGATTTACTTCCCGACTGTGGCAATCTATGCAAGAAGCACTGGGAACCAGACTGGATATGAGTACAGCTTATCACCCGCAGACCGATGGTCAGACGGAACGAACTATTCAGACTTTGGAAGACATGCTCCGAGCTTGCGTTCTCGACTTCGGTAAAGACTGGGAGGCTCACCTTCCGTTGGTGGAGTTCTCCTACAACAACAGTTATCATACGAGCATTGGTGCAGCACCTTTTGAAGCTCTTTATGGCAGAAAATGTAGATCGCCCGTGTGTTGGGCCGAAACGGGTGAGAAAGGACTCACCGGACCAGAAATCATTCATGATACAACGGAACGAATTATTCAAATCAGAAAACGGATAGCCGCAACACGTGATAGGCAAAAGAGCTATGCCGACAAACACCGTAAACCTTTGAAGTTCGAGGTAGGCAACAAGGTATTTTTGAAGGTATCTCCCTGGAAAGGAATGATACGCTTCGGAAAGCGTGGAAAGCTAAATCCTTGCTATATCGGTCCATTTGAAATCATTGGGGAAGTAGGCCCGGTGGCCTACCGATTACAACTCCCTGCAGAACTCGATGGAGTTCACTACGTGTTTCACGTCTCTAACCTAAAGAAATGTCTGGCTGGAGACACCGAAATAATTCCTTTGGAGGAATTGGAAATCGATGAACATTTGAGATTTATTGAGCAACCAGTAGAAATCATGGGACGCGAGGAGAAAGCCCTCAAACGTAGCAAGATTCCGATCGTCAAGGTTCGATGGAACTCAAAGCGTGGACTTGAATATACTTGGGAACGAGAGGATCAGATGAAGAAGAAGTATCCTCACTTGTTCGGGCAAACGTCCACGGAAACTCAAGGTATGATTTAATTTTGGGGACCAAAATTCCTTTAACAGGAGGAGGATGTGGCGACCCTAAAACTTTTGCTTTCTTTCCCCAGCAACTACAGCAACAACGACAGCCGAGGCTGCGAACGCTACAACGCAAGAATAATTTTCGGGACGAAAATTCCATCTACAAGGGGATGATGTGACATCTGAGAATTCCAAGGTTAACTTCCGTTAGACAATCTCCGTTAGTTACGTTATAAGTGTTAACTTAGTAACTAATGCTTAACTAGGCTGAATACGTCCACGACCTTTGGTTGATCACCGAACCCGTCCATATGTGTTATGTGTTTATTTATTTATTTATTGTCATTATGTGCAATGTGATTTAAACGCATGATTTAGTATTGATAATAGAATGTAAATTGGCCCCTTTTGGTTGCCAGCGAAACTACCGAGCGAAACTGTAGATTCGCTCGGTAGCCGGCTAAGCTGTTTGGTTTACATGTGTTCAGAGCCAGTTTCGCTTGGTCAGCGAAACTGCCATCGAAACTAGCTCCTGATATAAAGACCATAAAACCCTAATTACTCCCCATTTGCATAAACCACACAAAACACACACACACCCTCCATCTCTTCTCCTGTGAAATTTGGTCAGCCGAGAAACACCACGAGCCGACGTGATCTCAGCCTCGAGACATCATCCATTCGGATCCTAGATCGAACCGTGAGTCTCAAAACCATCTTTTCTTGCATATTCTATGTGTTTTCTTAAAAAGCATGCTTAGACCTCCATGGAATCATTTGATCTTCTGATATAATGCCTAGGAATGCTAGATCTATCATAAAGTCTGTAACTTTACGTTTGAAATCAAACCATAATGAAGATTCATGCTAGTTAGGTCATTTTATGCTTAAAATGTGTTTTTGGTGACTTGAATGTGAAAACTCATGTGTAAGGTGTTAAAATTGCCTCTGTGATGTTGGTAAATGTTTATGCATGCTAGATATTGAATTGCATGATGTATGGAAGCTGTTAGATTGATTTTTGGTCTTAAAAACGAGTCTTTTTCACGACTAGCGAAACTGGGCATTCTTTAGGCGAAACTGTAGTTTCGCAGACCCTTTGAATATTCATCCAGCGACACTATGTAGCGAAACTATAGTGTCGCCTGTGTATTACTTGAACGAAAATACCGAGCGAAACAACCATAGACCTTGTCCCTGAACGAAAGTTCAAACCAGTTTCGAGCGAAGCTATGCTAGCGAAACTGTGTCATCAGTTTCGAGCGAAACTAGCTAGCGAAACTGTGTCATCGGGTATTACCCAGCGAAAGTGCTGCCCGTGCACATAGCGAAACTGTCGCAGCGAAACTGTAGCGAAACTGTGTAGCGAAACTGTGACCTGACCCAAAACCCAAACTTGTGCAACTTATTTGAATGTTATGCCTTGACTTACATGATTACGCAATAATGAACATGCTTTGATTCTTGAGTTATGTGAACCCTCGTTTATGATCAACCATCGGTGTCGTGTGTCGGTATGTCGTGTCATAGTTCCAACGTGCTATGTTATGGGCCATACTGACGTAAGTTAAATATTAGACACAAAACTAATACTTAAGACCTAAACGTGTTCTTAGGTCTTCGATAAGCAAACAATACTTGGATTATTTAGCAAGTGTAGCTGAGCAACCTAAGGTGAGTCTCACTAACCCTTAATTGTGAGCCCGTTTGGGTCACAACGAATTTACTTAACGGAAGACAACGCTGACATTTTGAGGTGTCGCCAAATGGGATATCTGTTATGGAAGTTGGAGTGTTTTATGGGAAGTACTTGCAACTGTCCATCCTTGGGGTTTCAAATGAAATCCGCAACCAACTATTTCATGCTTAAACTCAATTGGGATTTCAAATGAAATCCGGAACAACCATTTTGACACTTAAACTCTTTTTAGGATTTCAAATGAAATCCAGAATAAACGGTTTTAATATGACTAGTGTAGGTTAAAGTCTAAACCAAATGATATCACATGACTTCTAAGGATGCCTTAAAACTTAAAAGTACTCAACAATGTAGTACCATTAATTTGCGAAGCGAGGGGATGTTGGGTAGATCTACTGAGGGTTTGACAAACCCTGCTCCGCGGTACACAAATGTGTAGCTAACCGGTTGGAGGCCGAACGGAGTACAATATCAGCCTAATTTAGTTGTGGGTCCCATGAGGAACACAACTGGAGGCACAAACCATCGGCAAATGCCGAACTCTATTACGTCAGCTTTGGTACGAACTTCCTTAGTGCATGGAAACCGGATTAGCTACCCGCGATATCGGTTGATCGCTTTAATCTTTACTTAACTAGTGCATATTCGAAAATTCAACACTTGGCAATTGTTTTGCAAAACTATTACCTATTTATATGTTGGTACATACGCTTATGAGACCGGGCCGCTGCATGACATGCCCACAGTGAACTCACCAACCGTTAGGTTGACACTTGTGTGGTTTTCACTTTTGCAGATCGCTGAGAAGTATCCACTGGAGGTTGGCATGGCACCCGAAGTTATCTATTTTATTTTGAACTTAATTTGGGAATTGAATAACAATTTATGTTTTGTAATTAAAGCACGTGGTTAGTGCTAAGATACTCATGTTTTTTCTTTCCGCGGCAAACTTTAAAACTGTTTTATGATGAATGTTTGGACTTTACTCTGATTCGTTTAGTATTTGTAACTAATGGTTGTGGTCCTGGTTTGCTCGCACCCCTTAACGGTATAAACTCCGTTAGTGGTTAATTTGGGGGTGTGACACTAATTCTCCTACAAGTTATTAGCCAAGTAAATTAAGTGGTGGTTAATATGGACAACAATGCTACCCTAACCCATCTAAATATAGGCTTGGTTTGCATACAAGATTAAGACATGGCTAGATGGTTAAAACTAGTGTACATGGGTTATTACACACAATTTGGACTATAAATAAGTGATCATCCTCACCACCAACACTTGCACCAAACCATCACCCAACACAACTCTCTCTACTCTCCCTCCCTCTTCCCTTGTGGCCGGCCAACAGCCCCTCCCCTGCCGCCACAGCAGCCACCGGCTGCCACCGCCTGCCACCAGCCGCCGCCCCCTTGCCGCCACCAAAAGCCGCCGGAAACCACCCCCTTCTTCCACGGTTTCTTCTTCTTTCTTCTGTGAGTTTTCTAACTCATCTTTTCTATATTTTCAACACCCAAATCATACCCCCAAGTCTTGACAACAACCATTAAAACACTACATTTTATTTAATCATCTAACTCTCTTCTTTAACCTCCATTCTTTTCTTAGATCTTAAACATTGACTTGGTGTTCTATGAACTTAAAAGAGCCAAGTAGATGGGGTGAAACACTTGTAGAAATCAAACGAAAGTATACAAGTGCACCTAGATCATTATGTTTACTTTCATGCACTTATGTTTATATTTAATTTTGTCCTAACACTATGTGTTAGTAGATCGTCATTTATTTAATATTGTCCTAACACTATGTGTTAGTAGATCGTTATTAATTTCACTAACTTGGTCCTAACACTAAATGTGTTAGTAGATATGTTTACATTACATATTAACTTAATAAAATGGTCCTAACACTAAGTGTTAGTGGATATGAACAATCAAATATGTTAATAGACTTATAATCTTAACAAAATGTTAATAAATGGAAAAGTATAAATAATCATGTCACATGATTATTTAATGGCTTGAGTTGGTTAAAAGAAATAAAAGATGACAATTTCTTGTCATGAATTATTTTATAAAACCTAATCTCAAAATGATAAAAAGATCATTTATGTCAAATGATTAAAACACTTGGACTTATCATAAATTCTAAGATTTCTTAAAAATTCTATAAAAAGGCAAGAAGATCTAACGTTTTTCTTTAAAATGTGGTTTTTTTTTTAATAAAAATAAAAGATTTTTATAAAAATATAGACAAGTCTTACATGTTGGAAGACTTAATAAATTTTTATGATCATTTTGATAACTCAAAACGATCTAGACATAATGACGTTGCGTAGTAATAAAACCGGGATCAATACGGCGATATACGCGATAACGTCGGGATACGTAAATTCATTTAAAGACATGGCTCGTTTTATAAAACGTTTAAAGGAAAAATCTATAAGTCCAAGAGATGTTTTAAAATCATACATTTCTCGTGACGTTTTAAAATAGAATAAATATTTCATAAATATTTAAACAGATTATCTATTTTTATGACAAGTAAAATAATTATTTTTAACAAATAATTATTTGGGAAACTCTAAGACTTGTAAAGATCGTTTGAATGAACGCTATAATTATTTGTGACAATAATTATGAACCCATCTTTCCATTAAGTTTTAATATAACTTAACGTGTTGGAAAACATACCAACTTCTTTAAAAATCAATTGAACTAAATAAATAATTATTTAACAAGACGTTCAATAATTGATTTCATTTCATTAATGTTGCCTTCTCTTTATATTTATTTTAACATAAATATAAACTTGAAAACGTGTATTTATTTGTACGATAAATACTAATAACGGGTTTTCCAAACGAATACAAACGGGAATAACGTCAAGACTTGACCGGTATCATTTGGGTGACTTATGTTACTCAATTGATCATAGACCTTATGCAAATGTCTTATTTATTTAAATTAGGACATTATTTGCTACTGCTACTTCACGGTTCATTCATTCATCTGCTGATTCAGTGAGTTTCACGGCCCCTTTTCCTTTTAACTGTTTTATACTTTGGGGGAGAAATCATGAAATCTGTTAAATGCTTTTTACTTAATATTATGGTTTATCTGTTAGCCGTATGACTACTTGTTCTCTTACTGATTGCCCAATTTGGTACATTATCGTTATAAACGTTTGTACAACCGTATCCCACCATTAATTGATTTCAATTAGTTCTGTACGAAACGATAGCTAGTGAATAGATCTATTTGGGTTGACAACCCTGCCCAGTTCGGTAGCTCCGATCCTGACTCCGTACATTGTCAAGGGGCACACGTCAGTTATTCTGCTCTGTTTAACATCTCAGGGCAAGAGATGCCGGGTGGGTAAACCGTTAGTATTTGAAATCAAGGTTCAGGTGAGATCATACACCCACAATGGTAAACCGAAGTAATATTAAGTATACCGAAAACTGTTTTACAAATGTTTAACTGATAAATCATAAACCTGTGAACCTCACCAACTTTATGTTGACCCGTTTTAAATTCATGATTTCTTAGGTAATTGACGAAATCACCGGAAGACATGCAAATGGGGCTTATCTATGCTATCGGACCTGCTTTTGGAGTCATAGTCTCGATTATCCAAATAAACCGTTAAATGTTTTATTATTAATTTAAGACTTATTTTCGGAATGTAAGACATTATCATTATCCACTATCACTTTCCGCTGCAATATAATGACGTAATGTTTTATAAAGTTTAAATGTGTTAGATGTTGTTCTATGTATCCTCGATTGTGATTCCATTCTCGCTCACACCCGATACCGTTGACCGGGGTGTGACAGATTGGTATCAGAGCCGTGGTTATAGCGAACCAGGATAAACAAACAAACGAACCAAAAACTCAACCTGGACTATAACCCGCTCCGAAGCTACCATTTGCATGCAAGACCGCTTCTCCAACACATTGGCTTATGTTAACTTATGTGCTACACATGTTTACTATTTCCTTAGCAATTGTTCATTTAGTTTATATGTTGTTATATAGTTACTAAACTCTGTCTCTTTCTCTTGGAATTATCGCAGAGATGACTTCCAAGGAAGTCATCTGCATTCCCGATTCCGGAGAAGACGACGATAGAGATGTATCTGACTATACTCCATCCCCGGACGAGCCAGTGCCCAAGCGGCATTGCGCCTCCGAGTACCCTCATTTATCATGGATGCCCGGAAAACTCCATTTCTGGAGACTGCTTGAGAGACTGCCTAGCTCTTACAAGCAAGGCAAGCCCTCAATCAGAGGCGGTGACACACGCCGTCCTCTGTCTGGCATCTCTGTACTCACTGACAAGCCGATAGCGGACACTGTACCGCTACTGGTAGCACGCTTGCGTCGTCATGAACTGGCCTTTGAATTAGTTGAGAGAGACATTGCTCGACACTGTGACTAAACTTCGGGCCCTCGAGACCCGGATAGCCAGGGTTGCTGGTCGTATGGATGTCAACACAACCGTCACTAACCTCTTCCTGTCAAACGAAGCCCTCCATGCGAGGCACGTTACCGTAGAGGATTTCATTGGACGTGTAATGACCTTCATGACCCGTGTGTCACAGATCACGACTACCCTAGCCATACCCCCAGGACCTCCACCATTCTAGATAGCGTTAAATCTAGCCTTTGTGGACCACCATTTTGGCATACCTATATCTTGTATGTTGTATTTTTGGGCTGCAAGCCCAAGACCAAACATGCCTCATGTTGACCATTGTATGTTTTGTAGTTAAATAGGGTGAGAATGGAAAGTAGTAGTATGGTTATGACTATGACTGTTGTTATCATTATTGCTATTATGCTTATTATGGTTATCTCTATGGCGCGTTAATTATTCGCGTACGCTATTTCCCTTCCTATCCCTTCTATCTTATATTTCTTGGTTGTGTTTGCGCGTATCACGGCATCATTGGTATATATCGTGGCAGTTATTTCCGTACGTTAATAACCCCATTTACATACTATCTAAAAATTTTCTTTATGTTGATATTCACAACTTAAAGCAAAATCATGCCGCCTAGACGCCAAACCACCAGAAATGCTCCTCCTCCTCCGATGAGCGCCGCCGAAATCGAGGGGATGATCGCTCAGCGCGTTGCTGAAACAGTCACCGCTGGCGAGACCCAGCGTCACACTGACAATGGGGCACGCGGTAAGAACGAATTAACCAATATTAGAAAACAATAGACTACAATTTCCCCGAATTGTATTCAACGTTTTACGATAACATGACAGGCACTCGGGAATGTTCATACAAAGATTTTATAAATTGCAAACCCACCAACTTTAAGGGTTCCGAGGGTGCTGTCGGGTTAATCCGTTAGTTTGAGAAAATGGAGTCAGTATTCCGCATAAGCAACTGTCCCGAGCAGTACATGGTCAAATATTCCACGTGCACGTTCACTGACGATGCACTAACCTGGTGGAACTCCCATGCCGATGCTATGGGAACTGACTTGGCCTATGCCATGACATGGGACGAACTCAAACGACTGTTGAGCGATGAGTACTGTCCTAGAGAGGAACTGCAGAAACTTGAAGCCGAATTCTGGAACCTATCCATGGTTGGAGCCGACGTTGCTGGCTACACAAAGAGGTTCCGCGAGCTTGCTCACCTCTGTCCGACTATGGTCACCCCGACATACAAGAAGATCGAACGGTACATCTGGGGACTTGCGCCACACATTCAGGGAAACGTTCTCTCCTCAAACCCTCAGGCATTTCAGGATGCTGTGCGTCTGGCACACAACCTTGTCTATCAGGCTAATCGTCAAGGTGTAGACTTTGGCAAGAAATCGCCTGAACATGAATCCCTTGATGTCAGTGCCATCTCTTCATCAAGCAAACGTAAGCGTGAATTTTGGAAGAATCAGAACGAGAAGAGCTACGAGAAGACCCCTGCTAAGGAATCCAGACCAGAGAAGGTCTATGCTACTACCGCCCCTGTTCAGTCCCTCAGAAAGACCGGCTACACCGGTACTGCACCCCTGTGCAACAAATGCAACCTCCACCATACCCTCGATTGTGGAAATGTCTTTTGCAATATCTGCAAGACTTACGGACATGTAGCACGTAGCTGCCCAAACCGCACTTGCTACGGTTGCGGGACCATTGGACACTTCAAGAGTGAATGCTCGGAGAACAAGGACCAAAATGCTAACCAGGCCAGAGGAAGAGTCTTTGTGATCAGCGCTGAAGACGCCTGTCGTGACCCGAACACGGAAACGGGTACGCTCATGCCTATGTTTTATTTCGATACTAATACCGATAGAAACCTTGTGCCTACCAATTTTAACTTGTAATCCTTCGAAATCGACCATTCTGCCTTAGAAGCTAAGTTACCGTAGTATAAGCTAATGGAGAATTAACCAGAGCCGTCGTAATCTACCAAGGTTATTCACTAGGACTCTCCGCTCATAAATCTAGCATCAACCTAATACCCATTGAATTCAGAAACCTTGACATAATCATTAGGATAGAATGGTTGTCAAAGGACCATGCAGAAATCATATGTCACGAGAAAATGTTAAGAGTGCCACTTGCAAATGGCAACACTCTATACCTGCAAGGCAAGCTAAACCTCACATCTAGTATAAAGGCACGAGAATTCCTTCGCAAAGGATGCCATGCTATTCTTAGCTCAGGTCACTGAGAGGAAACCTAGGGATAAACGCATCGAAGATGTTCCTATTAACCGCAAATACCTGGAAATCTTTCCCAAAGACTTCCCAGTCTTACCCCTTCGGTAAGAGAAATTTTGCATCGACTTAACACCTGGAGCCGCCCCCTTGCCACGTCTCGTAACCGTCTGGCACCGTCCGTCGTACGAGAGTTATCTAATCAACTATAAGAGTTGCTAGATAAAGGCTTCATCCGTCCAAGCCACTCCCTATGGGGTGCTCCCGTTTTATATGAAACAATAGATGAAATAGGACTAATCCAACAATGGAGGATATGTCGTTTTCCGGATGTTGATCTTGGAAATGGTTAGGAAAATCATTCGTCACCATTTAAACCTATTACATCAGTAGTTATCGCATAAGGCATAGAACTACACCCTCTTGACGTCACGTCATGAAAGAAAGTAACATTCATCTACTTTCCGGACTAAGGTTGGAAGGAACCAACCTACTAGTCTCAAGTACCCTCCTAGGCATTGCAAGCAAGTTACCCCTGACCTGCAACAGACTTACGGACGCCCGCAATCGTTAGAAAGTCTATGTTGTCGCATGACGCAAACCTTTAGAAATTATAAGGGGGATCAAAACCTTATAACGTGTATTGTCTAGGAAAGACGATAATTAGGTCTAGTAAACTAGGAATGAAAGCTCCTTGTTTGCATTGGAACTTTCAAGAGTCAAGGAAGAATCTGATCGAAAGTTAATCGACCTCAACTACTCCATAAGACCAATGGAGTCCCCGACACATCTTGTTTTCCGACAAACCGAAAACTCAAGTACGAGCAAAGCTTAGGCTGATCATGTAAGGCAAATCACAATTGTGGGTGCACACATAATTGTAATCTGAACTACATGAAAATCCTGGTAGAGCCCATTCATGAGTAATCATGACTTGTCCAAACAACCTTCATCCTCAATACCTCGCTCATCCGTATGTCAATCCTCATTCGGTTATCAGACCATTTAGATTTATCTACCGATCATTGAAACGATTGGCCCAGTGGCGTACCAACTACGCCTGCCTATCCTGCTAAGTGGCATTTATGGCTATCTATGATTAGTAATTTAATTAAGTGTCTGTCCGACGAAATGCTTGTTGTCCTGCTTGATGAAATTCAAGTGGACGAGACACTGCGCTTGTTCGAGGAACCTGTTGAGATACTTGACCTAGAAATTAAGAACTGAAGCGTCGCCGCATCCCCATTATTAAGGTGTGATGGAACTGTAGGCAAGGTCCAAGTACACCTGGCAACGCAAGAAACCAATGCGTCAAAAGTATCCTTGACTTTTGAAAACGTTACATCCACCAGTGGTCAAGACTGAATTTTCGTGCACGAAATTCTTCTAACTGGGGGAGAATGTGACACTCTGTCCAAAAGTCAAGTCAACGCTCCTTACCTTGACCTTAGGTTAGACCTTATATGCTTATCTTACCTATGATTAACTGTTTGGTAACTGTACGTAACTGATAAAAACCGGACGTAAAACTGATTCCCACGTTTGTATTGGAAAACGCGCCCTAATAAACATGAAAGACCATTAAGGAATTAATGGAATTTAATAAGAAAACAAATATAAAAATGTACTTTTTATATTTTTCTTAAACATGTGTAACGGATATTCACCATCGACACGGGAACATTTTAAGCGATTACATGACTAAAAACAACTGGGATTCTAATCACTCATGGTAATCGAGCTTAAAACTGACGCGAACAAACGAAACAGTCTTCGTTGCATTCACGCGTACCGAACCGGATCAACTTGAGAAAACAAAAGCAAATCATGTCAAACAAACTAAAACTGTTTGTGTAAACCAAAAATAAATTCAAAACTTGTCGTTGTCAAGACTTAGCCAAACGATATAACCGTTAACCCTATTGGGCCCGACTAGGCCCAATAAACCCAAAATGATCCGAACAAACCCGGAACTTGATCCGATGACTCAACCCGACTAACCGATCGTTCGAGCCAACCCGGAGGCCCGACCCGCGGCCCAACGGCCTTGGGCCGAACCCGACCCTTTCCTCCTTTGCGGCCCGCTCGAGGACCGACCCAAACCGGTTTACTTTCTCTCGCGGCCCAAACCGGAAAAAAAAAACCCAGCCCAGCCCACTATTCATCCCATGGGCTTCGGCCCAACCCCTTAACCGAGATGCGCATGGGCTTCGGCCCACCTCCAAATCTTTTATTTAATTGGGTTTTTAGCCCAACAAATTTTTTTATAAAGTTAGCCCACTAGCCTTTTTATAAAAATTTGGTCCATCAACCTTACAACTTTCACCACCTTTGTAGTTAATTTTTCTTGAGCCATATTTTATAAAAATTATGATTTTTGGAGACTCCTAAACCCTTCATATTTTATAAAAGCATCCCACCTTTATAAAATACTTGCAATGTTTATAAACTAATTCTCCTACAAGTTACTAGCCAAGTAAATTAAGTGGTGGTTAATATGGACAACAATGCTACCCTAACCCATCTAAATATAGGCTTGGTTTGCATACAAGATTAAGACATGGCTAGATGGTTAAAACTAGTGTACATGGGTTATTACACATAATTTGGACTATAAATAAGTGATCATCCTCACCACCAACACTTGCACCAAACCATCACCCAACACAACTCTCTCTACTCTCCCTCCCTCTTCCCTTGTGGCCGGCCAACAGCCCCTCCCCTGCCGCCACAGCAGCCACCGGCTGCCACCGCCTGCCACCAGCCGCCGCCCCCTTGCCGCCACCAAAAGCCGCTGGAAACCACCCCCTTCTTCCACGGTTTCTTCTTCTTTCTTTTGTGAGTTTTCTAACTCATCTTTTCTACATTTTCAACACCCAAATCATACCCCCAAGTCTTGACAACAACCATTAAAACACTACATTTTATTTAATCATCTAACTCTCTTCTTTAACCTCCATTCTTTTCTTAGATCTTAAACATTGACTTGGTGTTCTATGAACTTAAAAGAGCCAAGTAGATGGGGTGAAACACTTGTAGAAATCAAACGAAAGTATACAAGTGCACCTAGATCATTATGTTTACTTTCATGCACTTATGTTTATATTTAATTTTGTCCTAACACTATGTGTTAGTAGATCGTCATTTATTTAATATTGTCCTAACACTATGTGTTGGTAGATCGTTATTAATTTCACTAACTTGGTCCTAACACTAAATGTGTTAGTAGATATGTTTACATTACATATTAACTTAATAAAATGGTCCTAACACTAAGTGTTAGTGGATATGAACAATCAAATATGTTAATAGACTTATAATCTTAACAAAATGTTAATAAATGGAAAAGTATAAATAATCATGTCACATGATTATTTAATGGCTTGGGTTGGTTAAAAGAAATAAAAGATGACAATTTCTTGTCATGAATTATTTTATAAAACCTAATCTCAAAAATGATAAAAAGATCATTTATGTCAAATGATTAAAACACTTGGACTTATCATAAATTCTAAGATTTCTTAAAAATTCTATAAAAAGGCAAGAAGATCTAACGTTTGTCTTTAAAATGTGGTTTTTTTTATAAAAATAAATGATTTTTATAAAAATATAGACATGTCTTACATGTTGGAAGACTTAATAAATCTTTATGATCATTTTGATAACTCAAAACGATCTAGACATAATGACGTTGCGTAGTAATAAAACCGGGATCAATACGGCGATATACGCGATAACGTCGGGATACGTAAATTCATTTAAAGACATGGCTCGTTTTATAAAACGTTTAAAGGAAAAATCTATAAGTCCAAGAGATGTTTTAAAATCATACATTTCTCGTGACGTTTTAAAATAGAATAAATATTTCATAAATATTTAAACACATTATCTATTTTTATGACAAGTAAAATAATTATTTTTAACAAATAATTATTTGGGAAACTCTAAGACTTGTAAAGATCGTTTGAATGAACGCTATAATTATTTGTGACAATAATTATGAACCCATCTTTCCATTAAGTTTTAATATAACTTAACGTGTTGGAAAACATACCAACTTCTTTAAAAATCAATTGAACTAAATAAATAATTATTTAACAAGACGTTCAATAATTGATTTCATTTCATTAATGTTGCCTTCTCTTTATATTTATTTTAACATAAATATAAACTTGAAAACGTGTATTTATTTGTACGATAAATACTAATAACGGGTTTTCCAAACGAATACAAACGGGAATAACGTCAAGACTTGACCGGTATCATTTGGGTGACTTATGTTACTCAATTGATCATAGACCTTATGCAAATGTCTTATTTATTTAAATTAGGACATTATTTGCTACTGCTACTTCACGGTTCATTCATTCATCTGCTGATTCAGTGAGTTTCACGGCCCCTTTTCCTTTTAACTGTTTTATACTTTGGGGGAGAAATCATGAAATCTGTTAAATGCTTTTTACTTAATATTATGGTTTATCTGTTAGCCGTATGACTACTTGTTCTCTTACTGATTGCCCAATTTGGTACATTATCGTTATAAACGTTTGTACAACCGTATCCCA
Organism: Deinandra increscens subsp. villosa; assembly: GCA_039602395.1. NCBI lineage: Eukaryota > Viridiplantae > Streptophyta > Magnoliopsida > Asterales > Asteraceae > Deinandra > Deinandra increscens. The sequence continues at coordinate 32,089,795 of JBCNJP010000007.1, read as the reverse complement.
CCATTAATTGATTTCAATTAGTTCTTTACGAAACGATAGCTAGTGAATAGATCTATTTGGGTTGACAACCCTGCCCAGTTCGGTAGCTCCGATCCTGACTCCGTACATTGTCAAGGGGCACACGTCAGTTATTCTGCTCTGTTTAACATCTCTGGGCAAGAGATGCCGGGTGGGTAAACCGTTAGTATTTGAAATCAAGGTTCAGGTGAGATCATACACCCACAATGGTAAACCGAAGTAATATTAAGTATACCGAAAACTGTTTTACAAATGTTTAACTGATAAATCATAAACCTGTGAACCTCACCAACTTTATGTTGACCCGTTTTAAATTCATGATTTCTTAGGTAATTGACGAAATCACCGGAAGACATGCAAATGGGGCTTATCTATGCTATCGGACCTGCTTTTGGAGTCATAGTCCCGATTATCCAAATAAACCATTAAATGTTTTATTATTAATTTAAGACTTATTTTCGTAATGTAAGACATTATCATTATCCACTATCATTTTCCGCTGCAATATAATGACGTAATGTTTTATAAAGTTTAAATGTGTTAGATGTTGTTCTATGTATCCTCGACTGTGATTCCATTCTCGCTCACACCCGATACCGTTGACCGGGGTGTGACATCACGCGATATCAAAGACTAACAAAACCGTGCGGAATCCGGTTTAGCTAGGTGATTCAAGTATGAACAATATAAGCAATAATCGAATAATATGAAAACACAAATAAAGAACACAAACCGATGAGTAAACTTGAGAATCCTTGAATATCGATTGCCAAACACCAAAATCGATCACCAAAGTGGTTCGGTTATACACACAATCAGCAAAACACAAGCACCAACAACCCTAAATCGATATTAAGTGGGTATATATATAGGAGAGATTGACTTGGTAAACAAGTCAATCTCTTTACAAGAATTCGAACCCTAAGCCCACATAAAACCGATCGGACCCAAAACCCATAATAAACCTACAAAAGTTAGCCCAATTACAATTATTTACTAGCCCACAAGTATTAAACTAAACCCAAAATTCATCTAACGCAAAAGCCTCAATTTCTAGGTCTCTACAAACATGAAGGAAACTCCCTTTGGCGGAAGGTTATTTCGGCATTACACACCAACAGAAGTAATAGTGGTTCACAAATTCCATTCGCATCATACCTTCCCGGCACGTGGAAAGCTATAGGGAAGGTTGAAAAGACTCTTCTTGACCAAGGCATAAACCTAAAAGAAATCATAGTTGATCTGGGCGCTGACTTCCATTCGAGCTTCATTCGCAACATACTAAATTCAAATATGGTGGATGAGGTACTTCCAACCTTCAAATGGAATAATTGGATACCGTTAAAGGTGAATATTCACACATGGCGAACTCTAAAAGGTTGCATACCTACCCTATCCGCATTATCAAGTAGGGGAATCCAAGTACAAACAACAGACTGCCCCCTATGTGAAGAACATCCGGAGACCCATGAGCATGTCTTTACCGAATGCAGTTGGACTAATGAGGTTTGGCTACTCCTATCTGGATGGCTTAAAACTCTCCCTATTTTTGCTTTCTCTGTCTCAGATTTGGTTGAATATCATAAGACTACTCATGGGGGAGAGAAGAGGAAAAAACTAATTCAAGCGGTCATGATGGTAAGTATGTGGTGCATTTGGTTGGCAAGAAATGGTAAAGTCCATGATGGAATCACTAAATCGCCGGAACAACTACTTGGCGAAATCAAGTCACTATCGCATCTATGGATCAGCAACAGAGCAAAAGAAAAGATTGAATGGAGAGACTGGTGCAACTTCACATTTGTCATTTAGATTTTAGAATGTTAGCTTGGCGTTTCGCTGCTGGACCTTCAATCCAGTAGTCTCTATGTTATTTCCTGTTCATTTTGCATTATGTACTGTATTCTCGCTAGCTTCTTTTGCTAGCTTTTAATCCAATCTTCGCTGTTCAAAAAAAAAAAAAAAAAAAGATAACAATAACCACATCGCACCTATATATTCCAAACTAGGGAAGGCAATATTAAAAGATTTATGAAATAAATGAAACAACAAATTAACAAACCTAAGAAAGTTACGCGAGCAATGGGTCTAAAAACTCAATGAGATTGGTGATTTGAACATTGTTCTAGAGTTTCTTGATATGTTTCATTACAATTTCCTAAACAAAGAAGTAAATAAAAAGGAATGAGTCACATCATAAATGACACACAACTATCAATAACAACTTCTACTACAGCCTAGAAGATAGAGCAATACACTAGCAATTTTCAAGTTTTGGTTCGGGAAAGTATTTTTACATGACCATTTATAAGATATATAAAAATACCCTATGAAAATTGAACTAAGAAAACAAAATTCTGGAAATAATTAATTATAAATTTAAAATTACCTCCAAAACTACAATATTCCGGTTGATAAGTTTTTTTTTACGTATTTTACGTGTTGGACACTTGATATATTGACACACTTTTGGTGTTTAAATATATATAAATGGAAGAGTAGTAAGACTACATATTAGAAACACGTTTCTACTAAAGGGCATGCAAAGATCATGGGAAACAAAGAAAATTCTTCACGTATCCTCGCTATTTCGCTTTTTATTCGCATAATTCATGGAATTGTAGAAAGCACTTGTAATCTTATTTGTTTCAATTAATCATGGGGCTTTTTATCCTTCTACTCTTCGCCCCACTAGTCAACTTCCTCGTCATACCTCTTATATTTCTGGCAATTATTTCTATATTTCTCCCATTTCTTCTTCCTTTTACCCTACCTATGCAACTCTTTATCGGTGCCATTCTTGTTTTCTTGGTTGGTGTTCTTTGGCTCATATAGTGTTCACAATAATACATTATTGCTGCATGACTAAATTAAATAATATATATTTATTATATCTATTATTTGATAAATAAAGAGTGGCCCCAAAAAGCACATGAACTTTCTACTTTAAAAAGAACGAGTTGGATGTCTCTGATTCATACAACAGCTTATATGGTAGATCACTTCTTCATGGGAAGATGACTAATGTACAAGATGTTAAAACTTGTCAATTTTCGAAGGCTCGTCTTTTTGAGCATATTTATCCTTACATGCATGTAGAAACAGTACTCTTCTGTTGAATATATACAAAGTAGTTAATGTTATGTGAAAAGAAATATTTCATTGCATGTGCATAAGAAGTAAATAAGAAAAATACTATTTATGAAATGTATTAAATTAAATCATTAGTCCTTCCTAAATAGAGGAGTATACTTATTTACAAATTAATTCTGGATTGTTAATGTTATATGTTTATGAAATTTATTTAGAAGTAAGGAAATAAATTGTCCTTGGTGGTTAATATTATTGTATGTTGTGTAGTCTTATTTTATTTATTTTGGGTTAAAGTGTTTTGGTAGGCATGATTCCCAGAGACAGAGACTATTGTTGGGCTCTCTATTTGTTTTGGTTTTATCTTGTTTTGGACGTACTTCTTGTCTTGTTACTCACTACTATAAAAGAAGCAATTTGGGAATGCGCGTCATAAAGGAGTATAGATGACGCGGATTTTCGCGTCAAGAAAACCCTCGTTATAAAGAGAGAAGACACGCATTTGCGCATCATTTGCTTATGACGCGCATTTATGAAGCCTAATGCACCTCATAAATGTGTGTTAAATGTGTGTCAAGGAAGCCCCCGTCATAAAGGGAGATGACACGCATTTTGCATGTCATCTGCTTATGACACGTATTTTTGCGTGTCGTAAATGAGTGTTATGGTTAAAATAAATTTTTTATTGGATGACTTATTTCCACATTAAATGACAATTATTTTTATAATACAAAACAAAATAGTACATTTCATATATATAACAAACATTACAAAGCTAACATGAGTTTACAAATGTTATAAAGTTTTCCACCATAGATCTCAAAGTAGCTAAGCCATAGTTTAAAATTTTGATCGCTAAGTCGATTGATGTACTAGTCTAACAAAATCTTCTACAACTCTAATAGGTAATGGCCGCATTGTATATGTCTTATCACTTCCTGCAGTTATAAAATCATAGTCATAAGATCAGCTTAATTCAATACCAGAAAAGCAAACGAGTTGCATATTCCTAAAATGGTTGGTCAAAACATCTATTTAGTTCTGATCCAATTAATGAATTCAAATTTCGATGATATTAAAACTTAAGATGCAAAAATCAGTACATGCGGCTTTTCTAAATTTGGCAAACTACCATAGTAAGTTGGTAAATCAAATTTCTCAAGTTAGATCAATACCTCAAGTTGCTAAGCAAGGCTGTTAACGAGCCGAACCGAAGTGAAAGGACCTTTGCTCGTGCTTGGTTCATTTACAAACCGAACTGAGTCGAATCGAATACTTTTTCAACCGAGCCAAAACTGAACGAGCGTTTTTCGATAGTCCGAGCAATTTTTGACTAATCATCGAGCGAGTTTCGAGCGTCGCAGAACAAAAAAGAAAAGTGATGATGGTTGGTGATCTGACATAACACTTTCATCCATATTTTCAATTTTAACAAGTTCCACTACGTCAAAATGTGGCTTTGGCCACGGTTTTTGTTAACGCATAGCCACTGTTTTGAAAAAAAACGTGGCCAAAGGTAAGAAACACTAGTATTAATCACATATATTTTGTACCCATGGCCAAATATATAGCCTTTGGACCCTTTTAGCCACGTATTTTTTTGTTTATGTGACAATAACAATCAGGTGCAGTGGCTTTAGCCACTATTTTACAAAAACATCTAGCACATATTTGTCACACTTAAAAAAGAGTGGCGAAATGTACCAAACGGCCACGGAATTTTTATGATTTTTAATTCATATGACCAAAAAGGAATGTATGGCCACGCTTAAATAATGTTGTGTGACGGAAGAGTAGATTTTATTACTTAGTAAACTAAAAAAAATAAAACTATTAAGTAATATTATGTGTGGCTAAATGTGAGCAATGACCACTGTTTTTACTTAGTTATGTGGCTAAAAGCTAGTCCATATGACCACTGTTATTAGGTTGTGTGACTAAATAGTAGGTTGTGAGTGACAAAAGTCTATTACCTATGGCCACATATATTATCCGTGACTAAATAGTAGCCACTTTTAATTAGTTATCTGTGGGGACGACGTATATATATGATTACTAGAGGTCAAATCTTTATCTACCACCTTGAGTTTCAGATATAAATCATATAATTAATAAAATAATTGTCGATCATTACCATATATGCTATTTATCTCTCTCAGCTCTCTATTTTTGGTTTATCACCACTCTATAAAAATGTGGCATTTGCGTCCTCTGAATGTGAAAGATAGCTCCGAAAACGGTAAGTGATCATATAAATGACTGAAATTCAAATGCTTTAATGTGAAATTCGCGTCTCTGATTTGGTTATTTTTCTTGAATAGGGCAAGAAGATTTTAGTCTGTTTACTTTGGTGATCTATTACCTAGGGTATTTTGCGAGCCTTAATGGTCAGATACAATACATCGATGGGAGGGTACGCTACCTCGACGAGGTGGACATTACCTCCTTCTCGTTCGATGACCTAGGTCAAATGGTGTCTGACCTAGGTTATGACTTGAACGATTTCGACCCTTACATGGGGATCCTAGGGTTGTCTCTGGATTATGGACTGGTTCCATTCACTGATAATCCGAGGGATGTCAGGGCCTTGGCCCTGCACGTCAAGGACGGGGAGGTCATATCCTTCTACCTCAATGGAGATGTGGAGGTGTCTTCCTCCTCCTCCCCCTCTGAAGGTAGCTAGCCTGTGGAGAACACGCCGATATGACGATTCAGACAATTTCTCTGGTGGGAGATGTTTTAAGTTTATGTACTTATTTTTATTATATATATTTGTAATTAATTAACGGATATCACATCTGTAGGATCGTTAATAGTTATGATTAAACTGAAACAAGAACCCTCTACTTGTAAATATAACCATGTGGAATTAAAGTTATACTTCACTTTACTCTAGCAGATTTTAGTTCTCTTGTATTAGGTAGTGTTTAATTTGCATAAGTATAGTAACAACGAAGTAAGAAATACTCGGCACTATTTGCATTAACTCAAAGTTACACTATTACAAGGTGATCAAGAACCGTGTGTAAAACTAAGAGCTAACTATGCTATATATAGTGCATATGAGATCAATGACAGCCATTGATCTCAAACGATCTAATCTAAACCGTTTAATACAAAGTCAAATATAAACTACCAAAAGCATAAACTTCGACAATTGGAATAACTTGCATGTGATCAGCATCATACTACTTTTGGAGAGCGGCTTGGATAGATTTAGAAGCAAACGAGAAGCTTTTGCAGGATTGGACTTGCTGAAAAGACATCTCAGGAAAAGTCTGGTTGAACTCATTATCTGGTGGATAATCGAGTTCACCCGGAATATTCGCTAGTTGACAAATTTGCTTCTTTCGCTTGAACTCCCAGTTCCGCTTGAAGTTCAGAATTCCGCTTCAACTTCAACTTCAGCCGGAACTTAACAAAACTAGATTTCAGTCGGAAATCTTCTAAGCGTAATATTCCTTACAATCTCCCCATAAGCTGATGCTGTCAAATTATTCTTTACTTCAAAGTTTATCTTTAAAAATTGACCTGTACCAAAAAATTCTTCTCCTTGACCTACTTGTCAACAGACTTGATGTTGACATCTGGATTTTGAGCAAGCTCTTTAGAGTTAGTTTTAGTTACCTTCACATGTTTGAATGTTGCCCAATCTCTTTCACTCCATTCAGTCTGAACTGAAATGGATTCATGAACAGTGAAGGTGCCATCGGCTCTGTATACGTAAAACAGCTTCTCTTCTTTTTCCTAAATGATAAATTTGATCTCACTAACATGCTCTTCTTCTTCTTCAGCTGAGTCATCATCTAAACTGCTCCTGTAGAGCATTCCACAATCTAGCACTGTTGGTTCAATGAGAAGCCTTAACATGTGCTCAGCTCTTGACGGACTTAAAATTTCTCTAAGTTTCAGAATGATGTCAGTCATTTGTAGTCCAGTTAGAAGTGTAGTAGCCTTGTGAGCATTCACTACTTGGGTTGTGCCATTTGCCAATTGGAAGGAAAAATCAAAATTTTCTTCATTCACTGTCCACCCAATGATTTTGTTCTTTCTGGGTGGCCCTTTCCTTCTTTCGCTTTGATCTTTCTTCCTTTTGGCATGCAACATCTTCCTCTTTTTCATTTTCCTCTCTTCATCAGAATCACTTCATGATTCTTGCACAACATGTGCTTTTCCTTTTGTTGAGGATGAAGAGGGGCCGGGTTGGACTTCAGTAGGTTCGAAACCCTTCCCGCAAACTCAATTGCCACTTGGGCCGATCTTCAACAGAAATTCCTGAAGAAATATCATTCACCCGCGAAAGCCGCACGTATGAGGGAGCAGATTCATTCTTTTCGCATGGACCCTGACGAGCCATATTATCTTGCATACGAGCGATTTAACACTCTTCTGAGTAAGTGCCCCCAGCACGGTCTCACTGATTGGGCAATCATCGAAAAATTCTACAACGGTCTCACTTACGAAACGCAGCGACAATTCAATATTTCCGCAGGGGGTCACATGATGGAAAAACTGGATATTGATGAGTGCAAGAACCTGTTTGAGAGTTTCGCTTTAGCGGAGCAACAGAACCCCGGTGATCGTAGGGCCACTTTAGCTCCCACGAAATCTTCACTTTCTACATCTCGGGGAGTTCACCACGTGAGTTCTGAAACTGTTGCTCAAGCCCAGTATGATGCTTTGCAAAAACAGATCAACGACATTAAACTTCAGCAGCAGGCTAAATGTGAACTGTGTCGTGGAGGTCATGACACCATCGACTGCCCACTTGCCGGCCAGGAGCAAGTGGATTTCATCTCTAACCGAAACCAGTTCGGTAACTCTTTTCAGTCGGGGTGGAGGACCAACCCCAATTCTGGTTGGCGGGGTGGCGCGAACCCCTCGGGTTTTCAATCGCGTCAGAACCAGGATGGCGGGAGTGATGCAGGGTCGAGTATGAAGAAGATTGAGGAAATGTTGGCTGCACAAATGCAATTGCTAAATCAGGTCGTGACACGTGATCAGGAGACGCAGCAGAAGTTGAAGGAACAAGACACACTCCTTAGGAACCAACAGTCGGCCTTTCTAGATTTACAGCGTTCCGTAGGAGACATAGGGAAACAGGTTTCTGAGTTGGTAGGAAAGGGGGGATCATTTTCTGGTAGTACACAAACAAACCCTAATGCGACCCTTAAGGCAGTGACAACACGCAGCGGTAGAGGCGGAGAGCAAGACCCATCGGCACAGGAGGAAGAACCGGTGGACGAGGAGATCGAGATGGAGACTCCGGATGGGAGGGCACACCCGAGGCTAGTCCCAGCAAGTACCGTGCCTACCTCCGAGTCTCCTGCACCTAAGGCAGCAGAGAAGAAGAAGAAGAAATTCGAACCAAAGGAGATAACTGCTGAGGATCTGAGGCGAGTCCCCTACCCCGCCCGTCTCATCCAACAGAAGTATGCAAGAGAGTACGGTCAATTTCTCGATATGTTCAAACAACTCAAAATAAATCTTCCGTTCGTTGAGGCACTCCAGCAAATGCCCAAGTATGCAAAATTTCTGAAGGATCTCCTATCCAACAAGAAGAAGCTGGAGACGATCTCGACCGTTACTCTCGATGAACGATGCTCTGCGGTGGTCCAGAACAAGCTACCGGAGAAACTCACTGATCCGGGCATTTTCACGATCCCGTGCTTGTTAGGTGGCTCGACTGTGAACCACGCGTTGGCGGATCTAGGTGCTAGCATCAATCTGATGCCTTATTCGATTTACGAAAAGCTAGGCCTAGGAGACCCAACCCCGACGCGCATGAGCATTTCGTTAGCGGATCGGTCCGTTAAATATCCACGGGGAGTTGTGGAAAACTTGTTGGTGAAGGTTGATAAATTTGTTTTCCCCGTGGATTTTGTGGTCATGGACATGGAGGTAGATGAGAAATGTCCACTCATCCTAGGACGCCCCTTTTTGCGCACCGCCAAGGCATTGATCGATGTCTATGACGGGAAGATTACACTTCGTGTAGGGGATGAGACGATCACATTCGATGTCATGCAGTCCATGAAATACTCTGTAGGTCAGGACGATTCTGTTTACTTCATTGATACCTTCATTTCCCATATGGATCGGTGTTTAGACTACATTTGTGGAGCAGATCTTGTTGCGAGTGAGACCCTGGTGAGTGAGGACCGGGAGGTTGATGATGATGTTCACCAGGAACATGTCTCGACTGATGTAGTAGATGAGTGTTCTGAGGTTTTTGAGGTTAGTGAGTCCGAGGAGTTAGGAGAAAAACCGTCTGTAGAGGAACCACCAGTCTTAGAGCTTAAGGAGTTACCGTCTCATCTAGAGTACGCTTTCTTAGAGGGTGAGTCCCGTTTACCCGTCATTATTTCTGCCACTTTGACGGAGGAGGAGAAGAGGAAATTGATACAGGTTCTGCGAGCGCATAAGCAGGCGATTGCGTGGAGATTGTCTGATATCAAGGGTATAAGCCCTTTGTTTTGCACGCATCGCATACTCATGGAGGATGAGTATAAACCTGTAGTCCAACCTCAAAGGCGTTTAAATCCAAACATGCAGGAGGTTGTGAAGAAGGAGGTTCTCAAACTACTCGACGCGGGCTTGATTTATCCGATTTCCGATTCTACATGGGTCAGCCCGGTTCAGGTAGTTCCGAAGAAGGGAGGCATGACGGTTGTTATGAATGAGAAACACGAGTTGATCCCGAGTAGGACCGTCACAGGATGGAGAGTGTGCATAGATTACCGTAAGCTTAACGATGCCACTAGGAAAGACCACTTCCCATTACCCTTTATCGATCAGATGTTGGAGCGTTTGTCGGGTCAGCAGTACTACTGTTTTCTCGACGGATTTTCCGGTTATTTCCAGATTCCTATTGCACCTGAGGATCAGGAGAAAACCACCTTCACATGCCCGTACGGTACCTTCGCGTATCGCCGTATGCCATTCGGGTTATGTAACGCTCCGGCCACATTTCAGAGGTGTATGGTGGCCATTTTTCAGGATATGATCGAGACTTCCATGGAGGTTTTTATGGATGATTTTTCTGTGTTCGGGAGTTCATTCGATCAGTGCTTAGGTAATTTAGAGAGGATGTTGGCTAGATGTGTAGAGACCAAACTGATGCTTAACTTGGAAAAATGTCATTTCATGGTCACTGAGGGGATAGTTTTAGGTCATAAGATTTCTCGTGCTGGAATTGAGGTTGATAGAGCTAAGATTGAGACGATTAGCAAACTTCCGCCGCCCACTAATGTCAAATCTGTTAGGAGTTTCTTAGGTCATGCAGGATTCTACCGTAGGTTCATTAAGGATTTTTCCAAAATCACTAGACCCATGACCCGTCTCTTAGAGAAGGATGTGGATTTTGAGTTTGATGAGAGTTGTCTGAAAGCGTTTGAGTTTCTGAAGGAGAGATTAGTGAGTGCGCCTATTTTGATAGCCCCCGATTGGAGTTTACCGTTTGAGCTTATGTGCGACGCGAGTGATTTTGCGGTAGGGGCTGTTTTAGGGCAACGTAGAGAGAAACATTTCCACCCCATTTACTACGCAAGCAAGACCTTAGACAACGCTCAGGAAAATTACACGACCACCGAAAAGGAGCTTCTCGCCGTTGTTTACGCATTCGACAAATTCCGTTCTTACCTCGTTCTATCTAAAACCATTGTTTACACCGACCATGCGGCACTTCGATACTTGTTTGCGAAGAAAGACGCGAAACCTCGTTTGATTAGGTGGATTCTTTTGTTGTCTGAGTTTGATATTGAGATTAGGGATAAGAAGGGGGCGGAGAACGTAGCGGCCGACCATCTGTCGCGCCTTGAGGACCCCGAGAGAGAGAAACTGAGAGAGGAGGCCATCGGGGACACTTTCCCGTTTGAGAGTGCTATGACAGTGAGTGGAGAGTTTGTTGGATTGACGAGTGCGGAGGAGCAAGGCATGCCATGGTTTTCCGATATGGCGAATTATTTAGCACATGGCATGCTGATGGATGGTATGACATCCCAACAGAGAAAGAAGTTCGTTTCTGATTCTAGACATTACATTTGGGATGCTCCATACTTGTTTCGTGTAGGAGTTGATGGTTCGTTTAGGAGATGCGTGAGTAGAGAGGAGGGGTTAGACATTCTTAGGCATTGTCATGAGGGGCCATCGGGTGGACATTTTGGGCCATCTTATACTGCTAGGAAAGTGTTAGACTCAGGTTTTTATTGGCCGACTTTGTTTAAGGATGCTCACGAGTTAGTAAAAAAGTGTGATGCCTGTCAGCGTACCGGTAACATTTCCTCCCGGAATGAGATGCCCCAACATCCTATCCAGAGTGTTGAAGTGTTTGATATATGGGGCATTGATTTCATGGGCCCATTTCCACCATCCCGGGGGAACCGGTACGTTCTTGTTGCGATAGACTATGTTTCTAAGTGGGTTGAGGCTCAAGCCTTGCCTACTAATGATGCGCGTGTGGTTGTGAGGTTTTTGAGGATTCTGTTTAGTAGGTTTGGAACCCCCAAGGTGTTGATTAGTGATAGGGGCACGCATTTTTGCAATGCCCAAATGGAGAAGGTGTTAGCTAGATATGGAGTGAATCATAGGACTTCGACCGCTTACCATCCACAAACGAGCGGTCAAGTGGAGAATGCTAACAGAGGGGTTAAGAGGATTTTGGAGAAAACTGTCGGAAGCAATCGCAAGGATTGGTCCGATAAGTTAGATGATGCGTTATGGGCTTTTCGCACGGCTTACAAAACACCCATTGGAACCACGCCCTTTATGATGGTTTATGGGAAAACGTGTCATCTACCGGTCGAACTTGAACATAAGGCATATTGGGCAATTAGAGCGGTTAACATAGATTTAGCAAAATCCGCGAAGGACCGGTTTCTCCAAATCCATGAGGTAGAGGAGTTAAGGAATGAAGCTTACGAAAGATCTTGGAGTAACAAAGAGAGAACCAAAGCATTACATGATCGTAGGCTAAAGGATAAGAAAGAGTTTAAGTGTGGGGATCGGGTGTTGCTTTATGATTCTAGATTGAAATTGTTTCCCGGTAAATTGAAGTCCCGGTGGAGGGGACCATACATTGTGAAACAGGTTTTCCCATATGGGACGGTTGAGTTAGAGTCTGATAGTGGAGAGTGGAAAGTCAATGGTCACAGGTTGAAGCACTACATTGGAGGACCAATCGAAACGGATGTGGAGAATTTGCCTCTCCAAAACTTTAATGAGGAATGATCGAGGAGGTAAAGTACTCGGTGAAAAACCGAGTTGTAGAGTCTGTATAGTATATTGCATGTGTGTTTTCTTTATTTTTGTGTGTTCTTTGTTTTTCGTGTGTTTTCGGTTTGTTGCGTTTGTTTGTTTGTTCGATGTTGCAGGGAATTGAAGATGTCTGGAAGAGCGAATTCATGCAGAAATGGAGTCCCAGGTATGTATTGGTTAGTATAAATTTGCAGGGCTTGAAATTCCGGGGTGATGAGAATTTTGTGAAAACATCAAAAATTTGACTAAGTATGGGAAATCTCAAAAATTCCCTGGAAATCTTGTTCCAAGCGTATCGCCTGGGATGAGCATTACTCCAAGCGATACGCTTGGAAGTGAGGTCAAAAAAGCGGTCAACAGCTGCAAGCGTATCGCCTGCAACTGTCAAACTCAGCAAGCGATACGCTTGCAGACCACCGACGAGAAAAAAAATATCTCGTTAAAGACCCCCCTTTCGTCCCCATTTCACCCAAAACCCTAATTTTACCACCCACCACCATCTGCCACCCACCTCCGCCGCTCCCCACTCCCGACACCCGCCAACCATCACCGTCCTTCACCGCCGCGAAAAATCACCATCGCGACCCACCCCTCGCCCTCACATCACCGGTACCCACCACCGCGTCCACCCACCTCCGACAGACCACCTCCGCCGCTCACCTGCCGAGTCCCGAGACCCGCCGACTCCACCACTCCCCGCCTCCGACGCCACACCCGCCCTCGCAACCACCTCCGTCATCACCGTCCTTACCGCCGCCCTCTACCATCCATCATCCACCCTCGAGTCTGCAGCCACTTACATCCGCCGAAACCCTAGCCGGGAACCCACTGCCACCACCATTGCTTGAGCTCCGGCGAGCTGCCGCTGCTGTCGAGACTGCCGGGCTTCATCTATTTCCACTTTATATTACTTTTTCGCGATTCCAGGTACGATTTCTTGTTCCCTGTTGCATTCTGTTTTGTCTAAGTTCGAATCTGTTGAATGAATTGTGAGTTTTAAGGGGTTTTTGATGCTTGTGCTGGTTTGGGACATTATTTTGTGTTTATTTTTTTGTGGTCGGAATGCCTTGAATACAAATGAAATCAGTATAGACATTTTAGGTGTTCCGGGATGAGTTGGTTGAGGTTACCCCTTGGATGTGCATACTTGTCTGATAAGATATCTTTGTCTAGTTAGCTTTAGTTGTGGATGTTTTCGTTGACGACGTTCGTATGCTGTTATGTGTTTTTAGTGGATTTTGGGATGATATTGGGTATATATATTTCGTTGATTCTGGTGTATCGTTGGATAGGGATGGTTGAAATCTGGAATTCTGGGCGTTGATTGAATAAATTTATACATTTTGCAGATTTTGTGAAGAACTGGTTTGCTCGTTAAACGAACGGGTCATGCCCAATTTTTCTGAAAATTTTTGTGTTTTTCTGTTTCTTTTTGTTTTAAGCAATTTGTTTCTAGTTTTCAATCCCATTTTCTTTTCAGTTATTTATTTATTTTTTTTTATATATAAATTAAAAAAAAAAAAAAAATTTGAAAAAAAATCCAAAAAAATTAGTTTGTGATTGCGGTCTGTTGCTTGGATATCACTGTTAAATCTGTTTTGTAGGTATGGAGGCATCTGGTAGTGGTTCGAGAAAAAAGCAGAAAACGACAAAGGTTATTCATCACAGATCGAGGATTCCTTATTTGGCAGCTGAGGTTTTACCGAATTATGAGGAGGAGCTGCCGCCGGTTGAGGAGCGCCGGCTTGAGGATCATACCTTGCTGCAGTTTCAGGGCACCTACGAGGGTGAGCGTTGTGAGACGTTTATGCGCCTGGACCTGCTTCAGCACCGGACATTCGACTGGGATTTGATGGATAGGATGGCTGCTAGAGCCAGGATAGAGGCGATGCTAGATGAGAGATGGCGGAGAGTCTTAGCTTGTGATGGGCCCCAGTACAGAGAGCTGACCGTGGAGTTCCATTCGACATGGAAATATGATATTAAGGAGTTTGATTCTCCGGTCTGCGTTTCTTTTGCTCTCGGGAGGCAGTTGTTTGAGATGAGCGTGCCTCAGTTTGCTGTAGCCTTAGGTTTTTATACACAGGAGGAGGTCGCCACATCGGAGTTTAGGAGGAGTTTGAGGGGGACGGCCAAGAAGGCCAAGGATTTGTTTGTTGTTGATGGTCACTTGCGAGCGTTCTGGGAGACGATATCTGATGCGCCGTACACGGCTGGTTTAGTAGCTTCTGCGATCAGGGATCCAGTTCTGAGGTATGTGCATAGGATTCTTGCGTGTTCGTTGATTGGGAGACGTGCTGGGGCCGATAAGGTCAATATGCTAGATTTGTTTTGTCTGAGGTCGTTGGTGGAGAGACACCCGACCAACCTCGCTATGGTTTTCATTCAGTCAGTTGCCCGGCCCCGCAAGGGTGGGCCGGAGGCGAGGTTGGATCTGGGTCCATACATTGGTAGGTTAGCTGAGCGTTTGGGGGTCTTAGAGAGGTATAGGCCTTCGCATTTGACTGCTGGACCACCGACTTTGCCTTATAGTTTATTAGATATGCGGAAGGCAGGTTTTTGCCCGTTTGATGATCCCCCGAGATGGGTTGAGGTTGGAGCCCCTGCGAGGAGGAGGATTCCGCAGAGGGCTGAGAGACCTCCGGTTGCTAGGCCTGTTAGGGCGCCGAGAGCTGAGCCGTTGACGTTGGAGATGCTTAGGGATGAGATGATGTTGCGGATGGATCTGCAGGATAGGGCTATCAGAGGTTTGTATGTTGCCCAGGGGTTTGAGGTACCTGATTTCTTCCGTGAGCCTGAGGTTGGAGATGATGAGCCTGATGATTCTGATGATGATGCTGGAGAGGAGTAGCTGATGGTTTGATGACTTTTGATAGCAGCAGCGGCCAGTTGATCGGTTATTTCACATCCTTGTACTTTTTCTTTATTTTTGTTTTTATTATCATGGTCTGTATTAATATTTTAATATTCTGATATCTGGGAATTTGTACGGGGTTAACCGGTTGGGTGGTTTGTTTTGATATATATATATGCTGCTGTGATTTTGGTTTGCTGTGGTTGTTAGAACATGGTTTGTTAGACGCCGCTTTCG
Source organism: Deinandra increscens subsp. villosa (assembly GCA_039602395.1). Lineage (NCBI taxonomy): Eukaryota > Viridiplantae > Streptophyta > Magnoliopsida > Asterales > Asteraceae > Deinandra > Deinandra increscens. The sequence goes on along the minus strand of JBCNJP010000007.1, from coordinate 32,074,341 downwards.
TCCGTGACGATTTCTTTTGATGCAATTTCGGAGTTAGTGAGTTTCGATGTCACGTTCGAATTGGAGGGCGAGGAACGAGACTTCTTTTCATTCATGCCGATTCTATCAGGGGAGTTTGTTCCATTTTTATTTCTCTTTTATTTTTCAGTCTTTCTTTATTTATTTTTCTGTTTTTTTATTTCTATTTTTATTTCTTTAAGTCTTTTCTCAGTTCACATTAGGGACAATGTGAGTTTCAAGTGTGGGGATGGGGAGACTACGTGTCGTGTCTCGTTAGTTGAGTCAGTTTTAGTGAGTTTGTTTAAAGTGTGAATTTTGTTTGAAAAAAATTAAAAAAAAAAAAAATTGAAACAAATAAAAAAAAATGTTTCTGATTAAATCTGCAGTTTAAGATGGAAGATGATAGGTAAAACCCGAGGATTGGTTTTCTGATTAAGTGTTTAAATGATAAATGTAATTAACAGTTGAAAGCATTACCGGTGAGTGATGTATTGGTAGGCCCAGCTAGCTTAGTAAAGATTAAATATCCCATTGTGTTTACTTGTATAAATATGTAATAATCAGTCTGCTAGTGGGTCCCCATTTTAGAAGTGATAGGAATACTGAAACTGAGGATTAGGAGGAAAGAAACCCCTTTAGGCTAGATACTTCTATGTCCTTAGAATACCTGGCACGTTATGATCTTTTTGCGAAAGCAAATCCGAGAAATAACGGCGCCCCATTCTCCATAATGAGCATACTAGGTAATAATTGGTTAATAAATTAGAGTGAAGGGGCAAACTACTCATGTACGAACTAAGGATAGTATCCCGTGGTAAGTACCTCTGATGATGTTCCGGATCTCGCGGGCAAAACACTCATGTATGATTTCGGGGGTAAGACCTTGTGAAAGAATACCTCTGATGATGTCCGTTGGTAATTTTAGGTAAAAGTGACCAATTATATATGAAAAAAAAAAGAGAGAAGATGAAAAAATATATAAATAAAAAGAAGAGGTGAAACGATATGGTAGTTTAGAAATAAATGCTCAAGCACTTCACATTCCATCTGATTCCATCATTCTTTGGACATTTTTGTATCTGATTTAAGGGGGGTGGGAAAAATCAAAAAGTTATATCTTTATTACCCTTTATTCGGACTGAATATGAATCGGGATTAGGTTGAACTTGATCTCTCTAGAGTGGGACACATAGGCAGATTGAAAAGTATTCGGTAATTTGTAAACACCTTGGGGGCTCAAAGGTTAGTGTTGGGTTTAATCGGATCGAAATATCGATAATCGCTACCGGGATGTGAATAGACTGATAGAATTTAAGTTGATGAAATTGAAAAAGGTTGGAAGCCAAATTCTCAGGTTATGATTCCATTTGCAGGTTTTTTCGGGGACGAAAAAAGGTTAAGTGGGGGGATATTTGATGTGTTGCAAAACACATAGGTTTTCCTTTACGTTTTTGAGTCATTTTGTGAGTCTTTTGAGTAGTTTTTCTTAAGTTTTTAGTTAATTGTGAGTCTTAGTGTCTTAATATGTGTTTGGTAGTAAAGTTGCAGTTTTGGCACATTTCCCGAGAGAAACGAGCACCGGAGAAGAATTGAGAAGAAAATAGAAGAAAAATGCTGAAAATCATGCACCAGGCGTATCGCCTGGTGCCCAGGGAGTTGCAAGCGATACGCTTGCTGCTGGAAAGTCAAAGGCGGTTCATTAAACGTTGACCCGATTAATTTGTCGGTTTGTGGGTCCAGGCGTATCGCCTGCTGATCAGAAGGCCTCCAAGCGATACGCTTGGAGGTGATTTTTCCGGAAAACCCTAATTTCGCACTTATAAATACAATGCGGGGTTTCCATTCGAATTACCTTCGCCTGGCCGTATCTCAGAGCCCCTGAAGACGATTCTGGAGCAGAAGAACGTGATTGAAGCCGCTGGAGCCTAAGGATTGAAGCATTCGACATCCGTTAGCCTCCCCGGGTTCTTAATCCTTCGATTTAATCCTTGTTTCCATAGACCAGATTATGTTCATGAATTTTCCTACTGTTATGTTCTGTTCTTGTGACATGTTTATGATGCTAGGCTAAATCTTTACTACCACTTAGACCGTATGGATGATTGATTGATGTTATTCGACTTTTCTTGGTTATTATGATATTTATTGATTGGGTTTTGTTATCTTATTGAAATTCCTCTAATTTTCTGTAGTTAATGCATATGTGTGTTACATGTTGAAGTTGTGATTGATAATTGGAACTTAGTTTACCTTCGAATGTCTTTCGGGTTGGGTAAATTATCTAAAGATTCTGACTTTAGGGTTAGTTTCTAAAGAGTAGTTTAGGAGACGTCCCGAACTATAGTTTTGATTATTAATTGTGGCTTTGGTTGTAATGTGCTGCTAGATTGGAGACTCAAAAGGTACAGGTTTAACGGGTAATCGGGTTGGTTAATGAACTAGGGGTGCATTGTCTTAAAAGGAAATGTCCTAGGGATTCGGCTTGCTTGTTATTCGTGTTAATCATAGAAATTAGAGGTAGCTCCGGTTATTCTAGGTGTGCTTTAGGTATATCCGAGGGTGGCTAGGGTAATTGAGATGGGACGGACTTAAAAGGTGAACCATTTGTTCGAGCGGTAGGATAACTAGTTAGGACGGACTTAAAAGGTGAACTAACTAACCGGTGTGCGTATTCCAACCTTTAGAGATCTTATCAGTAACATCCGGAGAGTGATTCGGGGGCTCGTAGGGTTTTGATAGGTTGTGTGGTTAGATCCTGGTTCCATCATTTTGTCATAAGCCAAGAGAAGTCGATAGCATTAATCAGGAGTCTAGGTCTAGGTGGTATTTCTCGTCATATCTGGTTTTCGGTTCTAGGGTTTGAGTTTGTGGTTTGCTTTCCATTTTTAGTAACTTTCCATTTTTAGCAGTTTCTATTTTTAGTAAGTTTAGGTAATTAGTTAATTTTAGTTAATTTAATTAGTTAATCAATTCTCCAAAACAAAAACCAATTTTCACTAATTAATCAGTAATTTACTTTTCATAGTTAATTTTGTCTTTTAGTGTCTCTAGGGTTCGACCCCGGTCTGCCGATAGCTATTCTACATCCGATAGGTTCACTTGCCTGTTGAGTCGGTCTAGTTTGAGGTTAATTGGGTTTTAATTTAGTGTGTCTAGGTCTAAGATAATTTAGGTTATTTTTATAGATCGATTTTTGCACATCACAAGCCTTTCACCTAATAATTGACATCCCCCTGATGTTGATTTCTTGTCAATGTCACATCCTCCATAGTCACTGTCAGTAAATGCCTTGAAGGAGAAATCAGAATTCTTAGGGTACCACAATCCCAATTTGGGTTGACCCTTCAAGTACTTGAAAATTCTTTTGACTGCTAGCATGTGTGATTCCTTTGGTGAGGACTGATATCTTGCACATAATCAAACACTGAACATGATGTCAGGTCTACTTGCTGTGAGATACATCAGTGATCCTATCATGGCTCTATACATGTGTACATCCACTGACTTGCCACTTAAGTCACTTGTTAACTTGTGGGAAGTGGATATAGTAGTTTTAGCACTTGAACATGTCAGCATGTCAAATCTCTTCAGCATGTCTTGGATGTACTTTGACTGATTCAAAAAAATCCCAGCTGCAGTTTGCTTTACTTGTAAGCCCAAGAAGAAGGTTAGTTCTCCCATGGAGCTCATTTCAAATTTAGACTGCATCAAAGTTTCAAACTCTTTGCACAAAGCAGTGTTAGATGAACCAAAAATAATATCATCTACATAAATTTGAACCATCATCATATCCTTACCAACACATTTGACAAAGAGAGTTTTGTCAATTGCACCCCTCTTGTAGCCATTCTCTAGAAGATAGTTAGAAAGAGTTTCATACCAGGTTCTAGGGGGCTTATTTGAGGCCATACAGGGCTTTGATCAACTTGCATACCCTGTTTGAATGATGAGGGTCCTCAAACCCAGGAGGTTGTTTGACAAAAACTTCTTGTTCCAGCAGGCCATACAGGAAGGCACTTTTAACATCCATCTGAAATACTTGGAAGTCTTTGAAAGCAGCATAAGCTAGAAAAAATTCTAATTGCTTCCAATCTAGCTATAGGTGCAAACACATCATCATAATCTATGCCTTCTTCCTGTGCATAGCCTTGCACAACTAGCCTTGCTTTGTTTTTGACAACTATACCCCTGTCATCTTTCTTGTTTCTGAATACCCACTTTGTACCAATTGGTTCTGCTCCATCAGGCAGGTCTACCAATTCCCAAACTTTCTGCTTGTTGATTTGAAATAATTCTTCTTGCATTGCCTCTACCCAGCTGCTATCTTCCAAAGCTTCAGCTACTTTCTTGGGTATTTCTTGAGACAAAAATGCAGCATGCAAACAAATGTTTGTATCAGCAGATTTACTTCTTGTCAACACAGGTGCTTTCACATCTCCAATAACATTCTTCATAGGATGATCCTTATTGATTCTTCTATATATGTGCATGGGGAACTCATGGCTTCTTCCATTTGAGGGTATGTTGAGCCGAGGGAGTATGTAATCAAGTTCAAGCTCAAAATTTCCAAGTTGCGACATAGGATTTGAAACTCCAACTGATTCATGAGAATTTGTATCTGAATTGTAGGTCAGCTGCTCTAAATTAAGCTCATTTGATGTGCTATCATTTGAGTTTTCAGCCTCATTTGACCCTGATTCAGTATTCTTTTTAGTTTCTGAAATTTGGTTTTCCGGTTGAACTTGAACCGGAGAAACTGGTTCCGCTTGGACTTCAACCGGAACTATTTCTTCTTCAATTTGAACTATTTCAGATGGTTTCTTTCCATTGTCCGGCAAGAGAGGTTTGATGCTCATTGAAGAGAAGAAAATTGGCTTCTTGATTGCAGTTTGGTTGTTCTTCCAATGCTCATCAGCAGACCTGTAAAAATTCTGTTCCTGCACTAAAGAGCTCACAGGCTTATCAACATTTATGTTGAAAGCAGTGGTTAGTGCATCAATATCAAATAACCAACTGGGCTGAGACTCAAAATTGTTGGGAGATTTTTCATTGAAAGACACATTTATAGTTTCCTCAAAATTTTTGGTTCTCTTGTTGTATACTCTGTATGCTATTGACACACCAGAATACCCAACAAAATAACCTTCATCTGCCTTTTTTGCAAATTTAGGTAATAGCTCATTAGTTACAAAGATTGTAACAGGGCACCCAAATGGCTTAAAGAAATAAGTATTTGGCTTTCTTTTTCTCTAAAGCTCATAAGGTGTTTTATTCTTGCCTTTGACAATTAAAATCCTATTTTGGATATAACAGGCAGTGTTTACTGCTTCTGCCCAAAATATCACAGGGAGCTTGGAGCCTGCTAACATGGACCTAGCAACTTCAATCAATGTCCTATTTCTCCTTTCAGCAACACCGTTTTGCTGTGGAGTTCTAGGAGCACTGAATTGTCTCACAATTCCCTTTTCCTCACAATTCGAATTCAAAACATGATTTTTGAATTCTGTGCCATTGTCACACCTGATTGTTTTAACTTTAAGGTTGGATTGATTTTCTAAATTGATCACAAGTGTTTTAAACAATTCAGCAGTTTCATCTTTTGTTTTAAGAAAGAAAACCCAAGTGTATCTAGAAAAATCATCAATAATTACAAAACAGTATGACCCTTTCCCCAAACTCATAACTCTAGTTGGACCAAAAAGATCCATGTGTAATAGCTCTAGATGTTTTGAAATAGAAGACTCAACTTTTGGCTTAAAGGAGGTTCTGTGTTGCTTGCCCTTGAGACAAGGTACACAGTTTTCAGAACATGCAAAATGCTTGTTAGGAAGACCCTTAACTAAGCCAAGATTTACAATTCTGTTCATGTTCTTGTAATTCACATGACCTTACCTTCTATGCCACAAATCAGACTCATCAACAGAGGCTTTGGATATGAAACAAGCAGTGCCACATGAAGGTGCAACAACTGACATATCCAAAATGTATAATCCATCTCTCCTAGGTGCCTTAAGCATAATTAATTCATCAGGAATTTTGACACCAGGTTTGAGAATTATAGCCTCTTTCTCATTAAACATTAAATTCAAATTCTGGTCACACTGTTGATACACGATGTGGCTACGAGCTGGATCAGACAAAGCGACAAAGACACGAAGATTTTAACTTAAGGTTCTGGTGGCCGAACTCCGGCCGAACCTTGGCCGAGCCTTGGCCGAACCTCAAGTTCGGACAAGCTATGGAGTTCGGCTGGCCGAAGACTTATATATAGGTTGTGTGTGTGTCTTTGTAATTTGTTTTGAGAGTGAGCGAACTTCTGTGAGAGTGTGTGTGTTTGTACTCTGAGTCTCTTGTAATCAAGTTGTTAATGAGAGATTGAGTTATTTACACCGTTTGTTTACATTCTCATTCACACAATTGTTATCGAACTGGACCGATCCCACGCTCCAGCATTTTCAAGTGGTATCAGAGCTTTCTGGTATCGTTTGGTTCGATTTGGTGCAATTATGTGTTTCAACGTTCGTTTTCAAGTTCATCTCTGAAAAAGTACGTGAAAAAAATCATGTTTTACATCACAATTCCTTGTGTCTGTTTGTTTTTGTTCATCTGAACTTTTTGGGCTCGTTTGAGTGCGTTTTTCTGTGAGATCAAAAAATTTCCGAAGATTTATGTTCGGCCGAACCTCCAGTTCAGTGTAACCGCTCCGAGTTTCGAGTTCGGAGTGAAGTTCGGCCAGATTCTTCGTTCGTTGAGAGTTCGGTGATCTTTCGGAGGGAGTTCGGTGAGAATTCATCTTCGGTGAGAGTTCGGACGTAGATCGGAGAGAGATCGGAGAGAGTTCGGAGGTTTTGACTCTGTATCAGAAAATATGAGTTCGGTGGTAGGTTCGGTGGACGTTCGGACATTGTTTTTGAGTTCGGTGAAGGTTCGGAGCACGTTAGGAGGTTGTCACAAGTTCGGAGCAAGTTCGGAGTAATCAGAATCTTGAAATCTTTTCAAAATGTCGGAACTTCAAGCATTTGGTGCGATTCAATCTCAGATGCAAACTTTATTGAATTATGATAATGAGATTGGGACATCACAGAAAGTTCCCAAACTTCTTAAGTTTGAAGATTACGCTAATTGGAAGAAAAGATTCGAAGCCTACATTGGGACAACGGATCTGGACTTATGGATTGCTATGGATGCTCCATATGTATATCCCGTTGGAGTTAATAATGTGCCCATAATGCAACGGAACCTTGATATAACTCAAAAGGCTGATTTTACTAGAGAACAAAAGGCTTATGGTTGTTTAACTCAAGCTTTACCTAAGGAGTTGCTACACAATTTAAAAGCTGTAAAGATTCACACGAATTGTGGACAACATTGAAAGAAAGGTGTGAAGGCAATGACCAATACAAGAAGAGTAAAAAGAAGGTTCTCAACAAGGAATTCGACAATTTCAAACACTTTGATGGTGAAGGCGTTCCTGAGCTGATTTCAAGATATTGCCATTTGTTGTCTGAAATGGATACTGTTTAATTCAAGAAGGAATATGAAGAGCTTAAGGAAAAATTGCTTGAAGGTCTACCATCAAAATGGGATTCTTATGTGCTGATGATCATGAATGATAAAGATTATTCTGCTTTGACATTTGTGAAACTGTTGAGAAAATTGCAAGCTAGAGACTTGGAGATGAAAAATGTAAATACTACTCATGCAGAATTCCAAAATCCTGATGTTTACTATGGATCAAATGCAGCAACAATTTCAGGTAAGTCAGCTAAAGTGACAAGTTCTGCACCAGCAACGGCTTTCGTAGCTGGGAATCTACCTGGACATATTTCAAAATCAGGAACTAGAATGGGCTCAAATAGCTATGAATACAATTACAATTCTGGAGGGAGTAATGTGTCAATCCCAACAAGTAATTTGATGAACACGAGCAAAATGGCTATGTCAGTGTCAACAACTGAAGACTATATGGCCCTTGTCTCTGCTTTAGTGTCATCTTATTATGGACTTATAACTGGAAATGTTCGCAATGCCGAACTGACTGAAGAAGATTATGATCAGGTGGATCCTGATGATTTGGAGCTGATGGATATAAATTGGCACTTTGCCATGCTTGCTAGGAGGGTAAAGAGATTCTTGAAAAAGACTGGTAGAAAAGACCTGAATTCTGGAGGAAGAATTGGTTTTGACAAGTCGAAGGTGAGGTGTTATAACTATTCCAATTTTGGACACTTCGCTCGTGAATGCTCTCAACCGAAAAAGCAAGAATATCATAAGGTTGCTCCCAAATCTAATGCTTCTGGATCCGACAACACATCAAATTCAGGGAGTTCTTCTAACTCTAAACCTAATTCTGAACCTACAAAAGCCCTTGTATCTCGAGTAGATAAAACTTATAATTGGGGTAACCAATTCGCTGATTCATCTGCATTGATTGTGCAGCATGTGTAGGATGAAGACACTATGACGGAATCCACTCAAGATGAAGATGAAATTCATGGTGAAGCGATTGGTGAAGGTATTGTTGGAGTCAATGATGAAGCAGGAGTATCAGATTCAAAGAATGATCATAAATCTATTTCAGAAGAAAAATTTGCTTTCATGGTCGGTTTATCTGAGCGGGTTGAATCGGATGTTGTTCTCTTGTTAGAAAAACAAATTCAAGTTCTAACTGAGGAGAAGGAAGCACTAATTCGGGAATGTGAAGCCGCGAAAGCTGAAGCGATTGACACAGCCAATGATTTCGAGAATTTATATAAAAAGAGTCTTCCACTGAAGCAACAATATGAAAAGGCTCAACAAAATGCTGTGGAAATTGCTGACAAGATGATTGCTTTTCAGAAAGAAATGTAGAAACTATCTGATGAGAACACAAGTTTGAAACAGGAGGTCGGCACATTGAAAAGAAGTAACATCACAGAATCAGTTGCTCTTATGGCCGATACTTCTAAGGTAGTTTCGTATCCTACAATGTGCAAGTCTTGTGATGATTTTTCTACCATTAAGAGTTCACTTTTAGATGAAAAGACAAAACTCAATGATCTTTTATCGGTAGTGAGAGCAGATAAGAATATATATAAGGAAAGGTGGGAAGGAACCACTAAGGAGTTGTTGTCGGTTCACGAGCAGCTACGTTTACAAAAAATTGATTTTTCAAACCAATCTGAGCTGCTTGTGACTGTACAAAAGGATTTGGCTGATAGTCAGAAACTTGTTGCAGATCTAAAAATTAAAATTTTTGAACTCAAACAAAAGATTAATGCTGTTCAAGGTCATCTTATTTACCAATTTTCTTTATAAAACTGAAAAGGAAAGTAATTCTGGTAAATTGAGCCAAGTTCCACCTCCTGTTGTTATTACAAATGGACCTTCATTTGAAGATAAAGTGGGAGTTCCTTCTCATGATAGACAGAGTAATCATCAATCCATTAACTCAGAGTCTGATAAAACTTCAACCGGAAAATCTATTCTGGATTCGACGGTTGATGAACTGTTTTATAATGTCTCAGACTTTGATAAAGTTGATGATAAACAGACATTGAATGTTCCAAAAACACTCGTTCAAAGGTTTCTAAGCCAGATCACAAAGATTTGATTTCAAAACATGATTTTTCAACCATCAAATCTAAGCTTACAAAATTGAGTGAATTTGAACAAAAACAGATTGCTAGAAGCAAGTCTGTTGAACGTAAGAAAGTTAAAAATGGTGGAGTTGGATTTGTGCCTTTGGCAAACCCCAAATCTTTTGAAAAAGGTTCTTCTTCTAACGTTTCAAAACCTGCAAAAGCAAAGGCTAGCAATCCTACTTTGAAAACCAATTTTGACAATTCTGAAAGTTGGGTGACCTATCGCTTGAAAGGATCTGATAAGATTTATAGCGATAAAGATTTTCCTTTGGATATGGTCAATCCCAACTTAATTGATAAAATCTTTTCTGGCAAGTATGATCCTGCTTATGATCCTAAAATGGGGAGTGTGCCCATTATGAGGGGAAATGGAAGTATTAATGTAATGGACACACTTGATTCTGAATCTGACACTGGGTTGGTTAACAGGGTGAAAAATTCTATTCAAAAGTCTGTCAACAAGAGATCATCAAAATCAACTTTTCAAACACCACCAAAGGGTTTTTACAATCAAATGCAATCGATGCAACCAAATTTCAGAAAACTGAATCCTTATGTCAAAAAGTCACAATTTTACAATGACGAGGGTTTTTATGATGAATTTGGTTGTGGACCAAATCAACCTGTTTTTGGAAGGGGTCCAAAATGGGTTGATCATGGATTTCAAAATAATTTTGGTCCAAGATTTGGTGGGAGAAGAACAAATTTCAGAATCATGAGGATCATCATTTTTCTGGTAGTTCACATGTTAGAGGTCTTATAATGTCTCAGACTTTGATAAAGTTGATGATAAACAGACATTGAATGTTCCAAAAACACTCGTTCAAAGGTTTCTAAGCCAGATCACAAAGATTTGATTTCAAAACATGATTTTTCAACCATCAAATCTAAGCTTACAAAATTGAGTGAATTTGAACAAAAACAGATTGCTAGAAGCAAGTCTGTTGAACGTAAGAAAGTTAAAAATGGTGGAGTTGGATTTGTGCCTTTGGCAAACCCCAAATCTTTTGAAAAAGGTTCTTCTTCTAACGTTTCAAAACCTGCAAAAGCCAAGGCTAGCAATCCTACTTTGAAAACCAATTTTGACAATTCTGAAAGTTGGGTGACCTATCGCTTGAAAGGATCTGATAAGATTTATAGCGATAAAGATTTTCCTTTGGATATGGTCAATCCCAACTTAATTGATAAAATCTTTTCTGGCAAGTATGATCCTGCTTATGATCCTAAAATGGGGAGTGTGCCCATTATGAGGGGAAATGGAAGTATTAATGTAATGGACACACTTGATTCTGAATCTGACACTGGGTTGGTTAACAGGGTGAAAAATTCTATTCAAAAGTCTGTCAACAAGAGATCATCAAAATCAACTTTTCAAACACCACCAAAGGGTTTTTACAATCAAATGCAATCGATGCAACCAAATTTCAGAAAACTGAATCCTTATGTCAAAAAGTCACAATTTTACAATGACGAGGGTTTTTATGATGAATTTGGTTGTGGACCAAATCAACCTGTTTTTGGAAGGGGTCCAAAATGGGTTGATCATGGATTTCAAAATAATTTTGGTCCAAGATTTGGTGGGAGAAGAACAAATTTCAGAATCATGAGGATCATCATTTTTCTGGTAGTTCACATGTTAGAGGTCAATTTGGGTATTGTGATGATTTTACATGATGAGTTTGGAAATCATTGTATGTTTAACCGAAAGGATTTGAAACCCAAGACCCAAAAACCTGTTGTGACCCAAAAACCTGTTGTTGAGTCCGAAGTGCATGATGACACGAGCAAAAAGTTGTAATAGATAAGCGAAAATGTTTTAAATGTAAAGCTCGTGGTCATACATATCGGACTTGTCCATTGAAGAAGTCTAAATCTGGCAAGTCTGATGCCGAAAAATCTGACGAAGGTTCTGAAGGATATCAGACGGAAACACCTGTTTCCAAAAAGAAAGTCAGATTTGTGGATTATAAGGGGAGAGTTCATTTTTTCGATGAGTCATCAAATTTTCAAAAACATAACACTGAAAAGAAATCGGAAAATGAGATTGAAAAAGTTTAATCGATTCTTAAAAAAACTTCAAGCTTGGGGTTCATCCATGGCTGGGGTAGATTTTTTTGAAGATGACGGTCGACCCAAAGCTTCAAGCTTGGGTTCGTCCCGAAACTAATCTCCTGTTTTAATTTATGCAGGGATCTTCGCGACAACTGATGAATAACATTTGGGTTGTTGATAGCGCAGTATCTCGGCACATGACTGGTGATATCTCTTTGTTGCATTGAAAATGCGAGATCATCGGATCGTCTACTCGATCTAGCTAATCGGACATCGAAACGTAATTAACCGATTGATTTATTGATCACAACGAACAATTACAATCAGTAAACACTCAGATACAGACTCAGAGAATACACACTCAGAAACACACACTTAACAGATCTCACACGCTCAGAACTTCTTACAATTACAAAGACCAAACATCTATATATACTAGCTGGTCCGAGCTTCGGCCGAACCTCAGGTTCGGCCAGTCCGAACTTCAGGTTCAGACCTAGTTCGACCAGACCTAGATTGACTTGATCTTGTACTTTATTTGATACTTCACACGACGCACATATCAGGTATCAACAAACTCCCCCTCGTCGTGTGCAGTATCTCTTCAACATCATCAACTTTGTATCTTCAACCAAGCTCCCCCTCAAGCGTAGAATCCGTTTGTTCAATGAAATGAATTTTCAAACAAACTCCTCCTCAACTCGATCATAGCTTGATCTTGAATACTTGATGACATTTTAGTGTATCTCTAGTCTTTCATTAACATCTTCAGAAGACTTGAAGTTGTGATATCTTGCACATAACAACCTGCTCAAACATTTAAATAATCTTGGTGCAAAACGTCTCTTTGAGACTCCAAGATATGATTTTGAAAAATGATTTGTATCAAGTGTTGACCAGATCGAAAATAAAGCAGAAACAAAATCTTTTTGATTTTTCAAGGATTATGCTAAAACACACCGAAAATCTTTTTGTTCTTTTCTGAAATGAAATAAAATCTCAATACATAATCAAACACTATTTTTGGTATGAGAAAGATCACTATATGGGATCATATTGAACATAACGCACTGAATTGCACTTCAATTTCAATTAATCGAAGCACATAAGTCATGCTGATTGCCGGTATAATTTGTCCAACTTAAACTCAGACAAAATCATACTCATAACATCTCGATATGTTAAGGTATTGATTAGATTTGCTTTGACCAGTGTATCCCACACTATCAGACATAATTAGACATTTTCAATTTTTCTTTCGTTTTCCGTTTGTGTGACAGCACTTGTGATTTTTCACAATGCATAAGATTTCCATGATATAATCAATTGTGTTCCATGCAAAAAGAAATAAGAACGTTAAATCGTCTACCTTAAGGTCGATCTTTCAATATGCAGATAAGGCCTCGGATTTAACAAAATAAGAAAATAAAACAAGTTGAAATTGTATAACTCAACAACAATCAGGTCGGTACTCACGTACACGCAGAGAAAGTCCGATGAGTTATACTAAACACCAAAGCAAATAAAGCAGAACGTCAAACAAACAACAATCGGGTCGATCTTTCGATACGCAGAGAAAGTCCGATCGTTTGAAAAAATAAAGAAAATCAAACAAGTTTAAATCTTCGCAAAATGAACACATGTATACACAGTGACTTCTCATTTTGAATTTCACACTTATTTTTCTTTTTGTGTCATGACGTATGCATCAAGATGTTATCCACATGGTCAAGCATTAGTATTTAGTGTATATCACATCTGAATACTTTCTGATTTGCCGAGCCTACCAAGCATATCAAACAATGATCTTATGGCTCTTTCATCTATTCTATCCATGAGTCAGATACGTAAGCCAATGTACCATCATTTCCCAATGATCAATTTCTCACAATTTTATATACTTGGCATGTATTCACTTTCCTTCATTATATATTTGGCATGTATTCACCTTCTTCCCATAACATGCATTTTCTCAATTACTTCCCCTTACTTACAATTCTCCCCCTTAAAATGAAAACTCTATTTTTGGATTTTCTTTTTACACAAAAACAAGACTCTATTTTTGAGTTTTTGAGAAAAATTTTGAAACAAAGAAAAATGATCAATCAACATGGATATGTTTGCAGATTTAGAATTCAGAAAATTTGCAGGTTAGAAAGATTTAGCGGGAAATTTAAGTTTAAGCAGAATACTCCTCCATTAACAACTTTTCAATCGTCGATAGGTCTTCTAGAAGTACCTGCACACTGGTCAAACCAATTAGTCCAAAAATGACCCAAAGCGAATTGCTTCTGGTCGACCAGGGTCCTTGTTTTGCTTAGAAATCACCTTAGGTTTCCAGTGTTGTTGTTTTGGTAATTCAGTTTTTTATGATACAATCACAGGTGACTGTGATGATGAACCTACACTTTGAACCTTTGAAAACATCGGAACAAAATGTTTTTTGTTTTTGAAAGAATGTAGGTTCAACGTCATCAAAAACTCTGCCTCGTTCATCAAAGAACTTTGTTGGGGCAGATTTACTAACCACTGGTTTCTTGTGAAATCTTTGGGGTGAATTAGCAGGTAATGGACAATCTTTTGCCATATGCCCTGGGCGACGGCAAATATAACAGATTCTTGTCGTTTTGTCCCATCTTTGATGTACCTGTGAAGAGCACACATGAATATCTCGAAAATGATCAGAATGAGAATCATATACCTGATGCCTGTGATCATGTACCCATTTGGATGTGGGGCTTCGAGATTTAGAACTTTCAGAAGACATGGTAGCTTTCACAAAGACCTCAGCAATCTTCCGAGCTTCAACACAATGAAGTGGAAATTCTTTGTCAGAAAATAATTGATCCGAACCCTTGAGTTTATAAAACCGCCCGGGTTGAACTTTATCAGCTTGAAAAACTTCCTTCTTCACTTGTTTCATCTTTAATTTCTTCAAATCTTGAGATGATGATGCTGGAACCTTCTCAGCTTTGTCTTTCATCCCGTGAAAACCCAATCCTTCATGCTTTCCAGAAATCTTCTCCTCAGATGAACAATGTCCATTCTTCGCTAATCGAGAAAATTCAGCTTTTACTTCGGTTACATTCTTTTGATCATAAAAGATCGTTTCATCAAACTCAGGTTGAGACTGAATCTTGTCACTAGAAGTAGCTCACTTCTCATTATCAGCAGAAGATGAACCATATACAAACTTTGGAGCAGAAGAAACTGGAGATTTCTTTTCCTTCTGTGTCTTATTCTTCCTGTTCTTCTTCTTCGTCACAACCTTCTCATCCTCAACAGTAGATGATGAAATCTTTGAATAATCAAATGCATCAACTTGTTCCTTCACATCTTTGAAAACTTCTTCAATATGAGCAGGGGGTGATGCAGTCTTATCAAACATCTTCTCAAAATTTTCATCATTAGCTAGGAAGCTTGTGAAGACTTGAGAATTTGAAACATTATTAAGCAATCGATTAGCATCAAGAACTTGAATCTTCAGATCAGAAATTTTCTGTTGAGCCTCAGCAAATTCTTTTTCTTTAGCAATCAATCGCTTCGCAACCTTGTGAGTTTCAAATTTTTGCAAGCGAAGATTATCTAATCCTTCGAACAATTCTTTCTTCAATTTATCTTCATTTCTCTTTTGAATTTCTAAATTTGCTGCTTGAACTTTATTGACACGAACCAATTCCCGCTTCTCATCCAACAATTTTCCCATGTCAACTTGATATGCTTCAATCTTAGCCGTTGAGTCTTTAACATTCTTTGTAAGCAGATCAAGCTTAAATTTTGATTTATCAAACAAATTTGTGAAATTAGAAGCAGTATCCTCAGCTTCATCTTTCCATTTCTTGACTTCTTTCACTAACTCATCCCTTTCTTCACAGATCTTAGCTTTTGCAGTTTCAAATTCTTTGTTCAATACTTTCTTCCGACTCTTCTTGTAATCATCATTACCCTCACATCTTGCTGAGAGAGCATCCCACAATTGCTTTGATTTCTTACAAGTGCTGAATTGATGTAACAATTCAGTAGGTAAAGCCATTGTAAGATAACCATAAACTTTCTTTTCAAGCTCATAACTTTTCCTTTTCAGCGGCATCAAAATCTTGAAGTTCCTTATAATCTCCTTCTTCAGTTGGCCATTCATACAATTTCCGAATCGGAATCCATAGATCAATATCGTTTGTGCTTATGTATGCAGAAAACCGTTTCTTCCAATTTTGATAATCTTCTAGCTTCAACAATTTGGGAACTTTCTGACTTGTTCCAATTTCATTATCAAAATTCAACATGGTTTGCATCGCACTTTGCATTGCAGCAAACGCATGAAATTCCGACATCGTTGAACAAATTTTTTTTTTTAAATTCTGCCGGCCGAACCTGCTCCGATCCTAACACTGAACTCCGAACTTTGTCCGAACCTAGAATTAAAGTCCGAACTTTGTCCGAACTAGCTCCGAAACAAATTGAATTGTCCGAACTCTTCAAATACTCCGATCTAGCACCGAACTACCTCCGAACCTTGACCGAACGTGAATGAACTCCGAACTTGACCAAGATAGTCCGAACCCTGACCGAGACAGCTCCGAACCCTGACCGAATATCAACCGAACTTCAAGTTCGGAGCAGTTACTCCGAACCTGATCAGGAGACTCCGAACTTCGAACTCATTTTTCAAAAACACGCGAAAAATGATTGATTTTGATGAAACTCGTTACTGTGGATCAGTAAAACCGATAGAAAGTGATTTAGGAACAATTTTGACACCAAACACTCGATAGAATTGATGTACAACACGAAAATAATCTCGAGAAACACGAAAAACGCTTCAAAAATCCGAAAATAGCAACCACAGATCAGTAGAATGAACCAGAAAGCTCTGATACCACTTGAAAATGCGAGAGCATCGGATCGTCTACTCGATCTAGCTAATCGGAAATCGAAACGTAATTAACCTATTGATTTATTGATCACAACGAACAATTACAATCAGTAAACACTCAGATACAGACTCAGAGAATACACACTCAGAAACACACACTTAACAGATCTCACACGCTCAGAAATTCTTACAATTACAAAGACCAAACATCTATATATACTAGCTGGTCCGAGCTTCGGCTGAACCTCAGGTTCGGCCAGTCCGAACTTCAGGTTCGGACCTAGTTCGGCCAGACCTAGATTGACTTGATCTTGTAATTTATTTGATACTTCACACGACGCACATATCAGGTATCAACATGCATGATGTGAAGTACTTCGATGGAGGTAAAGTAACATTTGCTGGAAACAAGGGAGGTCAAGTCACAGGAATTGGTAAACTGTCAAATGGTGTAGTCACATTCGAGAAGGTTGACTATGTCAAAGAAATGGAGTATAATCTTCTGAGCTTCTCCCAGATCTGTGATAAGCAATACACAACTGCGTTCACGGGGAGTGAATGTGTGATACTGAAACCTGATTTCAAGATTCCAGATGAATATGTGGTAATGCGAGCACCGCGATTTTCAAATCTGTATATGCTCGATATGGATTCAGCCAAAGCAACTGTCGTGGGTCAATATTTCTTATCAAAAGCTTCTGAAAGAGATTCCATTCTATGGCATCGTCGCATGGGACACATCCATTACCGAAAAATGAACGAACTTGTGCGGAGGGGTCTTGTCGAAGGGGTTCCAAAGCAGCAGTTTGTCTTTAACGATGTGTGTGTGAGTTACAAGAAGGGAAAACAGAAAAGAAAATCCCATCCACTAAAGAAATACCATTCAATTGAAGTCCCGTTAGAATTACTTCACATGGATCTTTTCGGTCCTGTGAATCGTCAAAGTATTTCTAGGAATTGGTATTGTCTTGTGGTTACTGACGAATATTCAAGATACTCTTGGGTTGATTTTCTGGTCTCCAAGGATGAAACATCGAGAATCCTTATCAATTTACACTTAAGTCATTGTATAAATTGAAGGTACGAAGGATTCGCAGTGACAATGGCACGGAGTTCAAGAATTCCGTCGTGAGGACATTTTGTATGGAAAAAGGAATCGTACATGAGTTCAGCACACCATACACACCTCAGCAAAACGGCGTGGCAGAAAGAAAGAATTGTACAATCATTGAAATAGCGCAAACGATGTTGGCTGATGCTCAATAGCCTGTTCCTTTCTGGACGGAAGCTGTTAACACCGCATGTTACGTGCTTAATCGAGTGCTTGCTATTAAACGTCTTGGGAAGACATGTTATGAATTGCTCAAGAATTGTAAGCCTAATCTCGATTATTTGGAGCCTTTTGGGTGTCCCTGCACTGTATTAACGTCTGCGGGAAAATTTGACGACAAAGTCTTTGAAGGATTGTTTGTCGGTTACTCGAATCAAATGAAACGAGTATTCAATAAGCAGATACTGTGGCAGAATATTTGCATGTGGATTTTCAATCCTATACTTTACCACCCAGAGGTGTTGGACCAGAGTGGCTGTTCGATTATAAAGCTCTTTTTGAAAATCTTGAATCAACACCAGAGATATA
>JBCNJP010000007.1:32040110-32055654 GCA_039602395.1 Deinandra increscens subsp. villosa | reverse complement strand
ACTCTTGTTTAAGATCGACGCCGTTTTGGCTTCTGAGGATCCAAAAATTGAAATCCTTCTCGACATTCCCTCTCAAGTGTCTTCTTGAAGTGCATACCCAACCAATCATTGCCATAACTGCAAAATGGCTTTCTGGTCAACTCACGAATATCCCAAACTGGCAGACTGCTAAAATCTTTTGCACATTTGAAGTACTGGATTCCATGTTCTCGTTTAATCCCGTAGCACTTCAAACTCGAAGCATACATCCAACTGATTATATCACCTGAAGCTTGAACCTTGAATTTGAAGAATGATCTCTGCTTGATTGGCTTTGGAGGCGGAACATAGTTGGCATGAAAAGTTTTTATGAACTCGTCAAATGTCTGACGCTGTTTCTGAACTTTAGCCTCCTTAACCACCGGGTCTTCAGGTTTTTCTGATTCTTTCTTTCTCGATCTTTCCTCAGCTTCAACATCTTTTTCCTTAGGAAATACCTCAAAATCATCACCAGATTGATTGTTGTTGAAGTTGGAGTATAAATCTGGATATTCTTCTTCTGTGATATCCTCTATCTCAATCTCTTCTTCAAACATACCTTCTTCGTCTTCATCAGACTCTGGTTCAAATGATTCATATTTCTTTGGAGCTTTCTCAGACGCTTGTCTCATCTCTTCATCATTCAAATCAAACACCCTTTCCAACTGTTCAGCCGTCAAATCACCAATAAATTCCCCTTCTTTAAGTGTCTGCAACATCTGTTCAAAATCACTCAAACTTGTTGCCGCTTGATTTGATGGAATTGACGTGATCGGCATAGCTTCTCGAGAATCTTTCTCCCCCTGGGAAGTAGATGTCCCAGCACCCGAACCAGTGGTTCCAGATGGGCCTGGTCCTCCACCAACGTTCCCATGAGGATCATCTTGATCAGGATCATCGTTCAAAAAATCTCATCGGATCTTCATTACAACCCGAATTATCTCCAATCTCCCCCTGAGCTTTAAACTTCTCCATCAAGAATTTTATTTGCTCACCCATTTCAAGAAGCATGCGACACTGAGTCTGACTAGCCCTATTTAATCTTAGAATCTCTTGATCTTTGGCTACGTCCCGACTCTGCAAAGTTGTGATCTGTTGACTCTGAGCTCGAGATTGTTCCCTCAATTCATCATTATCTAAGCGTAGCACATTAATCATCTTCTCGTGTTCCTCATTCTTTACCTTCAAGGAATCAATTTGAGATTGTTGATCAAATAACGCACTCTGAAGAATACTGGCTTGAGAGAAAGAAACTAAGACTTGTTCAAAATTGAAATTCACTTCATGTGTGGAATGTGTTGAAGCAGTGGCAGTGGTAGTAGAAAACACTGGAGTTGTGGGTGTCGAACCCATAGGCTGATTCACAAACTGCGCACCAGCACTTGCTGAATGTAACACCCGAGTTGATATTCATGTTTATAACGGTTAAACGTTTAATAACATAGTTTGGTCCCAGAAAGTTTCAAAGTTAGGTGGTGGTTAAGTGTCGATTCCCAAAAGAATGGACAACCAAGTGTAATTCTTAATGTACGATTACAATTCAAACTATCACATTTACAAAAGGTTAATTCTTAATTGTATAACCACCCAAAATCTTCATCAAGCGTTCGGTTCTTGAGCTTCCATAGGACATCCAACTACATTGGCCGTTTCCCTGCATTTCCCAACCAATTCAGAACACATATCACAGGATTGAATCGAATGAGAGACGTTAGAATACAGGAAAAAGGGTCAAAAATCACATTTCATCCTGAGGCCATCGTAAGCTACGGTGGCACCGTAAGCTACAGTGGCCCCTGGCTAGCTTACGTTGGCTTTGTTCTGTCCTACGGTGGACTTTCAATCCTGTGGCCACCGTAAGCTACGGTGGCACCGTAAGCTACGGTGGCTACAGGTCACATTTCCCCATTTTCTTGCATTTTAAGCCCAAGGCTCAATTGGGGTGTGCCCGGTTCTCCCGTAGGACCTGCAAACATCTAAAAATCAATACCCACACCGGGATTACAAGTACATACAACATTACCAAGCGCTAAAACAGTTAACACATACCGGTTACTTGCCAAAAACTCCAACCCGTTTGACCCGTTTACTAGGCAATCACACATTTGTGTTCCATATTGTTATACCATAGCTGAACTGACCGACAACAACCTGTTCAACCCTTGTATTCCTACCCATACCATTAAATGATGTGATTTACATCATAGGGAATCCCATGTAGCCATCAATGGTATTTCGTACCCTCGCGTTAGATTCCATTAAATCTGTGGGTAACAACACCACTTAATGGACTCATCAAGGGCCCTATGACACTATTAGCCCCGGTTAGCCATTGCCTAGGTTCCCATGAACCCTTGTGGCGAACGTGGCGTTTGGAGGACCTCACATACTACTACTAAGTTAAACAATGGGCATACAACCCCTTGGCACACCATGACTTCTACAAGCCTTTAGTGTGCACAAGTATGCACTTGGCCCAAGTTTCTATTGCGTTACTTCACAATAAACTAAACTGAATTCAAGCATACTAATCAGGGAGTAAGAATACATTACCTCGTGAGTTTGAGCTTCCGCTACCTCCGGCGTGGCCCAATTGATCACCTCCTTCTCCTTGATTGCCTATTGAGTCCACAAACAAGTTAGCACTCCACATTTTCAACCAATTGTCCATGCTACCATTAAACATGCTAGCACAATTCCTCAATTGGACTTCTCATTGATACACATGCATATGATCATCAAAAATCAGTAATTACACTTCCTAGGATCATTTTAAACACAATTCATGGTCACATAACCATTTAACTAGATTTGTGTGTCATTTAGGCATTTCATCAAACGGTTGGTGTGCATACTTAGATGCACACATTCATATTATACCCATGAACTTCCTACTTACCAAATAGCAAAGTTTAGGCAAGTACAACACAATCTCATCATCAAATAATCATTTACTAACATAATCAACCAAATCATATAGTTAAGAACCCATGGTTTAGCAACATGCAAGTTCAAGTAGGGAAATTGGTGACTACTAGACCAATTACTAGACTATTTGGCTCTCTAGACAACATACAACATTCCTAACACCTTAGGATTGTAAATCAGCACTAATTTCACAGATTTGAGCCCCAATGTGCCAACATTCGTACATGCAACTAGATGGGGTTTGACTTACTTGTTACAAGATTAGTTCTAGAGGATGAATTCACTTCAGATTTCCAATTCGTGGCCTCAATTTCGCGGCTTGACCCTTCTGGGAGCAGAATTTAGAGTTTTTAGGTGATGGAGGACAGGAGCTGGGGTCGCAGGTCGTAATTCACGATCCCCCTCCTCCTCCTTCCTTTTTTTTGATCTCATATTTCTCATTTACAATTCTGGCCCCTCAACAATAAGTTTTGATTAAATTGCAACTAAACCTTATAATTTACCCACTAAACCCCCAGGTTTCTATAACATGGCAAGTGCTATAATATTTAAGGAACAATTTAGTCACATAACAAGACTCGGCTTAACGTTAACGGAATTTTCTCGTATATTTGAATTTGGGATGTTACACTGAAGGTGCTATGCTAACAGTTGTCGATCGATTGGCACTCATAAGATCTTGCAAGAAGTCAGCCTGAACATCAGACACTGAAGTCTGAACTGTTGTAGATACTTCAGGCAAAGACATAGCAGGAGTTGCTGATGAAGAAACACCAGAACGAGGTTGTAGAATAAACTATTGTACTCCTTTCCTCTTTTTAGTTCTTCCTCCAGCAATCGACTTTTGCCTTCTTTTTGCTAAAGTAACAGATGAAGAACCAGTAGCTTGCTGTTTACCTTTGCCAGAAACCACATCGGCATCAGGGTTATAGTCTTCATCAGACTCAGATGAGGCCACCACATCGTACACACGATCTTTGTAACGATCATTGCTCTTGTTCTTGCTGATTCGGTAAGCGAAATGTTCATCGCTACCTTTCCTGAGCTTTACATACTTTGAGTTGATCAAGACTCTCACAAACGGATTGTTTGTGTCAGAAAAGTCTTCAGAGTCAGCCCCAACATTCAGATCTTCCTCATCTTCATCGGATTCATCTTCCAGGGTATTTACTGCTGGTGTCTCAGTCACGTTGACAGATACAGGAACTTCCTTTGCTGAGACCACCGGTTCAATAGTTGGCGGTTGAGATATAACTTGTTCAGGTCCTTGATTCACTGGTTCCTGGACCACCGGAACTTGTCTTTTAGGTCTTTTTACTCGACCTTGTTGTGGAATCTGATTCTGTTCCTCAATCCAGTTGTAATCGAGTTCCTCTGAATCACTACCATCTTCATGACGAGGTGCACGTCGTGCTGGTGCCACGTAATTGATATTGGCTAAATGACCAATCAAATGTTTCAATTTCGGCTGAAACTCTGGTGCCTTCTTTTGATAAGACGCAAGAGCACCAACACTTGCCTCCGTCATATGTTTCAGCTCCATTTTCTGTGCTTCATGCTTCACAAGATCAGGATATCGGTCACTGAGAATCATTTGAAGGAATCTGGGATAGATTGCCGCTTTCTTCTGCCTTTGAGTGAGATTATTTCTCATGTAATGAAAAAGCATCCCATCAACATTATACAGCCTATTCATCACTAAAGCATTCATCAGAGACAGTATAATTTGTTTAACTTCATCATGCCTAGATATTCTATGCCTCAAGCAAACCAACAACACGTGCGCCAAGTACTTGTACGGAACACTCAGTGACGATTTGTAGACCTATTCTTTACTCGGATCATCAGTATACCAGATTCGGTTCAAGAACGCAACGTTATCTTCATGAGGAAATTCAATTCGTGCTGTTGTTGTATCAGATTCTAACTTCAAAACCCGACGAATATCAGCTTCAGTAACTTCAACTTCTTTACCCTGAATATTAGCAACAATTCTGATAGGAGCATCAGTAATTGTTAGTGCTATATTCCAAAACTCCAGAATAATGTCTCGATACACATCACATTGTTGAGTGATGGCATAATGGATTCTGGACCGCCTTAGAAACTCAAATATCCCGGATCCTCCAAATTTGTCAAGTTTGCCTCGTGTAACACCGATATGCGCACAGATGTTATGTTTGTCACCGATTTTCAGGTCGTTGGCCATATCTGAAAACACACAAAATAAAACATTCATTAAATTCAATGTTATTAACAGATATAATCACCGATTTTGTCAAATCATTGTCGTTTGCGTAAACGAACAACATTTGATCAAAAATTTCATAGACCCGCCGAACTCTGTCCGAGCCCCCTCCGAACACCACATTCGGAGTCTCCGAACCCCAGGTTCAGAGTCTGAAGAACTCCGATGAGTTTGAATTTGAAAACCAGTGAAAATGACCAAATCAGACCATACAAATTGACACCCATGGTCGGTTTTTTATTATAAGCACATAGGAACCTCTTTTATTTGTTAAAAAACAAGTTTTAGATGGTGTATTTTCAGATCTAGAAACTGATTATAAACCGAACGAGTTTTCGAACAATAGACCCACAAACAAATGATGAAAACTGAATCTAAAACAACTAGTGACTCGGAATGATGTTATCTACCTAGAATCAGTCTCAAAACCGTCAATAACTTGCTAAAATGAAAGTTGAAAATTTAGGCAGCCGTTCGGTGTAAGTTCGGAGATAACAGTAACATGTGAGCTCCGAACTCCAGGTTAGGTGTATTTATAGCCCAAGACGTTCGGACCTCCGAACGTCCTCCGAACGCCACGTTCGGACCAACAGTTACACCGAACTCCACAATCGGCCTCTCCAAACCTTGTCCGATAGTGAGCTTCGGACCTCCGAACTCCAAGTTCGGTCGTCCGAACTCCAGGTTTGGAGATTACAAAAATTTTTCAAATTAACCCCTGAAATTGATGAATTTTCAAATTGAACCCCGAAAGTTTAAAAATTATCAATTTTCCTCAAACTTCGTTCAATTAATGATGAGAATACTGAAATCAAGTCCGTTTGGTTGTCTTTGGCACAATTTTGAATTTTTCACTAACGGTTAATCGAAAATAAAGCAGAATCAAAATCTTTATGATTTTGTTAAACTTTCAAACACATCGAAAATCTTTTTTTTTATTTTTACAAAATTATGCTAAAACACTCCTAAAATCTTTTTGTGATTTTCAGATATTTAAGCACCAAACCAAAATAGAAATGAAATACACAAACTCAAACTAATATAACTTAAATATTTTTGTGAGAAAGATCCAGACGCGAGATCATATCGGCTAATATGCATCAGACACACTTCAATTTCAATTTTAATCAGCATGCAAGTCAAGTTGGCAGCAAATACAACTTTTCAGTTTATTTCAGTTTGGACAGATCAATTTTTATAGCTTTCTGATATGTTAAGGTATATTTAGCACGCATTGATAATATGATAGCCCACACAATCAGAAATACCGGTAATCTGGCTTATTCTTATTATTTTTGTATTTTCCATAGAATTTGATTTCTATTGAGATTTATCATCCATGGTGTTTCATGCAAAAATAAAGTAGAACCCTAAACAAACAACAATCAGGTCGGCCGGTAGGCACGCAGAGAAAGTCCGATTGTTTAGGAAAATAAGAAATAGAAAATAAAGCAGAAATTGTATAACCCAACAACAATCAGGTCGGTGCTCCCGCACACGCAGAGAAAGTCCGATGAGTTATACGAAACACCAAAGAAAATAAAGCAGAACGTCAAACGAACACCAATCAGGTCGATCTTTCGATACGCAGATAAAGGCCGATCGTTTAACAAAATAAAGAAAATCAAACAAGTTTAAATCTTTGCAAAACAAAAGCATGCATACACCAGAACATCTCTTATTCTGTTTTTGCTTTTTCATTTCATTTAATGCCAAGCTCACACAACATTCGTCATGATGTGCCTTACATTTAATCAAGCAAATTTTTATATTTATATCATACTAGCATATATCAGATTTGCCCTTACGCATTTAACTAACCAAACAAGTACCTACAGCTTTTCATTTTTACTTTATCCATGCTTGATAACACACGCCGATGTAATATCACTTCTCGCTTGGTCGGATCAATTTCTCAAATTTTTTATTTTTCCATTTTTTTTATGCTTTTTGCATTTTTTCATTTTTTTAATATTTTCTCCCCCTAAAATACAAAACTCGATTTTTGGATTTTAGAAATAAGAAAAGAAAAACAGACAACAAAAGTAAACATTATCAACCGAAAGTTACTCAACGGGTAACTTTTGTATGCCGTTGATCTGCAAAAAATAACGAAAGCGGGTTTTGTCAAAAGCTTTCGTAAAAAGATCCGCTTTTTGAAAATCAGTAAGGATCTTTTGCAGATCAATCAAGTGTTTCTCAAAACAGTCACGGATGAAATGATAACGAATATCAATATGTTTCGTTTTAGAGTGGTGAAGGGGGTTTTTAGTTATGTAAATCGCAGCCGAGTTATCTATATAAATTGGAGTAGTAAGAAACTTCAAACCGTAATCCCGCATCTGCTGTTGTATCCATAAAACCTGAGAGCAGCAACTAGCAGCCGCTATATATTCAGCTTCAGCCGTGGATGTAGCAACAGAAGTCTGCTTCTTACACTGCCAAGATACCAACCGGTCGCCGAGAAACTGACATCCGGCCGTGGTTGACTTGAAGTTGATCTTGCAACCGCAGTAGTCTGAATCCGTATACGCCGACAGGTCGAACTTATCATCATGAGGATACCAGATCCCGAGATCTGCATTACCCTTCAGATAAGCTAGAATCTTCTTAACTGCTTCCATGTGAGAAACCCGAGGTGCTGCTTGGTACCTGGCACACAAACATACAGCAAACATTATATCAGGTTGACTAACTGTAAGATACATTAAAGAACCTATCATTGCCCTATAACGAGTGACATCGACTGTTTCACCGTCTTCGTCAGGACACGGGCCATGAGACAGTTGAATAGGAGTTCCAGGAATGCGAACATCTTCCACCTTGAATCGATTCAGGACATCATTCACATATTTTATCTGATAAATGAAAATTCCCTTGTCAGATTGTTGAACTTGTAAGCCCAAGAAGAACGACATTTCCCCCATTGAACTCATCTCGAACCTTGTTTGCATTAAAGTCTCAAAATTCTTCGATAACTTTTTGTTTGAGCAGCCAAAAATGATATCATCGACATAAATTTGTACCAATAGCAGATCCTCCCCCGTTTTACGACAGAATAAAGTAGGATCAACCAACCCACGCTTGAATCCGTTGTCAAGTAAATAAGTGGACAACGTCTCATACCAAGCCCGAGGAGCCTGATGAAGACCATATAAAGCTTTGTCCAGCTTATAAACCTTCTCTGGATAATCAGGATCGAAGAATCCCGAAGGTTGTTTGACGTACACTTCTTCTTTGACCTTGCCATAAAGAAACGCACTCTTAACATCCATTTGGAAGACCTTGAATCCACGATGTGCAGCACATGGCAAAAAGATTCGTATAGCTTCAATTATGGCAACCGGTGCATACACCTCGTTAAAATCGATTCCTTCTTCCTGAGAAAACCCTTGAACAACCAAACGAGCCTTGTTACGGACTATGACTCCGCGATCATCTCGTTTGCATTTATACACCACCGTGTTCCACACGGTTCTTTGCTTCCTGCTGGTAAATCTTCCAGGTTCCACACTCCTAATTTTTGAAATTGTAGTAACTCTTCTTGCATTGCTTCAACCCACGAGCCATCTAATAAAGCTTCATGAACATCTTTTGGCTCGATCTGAGATATAAAGCATGAATGGAACGCTTCTTCCTGAACACCAGATCCAGAACTGATAGTAGCGCACTGCTCTAAATTTGATGTCTCGTACGCACTCCTTCTTTTAAATCACCAATAATATTGTCTTGCGGATGAATGGTGTTTATCCGGAGTGTCTGATGAATTGGAACAATCACCGTTTCAGCCATACTAGGAACATGATCTTCCTCAACCACCACAGATTCAGTTGTATTGTCATCACAATCAAAGATCTTCAAACTCATAGTCATACCAGTCACCTATTGTCAGTTTCCCTGAGACACCAAGGTGTCAAGAGAGTTTTTCAAACACGCTTGACAACTCTCACAATGCACATGTAGCAACTGACTCATACCAAGATTTTATTCGTGAAGATCTTGAGTGTATAGGTGCTGATGATTTGGAAGAAATGGATATTTTGACCCAACTTGCCATGGTGTCTGTCAGGGCTCAAAGGTTTTACAAAAGAACTGGTAGAACCTACAAGGGAGCAAAAGGTGCTCACATAGGCCTAGACAAAAGTAAGGTGAAATGCTACAACTGTCACCAACATTTGTCATTTTGCAAGAGAATGCCCACAGCCAAGAAGAGAAGGACAGAACCAGGGTCATGTCCAAATGAAGAATCATGGTGGAAACAACTCTAACAACAACAATTCTGGTCACAACTCAGGTCATCAACCCACCCCACCAAAACCAACCGGAAGTCAAAACCACCAGAATGTGGTTGCTGCTGTTGCCAATCAAACCTCATGTGTTGAATGGGAAGATTTTGTTGCTGAGTTTGAGCCAATAAATCTTGCTTTGATGGCCAAACAAGACTCCACTTCAGATCTGGTAAATTCTATTCCTGAAAAAGTTTTAGAAAACTTATGCAGCCCTGCTTGCATTGAACAAGTGGGAAAGTACAGAAATCACAACACTGAGTTGATTGATGAAGTTTCAAACCTTAATGAGTTAAAGGAATGTTTTAAGAAAACTCAATCATCTTACATGTCAAAGATTGAAAATTTAACCAAAGAGTATGAACAGTTAAAACAAACCAACTCAGTTCTTGAAACACAGCTTGATGATCTGTTGTCCAAGCTTGAGAAATCAAGAAATGAAACCAAAGATGCTAAGGCTGAGGTTGATGTTCTTGAAATCAAGCTGAAAGATGCTTTGTTTACTTGGGACAAATTTCAAACTGCAAATAGAAAGGCTGAGAAGTTATGGATGGGAGGGATGTATGGTAAGGCTGGTATTGGTTACAACAATGTTGAACCACCAATTGAATACTCACCAGCAATCAAACCAATAGAAGCTTTGAAAACAGACTGTAAACTTAGTCTTACTGTTGATGACACCTCATCATAGTCAAGTTTTGAAAACACTGTTGAGTCAAAGAAAACTTAAGTCACTGATGCAAGCACTTCTGCATCAGCTGACAATCAGACATTTTGAAAACTTCAGTTGCTGTGCCACCACCAAATATTTATGAACCCAAAGATTCAAAAGTTGGAGGAAAGCAACCTGAGAAACCAAAGGGAAGTCAAACTCAAAGGTTTGGTCAACTCACTTTGAACCAAGTGACCAGACATGAGTCTCCCAGGAAATTTGAAACCAAGATTGTTGAATGTATGTGCTGTGGTTAACAAGGTCACTTAGCTGCTGTGTGTCAGTTCAACCCACTGAGTAAAGTCAAACCATTTTTGAAACCAAGACCTGTTTTGAAACCAAAGGCTGATTTTCAAAAGAAACTCACAGGAAGAATTTCACCTGTGAAAAGCCACACAATGAAGCATTTTGGATCTGAATCCAACAGGGTTTTAATTGGTAACGAAAGAAATGGAAGTTTTTCTGTTCTAAGGAAAACTCGTTTTCCAGCTGAAGTTCAAGCGGAACATTCTTCCGCTCGAACTCAAGTTCAACTGGAAAACAAAATTCAACCCAGATCAGCTACTGCTCCAAAGCAGAGACCACATGTACATTTTGCTGATGGGTTTGAGCATTTTGAAGCTCAAGGGAGAAGAAATCCCTCTAGAGGAAAGACCACCTCTAGAGAAAAAATTTCAAGAAGCAAAAAGCCCTACCAATCTGAAATTGAATTTGCTACTAGTTCAAGTGGAAGTCACACTGTTCCACTTCAGGGGAAGAGTTCAAACCAAAAATACTTTCCTCAATGATTTTCAAAATCACCCAAAAGAAACTAAGTTGGTTAATCAAGGTAATGAAAAGTCTAAGAAAATAACCAACAAGCAAATAAAATTTAAGGAATATATGGAAAGAAAAATTGCTGAAAGGAAAAACACCAAAGGTGAAAGATTTATTCAAACAAGTACTCAATATGAAAACTTAAGTTTTGACACTGATGATCTGCTCAGTGAAGCTCCAGTAGTAAATACTTTAGTACTCAAGGAGTACAAGTACAATGATGCTTATGGCAGATCCAAGACCACCCAGACTTGGATCCCCTATAGAAACTTATCAATTCTGATATGTGCATGTGCAGAATAAAGGCCAAAATAGCCTATGGGTAGTTGACAGTGGATGCACTTGCCATATGACAGGGAATAAGCATATTCTGGAAAATACAAAAAGAATAAATGGAGGGCCAGTTGCCTTTTGAAGCATTAAAGGTCATATCTCAGCACAAGGAGATGTGAGCAATGGACTGGTAAAATTTGATAAGGTCAATTTTGTTGATACATTAAATTTCAATTTACTCAGTGTCTCACAAATGTGTGTGAAAACGCTGGAGCGTGGGATCAGTGTAGTTTGATAACAATTGCGTGAATGAGAATGTAAACAAACGGTGTAAATAACTCAATCTCTCATTAACAACTTGATTACAAGAGACTCAGAGTACAAACACACACACTCTCACAGAAGTTCGCTCACTCTCAAAAACAAGTTACAAAGACACACACACAACCTATATATAAGTCTTCGGCCGGCCGAACTCCATAGCTTGTCCGAACTTGAGGTTCGGCCAAGGCTCGGCCAAGGTTCGGCCGGAGTTCGGCCACCAGAACCTTAAGTTGAAATCTTCGTGTCTTTGTCGCTTTGTCTGATCCAGCTCGTTGCTACATCGTGTATCAACAAACTCCCCCTTGGCAACAGCTGGACCGTTCTTTCTCAGCCTTGAGAATCTGCAGCAGCCTCATCACCCTTCCTGACCAAATCATGATTATTTCCAGCATAGATGTTGAATGCAAAAACTGGCATTCTTGACGTGCATTGCGTGTCAAGAAAGTGCCTTCTTGACACGCAAATGCGCGTCAAGGATGCGGGGGTCAAGAAGCTTCTTGACGCGCAAAATGCGTGTCAAGAAGCTCTTGACGCGCGAACAATGACACGCATTTTATGACATGCTTTGCGCGTCATAAAATGCGCGTCAAGGAAGCCCCAGTCATAAACTAATTATGACACTCAATTTTGCGCGTCAAGAATGTAAAAAAAAATTAAAAAAAAATATTTTTTAATAGAATCACTAGTTTCTACAAATAATGACAATTAACCAGATAATAGAACATAAAAATACACTTATAGTAAAACAATACATTTCATATATTAAAAACAATTCGAACATTTCATACAAGTACTAAAAATATTTCTACATTAACAAATAAATGTATTAGTCGGATGAGTGCCATCTTTGTGAATTAGCTCCCTTGTTGGTAGACCTGCAAGTTCCCGCAGAAGAATACCATTTCAGTTGCAACCAACCAAATATGTAAACTTATCATTTACCCATCGGTTGACTATCAGGAACAAATTCAGCAGTTTGCTGGCTCAGTTTGTTTATATAACATGTACATGTCCACCTGCTGATAAAAAGTTCTAACAATGATTCCTTCTCGAGCAGACCAAATAGGGATTATGTAAAACAATATGCTACAGTTGATACTAACCGCAATAATGAGCTGAATACAGATTATAGTGGATCATACAAGTTCATACCCAGCATTAGGAGCCAATCCAAGTGAAGGATCATGTTCCTATATCAGATTCAAATATCTTAATATGTTTTACAATTACCCAACGAAACAAACCCTTTTTATTGAAAACTATGTTTAATCTTGAATGAATTTGGTAACTGCCGTCTGTCCTAATTAGTTTGGCCAGCTTTAGAACAAGGGAACCATTTTTAAAGTTAAAGAAAATGAGAGGGCCTTTGGAATTTGGATGTGCGCCTTAAAAGAAATTATCATATTGAATAATCACAGAATCAGCTTTTAATAACACATGTCGTGAAAGAAAATGCTTTGGTTATGGTTGTGGTGTTTGAAGTTGTTTAATAAATTAATAGGTAAAATGACAAAAGGGCATTTTTGTTCGAAAATTAGTCGCGAATGAAGTTAACCGAGGGATAATTTTATTTTACACTTTGATGATCAGTTGGTAAGAAGCTGACTATCCAAAACAAATTGTTTGGTCCATAAATAATAACTAGTTGGTGACCCGCCCGCGCGTTGCGGCGGGTCACCGATGACACACTATTTGTTTTGGGAAGGAACTTTTTGTTACGTGATTGTACACAGTTGGTATTGTATAACATTTCAGACTTTGTGATAACTTACAGGTAATTTGGGCAGGGAATTGGCGGTGTTCTTTGCATATAAGATTAGGCTTGTCATTATCACTTGAAAGTACTTTCACAGTTGCCACATAAGAATGTGTGCTTTTTTGTTTTCGCCCTTGTACCTATAGTTTTTTTTGTGCTGTGGTTTTTTTGTTACCTGTAAATATCTGATTGTAGTTTCGGTGCCTACATGCAAGGATGTTTAAGGAGGCAAAGTCAAAGTAATTGCTCTGTTGTCGATCTCAATTGATGTTAGGTGACTAACAACTCTGCCTGTTGGCCTTGGTTATGTCCACACATGGCCATTGATGGCGTAGCATCTGTCCACTTTCATCAGGCAGTTGGTCTTCTTGTTGTTTACTATGTTACAGCCTTGTCATCCCTATCATTAAAAACTTGCTAACACTTTTTTAGTAAACATTTATCCAAACATGATAAAGACTCATATAAGAACTGTGAAGAAAATGAAGAACATGATAAAGACTCATATAAGAACTGTGAAGAAAATGAAGGGTGACTCATGTGAATGAATGATTTTAATATGTGAAAATTTGCATATTGGCATGTATCTATATATTTTTTGCAATACATAGATTGAAATAAGAGGTGTAGCCTTCTTTCATCAGATTCGATACTATATGTGCAAATCAAAATTAACAACATGTTATAATCACTAAACTTAAATCACGGTTTATGGTATTTGGCCAGAGAATTTGCTTATAAAGGAAATGTGTGCACCCCTTCATTTGTGCCTGCTACTATATATGCAAATTGATGTCATTTGTAGCCTTAATAAGTGATGAAAATCAGTTCATAAGAACACTATCCAAGGGAATTATAAAGTTACTAATAGAAATATAAAACATTGATTGCAAAATATGATTGAATTTTAAAACAGATTTTAATACATTTACAATCATATACATAAGTGCAGTTCCAAACAATTAAAAAGTTAGATGTCATCTCAATTCTGAAATTAGTAACAACATCCACTCAGGAATGTTTCCCCACAATGCATTCACAGTTCATACAGAAATCATACAGTCAAAATAACATATACTCTGAAAATTTACAGTCAATTATAATTGAGAAATCATGTTCAAAGAAAGAAACCTATTTTCTTCTCAACAATGTATTTACAGTTCATAAAGAAATCATACGTTCAAAATAACATATACTACAGTCAATTCAAAATTGATTATCATTGTAAGAAAGAATTTAGGTTACATATTTATTTAATAAAATCAAAAAATTTAGGACAAACAATAAGATAGCAGAAAACCTAAATTCCAAGGATGAAAACAATCAACCATACTCAATCAAAGCTAAAAATGTAAATGAAGTAAACGTAAGTAAAATAGAATGCAAAAGACACAGAAAACCCCAATTATCAAACATGCATAACGAAATAAAGCGAAATCGGCATACCAGAAACAGAAAACGACTGCAACGCAACCTCAAGGGACAACACCTGCAAAATAGGGAACGATAACTAAATGTAAATCAACGAAACAAAAGCAAGACACATTCGAAGAACGGAAGAATGGAAACCTGGATACGCGAAGATGACAGAGAAGGAAGAACTTAGAAGAAAGTGCGAAGGAAAACATCGGCATGTTTACTCGAAAATCACCCAACACTGGTGGTTGCTGGCTTCAATCGACTCGAGCGACGGTGATTCCGTGAAACAACAATCGGAGAGCAGTCCGATTAAAACCTGCGACAGGGATAACGATTGCGAGAACGAAAACATGAGGGAGTGAAAACGAAGAAACGGTTGTGTGAGAGGAATTGAAAGAAGCTGCGTGAAACCTAAGAAGAAGCCACGAAGATAGAGGAGACGGTCTCGAGTTAGGGCAAAATATTGGGGGGAAAATAGAGGCTGAAAATTGAAAATTAGGGCAAAATATTGGGGGGAAATTTGGAGCCAAAAATTAAAAGACGACACTTTCTTCTTGACACGCGGTTTTTATATGTCCTCCGTGTTTTTTTTTTTTGAAATATGACAGAAATTCTTGACACGCAAAAATGCGCGTCATGAATTCTTAGGAATTACCTATAAATGACATTTTATTTTGACACTTCAGTTTTTGCACGTCAAGAATTATCGAGTGTCATCGTTCGCGTGTCAAGGAAGGCAGTTTTTGTAGTAGTGTCTTTCGTGA
>JBCNJP010000007.1:31951313-32039610 GCA_039602395.1 Deinandra increscens subsp. villosa | reverse complement strand
TACGTAAAAGGATCAGCTGACCTAGGTCTCTGGTATCCCAAGGAAACTGATTTTTCTCTAACAGCCTACTCAGATGCCGGTCATGCAGGTTGTAGACTAGACAGAATGAGCACATCAGGAAGCTGTCAGATGCTAGGAAGTAAGTTAGTATGCTGGACATCCAAGAAACGAAATTGTGTATCAACTTCAACCGCTGAAGCTGAATATGTTGTTGCTGCCAACTGTTGCTCTCAAGTAATATTGATGCAGACCCAACTCAAAGACTACTAGATAAATCTCTCTAAAATACCATTTTTCTGTGATTCAAAGAGTGTTATTGCCATCACATCCAATCCTGTCCATCACTCAAGGACAAAGCATATCGACGTCAGTTATCACTTTATCAAAGATCATGTTGAAAAAGGACACATTGAAATGTACTTTGTTCCAACTGAACTCCAGCTTGCAGATATCTTTACTAAACCTTTAGATGAAAAGAGATTTTCATTTTTACTAAGCAAGCTGGGGATGCTAAACATGACTGCAAATTAAAAAAAAATAATAATAAATAAATATAAAAAAGGGGGGAACGGGAGCCAGTTCAATAACTACCTGCCATTTTTCTTCCTGTATTCCTAGATAACTTCTCTGAAAGTTGACTTCTTAAACAAAAAGCTCAAATTTCTAGAACCAAAAACATCAATAATGACCTATAAAAATAGGTTGTCAAATCCCTCAGCCCTCTCTTCTGTTCATCTCATCATCTCACCATGTCTTTAAAAGGTGCATAAAAGTGAAATTCCCAAGCAACAACCTTCTTACTCATTGAAATTTGAAATACCTTATCAAAAGGGATAAACTCAGCCATGTCTTTCAATCTTTCAAAGAACTTTCTCCACCATTACCTGAAAACATAACATTCCCTGTCCTCACCTTCACAACCTCATGCTCTAAACACCCAATTAACCTCAAACTAGACCGACTCAACAGGCAAGTGAACCTATCGGATGTAGAATAGCTATCGGCAGACCGGGGTCGAACCCTAGAGACACTAAAAGACAAAATTAACTATGAAAAGTAAATTACTGATTAATTGATGAGAATTTGCTTTGTTTTGGAAAATTGATTAACTAATTAAATTAACTAAAATTAACTAATTACCTAAACTTACTAAAAATAGAAACTGCTAAAAATGGAAATTACTAAAAATGGAAAGCAAACCACAAACTCAAACCGTAAAGACGAAAACCAGATATGACGAGAAATACCACCTAGACCTAGACTCCTGATTAATGCTATCGACTTCTCTTGGCTTATGACAAAATGATGGGACCAGGATCTAATCACACAACCTATCAAAACCCTACGAGCCCCCGAAACACTCTCCGGATGTTACTGATAAGATCCCTAAAGGTTGGAATACGCACACTGGTTAGTTAGTTCACCTTTTAAGTCCCTCCTAACTGGTTATCTTACCGCTCGAACAAATGGTTCACCTTTTAAGTCCGTCCCATCTCAATTACCCTAGCCACCCTCGGATATACCTAAAGCACACCTAGAATAACCGGAGCTACCTCTAATCTCTATGATTAACACGAATAACAAGCAAGTCAAATTCCTAGGACATCTCCTTTTAAGACAATGCACCCCTAGTTTATTAACCAACCCGATTACCCGTTAAACCTGTACCTTTTGAGTCTCCAATTTAGCAGCACATTACAATCAAAACCACAATTAACAACCAAAACTATAGTCCGGGACGTCTCCTAAACCACTCCTTAGAAACTAACCCTAAAGTCAGAATCTTTAGATAATTTACCCAACCCGAAAGACATTCGAAGGTAAACTAAGTTCCAATTATCACTCACAACTTCAACATGTAACACACATATGCATTAACCACAGAAAATTAGAGGGATTTCAATAAGGTAACACAATCCAATCAATAATTATCACAATAACCAAGAAAAGTCGAATAACATCAATCAATCATCCATACGGTCTAAGTGGTACTAGAGATTTAGCCTAGCATCATAAACATGTCACAAGAACAGAACATAACAATAGGAAAATTCATAATCAGAATCTGGTCTATGGAAAACAAGAGTAAAAACGAATGATTAAGAACCCGGGAATGCGATTGTGAGTCGAATTCTTCAATCCTTATGCTCCAATGGCTTCAATCTTGTCCTTCTGCTCTGAAAATCGTCTCCAGGGGCTCTGAGATACGGCAAGACGGATGTAATTCGACTGGAAACCCCGCATTGTATTTATAAGTGTGAAATTAGGGTTTTCCGGAAAAAACACCTCCAAGCGTATCGCTTGGAGGACTTCTGATCAGCAGGCGATACGCCTGGACCCACAAATCGACAAATTAGTCGGGTCAACGTTTAATGAACCGCCTTTGACTTTCCAGCAGCAAGCGTATCGCTTGAAACTCCCTCGGCACCAGGCGATACACCTGGTGTATAATTTTCAGCATTTTCCTTCTATTTTCTTCTCAATTCTTCTCCAATGCTCGTTTCTCTCGGGAAATGTGCCAAAACTGCAACTTTACTATAAAACACACATTAAGACACTAAGACTCACAATTAATTAAAAACCTAGGAAAAACTACTCAAAAGACTAACAAAATGACTCAAAAACGTAAAGGAAAACCTATGTGTTTTGCAACACATCAGTACATCAGGGAACTTAATGGACAAGCACCCAATTATGGCCCGCATCCCCGTAATTGTATTTTTTTCGTCTCTGCATTTGTTAAATTTTAGGGTTTTTTTTGTTAATTACTAATCGCTTCTGCCTTGGGTTTCTTTTTACAGGTGGTCGGTGATTGACACTAAAAATCCACCACAATGGGCATATCCACTGGAATCCCTCCGGTGAAGACGTGTGACAGGGAGAGGTGGGATATGTCGACTATGTCGACATTAACACCTTCAATGTGGATCAATTAGATCTCATGGTGAGATACTTGGGACACACATCGGTGGGTATTTGCTGGTTTACTGGAGGATCCCAATTCTTTCCCTCAGATATGGAATCCTTTACACGGAATTCATGTCTGATGAAGCAATTCAGGATATGAAGCGTCATGTGCAGGGACAAGATGGAGCGACGATAGAACTGACACTCTACTTAATCCGCACACAGGAATCCACCTTCACCTTTGACGCTCTGTTTGGGAGGAGGTTGATGCCTGGTAAGAGGCACCTAGATAGCAGCAGCGGCTTCTTTGATGATGAAGACTATATGTCGGATGCTAGGTCTTAGCTAGTTAAATTGATCTTTGTATAGGATCCTGATGAAAATCTTTGTATATAGATCAACATATATATATATATATAGATCAACATATATATATATATATATATATATATATATATATATATATATATATATATACATAGGGTTAAGATCCTGTGAAAACACATCTTTTTGTGAAAACTGCGAAAACACATATTAAAACTCACGTAACTTTTTCATACGTTAACGATTTTTCATAAAATTTGCGCCAAAAGTCTTAGAATTACATTATTCTTTAAATCTGGAGCAAAAAATTAAAAAAAAAACTGAACGTTTTTTTTATAGTGTGATGCACATGTGCATCATATAATCAAAAAAAGTTATAAGATGCTATTTTTTTCTTTAAATCTAAAGATAACACAACTATAAGATTTAAGGTGCAATTTCTTTTTAAACTATTAATGTATATCACATGTATGAGCGTTTTTTTTGGTATGATGCACATGTGCATCATTCAATAAAAACGCAAAAAAATGATGAAAATATATGACATATGGTGCGACTAAGAAAAAAATATATTAATTCATACTAAAAGTATGAGTTTTTTTTGTGATGCCACATGTGCACCACAGAAAAAAAATATTTAAAAAAATAAAAAAAGCATTAAGTTTTTTATAACTTTTATAGGATTAAAGATAATACAATTTTAAGACTTTTGGTGCAAATTTAAAAAAAAAATATTAACGTATGAAAAAGTTATGTAAGTTTTAAGATTTGTTTACGCAGTTCTCACAAAAAAGGGTGTTTTCGCAGGATCCTTCCCCTATATATATATATATATATATATATATATATATATATATATATATATGTATTGTGTTAGTGTGTTATGTCCACATGCCAGCACGTGGTTTGCTTCCTAGGCTTCTTAGGTGAAATGGTTTTTTTAGCTGAACCTAAACCTATATATATATATATATATATATATATATATATATATATATATATATATATCATGTGAAAATAATTTTTATTGCGAAAACACGAAAACAAATATTAAAACCTCTATAACTTTTTCATACGTTAATATTTTTTAAAAAAATTTGCCTCAAAATCCTTAAAATTATGTTATCTTTAGTTCTGGAAAAAAATTTAAAAACAAAATAAATTTTTTTTTTAAAATTATTATTGCACAGGTGCAATAATTTTATTTTATTATTATTGCATATATGTGATAATATTAAAACCTTTATAACTTTTTCATATGTTAAAATTTTTTATAAAAATTGCACCATAATTAAATCTTATAATTCTGTTATCTTTAATTCTGGAGAAAATTAAAAAAAATCAACGTTTTTTTTTTATTTTGTATTATTGAACATATGTAATAAAAAATTATTATTGCACATGTGCAATAATATTAAAACCTCTATAACTTTTTCATACCTTAATATTTTTGATAAAAAATTATACCATAGATCTTATAATTCTGTTATCTTCAATTCTGGAAAAAATTAACGTTTTTTTGTTAATATTGCACATGTGTAATATAATTAATACGTATTATTGAACATGTGAAATAAAAAAAAATCACGAAATTTTATATGTTTAATTTTTTTCCCCAGAATTAAAGGTGACATAATTTTAAGACTTTTGGTGCAAATTTTTTTTAAAAAAAATATTAATATATGAGGAAGTTATAGAGGTTTTAATATTTGTTTTCGTGTTTTCACAATAAGATCTTGTTTTTATTTGATCCTTCCCCTATATATATATATAACCCTATATATATATATATATATACATACATACATAGAGTCGAGTTATCTTACATCCACCAAAAACACTACATCTACTGCGGATTGATCTGGGGCGTCCATCAAGATCATCAAACAGCCAAGATCTATGGTGTTTTCGCCTATGGCGTTTTCGGGGGGAAAAATACCAGAGGCGAAAAAACCATAGATCCTGGTTGTTGGATGATCTTGATGGACGCCCTGGATCAATCCGCAGTGGATGTAGTGTTTTTTGTGGATGTATTTTGTTAACTCTTCCTCCTGTTTTATTTTGTTAACTCTTCCTCCTGTTTTATTTTGGTTAACATTAATGTAGATAGATTTTATCTCAAGCATTAAAGTTGATTTTATTCTAAATTTGATTGTTGCAAATAGCTTTATTGTGAACTGATGTGATTTTTATTTTATTGTGAACTGGTTAACCATCTTGAAGAACTTTAGAACTCTAGTTTCCGGTTCACCTAGAAGAACTCTAGTTCATCTTCTCTCAATCCTCATGAACTCTTCTTCCTGAGGAATTGTAGTTCATCCGGTTTTGTTCTTCTTCCAATTTACTGAAGAAGTAAAATTTATCCTATTTATAAATCATCACATCCCACCATATCGAGATGTCAACATATACTAATATAACATATGATATATACTTCATGTAGTTATGAGTAAAATGGAGGTCTGCTATGCTTCATTGAAAATGTGTATGTTATTATATATAAAAACTGTATGAATAAAACTGCAACAACTTATGTTAACATACAAACTGGAACAAAATATGCAAATGTACACAAATACAGGGATCGACTCTTCTTCCAGCCAAGTTCATCCGGTTCCTATCTTGTTCTCCTCTTCAATAGCTTGTAACCGAAATTTGGCCTTGTGACATAAGAGACTTTCATGATAGGTCCATGTCACTATTCTGCTCTCACTATCACCAATCCTGACTATCGTATCTCATCTTCAGAAAGCCCATTTAGAGCATATTTTAAGCTTCTAATTGTCTCGCCATGTTCACTAGTGAAAATGTGATACATGTCTGTTTCTTTCTTAGACTCCCAATTGGTCACCTCCCAGTTGTCATTAATAAATGGATTTGGTCTTTGTCAGCCAAGCTCTATTCTAGATCTTGTTAGTGCATGAACCTTGTGTGGCCGTTACTGTTCGAATTGACGAACAGACTGATTTGAGAGTGGACAAAGTCTGGGGTCCGAACCCCGGCCGAACTCAAGGTTTGGAGGCTCCAAACCTTGGCCGAACTCCAGGTTCGGAGGGAGTTCGGACCAGGTTCGGAGGTCCCAGGTTCGGCCCAGATCAAAATAGTATAAATAGTGAAGTCTTTGTATTTCATTGTAAGTTTTTGTCCAGTGTCTTCTCAGATCAATGTGTTGAGAGGGGAGGTTCTGTCCGACCTCCCCCAGAGCTTAATCGTTGTATACTCCTTCGTTATGTAATCATTCAACATGATTCAATGACAAAACTTCCGTCTCATCCATAGAAACGATCCGTAAATGGTTTTTCAGATCTGGAACTGTACTATGCCTTGTGAATGACCCATCAGCTCTATAGACTACCAACTTTCCATCCTTATCAACTTCAAGCGTCGAAACAGAATTGTCAATGTTGTTGTGTGGCTTCGTCTACTTCCCCGTATAAGTCATCCAAATACATCTTTATCCTCAGCATTAAGGACTCCTCTTGTGAACACGTACCCTTCATATCACCATGTAACTGTCTAACATCACCCAACTCATGGTTAGTGTACATAGCTTCTTCAGTTGTAAACTTTAGTACCTCATCTGAACTGGTTGTGAACAGGTATACTTTGACTTGATCATCATACCTCCAGGAGATGATTCTTCTCCTTTCAGCATGGACATCTCTGTATTCATCCTCCTCATTGATCACTTTTCCTTTTCCCTTCTTAGCCACTGACTTCATTCTCTTGGTGGATTGTTTTTCTGGTGATTTGGGTGGAGATGAGGGTCTTCTTCGTTTGTTTAGGTGAGGATATGGAGATGGAACGGTATGATCAATTATAGTTGTGGTAAAATGGGTGTGAAGTTGTCTGTTCTCAACTTTGGTGGAAGAGGCTTTAATTTTACAGGTTTAGGAGGCTTTACAGGTTTAGGCTTTTTTTTCTGGTCTACTAGTTCTAGGAGGGGTTTCTTTTGGTTTGATGTTGTAACAACCCGTAAGTTTCCAAAGACTTAAACCGATAATATATACTTATGTGTTAACTATGTTACATAATTGTTTACTTGCAACGTGCAAATTTTATCATGATTACATTCATTTACAATAGGAAAATAGCCTTGACGTAGCCTTAATTCATGTTGAAAACGATACTTGAACATGATGACTTCTTTGCATAAAATGGTCACTGGAACTTCAATAAGAATAAAGCGACTGACCGAATCCATTTATCAACTTTACCAAACTATGTGGTAAACGTCAGACATAATCCCATCATCTTGGGATTTATCGTTATTATCAATAATCATTTTACGTTCATTTTAAATCATGAACCTTTAATCAACCTTTTATCATTTTATGATTCACATATTTCACGTATGACTTTTACAAACGATTTCGTATTAAATAACAATGTGTTTAGACAACGACAACAAAACAAGACTTGTGATCCAATCCCTACGTTAACATCGATTCATTTTACTTCCAAAACATTTTATTAAGCTTTATTAACGTTCACGACGAATAAACTTTACATGCATGCAATATATATATACATGCAACGTAAGTTCTCAATGATATTAACCCTCGAGTATTTTCAATCCAAATCAAGTCATTTTTAATATTTTCTATCGTAGTGGATGAATGTTTTATAAGAATATTCAAACCCGATCCGATTCATTTATTTTTCTCCATTGCTCAACTCGTCACCTTTTCCCTTTCCCTCTCGTTTTACCTCGTGACCCAACCGGCCATGGGATCGAACCCGTGATCCTCCTCTTCGCCGGTTACTAGAACCAAACCAAACCACCCCCTTTATTTTTCCTAGTTACTTGGTTACCTTCTAGTTGACCTCCTTTATGCCATTCACATCAAGGTTAGACAAAAGCTTTGCACCTATAGCCACTTTGACAAGATAGGGGAATGTTGTCTCAAGATATGCCAAACCTATTAACCAAAGGTTGATAGTTTCCCTCCCAATACTTCTCTTCTTTTCCCTCTCAAAGTGCAGCCACATAACTCTACAAACAACCACATTTACTACAAGATTTCATGTCCCTTGAACCCCCTTGTGTGTGTGGATGAACCGGTTGAACCCCAAGGTTTGAACCCGACCCGTTGTTTCTCTTTTCTCGGCTCAACATATACCCATACACACATAACACTTAGTTTTACTTAACCTCCTTGCACACAAGATATTTATCCAACTTAACACTCCCAAACACACCCTTGAATCTCTCTTTTACCTCCCTCGTCTCTCCCTCCCTTTACGGTTTTATACAAACCGAACACACACACACATACTAACCAAACACTCCTTTTCTAATTTACTTTCATACTTATTCATCCTTTACAAACCCTAGCCACATTTGACATAACTCTTTCAAGAACACACTCTCTCCTTTTCTCTTCCTCCCAAAGCCGTCCACCTCTCTCTACTCTTTCTCTAAAAAGTCTAGCAAACCAAGCACTCTCTTGAAGATACAAGGTGTTAGGAAGCAAGAGGAGTCAAGTATCATCACCATCATCATCATTCTCGGCCCTCATCATCATCTAGTGAGCTTTAACGTCCACTTTTCCTTATGATATTTAACTCTAGAGCTTATTTCTTGTTTCTTGTCATATCTAGTTCACTCCATTAGCAAGTCTTGACTTACATTGTTGTCTAAACATCATTTTACCCCATAAAAGCTTACTTAATTGCATTTATCTTCATGTTCCACCATGTATTTACCTAATAGGAACTTATGATAGTCTTTCCTTTGAAATATTATGTACAAACTTGGATTTGTAGGACTTTTACACAAGTATTTGTTTAGTTGCATTTTTAGACAATACATTTGTATATATTGTGTGTTGTTCTTGTAACTTTGGACCCCTTGATGCCTATGACACGTTTTAAGACTCTTAATATAGTCAAAATTTGATATCTTGGACTTTGAAAAGATGATTAGTGCTTAAACTCACCATAGCAAACTTTCACATACAAAAGTACACCTTAAAAACCCTAGAAAATGCTTTTCACTATAAATCCGTTTTGGACAGAAAGTTTAGGCTTTTAAACATTAGTTTGTGATGGTTTAAATGACCTTAGAACATGGCCAAAATATCCCTTAACAATTTACTTGAATTTTGGGCACAAACCGGGACTAAAACCGACACCCGACGGGCCCGGAAACACCATTTTTGTAAGAAAACCCAAATCTGGTCCAAATGAACACATAGGGTTATTATAATGGTAAAAACATGTTTAGAAAAAGAATATGGTAAATTTAGGAACCTAACAGTGTCATTCAACGGACAAACGGGACCAAAACGGCAAAACCGACACAAGATCCACCAAATCGGCAAACTAATGAAAACCGACACATAAAATAATCATGTAACCATTTTGGACAGAAAATAATCATATATTATTGAACTTGATTGATTTTTAACTTAAACGGATAAATATCGCGTAATCGGCGGTTATCGCGAAATCGCCCGGTTTTTTACTAACTAGCCAAAATAATCAATTTTCATATGAGACCCCTCATTTTGACTTAATATTTATTTCTATAAATATTTACCAATCTTTAAATATTATTTGAGAATTTTTATATATTTTATTTAATATATAATTTACATTTTTCCAAATAAATACATAACCGGATACTTTCACTTTGACTTTTCTAATAACTTAACCCTAAGGCTACCATGACGTCAAGACTTGACCTACCTAATTGGGGTGACATTAATGTCAACCCAGTTACTTATTATTATTGCATGTCTTATAATTATCTAGGCTTGCACTTTCCGTTGATCACACTACCGACTACAGTTTCTGAATCATGTGAGTTTTTCATGGCCCCTTTTTCCTTTAACTATTTTATCTTTGGGGGAGAATTCATACATACATTTTTCCATGTTAGAAAATTAGACCTGGCTATCATAACTGTTTCATGTGCTTTTCCATTGTCCAAACTTGGTATTCAGGGTACATGGTAACTTTATCAACTAGTCTTATCTGATATTGTCAAAAATAACATGAACTGATTCCAATTACTATTTTCATTCAACCTTTAACTGCTAGCACTTTAAACCTGTGAAACTCACCAACAATTATTTGTTGACCATTTTCTCGTATGAATTCTCAGGTACTTGAACTTAATTGTTGTGCATGCATCGAACCTGCTTGCTTGTTTCCTGCCTTTGCATCTTAGGACTTTTCATTTGTTT
This sequence comes from Deinandra increscens subsp. villosa, assembly GCA_039602395.1. NCBI lineage: Eukaryota > Viridiplantae > Streptophyta > Magnoliopsida > Asterales > Asteraceae > Deinandra > Deinandra increscens. The sequence goes on along the minus strand of JBCNJP010000007.1, from coordinate 32,029,186 downwards.
CTGGAGTATGGTTTAGTTTTTGGAGATTTTTCTGACATAAAACCTAACGGTGTCATGTCCTATAAATCTTTTGAAAACTTATGTGTTGTAACTTAAACAATTTACTTTTCTCATTACAGTTAATCTAATGCGTAATGATATTGGAGAAACTCCTATTTACTCCAACAATTTAACAATTTTCAAAACGACTCTAGTAGTTGAACCATCCAGAGTATGTTCATAACCTTGACTGTGATAACCTTTTTCGCATCCCGACATAAATCTTGTAGTGTGTGACAGAGTGGTATCAGAGCCAAGGTTATAGAACTAGATTGCATACATAGGGTCTAGACTATAGCCTAAGCTCTCTTAGTCATACTTGCATGCATCACTATTTTCCTATTTGACTTATTCACATATCATATGTAACACACACACACACATATATATATATATATACTAGCCGGGTACCCGCGCGTTGCGGCGGCGACGGTTTATAGGGCGTTATTCGTCATTTGTTTGATTGTTATGGCGGCACGACGATATACATCGAGGTATTCGTTTCTTTAGAGCGATGTAGTCGGGTGTCAACTTATAATGCGGTATGCGTGTTCATTGGCGGCAACGGTTTATAAATCGTTATCCGTCTACAGCAACAACCAACAATCAATCAACACGGTATTATCTATACCGGTTGAAACAGGGTGAGTAGAATTGGTTTGAGCTAAACACTTGTGTTCAAAACATTAACATAACTTATGTAAACAATTAGGTTTCTATATATGATTACAAAAGTTATATTAGTTCAATATTACACACAGAATGATAAAAGAGGTTTCAAGAATTATAAATAGACTTTGTGAGACTTTTATGTCATTTGACCATTTTGACATGCTTCTTTTTACCTTTTTTATTTAATATTTACCCTTTTGACTTCTTAGATATCGTTAGAATATATTAACGTTAGCTCAGTCCCATTAGCTAAACACATTAGAGTTCTCTAGTTCATCGTCTACATATGTACATGTATTTTAGTTCATTATCATTGAAGAATATATCACTTTTACCTTCCACGGAGATAACAAAACCCTTATCAACTAATGCACGAATAAATGATTTGAAATAGCCACCTAGGTATACTGTAACCCCCTTCATCTTATTAAACATTATTCAAATCCTTAGAGAGAGCTCAGTGGTGAACTGGAAACTCCCCAATTAAAAGATTATAGGTTCAAATTCTAGAAAGTACATGAATAGTGATTTAGTTGTTAAAAAAACAGTAATTTTTTGTTTAGTTAAAAGCCACCTTTATTATACAATAGGTTTCCTTACCGATTGAAGTTTCATTCATCTATAGCAATCCGAAGTAAAAAAACAAAGATGTTACAATACATATCTTAAGTGATACACATCTTCTAGAGATACCCTCCCGAAAAACCTAAATCCTTACAAGTAGGAACAAATGAGAAACTCTCAAGGTTAACCACCTTCAAAATGCAACCTTGAATTTTAATAACAAAATATCTATGCATAATCAACCAAGTATACATAACTGAATTTGGTACTTGAATATTTCACTCATCCTTGTTAAAACACCCACTAAATTTGGGAGCTTCATCAAATAAGACTTTTCAAATGGTTACAGAAGACATTTAGAAAACGTTCCATAAGACACTTTAATTAATGTGATTAACAATACTTTCCATCACATACTAATAAGTTTTTCATGTATGAACACCACTTTGGAGCATGTCCTAAGGATGGTAGAATATACAAAGTGATTTGGCTAGTGTCCAGAGCCAACATCTATATATAGTTAGAAATCAGCCAAGTGGCAGTTTTGACCCACTTATTTTTACAGATGGACTGAACTGGGTTGGGTTTTATCTCAAAGGGGTCAAATAAAACATTTAGCTAAAAGAAAAGGTTTCATACATGTTTGTCGCATGATTCCAATTCAGCCGCTTTCTCATAAGTGTTGACTTCTGCTTTAGGATGTGTTTTGACTCAATATTTTCCGCTTTTGCAGCAACATTTTCATGCTTCGCTTCTTCACTTGAAAAGGGCAGTGGCCTTTTAGCACTAACTTGTGCATCAGTCTTCTCATTCTTCTCTATCAGGCTCAGATCGACACGCCTAAATGAGATAATGTGCAACTGACTTGTACCCATGTCTTGAAATCTAGTAAAAATGCACACATAAATAGAAACATTTCTTAGCTTAATCTTTAAGAAGCATCATAACTTCTGATGTTATACTAAAAAATTTACCATCTTAAACGTCAATTTCCACCCATTACCTATGAATAACTAAAAAAATAATTAAAAAAGCAGGTTAAGGGGGGCGATTATCCATAGTAGGAAACAACAAATGCAGAGTTAATATCCTGAATAAATTGCAATGGAAACAACAAGCGCAAAGTTAATAAGTGAGAATTGAATTAAAAATAATAACGGATCAAGTCAGTTTTTATTTTCACCAATAACCTTAACAATTTGTAGGTTAGCATAATATATGTACGTGTATGTATGTATGTAGTCCTGTAAGTTTACATATAACAAAAATATTTACTTGTTTTAAAGGAACAACAAAATAGCACATTAATGGTCAACTAAAGACATCAGGACTTACACATTACTACATTAGAATGTAAGCATTTCAGTATTTTAGTAGCTAGCATTTGTTCAAAAATAAATATGTACAGATTATAAAAGAAAATATTCCTGTGAGTCTAAACCTGCAATTACAATGGCACATCCTGAGCAATATACCTGTAGTTTATTAATGTGTATGTTATCATATACAAGTCGAAAGAAAAGAACTTGATCAATCAACCAGTATAGATATAAACTGGGATCAAATTCAATCCAATAGTTAACAAACAAACCTTTAATTTTCCGCACCTCAGCAAGCTCTAAACAAGAGAAGTGACCTCCCAAAATCAGCTCCAATCCTACAGTTAACAATTGAAGTTTTATTTTATTGGGTGAATTATTTTCATTAGTAATTCAAATTTAAGAGACGGATTGTAAACGTACCTATAGGGAACGACCCTTCTTCATACCTACATCGACATGGCATCAAACGATGAAGAAACCATGCATCCTAAACCAGATATTATATATTCAAAGTAAAAGAAGGTTTACAAGTAGAAATATGAAATTATAACAAAAACTTTCAACGGTATTTGATAATTTATTTCATCATCTTCATAGGCTCTGCATTCAGTAAAGAAATTAAAGATTATGGTGGAGGACAAAACAAAAATGGTCCAGAGAAACAAATAACATTAGTAAGCAGTACAAATATATAGCAATAAACAAACAATAGAACACCTAAACATAATTTCTCATAAATTTGTTGAGGTAAACTGTTTTAAGATGGTTATAACAATAGCTCTCTGTACAGGTCAATTAGTAGGAACTCAAAAGAAATGGATACCGCCAGCAATATGATATGGAACTTGCAAAAGCATCAACCACATGTTTTGTGGTTGTTGCTTGAAAAAGGAAAACCCATAAGTTTAATTATCCTATCAAAAATTAAGAAAGAAGATGACATAGAACATGGACGAAAAATGTTACAAACAAAATAACCAGAAATCATGACATAAGAGGAAAACTAACTTCAAGCATTAACAGCAAACACAATCATCTGAAATCAAAACCAACCATTTGTAAACAGGATTCAGATTAAAACCATTTGTCGAACATGGCAAACAACTAACATACCTTGGTAGCTTCCTTGACAGGAGAATAAAGAGCTGTTTTGGGTCAACAAAATACACCATATTATATGAGAATCGAATCAAAATGATGATAGAATATGAAGTAAAATTTCATAAAAATTATATTTCTGAATGCTTATAGTTATGTGATGCTATAATTCAATCAAAATCATGACTAATGTCTCATTTGATGTCCACAAGATTGAATTTCAAACACTACATATTCAAGATGTTCATGCCGTATAGTGTTTCTCTTTCATGTCAACAACTACAAAGCAACATTAAAATCAAATATTAAGCAGTATATTAAGCAACTGGTAAATTAAAGCATAAAACATACTGATCTACCAAGCTTGGTTGCTTTGGTTGGCTACAGAGGGTTGCGTTATTCTGAAATGAAACCAGAAAAAGATATCATCAGAAACTAAAGATTCACACATCAACAAAAGATGCTTTCACAGTTAAAAAAAAAACCGATCTAAAAGTAAATAAGTAATGTTTAACAGCAAAGTCAGATTCATAAATAGTTTAATTATAAACTCAATATTCACACAGTTAAAAAAACCAATCTCCCCAACTAATTAATGTTTAACAGCAAATAGAATGCCAGAATCAAGAAAACAATATGAACAAAAAAAATACCTCAAATCAGTGTCTAGGTCGTTTTGGAATTAGGAATGCCAGATGGAGAGGTAAAACGAAATGGTGAGGGAGATGTGAATTTATAGAGACTTCTAAATATACCCAATTCACGAACATTTGAATTGGGCGTCTTCAATTCGAATGAGGTAATCGAGATACGCATGGTAATCAAGATTGCGTGAGGTGCCCTCAAATGTGGTAACCGATACGGCTGAAAAGAAAGATGCCCAATCGAAGAGAGAGAGACGGTGGAGATGCAGCTATCGAGAGGAGAAAGAGATTACCTAGGGCGGCATAGCGGATTTCCCAACAGTGTGCAGGGAGAAGCGTGGTTCATCCAAGCACCTCCTTGTATTTCAAGTGGTTAATTCCCATTTTAACCTAACTTTTTCAGCAAGATTAGTTATGGGATTATTGGTGCTTCAATTGAGATGCTTAAAAAACTTGTACATATTGCATAAACCCTTGTACGCATCTTAAAATTAAGGAAATTTGATGACAAAAATACCCCCAACACCAATATGTATTATATATAGTAATAGATATATATATTATCATCATCACTTGGAAACTTTGTCGCAACATGGTTTCTCACAGACCGATTGACTTGACTTCTGACTCTGAGACTGAGGCACACTTCGACTTAGAGCAGCCAGCGTCACCAGTCACTACAGAGGCTCCGTCACCTCCTCGTTCACCGACTAGTGTTCTCGATGGCCCATACGATGCTGACTCTGAGCCGGAAGAGGATTCTGCGACTAATGAGGACCCGGAGGAGTACGCGCCATTCACTGTTGACATCACCGATGCAGATCAGGACGGAGATACTCTCGCCGTTACCCTATCCGCTTCTAGCCCTGTTTCCCCTGATCGTGAGCCCTCATTTCGACCTTACCGCTCCACGCCTAACGGTCCCCTCCGTATGCTTACCCCTAGGAAGTCAGTCAGGCGTAGTAGACAACACGTTTCCGGTCCAGTTACCGAGTCTGAGCCGTCCCGTAAACGTTCCCTCTCCCTAGAGTCCGATGAGCTACCCGCTGAACCAGAGACGATGCCACCCAAGAAACAGGTGAGATTTGCCGACAGCACTTTTGAGTTTGGAGAGCCATGCGCCATTGCTGAGACCTAGGACGTGCCACTACCACCTCATGCCCCAGCACCTTCTGATATACTTATCCATGTTCTTTCTGGTATCCCTGTTGACTCCCTTGTATCATCCCTCTTTGCTTGCATCGCCCGTCGTGACGATGAGATCCGTCAGCTTCACGCCACCATCCGTAGCCTTGCTCCACCAGCCACTATCACTGACCTTGCCACCCATCTTGCTGTCGTGGAGGCCCGTGTGATCTCCTTGACACCTTGCAACCACCGAAGCAGATCGAGCTTCTGCCTCAAACGGAAGGAGTTCAGGATCCCCTGGTGGTAAGACTAAAGACTTTTCTTCTACGACCGGAAGATTTATGACTATAATTGTACCGAATTATATTCAAGGTTTTGAGTAACTTACAGGTGTCGGGGAATGCTCTTACAAGGATTTCATGAATTGCAAGCCCTTACACTTCAAGGGTACTGAAGGAGCAGTTGGACTCATTCGTTGGTTTAAAAAGATGGAATTCGTGTTCCGTATGTGTAACTGTCCCGATGGTTACAAGGTCAAGTACGCCACTAGCGTTTTCAGAGAAGGAGTTCTGACTTGGTGAACTCTCATGCTGAAGCCCTCGGACTGGACAAGGCTTACGCCATGGCTTAGAACGAACTGAAACTACTCATGCGCGATGAGTACTGTCCTCGTGAGGAACTACAACGATTGGAAGTCGAATTCTGGAAATTGACCATGAATGGATCAGACATAGATGCTTACACCCGCCGATTCCACGAATTGGCACACATCTGCCCTACAATGGTGACCCCTCTGCACAAGAAAATCGAGAGATACATCTGGGGTCTTGCTCCCGCCATTCAGGGAAGTGTTATGGCTTCTAACCCCACAACACTACAAGCTGCTATCCGTTTGGCTCACAATCTGACCTATCAGGCAAACTGCCAAGGCTTGTCTTTCTCTCGTAAGGTTGTTGAATCCAAAGTTGTACCTGTATCGTCTGTTCCCTCTAACCAGCTGAAATCTGATCGCAAGCGCAAACGCGGCCATGATGGAAAGAGGAAGAAATCCTTTGATTTTCCTGAGAAAACCCCTGAAGCCGTGAAGGCTTATGCAGTAACAGCTCCTGCACCTGATGCAAGAAAACCTGGATACACAGGAAACCAGCCCCTGTGTGGAAAATGTAACCTGCACCATACCCTGGATTGCAGCAATGTATACTGCAAAGGCTACAAGGCAAAAGGTCACATTCACCGAGATTGCCCAAACCGTTCGAACAAGACGCGCCCCGTTGGAACTTGCTTCGAGTGTGGCAGCACTGGCCACTTCAGAAATGAATGCCCACAGCTCAAACGAGAACCTCCCAGAGGAAGAGCCTTCGTGCTCAATGCTACTGAAGCCCGTCAGGATCCCCACATCTTAACGGGTACGTTCTTACTCAATGATCATTTTGCTTCCATTCTGTTTGACACTGGTGCCGACAAAAGCTTTGTGTCTAGTGAGTTTAGAAACTATCTTAACGTCACGCCAACTAGATTAGACACTAAGTATATAGTTGAACTAGCCGACGGTAAACAAATCAAAACAGAAGAATCTTTTCCAAAATGCTCTTTGAACTTATCCGGTCATCCCTTCTCGACCGATCTATTGCTGGCACAATTGGGAAGTTTCAACGTGGTCGTTGGAATGGATTGGTTGACTAAAAATCGTGCCGAAATCATTTGCCACGAGAAAGTAGTCAATATACCCCTCCCCGACGACGAAGTGCTGACAATTCAAGGAGATCGTAGTGGAACCAGGCTAGAAATCATCTCATGCATGAAAACCAAGAAATTTATGCGCAAAGGCTACCCTGCCCTCTTAACTCACATAATAGCTAGTCAATCCGAGGAAAAGAAACTGAAGGACGTCCCCATCGCACGAGACTACCCTGAAGTCTTTCCCGATGATCTTCCAGGAAAGTTGAATTCCATATTGATCTAGTACCCGGAGCTGCACCCGTTGCAAAAGCCCCTTACCGTTTAGCCCCGTCTTAAATGAAAGAATTGTCGAATCAGTTGCAAGAACTACTTGACAAAGGTTTTATCAGACCCAGTTTATCTCCTTGGGGCACTCCTGTTCTCTTCGTCAAGAAGAAGGATGGATCTTTCCAGATGTGTATCGACTACCGCGAGTTGAACAAGCTCACCGTAAAGAACCGATATCCACTCCCTCAAATCGACGACATGTTTGACCAATTGCAAGGTTCCAGTTATTACTCAAAAATCGATCTTCGTTCTGGATACCATCAACTAAGAGTCCGTGAAGAAGACGTTGCGAAAACTGCTTTTCGTATGCGCTATGGACACTACGAATTTCTCGTTATGCCCTTCGGACTAACCAACGCGCCTGCCGTCTTCATGGATTTGATGAATCGCATCTACAAACCGTACCTCGATAAATGCGTAATTGTTTTCATTGACGACATCTTGATCTATTCGCGTAGCAAGGATGAACACGAGAAGCACCTGAAGCTTATTCTGGAACTGTTGAAGAACGAGAAGTTGTACGCCAAGTTTTCAAAGTGCGAATTCTAGTTACGAGAAGTGCATTTCTTAGGCCATGTAATCAACGCAATTGGAATCGACGTGGATCCCACAAAAATTGAAGCTATCAAGGATTGGAGTCCGCTTACCAACCCTTCCGAGATACGACAATTTCTTGGACTCGCCGGTTATTACCGAAGATTTATCAAAAACTTCTCTAGAATAGCCCAGTCATTGACCGCCTTGACGCAAAAGGACAAGAAATTCGTTTGGGATCACAACGTCGAACAAGCTTTTCAGACCCTGAAGCAAAAGCTGTGTAACACACCCATACTAACCTTACCAGAAGGATGTGAAGATTTATGTGTTTACTACGATGCCTCACACCAAGGTTTAGGCTGTGTGTTAATGTAACGAGACAAATTCATTGCTTACGCTTCGTGACAGCTAAAAGTTCACGAGAAGAACTATACTACTCACGATTTGGAACTTGGAGCCGTCGTCTTCGCCCTTAAGATTTGGAGGCACTATCTCTACGGTACTGAATGTAAAGTTTATACCGACCACAAGAGTCTTCAACACATCTTAGACCAGAAGGAGTTGAACATGAGACAACGCCGATGGATTGAACTGCTCAGCGACTATGACTGTAAAATACTGTACCATCCTGGAAAGGCTAACGTTGTTGCTGATGCCTTGAGCAGGAAGGAACGTGTCAAATCAAGTTTTGGCAGCACAAGCTGAAGCCTTGAAAGACAAAAACATCCGAGACGAAAGTCTCCGTGGCATGGATCAACACCTCGAAACAAAGCCTGATGGATTACGGTATTTCGTTAATCGTCTGTGGATACCCGTCTATGGAGATCTTAGGAGCCTAGTCCTTAATGAAGCTCATAAACCCGATATTCCATTCACCCCGGAGCCGATAAGATGTACCACGACTTGCGTATGTTATATTGGTGGCCGAACATGAAAGCTGAAATCGCTAAGTACGTTGGTAAATGCTTAACTTGCGCCAAAGTTATGGCTGAGCATCAGAAACCTTCCGGTTTACTCGTCCAACCCATCATCCCCGAGTGGAAGTGGGAATGCATTGCCATGGACTTTATCACCAAGTTACCCAAGAGCCGCAAGGGTAACGATTTCATTTGGGTAATTGTCGATCGTTTGATAAATCTGCTCATTTCCTCGCCATGAAGGAGAAAGATTTCGTAGAACACTTAACAAGGATGTACATGAAGGAAATATTCTCTCGATGGAGCCCCGATTTCCATCATCTCCGACAGAGATGGCCGTTTCACCTCTCATTTCTGGAAGTCGCTAAACAAGGCCATCGGTACTCGCCTCGATATGAGCACGGCCTACCATCCGCAAACTGACGGTTAAAGTGAACCAACGATTCAAACTCTCGAAGATATGTTGCGTGCCTGCGTCATTGATTTTGGTAACAACTGGGATAAACATCTGCCATTGTGCGAATTCTCGTACAACAACAGTTACCACACTAGCATCCAATTTGCACCTTTCGAGGCACTCTACGGAAGAAAGTGCCGATCACCTATCTGTTGGTTCGAAGTTGGTGACAACCAACTGACAGGCCTAGAGGTTGTGATAGAAACCACCGAAAGAATCACACAGATTCAAGACCGCTTGAAAGCCACCCGCGATCGCAAGAAGAGTTATGTAGATAACCGTCGTAAACCCTTATCCTTCGCGAAAGGCGACAAGTATTACTGAAGGTATCCCCGTGGAAATGCGTCATACGTTTTGGCAAACGTGGCAAGTTAAATCCTCGCTACATTGGTCCATTTGAGATAAATGAAACAATAGGATCCGTCACGTACTGACTACTTCTGCCACCCGAGCTTAGTAACGTTCATGATGTGTTTCATGTCAGTAATCTTAAGAAGTGCCTTTCCGAAGAAGATCTTACCGTTCTCCTCGATGAGATACACTTGGATGAATCCCTACTATTCGTTGAAGAACCCGCCGAGATCGTCGACCGCGCAGTCAAGAAATTGAAGCATAGACGTATACCTCTCGTTAAAATCCGTTGGAACTCCCGCCGTGGTTCTGAATTTCCATGGGAACGCGAAGACCAGTTTCGCGCCAAGTATCCCCATCTCTTTCCTGTAGCAGCCGCTTAGCCATGATGACAAGCTGAATTTCGGGACGAAATTCTCCTAACTAGGGGAGGATGTAACAAGCCGTAAGTTTCCAAAGACTTAAACCGATAATATATACTTATGTGTTAACTGTGTTACGTAATTGTTTACTTGCTGAAAGTGACTGATCGTGGATCGGTTTGGTCGAATTGATCGAATACAATCGTAAACAAGTGAGAAATCAACACACAAACGTAAATAAAACTCAATCTCGTATTAACAGAGAATCAGAGTTACATAGAGACACAGAGGAAATCTCACACACAAAATTCGCTCTCTCTCCAAACTTTTTTAATTACAAAGACACAAACACTTATATATAAACTACGGACGTCCGAACTCCACTGCCTTTCCGAACCTCAGGTTCGGACAAGGCTCGGCCGGAGTTCGGCCACCGGACCAAAATACCAAAACTTCGTGTCTTCATCAGATCCAGCTCATTGCCATTTCGTGTATCAACAAACTCCCCCTTGGCAATAGCTGGACCGTTCTTCATCATCCTTGAGTATCTTTAGCAGACCCATCACCTTTCCAAACCAAGTCGTGGTTATTTCCAGCAAAAATGTTGAACGCAAAACAAACCCTTATCACCCTTTGGAACTTCAGCGCTTGATCCATGTAATCAGTATACAAAATTGGATTGTGATACAACTCGTCAATATCAGCCTTTGACAAGTTAATCAGCCACATCGGATTGTAGATCTTCACAACCCGATTATCTTCCTTCAATACAATAATCGCTTCACCAGTCTTCTCATTATAATACCACCACCTCAGATCTTTGATGAAATTTTGTTGCATCGTCATCAGAGGTATCTTCTTCATTACCTCAGGCTTCTTCGGAAACACCAAAATTATCAGCTTCTTACCCGTTCGTTCATGAACTCTGGTTGTAGATCGACGTCGCTTTGGTCTTTGAGGATCCAAAAACTAAAATCCTTCACGACATTCTTTCTCAAGAATCTTCTTAAAGTGCATACCCAACGCATCATCGCCATAACAACAAAAAGGTTTCCTTGTCAGTTCACGAACATCCCAAACAGGCAGACTGCTGAAATTCTTGGCACACTTGAAGTACTGGATCCCATTTCACGTTTAATTCCATAGCACCTCAAGCTCGAAGCATACATCCAACTAATAATTTCTCCCGATACTCGACCCTTGAACTTGAAAGATGATCTTTGCTTGATAGGTTTCGGAGGCGGAATATAATTTGCATGAAAAGCCTTCATAAATTCTTTAAAATCCTGATTCTGTTTCTGAATCTTTGCCTCCTTCACCACTGGGTCTTCTGGTTTCTCAGATTCTTTCTTTTTCAATACTTCTTCAGCCTCAGCATCTTTCTCTTTCGGAAATACTTCAAACTCATCACCAGTTTGATTGTTATTGAAGTTGGAGTACATATCTGGATATTCCTCCTCGGTAATATCTTCCACTTCAATTTCTTCTTCAAATATACCTTCCACGTCTTCAGCTGACTCTGGCTCAGGTTCTTCATATTTCTCAGGTTCTTTTTCAGATGCCTTTCTTAGCTCTTCGTCATTTAAATCGAACACCCGCTGTAACTCTTCAACCGTCAAATTTCCAACAAATTCTCCTTCTTCAAGTGTTTGTAACATCTCAGCAAATTCATTCAAACTTTTTGTCGCTTGATTAGAAGGAATTGAAGAAATCGGTACCGCTTCTCTCGAGTCTTTCTCCCCCTGGGAAGATGATGCACCAGCACCCGAACCCGAAGTTCCAGATGGGCCTGGTCCGCCACCAACATTTCCTTCAGGGTCATCTTGGTCAGGATCATCATTTAGAAAACGCATTGGGTCCTCATTACACCCCGAACCGTCTCCTATCTCCCCCTGAGCTTTAAATTTTTCCATCAAAAATTTAATCTGCTCACCCATCTCAAGAAGAATTTTCGATTGAGTCTGACTAACCCTTTGTAATCTCATAATTTCCTGATCTTTGGTTCTATCACGACTCTGAAGAGTTACAACTTGTCGAGTCAAATCTTCTTTATCTAACGTTAGCACAGTAATGGTCTTTTCCTGTGCTTCAGACTTAGCTTTCAAAGCGTCAATCTGAGATTGATGATCTGATAAAGCACTTTGTAAAATACTATCTTGTGAAAAAGAAACCGAACCTTCTTCAAAATTAAAAGTCACATCTGGTGTAGAGTGTGTAGACGCAGTTGTAGTAGCAGAAGTGAAAACCGGTGTTGTAGATCCTATTGGCTGATTAACAAACTGCGCACCAGCACTTGCTGAAGGTGTTGTGCCAGCAGTTGTTGAACGACTTGCATTCATCAAGTTCTACAAGAAATCAGCTTAAGTGTCAGACACTGAAGTCTGAACCGTTGTTGTAGCTTCAGAAGATGTAGAAACACTGGAACGAGGCTGCAAAACAAATTGATGAACACCTACGCCCTTTCTCTTCTTTGTTCTGCCCCCAACTACTGATTTCTTTCTTCCTCTAGATGGAGTAACAGATGAACCAGTCACTGGCTGTTTGCCTTTACCAGAAACCACCTCGACTTCAGGATTATAATCTTCATCAGATTCAGATGAGGCCACTACATCATATACTCGATCTTTGTACTTATCGACACTCTTGTTCTGGCCGATTCTGTATGCAATGTGCTCATCGCTTCCCTTTCGCAGCTTCACATACTTGGAATTAATCAGGACACGGACAAACGGATCGTTTGGTTCCGATAAGTCCTCATAGTCAACTCCAGTATCCAGAAAATCATTATCAGATTCGGATTCATCAAACAGGGTATTAACAGCTGGTGTCTCAGTCATAGTAGCATGAGCTGAGACCACCGGTTCTGATACTGGCAGTTGAGTAACTACTGGTTCTGGTTGTGGATCTTGATTAACTTGTTCCTGAACGATTGGAATCTGCCTCTTAGGTCTTTTCACCCTTCCCTGCTGAGGTATCTGATTCTGCTCTTCGATCCAACTATAATCCAGTTCTTCTGAGTCGCTTCCGTCATCATGACGAGGTGCACCTGTGATTGGTGCCACATAATTGACATTGGCTAGATGGCCAATCAATCTCTTCAGTTTAGGCTGAAACTCTGGTGCCTTCTTTTGATAAGACGCCAAAGTCCCAACACTTGCCTCGGTCATATGCTTTAATTCCATTCGATGTGTTGCATTCTTTGTCAAATCTGGATATAAGTCATTCAGCACCATCTGGAGGAATCTGGGGTAGATAGCTGCCTTCTTCTGACGTTGTGTTAGATTATCTCTCATATAATGGAAAATATCCCAGACACGTTGTAAGGTCGATTCATCACCAGTGCATTCATCAAAGATAGAATTATCTGCTGAACTTCATCATGCCCTAAAATTCGATGTCCCAAACAGACTAACAGCACATGGGCAAGATACTTGTACGGCACACTCAATGATGACTTGTATACCCACTCCTTGCTCGGATCGTCCATATACCAAATCCGCTTTAAGAATGCCACGTTATCTTCATGTGGAAATTCAATCCTTGCATTTGGTGAATCAGACTCTAACTGTAATACCCTGCGAATATCTGCTTCTGTGACTTGAACTGGTCGGCCTTGAACAGTAGCAACAATTCTAATCGGTGGATCAGAAATTGTATGTGCCGTACTCCAGAATTCCAAAATAATATCTCTGTATACATCACACTGCTGAGTAATAGCGTAATGTATTCTTGAACGTCTCAGAAACTCAAATATTCCAGGTCCTCCAAATTTATCTAATTTGCCTCTTGCAACCCCGATGTGTGCACAAATGTTATGCTTGTCGCCAATCTTTAAATCGTTCGCCATATCTGAAAACACATAAAAGAAAACATTCATTAAATTCAATGTGATTAACAGATATCATCATCGATTTTGTCAAATCATTGTCGTTTGCATAAACGAGCAACATTTGAACAAAAATCTAAGACCCACCGAACTCTGTCCGATCCTCCTCCGAACCCCACGTTCAGAGTCTCCAAACCCCAGGTTCGGAGCTTGAAGAACTCCGACAGGTTTGAATCTCAAACTTGATGAAAACGAGCAAATTAGACACTGTCAAGCAGCACTTATAGTCGGAATATGACAAGCAACCCATAGGAACCAATTTTAATTGATAAAAACATGGTTTTCATCGCGTATTTTCAGATCTAGAACTGGTTTATTTCCGAACGAGTTTTTCAGTTAAAACCTCACAGAACATGGGCAAAAACCTAATCTAAGACAACTAGTACGCTCGGAATATCAAGATCTACCTGAAATCAGTCGTTAATTCGCCAAAAACGCGTTAAAACGAAAATTCAAAATTTGGGCAGAGGTTCGGTGCACGTTCGGAGAAAAACAGTAACAATGCTCTCCGAACGTCAAGTTTGGCACATTTATAGCCAACCACGTTCGGACCTCCGAACTCCAAGTTCGGCCGAACAGTAACACCGAACTCCCCAATCGGCCAACTCCAAACTTTGTCCGATGGCGAAGTTTGGACCTCCGAACTTCCATCTTCGGACCTCCGAACTCCACGTTCGGCCCTCTGAATTTCAGGTTTGGAGATTTGAAAATTTTCACAATTAACCCCTGATTTCGATGAATTTTTCAAATTGAACATCCAAAGTTTAAAATTTATCAATTTTTCTCAAACTTCGTCCAATTTTACTGATGAAATTTCTTGAATCAAGTCCATTTGGTTATTTCCGGCATAATTTGACATCTTTCACTAATCGGTTGATCGAAAATAACGCAGAATAAAATCTTTTTGATTTTTGTACAATTTTCAAACACACCTAAAATCTTTTTGGTATTTTTCAAAATTATGCTAAAACAAACCTAAAATCTTTTTGTGATTTTTCAGACATTCACATAACAAACTAAACAAAATTGAAACAAAAATTACTCAGGATTGATATAACTTAAATATTTTTGTGAGAAAGATCCAGACACGAGATCATATCGGCCAATATGTATCAGACACACTTCATTTTCATTTTTAATCAGCATGCAAGTCAAGTTGGCAACAAATACAATTTTTCAATTTATTTCAGCTTGGGTAGATCAATTTTTATAGCTTTCTGATATGTTAAGATATATTTAGCAAGCATTGATAATGTGAAAACCCACAGAATCAGAAATACCGGTAATCTGGCTTATTCTTATTATTTTTGTACTTTTCACAGAATTTAATTCTCACAGAGATTTATCGTTCATGGTGTTTCATGCAAAAATAACGCAGAACCCTAAACAAACAACAATCAGGTCGGCTGGTAGGCACGCAGAGAAAGTCCGATTGTTTAGGAAAATAAGAAATGTAAAATAAAGCAGAAGTTGTATAATCCAACAATAATCAGGTCGGTACTCACGTACACGCAGAGAAAGTCCGATGGATTATACAAAACACCAAAGAAAATAAAGCAGAACGTCAAACGAACAACAATCAGGTCGATCTTTCGATACGCAGAGAAAGTCCGATCGTTTGACAAAATAAAGAAAATCAAACAAGTTTAAATCTTTGCAAAATGAAAACATGCGTACACCAGAACATCTCTTATTCTGTTTTTGCTTTTTCATTTTATTTAATGCCAAAATCACACAGTAATCATCATGATGTGTCTCACAATGAATCAAGCAATATTTTTATGTTTATATCATACTAGCATATATCAGATTTACCCTTACGCACTTAACTAACCAAACAAAAACCTACAGCTTTTCTGTTTTACTTTATCCATGGTTGATAACACATGCCGATGTAATATCATTTCTCGCTTGGTCGGATCAATTTCTCAATTTTTTATTTTTCCAATTTTTTTTTACTTTTTGCATTTTTCCATTTTTTTTATATTTTCTGATATTTCTCCCCTTAAAATATGAAAGAAAGTAAAACGAAAAGAAAATAAAATTGATCGATCAACATGGATACCTCGCATTTTTAGAAATATCATTTTTCTCAAAATTTTAATGAAATATCAACTCTGTGAAGCGTTAACTTAGGCAAAATACTCCACTATCAGCAACCTTGCAATCACTAATAGGTCTTCTTGAAGTACCTGCACACAACCTCAAACAATTTTTTAGTTAAATACGGGAATCCAAACCGGCTTGGGTTGTCCCGTATCTTCAATAAAATCGTTTCCCGCCGAGGTTGCCATTTTCTGTTTCCAAGAACGAAATGGTTTAGACGATTTGGCCCGATGCGAATCAGAACCATTGACATGCCGTGACAAGTTGGAAACAATATTTAACAACTCACCAACTAACATTTTCTCAGATTTTGGATGACGTTGGTGATGTTGTCTAGGCCCATAGTAAGAAAAATTATTTGAGTAAGGCATTTTAAACTCATTTTAGAAAAATTGTTTTGGTTTTGAAAATTGTGGTGACCAATCATCATAATTTGAGGTTTTACCAACAACCGGCTTCTTATAACCTGGTTGTCGTTGGTTATTCTGAATTTGACTAATAGGTACCTCATCGAGAATCATTGAATCGGATGATGATGATCGATATGAACCTCGTGAAAATCTTTTTCGAATAGCACAATCACGAATCACATGTCCTTTCTTGTTGCAGTAAAAGCAATCTCTCACATCAGCCAACTTAGGAGATGACATGGATTCTGTTGACATTGTAGAATGTTGAGAAGAATCATTCTCTTGACGCTCTAACTTAGAATTCGTTGACAGAAAATCAGCTTCAGGTTCACACAAGATATGATTCTCAAGTGGAATCTCCTTTTCTTTGTGAATCTTGATATCCTCCACAATGTCTTCTATCTCAAGCATATCTTGAAAATCATTTCCAACATTCACGTTCTCGTCTTTTCTTTCATATCCCAGACCACCATACTTTTTAGATTTATCTGGTACCGACTTAGGTTTCTCATGACTTTGTGAAGCAAGTCGAGAAAACTCATCCTTGATGGCATTTAAATCATCTTTATTGGAAAGCAAAGATTCATCAATCACAATCTCTGAAAATTTGTCGACTTTAACTTTTCTTGAATTGCCGTCAAAAACCTTTTCCTTATCAAGCAATATGGGACTTGAAACAAATTTAGTTCTCTTGTTAGCATCAAAATTCTCTTCATTTTTCTTCTGCGACTTTGACTTTTTCTTCTCAGAAGAACTATCACCAAACTTTGAATAATCATGAACTTCTTCCGTTGCTTTCAAAGTATTGATAGAATTTTCAATAACCACAGGAGGTGGAACATTTTTCAGAATAACATCACCAAAAATCTGTTGAAAATTCTCCTTTTTGCATAAAAAATTTGTAAAAGATGATGAATTATTAAGATTATGCAACTGTCTTTTGAAATCACACACCTCAATCTTCATATTTGCAATTATCTTTTGCGCTTCAGCCAATTCTTTTTGTATTGCAATGAGTTCTTCTGTTGTTCTATTCAGAGTAAACTTTTCTCTCCTCAACTGATCATGAGCATCATATGTTTCTTGAACAACCTTTTCCCATTTCTGTTTATAAATCTCAACATTCTGCTTCAAAAGCTTGTTTTCACGAAGCAATTCAGATTTAGCATCTAACAGCTTTGTGTTATCCTCTTGATGACCTAATTCTTTAGCAGTAAGATCAACAACATCCTTTTCCAGACCTTCAAGTTTGATCTTTGATTTTGCAAACAAATCATCAAAAGCTGCAGCCATATCATTTGCTTCTTTCTTCCATTTCTCAACTTCATTTATCAAATCATCATTTGTTTTAGTCAGCTTTGAAACTTTTGCAATCAACTCCGCATTCTCATGCTTAAGCTTCAATTCATTCTCAGCAGCTTCACATTTTGAAGAACCATCTTTTTGAACTTCTTCAATTGGAATGTCTTTGTTTTTCTGAACCTGGACATCCTCAAACACTTTTTCTATCTCGATCTTTTCCTTGTCATTTTGAATACCATTGACAAGTCTATCTATTTTCTGAAGAATTTTGTTTTCTTTCAATGCAATCCTTTCAGACAATGTCAATGATATGTCAGAGGATGACTTTTGAATTGGAAATGTGTTTTGTTCTTGATAACTGTCAAGTTTGGTAGTATATTCAGTACACGTTTTTGTCAGAATCTTACAATTTGCACAAGATTCAGATTCCTCAGTGTCAATCTTCTTTCTGGATTTATTCATTTCAGCATATTTCTGAGCAAGAGCATCCCATAACATTTTAAAATCCTTGCAAGTCTTGAAGTGAGACATCAGTTCTTTTGGTAATGCCATTGTAAGAACTCTTCTTGCCTTTTGTTCTTTCTCATAACGTTCATTTTCCTCGGATGAAAGATTTCTTTGCATTTTAGGTACCCCATCAGAATAACTTGGGTAAGTAAACTCTTTCTTCATTGAAATCCACAAATCTTCATCCACTTTATCAACATATGCTTTAAAACTTGTTACCCAACTAGGATAATCCTCAAGCTTTATCAGTTTTGGCACATTCTGATGTTCACGAGCAATAAAAGCATCAATTGCATTCATTTTGAAAATTTTGTATAATTCCGCTTCAACAAACCGAAAGAACAATTTTAAAAAATATTTTTGTAAATTTTTTTAATGTTTTCTTTCAAGAAAAGAAAAACAACATTTGAACAATAAAATATTTATAGTTTTTTTTAAGAAAAGAAACAAGTAATGAAAAAAAAAATAACAAGGAAAAACGAATAAAAACAAACACAAACGGATTTATGTATGTAAACCTATTCGACGAATGTAAAAATATTTTGTGTTCACGAAACAATTCAATGAACACAAAAAGTTTGTGTAAATTTTTTATTTTTTTCAAAAAAAAGTTTGTTATTCAAAACTTGTAAAAAAAAATTTGTTGGTTTTTTTTATTGAAATCTTTGTATTTGAAAACAAGGCTTAGTTTATTTTTTTTTAAGAACAAAAGCTATGCAACAAAATTTGTAAGTGACAAAACTAGAAAGACTGGAAGAGAAAATTTTGTAATAAAACAAAATAGTCGATAACCCAATCCCTCCCCCCGTTTTTTCTTTTTCCGGCGAAGAGAGTCCGGCGACCTTGAACTTTTCCGGCGAGTTCAAACAACCACCACCACTAAACTTTAAAAATTCATATCTTCTTCAATTCACGACCAAAATCAATCCGAAACTTGCGTTGGAATCGTGAGATCGAGAAGAATCAAAAGAGCACCATTGTTGATAGCTTTTGATGAGCTTAAAGCATCGAACGAGAATCACCAAAGAATGAAGAAGATGATGAAATTGACATCTTCTCAAAACTTCACCAAAATGAAAAAGGATTGTTGCGATAGATTCATATAATCGAAAGAAACTTGTAGCAACAAAAATCACGAACAATGATCAAGTATTTAAGTTTTCACCATTGATAAAGCATGAAGAAGAAGAACATGAACATATAAATTTTGAATTTGATCAAACCTTAATGAAAATCACTTCTGTAACTTGTAGTAGCTTCATATTAAGATGATGAAACTGTTAGAATCAATAAAACTCGCAAACAAACTCAAATTGATGTCCAATTTCTGAATCAAACTTCACAGTTTGACTTTGAAAACGAGACTTGAACATGATGACTTCTTTGCACGAAATGGTCGCTAGAACTTTAATAATAATAAAGCGACTGACCGAATCCATTTATCAACTTTACCAAACTATGTGGTAAACGTCAGACATAATCCCATCATCTTGGGATTAATCGTTATTATCATTTATCATTTTACATTCATTTTAAATCATGAACCTTTGATCAACCTTTTATCATTTTATGATTCACATATTTCACGTATGACTTTTACAAACAATTTCGTATTAAATAACAATGTATTTAGACAACGACAACAAAACAAGACTTGTGATCCAATCCCTACGTTAATATTGATTCATTTTACTTCCAAAACATTTTATTAAGCTTTATTAACGTTCACGATGAATAAACTTTACATGCATGCAATATATATATACATGCAACGTAAATTCTTAATGATATTAACTCTCGAGTATTTTCAATCCAAATCGAGTCATTTTTAATATTTTCTATCGTTGTGGATAAATGTTTTATAAAAATATTCAAACCCGATCCGATTCATTTATTTTTCTCCATTGCTAAACCTGTCACCTTTTCCCTTTCCCTCTCGTTTTACCTCGCGGCCCAGCCGGCCACGGGATCGAACCCGTGACCCTCCTCTTCGCCGGTTACTAGAACCAAACCAAACCACCCCCTTTATTTTTCCTAGTTACTTGGTTACCTTCTAGTTGACCTTCTTTATGCCATTCACATCAAAGTTAGACAAAAGCTTTGCACCTATAGCCACTTTGACAACAAAGGAGAATGTTGTCTCAAGATATGCCAAACCTATTAACTAAAGGTTAATAGTTTCCCTCCCAATACTTCTCTTCTTTTCCCTCTCAAAGTGCAGCCACATAACTCTACAAACATCCACATTTACTACAAGATTTCATGTCCCTTGAACCCCCTTGTGTGTGTGCATGAACCGGTTGAACCCCAAGATTCGAACCCGACCCCAACATATACCCACACACACATAACACTTAGTTTTACTTAACCTCCTTACACACAAGATATTTATCCAACTTAACACTCCCAAACACACCCTTGAATCTCTCTCTTACCTCCCTCGTCTCTCTCTCCCTTTACGGTTTTATACAAACCGAACACACACCAACATACTAACCAAACACTCATTTTCTCATTTACTTTCATACTTATTCATCCTTTACAAACCCTAGCCACATTTGACACAACTCTTTCAAGAACACACTCTCTCCTTTTCTCTTCCTCCCAAAGCCGTCCACCTCTCGCTCTCTACTCTCTCTCTAAAAAGTTTAGCAAACCAAGCATTCTCTTGAAGATACAAGGTGTTAGGAAGCAAGAGGGGTTAAGTATCATCACCATCATCATCATTCTCGGCCCTCATCATTATCTAGTGAGCTTTAACCTCCACTTTTCCTTATGATATTTAACTCTAGAGCTTATTTCTTGTTTCTTGTCATATCTAATTCACTCCATTAGCAAGTCTTGACTTACATTATTGTCTAAACATTATTTTACCCCATAAAAGCTTACTTACTTGTATTTATCTTCATGTTCCACCATGTATTTATCTACTAGGAACTTATGATAGTCTTTCCCTTGAAATATTATGTACAAACTTGGATTTGTAGGACTTGTACACAAGTATTTGTTTCGTTGCATTTTTAGACAATAACTTTGTATATATTGTGTATTGTGTGTTGTTCTTGTAACTTTGGACCCCTTGATGCCTATGACACGTTTTAAGACTCTTAATATAGTCAAAATATGATATATTGGACTTTAAAAAGATTATTAGTGCTTAAACTCACCATAGCAAACTTTCACATACAAACGTACACCTTAAAAACCCTAGAAAATGCTTTTCATTATAAATCCGTTTTGACCAGAAAGTTTAGGCTTTTAAAAATTATTTTGTGATGGTTTAAATGACCTTAGAACATGGCCAAAATATCCCTTAACAATTTACTTGAATTTGGGCACAAACCGGGACTAAAACCGACACCCGACGGGCCCAGAAACACCATTTTTGTAAGAAAACCCAAATCTGGTCCAAATGAACACATAGGGTTATTCTAATGGTAAAAACATGTTTACAAATGCATATGGTGAATTTAGGAACCTAACAGTGTCATTTAACGGGCAAACGGGACCAAAACGGCAAAACCGACACAAGATCCACCAAACCGGCAAACTAATGAAGACCGACACATAAAACAATCATATAACCATTTTGGACAGAAAATAATCATATTTTATTGAACTTGATTGATTTCTAACTTAAACAGATAAATATCGCGTAATCGGCGGTTACCGCGAAATCGCCCGGTTTTTTACTAACTAGCCAAAATAATCAATTTTCATATGAAAACCCTCATTTTGACTTAATATTTATTTCTATAAATATTTACCAATCTTTAAATATTATTTGGGAATTGTTATATATTTTATTTAATATATAATTTACATTTTTCCAAATAAATACATAACCGGATACTTTCACTTTGACTTTTCTAATCACTTAACCCTAAGGCTACCATGACGTCAAGACTTGACCTACCTAATTGGAGTGACATTAATGTCAACCCAATTACTTATTATTATT
Organism: Deinandra increscens subsp. villosa; assembly: GCA_039602395.1. Classification (NCBI taxonomy): domain Eukaryota; kingdom Viridiplantae; phylum Streptophyta; class Magnoliopsida; order Asterales; family Asteraceae; genus Deinandra; species Deinandra increscens. Next base: position 32,006,916 of record JBCNJP010000007.1, on the reverse strand, counting down.
GCATGTCTTATAATTATCTAGGCTTGCACTTTCCGTTGATCACACTACCGACTACAGTTTCTGAATCATTTGAGTTTTTCACGGCCCCTTTTTCCTTTAACTATTTTATCTTTGGGGGAGAATTCATACATACATTTTTCCATGTTAGACAATTAGACCTTGCTATCATAACTGTTTCATGTGCTTTTCCAATGTCCAAACTTGTTATCTCATGTTCATTCATGCTATAACCCAAACCCCACTATTAACTAAAACCGATTAATATCATTTAAAAACGGTAACTTTTGAATAGATCTATTGGGTTAACGCCCCTGCTCTGATTGGTACCTCCAATCGTGACTCCGTGTTTTAGTCAAAGAGTACAAATTGTTATGTCATATCTATGCAGTACCAACCGGACAAAAGGTGCCAAGAGTGCGTAAACAGTCAGTTTCAGTTTTCAAGGTACATGGTAACTTTATCAACTAGTCTTATCTGATATTGTCAACAATAACATGAACTATTTCCAATTACTATTTTCATTCAACCTTTAACTGCTAGCACTTTAAACCTGTGAAACTCACCAACAATTATTTGTTGACCGTTTTCTCGTATGAATTCTCAGGTACTTGGACTTAATTGTTGTGCATGCATCGGACCTGCTTGCTTATTTCCTGCATTTGCATCTTAGGACTTTTCATTTGTTTCAGGAGTATGGTTTAGTTTTTGGAGATTTTCCTGACATAACACCTAACGGTGTCATGTCCTATAAAATCTTTTGAAAACTTATGTGTTGTAACTTAAACAATTACTTTTCTCATTACAATTAATCCGCTGCATAATGATATTAAAAAAACTCCTATTTACTCCAACAATTTAACAATTTCCAAAACGGCTCTAGTTGTTGAACCATCCAGAGTACGTTCGTAACCTTGACTGTGATAACCTTTTTCGCACCCCGACACAAATCTTACAGGGTGTGATAGCTGTGAGGCTAAAGTTCTGCACAGATCAGAAAATGCACCTGGTGGTTTTGGTTCACCTGTATCCTTGAGATTTTTTTTCTGTTGATCATGTATGGTATTTGATTATTTGATTCTCAAGTTATTAATACCAGAAGGATTGATCTTTTTTGGATCCCCCCCCCCCCATCTTAATGAAATTGCATTTGAGAAGCTTGAGTTCTTCTTCCTCTGTCATAGGGTTTTTTAGGATTTTCTATTTATGTTCTTCCCTTTTTATCTTCTCTTGCCTTCATCAGCATCTATCGTTTCCTTCAGTTTTAATTCACCATCCTCTTGAACAACCCTGGACATCATATCGCATAACTCATTAGCAGTTTTTAAATTTGCTTTTTTAGGAGTTGCCCATCTCATGGCTATGATCATATCTGTGAACTTCATAAGGAGTTTGGCATTGTGAAGGTTATCTGACAGTCTGATCTTTTCTTGTTCAGCTTTGATCTCCTTGTCAGATTTTGTGGCCATTCTTCTTTTTCTTGTCTCCTTCTCAGAGTCCATCGTTGCCCTTTTCTCCTCAATAGACCTTCTCTTGACTTCATTTATCAGACCCATTATTAATTCATCATTTGAATAACACAGCATGTCTCCTTCTAGTTTGAATGCCAAGGCCATGTCTCCATCCCTTTTTATGTGTTCAGCTTTCTCAACATCTGCAAGTACCTGTTTTATCATGTTTACCTCATCTTCAGGGAGATATGCATGTTGATCATCAATGAATGTTGGAGGCTTTGTCTTCTTAACAGCTGCAAACACCTTGTCAGAATCTGATTGGTACTGGGGCATCACCAATTTTCCTTTCCTGAATCTGATTGCTTCAGCAGAAAAATCATTCTCATCAAGACGTTCAGTCTTTGGCTCCACATGCTTTGTCTCTTTAACAGCTGCATACACCTTTTCTTTGACTCCATCTTCTTCAACATCAACTTCAACAACCTTTTCTGTTTCAGGAGTAGCAGGGGGAGCACTAGGCTTTAGAACAGGAATGATGGGTGGAGATGGAGCACAAGGCTTTAAAACAGGAATGATGGGCAGAGATGGAGCACTCCTTAACCAAGTGCAGTTAAGAGAATTCCTAATCATCATTTTTCTCATGAAAGATAGAGCTTCAGGAGCTATCTCCACATCTGTGGTTTGCAGATCACTCATCACACTTGTGATCTGATTATCAGCGGTCACTTGGACCGGATGAAGTTGTTCAACTGGTTCAACTAGTTCAACCGTATCAACATGGCCTTCTTCCTCCGGATGAACTTGTTCAACCGGATCAACTTGTTCAACCGGATCAACTTGTTCAACTTCATTAACATCTGATGAAGACATCCTATGCAAGATCCTATTTTGAATTAAATCTACTTTAACATGTGAATTTCATTTCAACATATGGTTGACAACCTTACCTATCAGTGGCTTTCACAGATTGTCATGCCTTCAACCGTTCAATTTCTTCTCCTTGAGCTCTCACAATTGCACTAGAAGCTGCCAATTCACTTTCAAGTTTTGTACATCGAACCGTCAATTCAGTAAGTGTCTTGATGTTCTCAACTGGTGTGCTACCAGTATCTTTGAGCAAAGAAGAGCAAACAAGTCAACCTTGTTCATGCTCAGCACCCATTGACTCTAGAATCAATTTACCAACCCCGTTGCTATCAATAGAATTTTTGGCTGAGTCCCAAAATTCAGCAATTCTCTGCTTGCGTATTACAGGATTTATAGTTAAAGCAAATTGAGTGTTGGATTTCTTGAGGAAATCGTTCATTTCATCAAATAGCTTTGACTTATCAGACTTCTCGAAGTAAGCTACAACATTGTGTTTGGCGAAGAACAGTTGAGTAGGCTTTGATGCAGCCTTTCCATTCAATATGGGTGCCATTTGTGAGAAATTACAGAGTAAGGTTTAGGTTTAAATCGCCAATTAAAAACCTAGAGAGAAATAGAGGGTAACTGTTTTTCGAAAATGCAGTTTTATACTAACGACAGTTCTTCTGGATCACAATGAACCCTAAGAATTGAAACAAAGCAATTTATTAGAGTTTGCTCATGTTAGAGCACAATGTAATTGTAACACAAAACACTCAAGTATTAGAAGAAAATATAAGATACATCCTTAAAAGAGAAAGGATACGAAAGTCTGTATGAGTTACAGATTTCTGCATGATTTCTGTATTCATACAGAACTACTCTGGAAATTCCGAGGTAGTTCTGTACAGATTAAATTCTACAGAAATCCTCATTTCTGTAGAAGGCTTCTAATGGGAAGCATCAACAGTCTTTAAAGAAGAGTCCTGAAGGAGTTCTGGACTATCAGAAGATAAAGATTATGAGAAGAACAAATTCTATCTTTGTGTGAAGAACAAGCAAAATGAATGCCAACTTGGCATTAATCACGAAGGCAGTTGAAGACAGTTGAAAAAGAGATAAATTGAATATTTTCAATTTATCTCTATATACTCTGACACACTCCAACATCAAGCGTCCTCAACCACCTTATCCAAATACACCTTGCTACATCTTCCTATAAATAGCAAGCTGACTTCACCAAACAAAGCAAGACATCAAGCATACAATTCAATATCTTCTCAAAGCAATTACAACATCACTCCCATAGAAAAGTTATTTCTGTTGATACATAGTTATACTATAAACTCGTGTAAACCATTATTTACATTTGAGATATACAGAATAACCCTTTTATGAATTGCTGTCTTCCAATTTGATTTACTTTCCACAACTTGTTTGAATCAAATTGTGCCAACATTGTTAAAGAGCCTTTCACGGGACCCAACAATTGGTATCAGAGCATATTGAATAATCAATATTCAAAGATCATGCTCTTTAAAATGTCCTCAAGTCAGAATAATGGGAAATCTCTCGGCTCACTAGCTAACCTCCCTATGCTTGCTAGGGAGGAACATCCACAGTGGAAATCTAAAATTACGAACCTTCCAAAAGAAGTTGATGATTCCCTGATGGATTGCATAGCCACCAGATCCCCTCATTCTGAAATAAAATTTTCTGAAATAAAAGGCACAAAAAGGAAACTCTTAAACCACTTTTATGTCTCATTACAGAAAAATTTCTACACAACAGTCAAAAGGTTTAAACTAAATGCCAAGAGCATCACATACAACAAATCTGGTATTGTGATTCTGGATGCTCTACCCACATGACTAGGGAAATAAAACTGTTAAACAATTATGTGAAGAGAAAAGGAAGATCCATAACTTTTGGTGATGGTATAAAATACAAAACCATTGGGTATGGAACCATTACTAATGGTGAAGTCACAATTGAAAATGTGTCACATGTCCAAGGTCTAAAATACAACTTATTAAGCTGTGGACAATTATGTGATAAAGGCTTCAAATTTACTCTTTACTCCAACAAGTGTGAACTTATTGGACTAAACGATAGTAGAATTTACTTAACGGGAAAAAGAATAAATCAGAGTGTTTATTTTATAAACTTCAACAATCTTATTTCAAATGAGTCTCTCTGTCTTGTGTCAAAATCCTCTAACAAGGAAACTAAGCTTTGGCACAAAAGACTATCCTATCTAAATTTTAGAACAATTGCTGAACTAGCAAGTAAAAAGATGGTAAAAGGTCTTCCCGCCACATCTTCAAAATCTGAAGAAATATGTGAAGATTGTCAAATGGGAAAAATGAAAAAAAACTTCTCATAAAAGTCTTCAAGAAATATCTGGAAGTCAACCACTCGAGCTAATCCACATGAATCTCTGTGGACCTATAAGCACGGAAAGCCTTGGTGGAAAGAAGTACATCCTAGTTATGGTGGATGACTTCTCCAGATATACATGGGTCGAATTTTTGAAATCAAAAAGTGAAACAACAGATCTTATCATTAACTTTATAAGAAAAATACAAAAACTAATGCACTTAAAAGTAAGAAGAATAAGATCTGACAATGAAACCAAATTCAAAAACTTAAAACTAGACACATATCTAGTCAGAAAAGGCATATCTCATGAGTTCTCGACACCAATGACCCCACAACAAAATGGGGTAGTAGAAAGGAGAAACAGAACTCTAGTAGAAGCCGCCAGTATCCATGTTTTCCTCGGCAAATCTTCCCATATACTTATGGGCGGAAGCTATTGCCACAACATGCTTCACTCAAAATAGATCAATCATTAACAAGAGGATCAATCAAACTCCCTACCAAGCAATCAATAAGAAAACTCCTAACTTAAAATTTCTTCATGTCTTTGGATGTAGGTGCTACATACTAAACGATCAAGGTTACCTCGGGAAATTCGACAAGAAGGCCGATAAAAAAATCTTCATTGGATGCTCACTCAAGTCAAAAGCATACAAAGTTTTTGTTCTAAAAACTCAAGTGGTAAGAGAAAGTATAAATGTGTCATTTAGTGATGATAAAATGGCTATGCATGTTAGTACCACATCTCCAAATAATTAAAAATGCATCTCTGGAGTAACAATCTCAGAAAAAGAAAAAGAAGCATCTTACAAATTTTTCGAAGAAAACTCTGATGATGAAAATAACTTTCCCTTATTTTCTTCTCTTTCAAAAACGCTATCACAAAATATCACTGCAAAGATAGCAAAGAGGTTGTGAACCAAAATGAAATTTCTCATTCAAAAGAAAAAAATAATGAAATCCTTGACTCTCACCTCTTGAATGGAAAAAATGCAACTATAGAAACATTACAGAACTCTACTCCAGAGCTCCTAAATGATTCTGTAAATGAGATCTTGCACTCAGCTAACTGTCCATCAGCTGAGGGAGAGTGTCAAGACACTGACACAACTGACCTAATGCTTGGGAGTGAAAAATTAGCCACTTCTCCTCCAGCATTAAAGTGGACAAAAGATCATCCCATAAATTTAATCATTGGTGATCAAAACAAAAATGTCCAAACCAGATCAGCCTCAGCCAATCAGTGTCTCTATGCTGGATTCCTCAGTATAATAGAACCAAAAAATTATGAAGAAGCCCTTCAGGATCCCCACTGGATCCTAGCCATGCAACAAGAACTAGGACAGATTGAAAGAAATAATGTGTGGAATTTAGTTTCAGGACCTAACAACAAATTTGTAATAGGAACTAAATGGGTTTTTTGGTATAAAACAGATGAAGAAGGTACCATAATTAGAAACAAAAGCTAGGCTTGTAGCAAAAGGACACTGTCAACAAGAGGGATTAGACTACAATGAAACCTTTGCCCCAGTCGTAAGACTTGAGGCTGTAAGGATAATTCTGGCCTTTGCAGCCTTCAAAGGTTTCAAAGTCTATCAAATGGATGTTCAATGTGCCTTCTTAAATGGAAAAATTGATCAAGAAGTTTACATTGAACAACCACCAGGATTTGAAAATGAAAAATTTCCAAATCACGTTTGTAAACTCAAAAGAGTCCTGTACGGTCTAAAACAAGCACCTAGAGCATGGTATGACACATTCTCTGAGTTTTTTTTATCTGCTAACTTTAAAATGGGGTCCATTGACACCACATTATTTTTAAAAGAAAGAAAAGGTCATCTCTTGATTGTACAAATCTATGTAGATGATGTCATCTTTGGATCCACGTGTCCATCATTTTGTAAAGAATTCAGGAACTTATAACAACAAACTTCGAAATGAGCATGATGGGAGAACTAAACTATTTTTTGGGAATCCAAATTAAACACACTCCAGAAGGAATTTTTATAAATCAAGCAAAATACATCAAAAATCTCCTCATTAAGTATTCTCTCTCAAACTGCTCCTCATTCAAAACACCAATGGCCACAAACGTGAAAATTGATGCTGACAAAGATGGTAAAAATGTTGATGAGCACACATACAGAGGAATGATAGGCTCACTTCTGTATCTCACAGCAAGTAGGCCTGACATGATCATGTTCTCCACATGTTTCCTTGCGAGATATCAATGTAAACCTAAAGAGTCTCACCTATTAGCTGTAAAAAGAGTCTTTAGATACGTAAAAGGATCAGCTGACCTAGGTCTCTGGTATCCCAAGGAAACTGATTTTTCTCTAACAGCCTACTCAGATGCCGGTCATGCAGGTTGTAGACTAGACAGAATGAGCACATCAGGAAGCTGTCAGATGCTAGGAAGTAAGTTAGTATGCTGGACATCCAAGAAACGAAATTGTGTATCAACTTCAACCGCTGAAGCTGAATATGTTGTTGCTGCCAACTGTTGCTCTCAAGTAATATTGATGCAGACCCAACTCAAAGACTACTAGATAAATCTCTCTAAAATACCATTTTTCTGTGATTCAAAGAGTGTTATTGCCATCACATCCAATCCTGTCCATCACTCAAGGACAAAGCACATCGACGTCAGTTATCACTTTATCAAAGATCATGTTGAAAAAGGACACATTGAAATGTACTTTGTTCCAACTGAACTCCAGCTTGCAGATATCTTTACTAAACCTTTAGATGAAAAGAGATTTTCATTTTTACTAAGCAAGCTGGGGATGCTAAACATGACTGCAAATTAAAAAAAAATAATAATAAATAAATATAAAAAAGGGGGGAACGGGAGCCAGTTCAATAACTACCTGCCATTTTTCTTCCTGTATTCCTAGATAACTTCTCTGAAAGTTGACTTCTTAAACAAAAAGCTCAAATTTCTAGAACCAAAAACATCAATAATGACCTATAAAAATAGGTTGTCAAATCCCTCAGCCCTCTCTTCTGTTCATCTCATCATCTCACCATGTCTTTAAAAGGTGCATAAAAGTGAAATTCCCAAGCAACAACCTTCTTACTCATTGAACTTTGAAATACCTTATCAAAAGGGATAAACTCAGCCATGTCTTTCAATCTTTCAAAGAACTTTCTCCACCATTACCTGAAAACATAACATTCCCTGTCCTCACCTTCACAACCTCATGCTCTAAACACCCCGTGGGAACATATTTTGGTCCTATCAACCAATTATGAAATTCCTCAAAAATTGCCCCATAGGATATGCACTGACTCTTGATATTCCAATCAACTACTATCTACTTCAAGAATTCTAGAGGAATGTTGTTCTCATTGTTAAGGATGGAGACAATGCCTTAATAAGAACATCCGTCTGTGGAGTATTGTTTGTCTTTAATCAACATCTGATCAGAAAAGCACTTCAAATCAAAGACAGTCCATCTGCTCCTAGCCACTTTGACCAAGATGTTGTGATCAAAACTCTTCTTGATATGGGATACAAAGGAAATCTATATGAAGGAAAAGCTGACAGAGTTCACCTTCCACATCATGGCAATACTTTCTCTCTCCAATTCAAATTTGTTTCTCATCAAAATAATCTGATCATCATCTCTCAGATGAGGACACTCAATGTGTCATGCATGCTCTCATTCAAGGTCACAACATGAATTTCTCTTTGTACCTCATGAGACACATGCAAAGCAATCTCAACAGACCCTTAAATAAAAGATTCATTCTTCACCCCTGATTTTTCAAAAAATTAATCCTTCAAGCTTTAAACTGGGAAACAATACCAAGGGGAGTCAAGACAAGCAAAATAGTATCTCAAAAGGGAATATCTCCTGGTGGACTATCAATTTCCGGACTTCCAGACTCCAATGGATATTTTCTTCCAACCACAGCAAGACAAACTTCTTTACATCTTTATATTTCTCTTCAAATGGAAGCGAGATTCAAAGCCTTCAAAACTCCTGCTCACAACAGAGACCAGAATAGATGCACGTGTACAGACATCTGTACTTGCCTTAAACTCTCTGTATAAATTTCTTGATTAAATAAATTCGTATTCTCATGATCAGAAATATTGCAGAATGTCTCCTCAAAAATTAATATTGTCCAAAATATCTGAGCAATGAATGAAACAAATTGGCTCTGATAAATACGATAATTAATTCACTAATTATTCACATAATAGCTAACGGTAATTTTTGTTACCGTTCAGAATAAAAGCGTCCGTTCGAATTAATTATAGCTGTTATAGGAGAACCTTGAAAAACGGAACGACATCACGAGATACCTATAAAAGAGCATCGTCCCTCTCATCCAAATCCCACTGTTCATATCACAAACCTGAGAAACCACAAATGGCATCCTCATCTGCAACCCCTGCGATGAACACTCGGTCCAAAGGAAAAATCCCTCGAAACCCCTCTGCTCAAACCCTAAACCTAGATTCCTCATCCTCTGACTCACCACCCAGACGAAATTTCACCCTAGACACCCTTAACCAACCGTGTGATCTAAACCCATCTGCATACTCATCAAACCTCCAGTTGATCATAGAAGCTCTGAAGAATTCATCTCAACTTGCCACAGCTTTAACCATCAATGAACCATGCCCAAAATCCGCCATTCTAATTCTGGGTAACTGTCATGATGATAGATGGAGACATGAAAGGAAAGGTGAACACAGACACTAACATCATACTCCAACTATCTGATCTGAGAAAAATCTTACCACTACCAGACAACTTCTCATACTTCTCTCCTAACCCAGAAGATCCAGCCCTGATAGAACTGATCATTGAAATTACCAGAGGTAAGTTTGCAGAAAATGGTCAAATCTCAAATCTTAGAGTAAGTCAGCTAAAGCCCGCCTGGAGATTCACTACTGACTTACTCAACCACACCATGACATCCAAGAAGGGCTCCATGGATCAAATCAACAAAAACATTCTCACCATTCTATACAGTCTATGCTTCAATAAAGAAATTGACATGACCCTGCTAATCTGGAAAGATATGGAGAAAAGAGTCAAAGAAAATGTTAGAGCATAAAAAATACAAAAATAGTGTGTTGTTTTGTGTTCTAGAAATGAAAAAGCATAAAAAAAATTGAAAAATGCAAAAGTATAAAAAAATTGGAAATACAAAAATAGTGTGTTGTTTTGTGTTCTAGAAATGAAAAAGCATAAAAAAATTTGAAAAATGCAAAAGTATAAAAAAATTGGAAAATTAAAAATCTGAGAAATGTGATCCAATCTCGTGAGAAATGATAGTACATCAGTGAATGTTACTGACCATGGATAGACTAGATTGAAAGGCTGTAGATACTTGTTTGTTTCATTGAATGTGCCATTCATATCTGATACATGTTAGTATGATATAAAGATAATGCCTGTCTGAAATCTGTGGCGAACCATGATTCTTGTTTTTGTTTAATGCTGAGCTTATGTGGAAAAATCCAAAAAGAGAATAAGAGATGGTCTTAGTGTATGCATGCGTTATTTTGTAAAGATTTAAACTTGTTTTATTTTCTTTATTTTGTCAAACGATCAGACTTTCTCTGCGTATCGAAAGATCGACCTGATTGTTGTTCGTTTGACGTTCTGCTTTATTTTCTTGGTGTTTAGTATAATCCATCGGACTTTCTCTGCGTATCGAAAGATCGACCTGATTGTTGTTGGATTATACGCTTTCTGCTTTATTTTTTATTTCTTATTTTCCTAAATAATCGGACTTTCTCTGCGTGCTTGCCAGCCGACCTGATTGTTGTTTGTTTAGGGTTCTGCTTTCTTTTTGCATGAAACACTATGAACCGATTGTCTCTGTAAATAGATTCTGTGATGAATCAGTGAAAAATCAAAAATAGAATAAATCAGATTATCAATTACTTGAGTCTGTGGGTGCCATGATTTCTGTACTTGATAAACATACTTAATGCATATCAGAAAGCTGTAAAAATTGATTTGAATTGGCTGAAATAAACATTATGTGTTGTATTCGTGGACAACTTGATTTGCATGCTTATTAGGTCGAAATTGAAGTGTGTTAAGTGCATCTCACTGATATGATCTCATGTTGCGATCTTTCTCACAAAAATATAATTTATTGTTACTTTTGTTTGATTTCTTGTTTTCTGTTGATTTACTTTTCTTGCTTATTTTAGAAAAATCAAAAAGATTTTAGGTGTGTTTTAGCATAAGTTCGAAAAATCAAAAAGATTTTAGTGTGTTTTGATATAAATTTGTCAAAATTCAAAAAGATTTTCTTTCTGCTTTATTTTGGATCAACTGAATTTCAGAATCGACAATCTGTTGTTTGATGAATCACCATCGATGCAAAAACAGTTAATAAAGTATTTGAGATTGAAAAACATTGAGTATTCTTGATGAAAAATGAAATTTGAAGAAAAAGGGCAATTTGGTCTTTCTTTGATCCGGCGGATCAACTGATCCACCAGCGGATCAAATGTTGAGTATAAATATCAATCTGATCCGCGAGCGTTCATTACTCGCGGATCAAGTTCATTCAACTCAGAAAAACCCTCGAACCCCTATTTTCACATTTTTTCTTGATATCTCAGTTGTTACCGAAGCTCTGACCGAAATTTTTGATGCTACAGGTAGGTTGTGTGATTGCGCACAGTTTGATGGATTTATTTTCTGCAATGGTTGAATAATCACTGTTAAATTTGAGATTTAAAGTCTCGGTTTTTTGAAAAACCCGACTTTATGCTTGTTTACCCTAGTTTAATCAATGTAAATGGTTGCAAAGCACATGGTTAGAGTCGTAATATACTCTAAATTGATTTCTTGTTCTGTGATTCCAAAACAAACACTTGAATGTTGCAAAAAATCCAAAGTGACTGTTCGATAACTGATCGCCCGCCGGATCAACTGATCCGCCGGACCAGATTTTCAAATTGATACGGAGCTGATCCGGTTGACTAATCTGATCCGCGGTCAACGATTGTGATCCGCCGGATCAAGTGATCCACCGGATCAAATGATCATCCGCAACTGGTCCGCCGGACCAGATGATCCGGATACATAGATTTGATCCGTGGGTTGATCCGCTCAGAAAAAAAAATTTCAAAAGTTAGTCGTTTGAGCGATTTGTCTAATATCAGCGATTGTCATTGAGCGTTTTGATTATATTAATTGATTCTAATGACAGTATGTTTTTGATGACATGAACAGAAATGGCTGATTTTAAATCAATTGGAGAACAAAACGTTTGTGCCTATCTTGATGTTGCAGAAAAGTGGAGGCCGCATTTTCTTAATATTTTTGAGTTCGTCAGGCGTTCAAGAATATTTTATGCTGCAACTCATGAATGTCCACCATATAAAGACTTATTAGTCATGTTCTGGAATTCAGCACAAGTAGACTGTTCGGTGACTCCGTCTGTTATTCGGGCAAAGATTCTTGAAACTGATGTGGTGATATCTGAAGCTGATGTGAGAAGAGTTTTAAGATTCAATGATCAAGATACTTATCCGACTGAATTTCCTGAAGAAGATTTGGTGGCGTTATTGAAAAGGATCAAGTATGATGGACAACTATATGTTCCATGGTATCTTAAGGCAAATCTGAGTCCCCCTTATAAGTACTTGATGCATGTGATCATTAAATGTTTTGGAAATCGAACAAGAGGCCAAAAAGAGTTTGACTTGAAGGTGCTGTCTTTCTTTAGTGCTTTGGTATTAAACAGAGAATTCAATTTTTCTGGTTGGGTTTTTAACTACATGAGGGAAAATATCTTGGTGAAACAAGTACGCAGTATAATGTATCCAAGATTTCTACAGATGATTCTGAATGATTTACATCCAAACCTTCCAAAGAACGCTGCTGCTATCATAGATATGAAGCATATGAATAGAGTAGTTGTTGGCAAGATCCCTGTGTACTACAAGAGAAAGGGAAATGCCATTCCTCCACCGAATAAGAGGTTGATTGGTCATCTTGCTAATCCGGCTTATGTGGCTCCAGATAATGGTGCTGCAAAACATGATGACAGTTCTGATGATGAACTACATTACAATGATCATGGATTTCCAACTGAAGTTGCAGAAGATGATGGTGAGCAACCTGTAAATCAAGAGCCTGTAGTACAAGAACATGTTGTACAAGAACCTGTAGTACAACAACCTGTAGTTCAAGAACAAAATCCAGAGCCAGTAACTACTGAAGCTGTCAATGAATCTGACCGGGTGAATATTTCAGATGAGGGTGATGATGTTATTGGTAGTTCATCAGAAACTGAATCAGATTCTGGTGAATATGTTACCATCCTGCACAATACAAGAGAAGTTCCTGTAAGGAGAGGGTCTAGGGCTCATATTGCTTATCTAAAAGCTCATAATCAAGATACCTCTGTTTTTGAGAATAGAACAAAACAAGCTGAAGATACTGATAATGATCCATCTTATACTCCGAGTATGGAGGAGCCTGTGGCTAAGTCAAAACCGGTTGATAAAGGCAAAGCTCCTGCAGTTGCTTCTGGCAAACGTGTGAAAAGTGTGGCTGTCGGATATAAAGGAGTGAAGCCTGGTTCGTTTCTTGCTGATGCCAGAAAGTCTGGGCAAAGTCCTCCTAGCAAGAAGCAGAAAGTGTCTTCGTCGTCTTCTATTCCAATCCAACCAACCACCAAAACAGCTGGTGTTCAAAGTTCACAACAACCTCCAATCAGAAAGTTAACTATCAAAAGACCGTCGACTACTGGTTCTGCTTCCACGTCTTCAACTACTTCCACAATTTCTTCTGTTGATTTGAAGCTTGCTTTGTTTCAAGCTCGATTTGAAAGAGTAGAACATACAAACAAAGTGCAGGCTGAAGAGATCTCTGGGCTGAAAAATTTGTGTAAAGAATTGGTTGCTAGAGATCATTCGCATACAAAGGAACTTGCTCGGTTAAAAGCTCAGGATGAGGCAAAAGATCGGGAAATTGCTCAGTTAAAGCAATTGTCTCTGTCTATGGGTGAGCAGCTTAAGCAAGTGCTTACAACTTTAGCTGCTCAGGGGGAGAAGAGGCCAAATCCTGAAGAAACGTGCAGGGAAGAAGAGGATGTGATGAAGTTTTTAAACGATGATCCTGATAATCCTGATGGTGGTACTAGTGGTGCTGGTGCTGGTACTGATACAGCAGGAACATCATCGGCTGCTGCTGCTGGTACGACATCTCAGGGGGAGTCTACAGACAAAGACATATATGATGTAACTCCGATATCGAGGGTTGAAATGAAAGAGGGAGAGTTGGTTAATCCCTTCACAAAAGAGCAGCTGGCAGCTATTTTTGCTTTAAATGTGGATGATGTTGAGAATGTGCCAGTTGCTGAGCCATATCAGGAAGATAATTCAGAAGAAGAGGTGGTATTTGAAGATGAACATGTGGAAGTGGAAGACATGACGGCAGAAGAATATCCTGATGATCCAACGATGTATGGAAATTTTTCTGATAATGACTATTCTAAAGGTTTTAATTTCTTTGGAAAAGACAGTGAGGATAAGGCTGAAACAGAGAAACCATCAGAACAGCCTGAAGCATCTGAATCTGTTAATATGTCTGAAGAAGAAGAAAAGAAGCTGTTATTTGAAGCTTGGTTAAAAGATCAGAGGGCTAAGAAACTTCCAGTTCCAGTCCAAGTTGAAAAGTCGTCAAAATCTGTTGATCAGAAAAGATTTTTTGATAGAAAAGGAAGACAAGCTACTGGAAAGATTATCAGCTGGATGTACGATTCTGAACTCAAATGCTATGCTATCAAGAGGGAGTTTGGGATTGTATATCTGAAGAATGCTACAAGATTCAATACATTACCTGTTTGTGATGTGAGAGACTTGGCTAGAAGTCAATTTTTGAATCCTGGAGGAAATAGTTTGGCTGCTGTGTTTAAGGAGAAGTTAATCGAAGAATGTCAAGGAAGGTTCAGGTTTTTGACTCCACAAAGACCAACTTACTCTGAGCATCCAACAGATATTCATCATATCACAGGCAGACCAGTAGTGGTTCTGAAGTATAAGAAGCCGATTCAGCTTAAGAAAATACCTCTCAAAAGGCTTGAACAAGATTTCATCAAGACTTTGAGGTGGTGGTATTATGATGAGGTGACTGGTGAAGCTGTTATTGTGGTTCAAGAAGACAACAAGGTTGTAAGAATCTATGACCCGATGTCGTTGATAAACTTGTCAGAGGATGATATTGAAAAGCTACATTCTAGTAAGATTCTCTACAAACCTGAATGTCGTGATCAAGCAATGCAGTTTCAGAAGGTGATAAATGTTTGTTTTGGTGGTGGGATTCATGCTGGGAATAACAGAAGACGTGATTGGAAGAAGACAGAATCAAAAGCTTCTGAAGACTAGCACAAGACAAGGGGGAGTTTGTTAGAGCATTTTGTGTTGTCTAGTGCTAGATCTTGATGTTTTGAATATGTATTTTATTAGTTTGTGTTTTATGTATCCAGCGGATCAATGGCGGATCAGGTGATCCGCCGGACCACCTGATACGCTGGTAAGTTGGTCCGCTGGCCCAGTCTCTATATATAGGTTTCAGTTTGATTCAGAGAGGGTGAGTGAGGTTTGAGCTTTCTTAAGTGTGTGTTTTACAAAGTGTAACCTGAATACTCTGTTTACTCTCTGTTTACAAGCTGTGATCAATATACGGAAGATTATTTACCTTGTGTGTCCGAATCCGAATGTAATAATGCACTAGCAAGATCCGTATCGTGTTTTACAGAAAAATCAAAAGGCAAGAAGTCAGAATTTGTGCCCTACGTCAGATATCTAGCACAAATGATCAAAGATAAAGTGAGAGCAGAGGAAAATGAAGAAATCCATACAACCGAATGTATCACATCAAAGGTATCTACAGAACTGGTACACATATAGATTTCTGCAATTTCCCATGGGGTATGACAGTTAAGATAGAATACAACAACCCAGTCCTTCATAAATATCTCATCAAAGCTAACAAATTCAAATATAACCCTGATCAGTCACCTACTTCAACCAACACCACAACATCACCATCTAAAGAAATGGCTGACCACAACCCTTCCTCTCCTCCACAATAACAAAACTCACCACATCAGGAAACCCCGCCGTGTTCCCCACATACACCATATGAGCCAACATTCTCAGCCCAACACTCACCAGAAAACCAAAACTCGCCAAATCAAACCAAAAGCCAGAATTCAACACCATAAACATCCCTCCAAGAAGCCTTTATCCAATTTCAAGCCCACCAAACTACCCCCTCAGATCCACATTCATGAAATAGCCACCAAGCCCAGCCTGTTTGATGACTCTGAGAGTCATCAGCAAGCACCAATAAGTGGAGACTCAATGAGTCAAGGAAACTTGGAAAGAACCCACAGGGATTGGTTCCCTGAGAATTCGGCACATGAGGATTTTGAAAAGAATTATCAAACAACACATGAGTCTGAATCATCCAGGATAAAGACAATGAATGTGGAAGACCTAGGAACATCAGATATTTCTGGTTAACTAGGCACTAACAAAACTCTCAACAGAGAATCTGTTAGTAAAATTGTTGGACATGTGTTGTCCACTGGTATGTTAGAAGGAGAAAGATCATCTGTTAATCCAACTCCAAGCTTACCCAGTATCCTACTCAAATCTGATCTCTTAGAGTCCTCTCAATCAATTAGAGAGAAAATATTCAATTATAAAAGGGATCAGAAAATTGACCTTCATGAGCTAGGGAAACTCAAGCACTCAAACTCAGAAAAGCTCATGAAGGTGGAAAGAAACACAACTCAGAACACCAATCAACTAAACACTCTAGCAGATGAGCTGAAAACCTGGAAAGAAGAACTAAGCAAGGAGGCCAACAAGATTTCAAAAGACATCAGCAAAAGTCTTCAAAATTTGCAAGCTGTAGAGACAAGTGATGATGAAAACATCATTAAAAATTTTCTACAGAATTAATAAACAAGAAAAAGACTCTTGAAGATTAGGCAAAAATCAGGAAAAGAAGGCACACGAAGAAATAAGATTAGTCAGAAGCAAACTGACAAGAAATTAACTGACTTCTGCAAACCTAGAGATCAAACACTCTTTTCAAGAAGATCAGATGAGAGAGATAGAAAGAGAATGGAAACAAAAAGTAAAAGCAACAAATGAGAAAAGAAAACAAATCACAACCTCTGTTGCCTCCAATGAAGAAGACAAGACTTCAAGGCAATGATCCAAGCAAAGAAGAAGATGAAATAGAAAAACTCAAGAGAAAGAACTCAAAGAAATGCAAACCTTTATCTCAAGCTTATGAAGGCATGCCTCCTCCCCCACCTCCTTCTTCTCCTAAGCCACCAACAAAGACTGCCCAGAAAACAACTACCTCTCTACCAGAACAACAAAGAAAACCCCAGCTAAACAGACTCAAATACAATCATCCTCATTAGCTGGATTTTTCATATCTGGATCATCCTTTGAAGATGATTACTCTGAAAAGCAGAATATGCAAAAAGTCATCTGGGAAGAAGTCAGAGAACTACAAGAGAAACTACTCAAGAGTGAAGAAGACAGGCCCACAATGAGCCCTCTATCAAGAAAAGCTTTTGACAGGTCGACCGGAATCTCAGTTGAGGAAAATCCAAACTACACAATACCTTTGATTACTGAGTTCATAAAAATCAAGGCCTAACCTTTAACAAAACACCTTTGGGTAGATCACTTCAACTGTTACACAGTGAAGACAAAAGATGAAAGCATCAAGGAATTCACTGATAAATACCTACATCAATTTAACCCAATATAGTTGGTGTCATCTATAAGGTATTTCTCAAGTCAACCCTAAAAAACAGAAAGGGTAAGCACTTCTTTATACCAAGGAATTGAAGCCGGTAAAAGGATGTTCAGAAGACAAGCACAGGTGGATGTCGAATTAGCAAAATAATCCAACATCCCTCTACTTCTCTTAACAAAACCAAATGAGACTATCTCTCCTGAAGTCTCATGGAGAGGATCCGGTACAGCATTTCTCAGCCCAATCTCTGGTATATGCTTCAGAGATCTCTCTGAAGAAAGAAGGTTGTTCAGGCTAAAAGAAAAGCAGAAGTATACAAATCTGGCCTTAGAATTCTTCCTATTCATTCTAGAGAAATGCAAGACTAACAACAGCAGCACCAAGGAAATCATCAAATCTGAAATTGATGCACTGATAAAGGAAAGAACTGTCTTCAAAACCCCACTGGAAGAATGTACTACAGAGTACAACTTTGAAATTAACTCACTCACTGGTAGGGAAAAAATCAGAATTGACTTGTAAATCCTTAAATTATGATAGACAAGACTTCTTTCATATTCCTTGAAAAGATCAAAGAAAATGATCTATGCTTACATTACTCTCTCTTTTTGTTTATTTTCTTCAAATACTTAGGGGGGGGGGGGGTTGTTAGAGCACAATGTAATTGTAACACAAAACAATCAAGTATTAGAAGAAAAGATAAGATACATCCTTAAAAGAGAAAGGATACGAAAGTCTGTATGAGTTACAGATTTCTGCATGATTTCTGTATTCGTACAGAACTACTTCGGAATTTCCGAAGTAGTTCTGTACAGACTAAATTCTACAGTAATCCTCATTTCTGTAGAAGGCTTCTAATGGGAAGCATCAACAGTCTTCAAAGAAGAGTCCTGAAGGAGTTCTGGACTATCAGAAGATAAAGATGACGAGAAGAACAAATTATATCTTTGTGTGAAGAACAAGCAAAATGAATGCCAACTTGACATTAATCACGAAGGCAGTTGAAGACATTTGAAAAAGAGATAAATTTAATATCTTCAGTTTATCTCTATATACTCTGACACACACCAACGTCAACCGTCCTCAACCACCTTATCCAAATACAACTTGCTACATCTTCCTATAAATAGCAAGCTGACTTCACCAAACAAAGCAAGACATCAAGCATACAATTCAATATTTTCTGAAAGCAATTACAACATCACTCCCATAGAAAAATTATTTCTATTGATACATAGTTATACTATAAACTCGTGTAAACCATTATTTACATTTGAGATATACAGAATAACCCTTTTATGAATTGATGTCTTCCAATTTGATTTACTTTCTGCAACTTGTTTATCTTGTTTAAATCAAATTGTGCCAACATTGTTAAAGAGCCCTTCTCGGGACCCAACAGCTCATTTAGTTGAAATTGGGATGAGGGAAATTTTTGATAATTTAATTTGGTTTAGAATAATATTATTAATTTATTTTAATTTAATCCACATCAATTAGGGTCGTTAGGACCGATGAGGACCAACAAAGATAAAGTAGGACCAATTAGGACCAACGAAGCCACGAGGCCCAATTAGGGTAAATAGGGGCCAATTTGGGTCAATGAGGATCAATTAGGGTCAATGATGAAGACCGGTTATAACTTACGAGGGTCGATGTTTCTCAATGACTTCGTATGAGGACGAAATATGACCAATTAGGGGCAATTAGGGTCTATTATGCTGATTGAGGGCCAATTACGCTCAATGAGGACTAGTAGACTTGATTACTGTCAGTCATGGTCATTTCGGACAAATGAGGACCAATGAGGACCAGTGAACACTCAATTAGGATGAATTAGGGCCAATGAATGTCAATTATAGTCTATTAGGCTCAGTTAGGTTCAATGAGTATCACTTACGGTCAATTACGACCAATTAGGCTCATTTAGGACCAATTATAACCAATTGGGGTCAATTAGGCCTAATTGACTCAAATTTGTTGTACTTCAAAGTAACTGGTCCTCGATGAGTCTACTTGGTCCTTATTGAGGCTAACTGACACTAATTGGTCCTTATTAGTACAAATTATGACAAATTGCTCCTCATTAACCCGAATTAAGCCATATTGGTACTTATTCTGTCTAATTGGCCCTCATCGGTCCTAACTGGACCTAATAGGTCATAATTCATCCTTATTGGTCCTAGTTGAGCATATTCAACCATCATTGGTCCTAATGGATCCTCATTGACCATAACTGGTCTTAATCGACCATCATTAACCCTGATTTACCCTTATTGGTATCGTTGGTCCTCATTCAAACTAATTGGCCCCCATTAGTCCTAATTAGTCATACTTGATCGTAGATCCTCATTATATGTTCGTTCATGCTCCGTCCTTATCGGTATTATGAGCATAATCGGCATTTTCATTGAATCGGTCCTAATTCGTATTCATTGACCATATTAATTGACCATAACTGGTCTTTACTAAAGTATCCTAAAAGATGTTAATTGTCAGTATTTAGTCCTCACTGAGTCTAGTTGGTCCTCATTGACCCTAATTGCTCCTAATTGCTCCTCACCGTCCTATTTGGCACTCATTTAATATTTTTAAAAACAATATTGTCATACATGAGAAATTCGCAACATGGCGGTCTTTTTGTATTTTTGTTCTGAATTGCATAGTAATTTATGATTTTCATATTTGAATTTTGTTTTAGTAATTTCGTCGTTTTTTGTAGTTGCGTTATCCCGGCCACAAAGCACGTGTTAGTAAAATCTTGTTTACTACATCTAAAAGAAAATAATAAAATTAATATTAAAACATAATTTTTGTTAGGGCTTTTAACTCCGATCGTCATCCAGATCTGCTTAAAGGATCACAGTTATGTCAACCGTAATTGATATACTCGTACAATTTCACAATCTCATCATTTCAACACCTCAAGAGGATGAAGCTCTCGCTCAAGCTCAGGTGGATGACCTTTGGGATGATGAAGCCTTCTAAAATTGGGCGTTCGATTATTACTTGTCCGAAAACCCATAAGAAGAGGAACTTGAAGACTTTTACGAACTGGATGATGAAGTTCATCTTGAAGAAGAACACGTCGGAAGAGCCACATGGAGACATTTAATTAATTAATTAATTATGTTTATGTTTAATTTTAGGTTTAATTGTGTTTAATATACATATTGTTTAAATTAATTTTGGGTTTTATTATCAGTATGGACAATCCCCCCCCCCCCCCCACTTTTAATTTAAAAAAATGAATTTCCCACCAATAGTTCAAATTTAACCCATAAGTTTGAACTAAATTTACTTATTATTGATTCATCATATACTTTTTCCTCTCACTTTATCAAAAAATTTCCAGTTAAACGCCTCCAGCGAATAACTAGGTCTTCTTTCTCATCCATATCATTCTCATCTTCCATGGAGCTTCAACAATGAATAGCTTCAACAGACAGCGCTAGCGATTCTTCAGAAGTTCCATGTGATTTGGGAGACCAATCACTCCAGAAAACGGTAATTGTCAAATTATTCCGTTTCATTAATTTTTCATAAAATTGTTTCTTTTGTTTATTATTGATAAACGTTTAACATGGGATCCATGTATTTATGTACAGTTACAGTTATAGATCGATAAATTTTGTTTCATACAGAATTAAGTAGGAAGGGGTATATATTGCAAAAATCCCCTCCATTCATTTCAACCCATTCAGTTTTTGCTAAATTAGTTATTTACCTTCTAAAATGACTATGGGAGCATTATAAATTAGTTATTTTTATGCTAGGAATGTTGAGGTCAAGCATCTGCACATGTTTGTAGATTCATGTTACTGGTTTTTTTTTTTAGGGGGGGGGGGGGAGATACAAGAATGTTGATGAATCTCCTTTCTTCTTTTTGTACACTGCTAGAAATGGTCAACTGTTTGTTTATATCCACTAAAGACATGATGTGTTCCCCTCTTCCCTTTAGATGTCTTTAATTTGTGTATAACATATCAAATAATTAATCAATATGGTCATTATGTGATATATTGATAATTAAGAACTAATTTATGTTACTCTGGTCATTACTAGGAAATGATCCTAGAGGACATATATAGGAATGTTTCTAACATTTTTTGTAGGTACATCTTAGAGGGGTACAAAATAAAGAAATTGTAGTTTATATCCCCCTCTAGAAGAATAGAAGAATGTTGATGTCATGTATCTGCTACTTTGGTAGAAATGGTCAACTGTTTGTTTATATCCACTGAGTACATGATGTGTTCCACTCTTCCTTTTAGATGTCTTTAATTTGTGTATAACATATCAAATAATTAATCAATAGGGTCTTTATGTGATATATTTATAATTAAGAACTAATTAAGAAATAATGAATCAATAGGGTCTGCATGCTTTCCTATTTATGTACTTTGTTAAAAAGCATCTAACTACATCCTGTTAATTGTACAAAATTCAAGGATCGATCCAACAACACTGATGGTCAATTAGAAAAACTTGAGTTGGAACTTAAAAAGGAGAGACTTCTTTGTGATGAAAAAAATGAAGAAGTTAAGGCCCTCTTCTTCAAGATTGAAGAACTGGAGAAAAAACTTGATCTACTTATAGCTCATCTATTTGCACTTGGAACACCGTTACCACAACAACTTAATGCTCCGAAATCTACAGAAGTAAATTCTTTACATCACAACTTAATCATACTATTCTCAAGTACCTTATAATAACATATACTCTTGTTCCTGAAGAACACAATCCGGATGAACTCTTGTTCGTGATAAACACGAATAGATGCAAGTTCCTGGTACATAAGAATATATACTTCATGTAAGAACACAGTTATGACTAAAATGGAGCTCCGCTATGATTCACTGAAACTGTATGTTAATACGAAAAAAATAGAGTATATACATAAACTGTATGAATAAAGCTGGAACAACTTATGTTAGATTAAAAAAACAAAATAAATACTATTGTATCAGGATAAACTCTTCTGCGAGCCAAGTTCATCCGGTTCGCATCTATTTCTTCTCTGTAATATCTTGTAACAGAAATTTGGCTTTGTTACATAGGACACGTTCATGATAGGTCCACATCATTATTCTGCTCTCACTTTTTACCAATTCAAAACCATTGTTCTAGGTAAATTCTAAGGAGATTTGTGTTGGATCTAACCACAACACAAATCATGCTGACATACACACAACGGTTAGTATTTGTCAAACTCATTATCGGTTTGATTGCTCATTTTAAATAAAGTAAATAATTGAATTGTAGGGCGTGAAATCGGTGGTCGATCAACCTCGTCTGAAGCGGTTGAAAAGAAAAAGGTAAATATTTTCCAGTCAAGTTTCATTCCGTTCTATAGTTTCACAGTAATCTGTTTGGTAATGTCATGTAGTCCCATTTTAAATGTTATTTGGTACCTCAAACACTTGGGCTAACTAGGGATTGTTGGAACAAATGGTGAGATGTGTACCAAATAAAGTTCAACAGACTTTGAAGTTGATCCGGAACTTAATGTGATGTTCATCCGGATGTTTTAAGTTCATCTGGATATCTAATGTTCATCTGGAAATCAATTGAATTGTAGGACCTGATGACCCATACTACTTGCAATAAAATGGCATTCCTCCGTCCATATCTATCATGGTGGTAAGTATTTCAACATTGCTATATATATTATGATCAATTTCCATAATCTAATTATCAATTATATGTTTTGGTATAGGCAGAATACAGGAAAAAATGGTCCTAATTAAGCTCAAATCTAAACAGTTGAAGATAAAGATCACGTGGTAGTGTTGTTGGCTCCCGGGTTGAAAATTAAAATGAGAATAATGCTTGTATGCAGTGTAATTTTCTTTAGTTTTTTTATCTGTATTTCATTTGTATTTGATTTGTAATTGAATTTTATTTGATTTGTAATTGATTTTTATTTGATTTGTAATTAGTAATTTGTAATAGTGTCACACCCCCAATTTCCACTAACGGAGTTTTACCGTGTGGGGTGTGATCCAGACCAAGACCCGAGTCATTAGTTACATCAAACATAAGTTATGGTTCAAAATGTAAATATATTTCTAGAGTTGAAAATACCAAAACCAAAGTATAAAGTTTAGCGGAAGCACATAAAATTCAAGTTACACAAAATAGGCGCCCGATAAGTAAATACCAGTTCAAGTTGAAAAGATTTAAAAAAAAGTTCCCAAAATAGATGTTTTAACCAACGTACGTGTCCAAAATCAGATACTCCTAGCATCCTGCAAAGCATGCACAAGAAGCATGTGTCAACTAATGTTGGTGAATTCACATAAGCATGTAAGTAAATCTAGTATAAGTATGTGGTACGAATACAACAGTCTTTATTCGTATGTAAGTATGTATATTACAAGTACAATCCATATCGTAGGTAGCGAGCCTAAGTTCATGTCACTAAAACGTTCGTAACCGAAGCTAACTGAAAAAGTGTAGGATTTCATCCTTACGTGTATTTGCCTTCCCCGTGTCCACTCGATCACGGTAAGTTAGGCTGACATTGTCCTCAGTCCGACCGCCAGTCGGGTGGTGCATCTCGTGCCTGCTGAGTGGGGTTTGTCAGACCCCGGTAGTACTACCTAATATCCCCTCGCTATTTACTACTAACGGTTCGATATAGTAAAGACTTAAAAGATAAAGCATTTTACGTGAACATGTGATATATACTGGATTTCTACTCTAATCATACATCAAAGTTGTCGTGTTATCACCCTAACCCGGGTGTAACGTGTTTGCTTGTGTTATCGTCCAAACCCGAACGTAACGTAAAAGGTTGTGTAACTCACCGTAGGGTGCGCTGCTACAATTTGGTAAGTCTTCCAGTCTTGCGTAACTACTGAGCACCTATCGATTTTACATACGTAAGTGTGTGTCCGCACATGAGTAACATAGCCTAGACGACGGTTCATTTAACAAATAATTTCGTATGTGACGCGTATGTTAACTTCGAAACTTGACATGTGACAAGAATCGTTTTATTCAAGAATCAAGTTGTTGATGACGTTGAAAAGATAAAAGTTCACTCAAATACGAATAAAAGATAAATATCATATTTTTTTTAAAAAACCGAATAGTTGAAATGCACATTTACGTATATAGATACATATATTTATAGATATATAAATATGTATATATATTTTAATATATATATATATATATATATAACCCGAACACAAGAAATGTTTAAATCATACGACCAAATAATATTTGTATACGTATATTTTTTTCATAAATATAAGGGTTGATAAAAAGTTCGTTTTATGTTTCCAAATACGTTTATTTATATATTTTCTCAAATAGGTATTCGTTATGATTTTATTATCAAATAATCAACATTTTATATAAAATAACCAAATTATATAAACTGCCGAGAGAAAACGAAAGTAACGCTGTTTATGAGGGTTTTCTACGGGTCCAAGATCACAAGGGAAATTATGGGTGATAGGTTTTGGGTCAAACAAGTGAAGGTTAATGCCAAAAAATAATATAACAGAAAAGAATAGGGGTGATTGGGTTTGAACCCGTGACCTCCAAGTCTCAACTGAGCGACCTAACCTCTTGACCAAGCCGACGTTTGTTAAGAGATTCGCATCATAATACTTTTATTCACTGCAGTGACACCGAAATCTGATATTAAAAAAAACAAGCGATTTGGGGCTAGGGAGGGTCGAACCGGGGACCTCTCGTTCACCAAGCAACGCGCTAACCAGCTGCGCCGGTGACACGATTGTGTTTTATCCAAAAGTTTAAATATTTAACCCATCCCTTCTAGATATCATCTTCTTCCCACAACTCCGGTGGCCGGAGTTTTATTCTGGTCACCGAAAAATCACGAAATCAGAGACAAAGTAAAGAGAAACATGCGACTAGAAGAGGGAAATGGTTACCTCGAACCGAGGATGAGTTTTGACGCGTTTTTAATGCCGAAACGAAACCGAAAACCTCGATCTCGACTCCGATGCCCGTGATGTTCGACTGCTGCTGCTGCTGCACCCGAGGTTGATTCGCGATGCGACTACACCGATGCTATAGAAGCAATGAACCAGGGAAGAACTGAAGGTCAGTGATCAGAAATCCAATTGACGGAAGTCTTTTTTTTCTTTTTCTTCGAGGAACCGGAAACGAGAGAGAGGTTTATTGAGGGTGAAAGTGATCAAATGGGGTTAGGATCTTCCTAATAATTGTAGGTTGTGACTGATCGGCTGAAAAAAAAAATGAAATCGATGTTGTAATGAATCAGAATTTACGAGTGGGATGGATATGGGGGAGTCGACCGTCGTTGATAGTTCGTAACAATTTCCAAATCGAGTTTTAAAGAATAGCAGCTATGGTCCCTCCACAGTTACATCATAGGGAAACAAGTTTGAATAATTACAAGTTAGGTCCTTGTAGGTTTGATTAATTAAAATAAGTTTAGAAAATGGCAAGATAAGCCCCTTGAGCTTAACGGAGGGTTAACTAACCCCAACAGGGTTAACGAGAATAACTTTAAACGTACGGATTTGTGAGTTTGACCCGAATAAAATCAACGAATTACATATTTAGAATGCAAACTGTAATTGGTGTACATAAAATCATAAATACCCATTTATAATTATATAAATGATTCACATAAAATCATAGTTGTAACCCGATAACTATATGTTTATAAATTTCTATAAAATTATAGAAACATTTCGTATGATTACGTGCCACACCGTCACATAAAATCATAAAAGGACATGCGTATATATACACATATATATCATATAAAAATAATAAACGTAATTGTCACGTAAAATGACAAAACGTTTTCATGAAATTATAAAATATAATTTATATAAAATTATAAATTATATACATTCAAGTTGGTCGACCGACGTCTAGACTCAACTATTCTAGTTAACTGAGGTAACGGACGTATCTAAATATAACAATAGTTATTAATGGGGTTAACCTAGGAAATTGCCAGTTGTCACATCAGATTGGTATCAGAGCTCTTGGTTATAGAGAACTAGAATTTTCAAAAAATTCTAAACTGTAACTGTTTTTGAACATTAGTTGTAAAATTCCAAAAAAAAAACATTTTATTTTCGCGTGCCAAAAATCGATTACTCACATTAGGTTGTTTTTCCTTTGTTTGTGTCTGTCTAGGTTCTGGCAGTATGGCACCACATGACAACACGAGGGGAAAGTCAAAGAAAGTCGCCAACGATTAGTCATCATCCTCCAACCAGCAAGGCCGCGAGCCTGAGCAGCCTGAGTACACTATAATGGACTTCTTCGGGAACAACACCTACGTGCCGATAGGTGTGCACTAGACGATTATGTCTGGCTGAGTCCGATAACATATCAGTTGCTTGATATGTATCATGTGCCGGGCAGGGTCGACTTACCCTTTGATTTGAAGCGGGTCACTGTGGGACTGATAGTGGCTTATGACAACACTCTTAAAGAACTCGATCAAAATTTCCTTAGCAATCGCACCCGCGATGGAGAACTCGAGCGAGTGTGGGCTGATCAGAGGGAGCGGGATACCTACCACTACAACTTGACCCAGGGAGTAATGGGTATCTGTAACAGGGTCACTGCGCTGGAGTCGCAACCCGATCCAACAGGTTTAGAGCATGGACTACATCAAGCCCAACATCAGATTGCTGAACTCCAACATTCCAACGCATCACTTCAACACTCCAACGCGGATTAGAGCTCATTCAATTCGTTCACCGCTAGACGATATGGTGCACGTGCGATTAGAGCTGCTCCCAGAGTGAGGTCAATCTCAAATTCTACCTGGCGAAGCGGAGTAAGGCCAGGTAGTTCTTCAGGAAATACCTTCTGATAATCACGTACAATCGGAAAGTCTTCGATTTTTCTCTCCACTCTGGTTTGGTCCGTAACAATGGCCAGGATTGCTACGTGTCCTTTCTGAAGACATTTATGTGCTTTAAGGTATGATATGATTCCGGAGACAACACCTCCCTTTTCGCCCTGCTACGGGTATTTGTATGACTTTTTCTTGACAGACGATTTCCGCCTGATGTTTGGATAACCAGTTCATGCCCACTTTCACGTCGAAACTATCAATGGTAAAAGGCATAAGGTCTATACTTAGTTTATGACCAGATAGTTCTAATGTGTAGTCCTCAACTAAGTGAGTGGTGTCAAGAAGCTTACCATTTGCTAATTCAACCGTATACATAGCTTTTAGTGGAGTTTGGGTAGCCTTAATCAACTTACAGAATTTACTTGAGATAAAACTTTTCTCAGCACCCATATCAAATAAGGCATTTTCGAAGTAGTTGTTTAGAAGAAACTTACCGGTAATGACGTTGGCATCGTTTCTTGCTTCACCTGAACCCATAACGAAAGCTCGCTCTTTGGCGCCATCTCCATCGTTCCTACCACCATCACCATCGTTGTTATTGTTGTTACGGTGGTTGTTGTTGTTGCCAGAATTGTCGTTATTCTTTCGAAGCTACGGGCAGTCCCTCTTTAAGTGCCCTGGCTTTCCACTCTCATAACACCCCCTAGGGCCTTCATTATTATGCTTCTGGTTCTGATTCTGATTGTGATGGTTTTGTAGTTCACCCCCAACAGGTTTTAGCCTCATGGCCCCCTTTACCACAACGCTCATAGGTGAGTTTCTTGCATTACCCTATTGTGGTGTTGATTGCACTAATTGCAGAAAGGTGCTCGTCCCTTGTACCAATTGTGATTTTGATTACTACCACCATGGCGGTTCTGGTTACCGCCCCCACTGTTTGTGTTATTGTTGCTATAGTTACCCCTGGAGTTGTTGTACCTCTTGTTTTGATTTTGAGAGTTGGAGGATCTCCCAGTGTTGTTCCCACTGTTGTTGTTGTTGATACCAGAGTCGTCTTCTCTCTTTCTTTTCACATCTAGGGCAGCCTTGGGGACCTTCCTGGGTGGCAGAGTTCCCTGATCTATAGCCTAGTCAGTCAGCTTATGGGCCAACCTGATAGCATTTTGCACATTTGTAGGGTTTAAAGCAGTAACCATTCGTTGATTTGTGGAGATAACCTATCCACGTACCTTTCTATCCCTTTGAAATCAGCATCGACCATCATAGGACATAGCACCGCATACTCGTGGTAGCGAGCGGTGTACTCTTCAACCTTAGAACCTATCATTTTTTAGTTTTGGAACTCGATTTCCAACCTTTTGACCTGGTCGCGAGGACAGTACTCCTCCATGATGGCATCCTTGAATTCCTGCCAAGTCATAGCATTCGTTGCGTCAAGCCCTAGCATTTGGATTTGTGCATTCCACCATGTGAGGGCAGCTCCCTCGGGTATAGCGGTTGCGAAATTGACCCGATTCGCAACCGGGCAGTTGCACATTGAGAATACCTTTTCGATTTCTCGAGCCACCACAGCAGACCCACGACTCCTTCATCACCCTTGAATGTGAGCGGCTTACAAGCCATGTAAGTTTTGAAGGTGCACTGAGCTGGGCCTGAATTGTTTCATAAAATAATTTCAGAGAATAATTTTAGAGAGTGAGAAAAAAAAATTTAGTCAACTTTTTGTCTGTTTTACTTACCACCGTTATTGTTTCCTTGAGCTTGAGTCGCAGCGAGCGCTGCCACAATGTTTTCACTTATCAAAGCTTGGATTTGAGCTTGTAAGATCGATTCAACCCCACACGATATCAAATTCTATTCTAAACGTGCGGAATCCGTTTAGATTAGTGATTCAAGATGAAAGACGAAAAACATAAAAGATGAACACAAAGAAAATCAAACAAACCAATTGATCACTTTTAATGATGCAAACGATTGTTCAACAAATCGTCTAGTACACCCTTGTCTAGAGAAAATCGAATTCCCCTAGTCTCCCTCTTGGCTCTGCAATTGATTCTCTCTCAAATGGCCAACCCTCAACTAGGAGGCTTATGTGTGTTTATATAGACACACACATAAGCTTACAAGGCTTCCTAAGCCGAAGCACACTAACTCCTAATTAATCTGTTTCAACCCACTAAGCCCAGCTCAACTTATTTAATATTACAAGCCTCATGTTTCTAGCCTCTACAATCTTCCTCTAGGCTTGTGATATTAAATGTCTTCAACTTTTAGTCTTCAGCTTTTCTAACTTCTTTTGGCTTGAACATGTGTTGATGAAGATCTTTCTTTCAACAATCTTCATTGGGCAGCACGAGAGACTTCTGCGAGCTTTCTCTCAATCAGCATCAGCTTGAACTTCCAAGGATGAATAAGTAATGAGAGGATGATTCTCAAACACTTGCTCCTTCTTCGATTATCTTTGAATCCCCTGGTTGAATCAACGGTAACTGTCTTGACTTGACTTCGCCTTCATAGAGGATAAAATTTTAAAACCTCTATCTTTGCATTTTTTACTGTAGATCTTGAGTTGGCTGCAATTTTTTCTTGATCTGTCGAAGTTTCACTTGAACCAACAAACTTCCCCTAAGCATTAGATTCTTCCATAGGGTAAGTCGTTTTCCGGCTGGTTCTTCAACATGGAGCAAGCTTTAATCAATAGAGTCCTTTACTTTTCTTCTCCATGACATTTCATTTGCATTTAACCTGCAATACAAAACATGGAACAAACACAAACACTAACCAGCATATGATACATGTTTACTAGGTTAGCAGGAGATCAACATTATTTAACACAAACCCTAACATTGATTACGGGTTTTCTTAAATACTTCCCCTGAACCTGAGGACTCTTCACACTCACTTCCCCTGAGATAATACATATCTCCCCCTGAGATAATGCCTATTATCACACATCTTATCTCCCCTTATCCCCCTAAAAAACGGGTCGCTTTTGGGGTGGGGCATAGTTTCTTGCACAAAACCCACAAAAACATATTAAAAACCTATAAGTTAACCTGGCCATGGTTGAAAAAATAAACAATAAAAACATAAGAAGACTCAAAATTAAAAATAAAAATAAAAATAAAACAAACATACCAAATTACTAAACGAGAAGGTATTATTTGGGATCAAACTGTCTTTGTCTGAACTGAGGAACCCTTTTCAGCATCTGTTACTCGAACACGTCCAGGTGATTTCCAGTATATTGGTCCTCTTTAAACTCACGTTCCTCTTTTCCAGGCTGTTTGTCACTTATTTATCTTTTAGGTATATTAATTATGAACATAAGACAGTCACACACAAATCCTAAGTAATAAGAATGTGCAGTCTATCAAGCTTGATCATTCCCTACCACATATTTTCACATTCGCATATCCAGAGTTTTGAATATATTCTCGAGACTTGGTAGAGAAGAGAAAGAACAGATCATAGGAGAGATAGGGATAATATACAAGGACTTATACAATTTCAGCTCAGAGGCACTTTTCAGTCAAGTGGTAACCTTTCATCAACACATAAGCTTAGTCAC
Source organism: Deinandra increscens subsp. villosa (assembly GCA_039602395.1). Taxonomy (NCBI): domain Eukaryota; kingdom Viridiplantae; phylum Streptophyta; class Magnoliopsida; order Asterales; family Asteraceae; genus Deinandra; species Deinandra increscens. The sequence goes on along the minus strand of JBCNJP010000007.1, from coordinate 31,976,049 downwards.
AAAGTCAGGGCTGAAGGGTTTTGGACGCTAGAGGGTCTATTTTGTTGTGCACATTGGCATATTTTGGGGTGTAAATTATATACAGTGATCTGCAAGCATGTTAATACAGACTAACCAGGTCTTCGCTCACGCAAAACAGAGGAAAGTTTGATTAACGCGTTAGCCATTCTACACCAGGTCATTTCTCACGCAAAGTAGAGGCAAGACTTGACTAACGGCTTTGACATCCCCAGATCTTTGCTAACACAAAACAGAGGGGACACCGACTTTTTGAGATTTTCGATTCAACACTTTGGAGTCCGACGTGTGTATCGGGAACATTCTTGCAATCAAATAGAATCTGCACTTAACCTAAGTGTGTGTTTCCCGTCAAATGTCATACTTTTTCATTAAGTGTTGTGACACGTACCTTTTTTTTTGAAACTGAGCCTACCGAGCACATCACCTTGGATCATGTTTTTCAATTCAGCCATATGCGTGTCAGTCATTTTCAGAACGGAAATATTTCATTTCCCTCCTTCTCAAACAAACAAGCAAACAATAAAAAATTGAAAAGCACACTTTGGAATGAGGGGTCAATTTTTTTTTACATTTTCTTCTTCCCCTTGCTTTGTGATTTTTAATAACATTTTTTTTTATATTTTTTTTAATAAAAATAACACATCGACACAAAACTAAAGATCAAATAACTAAGCAATATGGCCAAGCTAACTTTCAAAGTTTGTTCTTTGAAAATTTTCAGAAATGGGTTTGGTTTCATGTGTTACCATATTTCACATCAATAAATCAAGACAGCCAATTGAGACAAAGTTACCTTTGTTGCTGATTTTTTTCAGTTTTACCTCTCACAAGGAAACATACCCTCCATTGAAATCTTCATGTCATGTAGTAGAAAGATGCCTCCTATCCTGTGCCTGGAACAATCAACTCACAAACAAACAAGGTTAATGAAAGTCCTCCCTGACTGTTCCTACACAAGGTGAGAGATTAGTTAGCCATTGGTACCCAGGCCATAGTGGTTCTGGGTAGGTTTGAAGAGTCAATAAATGAAACTTCTTTTAAACACATACCCTTTGTGAAATCAGGAATTGGGGGTGTAGCTGCTGCCTTGACTTTTGGTTTCCCAATTTTAGGTGACTTACCAGTTGTTCTAGTCACCTTTGGGTTTGTGACTTTGGGTATTTAAACCCGTTTCCTTTTAAAATCATGTTTCCAAACTGTTTTAGTTGCCTTTGGAGTGACAACTTTAGGGTTTCTCAACCTTTTTCTGTTTTGGTTTGCTCATCTTTTTATGGAAGTTATCATATTTTGAAAAAATGTGCTTTTGATTCAAGAGCTTTCTTTGCTCTTTGCCAGCTCCCCAATTACCATCAGAAGGTTTAACCTTAGGATTGACAATCTTCATTGCCTTAGGTTGTTGTACCTTCATCGGTTTAGACTGATAGAAATCCTGGGATGAAAACCTCTGGTTCACAGGATAACAAGGCTCACAGGAGTGATAAAGACAATTTCTTGCAATGTGACCAGGAACTCCACAGTTGAAACAAGTCTGCTTCTTTGGGTAGCAGTCAGATGTGTATCCCCAGGTTTACTTTGCTTCAAGTTGGGTTTCTTCGGTTGATGGGGTCTCATCATCACAGTTGGTTTATATGACATTTGAACTACAGGAGAATGTTCCTTTTGATCTGAACTTTTGGCCTGCTTTTGTTTCTTAGGATAGTAAGGATGATATGGTCTATTCAAACAATTTCAGGAAAAAAGTCCAGGCTTCCCATAATTGTGGCAGGACTATTTCTTTGGAAAAGCGGGAGACTGGGAAAATTGTCGCCCAGTGGATTGCCATGTTGGTTTTGCAGCATGTTTGTGAATCCAGTATGTTTTGCCAATCAGCACGAGTGGACAAAACATACTCTCGCTTTATCGGTTGGTGTTGGTCATACGCATTGTAAACTTCAGGATAAGGAACAAAGTCTTGGGGTTTAGATTCCCTTTCCTGTTTCACATTCAAAACATTATCAGGTTTACCAAACACAAACACACCAAGGGTCGGGGAACCAGCAACCTGTGGTTCCGTTTCCTTTTTCAAATATTTCACACGACCATCATTCTTCCCAATAGAAAACACACCAAATGACGTTTGTTCACAAAAAATATTTGATCCAGTAAGTTTTGATGCGAACTTGGACACATCAGCAGTAAACTTAAGAAATTCAACTCTGTCAGATTTAGAGTCATTGCATTCACTGTCCTTCTCAGCATTGCATTCAGTGTCCTTCTCAACATTGCATTCACTGTCCTTCTCAACAGTTACATTATTTTCGGATGAAACAACTTTATTAGTGTGAGTAGGAGGAGCATAAATTTTTATAGGACATGCGGCAAGCTTGCTTTCAATAGTCATGCTTTCCTTTTTACCATATGTAGCTGTTTTTTCAACAGCAGCCATTTTTTCTTTCTGCTCAACAGTAAGAGGCAGAGAAATCATGTCACACATTAAAGGGGGAGGAACATTGTGAGTGGATGTTTCAACATTTGCTTCATAGTAAAGTCCTGATCCTGATTGAGCTTTCACATGTTTAATTCTTTCATTAGAGTTATAAAAATGCTGATTGGCCTCCATCATCTTTGAATGAATTGTCTGATGTTTATCTAAGATAGATTGGGCAGCGATAAGTTTAGTTCTAAGATCTAGAACTTCTTTATTTAACTCTTCTACCTTAGTTTCAGATTTTCTATAAAAAAAACCTTGTAATCACTTAGTTGATGTTCAACATAGTTAAGTTCCTGTTTGGCAGCTTCATAATTTTCTCTGAAAATTGTTGTGCTGATCCTTACATTCTTTAACTTCATGTTCAGTTTTCTCATGATTTAAGCATTCATAAGTAAATTTACATTCCTGAGTTTGAGAGTTAACACCAGCAGTACTCGCTTGGATGTCTGCCATAATCTTCTTTAGATGAACAAGAGAAAACTCAGTAACCAGAAACCCTTGGTCGAAAACCCATAACACAGTCGAAAACACCCCTTCGATCGAAAACACACCACGAGGTCTCGAAAAATTCAACGAACATTACCCCGTCAAAATTAATTTACACCAACTTGAATTGAGTAGCCGTTTATCGCTTAAGAAACCGGATGACGAGGGCCACACAAAGTAATTAAATGGGTTGGCAAAACTGAAAATATCGAACTGGAAGTTCGATATTTTCATCTGACCGAGATCCTCGATTTACTTCCCGGCTGTGGCAATCTATGCAAGAATCACTAGGAACCAGACTGGATATGAGTACAGCTTATCACCCGCAGACCGATGGTCAGACGGAACGAACTATTCAGACATTGGAAGACATGCTCCGAGCTTGCGTTCTCGACTTCGGTAAAGACTGGGAGGCTCATCTTCCGTTGGTGGAGTTCTCCTACAACAACAGTTATCATTCGAGCATTGGTGCAGCACCTTTTGAAGCTCTTTATGGCAGAAAATGTAGATCGCCCGTGTGTTGGGCCGAAACGGGTGAGAAAGGACTCACCGGACCAGAAATCATTCATGATACAACGGAACGAATTATTCAAATAAGGAAACGGATAGCCGCAGCGCGTGACAGACAAAAGAGCTATGCCGACAAACGCCGTAAACCTTTGAAGTTCGAGGTGGGCGACAAGGTACTATTGAAGGTATCTCCCTGGAAAGGTGTGATACGCTTCGGAAAGCGTGGAAAGTTGAATCCTCGCTACATCGGTCCATTTGAAATCATTGGGGAGGTAGGCCCGGTGGCCTACCGTCTACGACTCCCTGCAGAGCTCGATGGAGTTCACAACGTGTTTCACGTCTCTAACCTAAAGAAATGTCTGGCTGAAGACACTGAAATAATTCCTTTGGAGGAATTGGAAATTGATGAACATTTGAGATTTATTGAGCAACCGGTAGAAATCATGGGACGCGAGGAGAAAGCCCTCAAACGTAGCAAGATTCCGATCGTCAAGGTTCGATGGAACTCAAAGCGTGGACCTGAATACACTCGGGAACGAGAGGATCAGATGAAGAAAAAGTATCCTCACTTGTTCGAGCAAACATCCACGGAAATCCAAGGTATGATTTAATTTTGGGGACCAAAATTCCCTTAACAGGAGGAGGATGTGACGACCCTAAAACTTTTGCTTTCTTTCCCCAGCAATGACGACAGCTGAAACTGCGAACGCTACAACACAAGAATAATTTTCGGGACGAAAATTCCATTTACAAGGGGATGATGTGACATCCGAGAATTCCAAGGTTAACTTCCGTTAGACAATCTCCGTTAGTTACGTTATAAGTGTTAACTTAGTAACTAATACTTAACTAGGCCGAATACGTCCACGACCTTTGGTTGATCACCGAACCCGCCCATATGTGTTTATTTATTTATAGTTATTATGTGCAATGTGATTTAAATACATGATTTAGCGTTGTGAATAGCGTGACAATCCATGAACTGTACTTATCTTGCTTATAAGGTAAACTGGTCACTTTTGGGTTTCCAGCGAAACTACCGGGCGAAACTGTAGTGTCGCTCGGTTAGCCAACCCTCTGACTAACAGAGCCAGTTTCGCTTGGCCAGTGAAACTGACCAGCGAAACTAGCTCCTGTTATATATTAACATAAAACCCTAGAGATCCCATTTTGCACCATTTACTCAAAACACACACACACACTCTCCTGGAACTTCTGGTCAGCCAAGAATCACCACAAGCCGACGTGATCCCAGCCTCGAGACAACATCCATTCGGATCCTAGATCGAATCGTGAGTCTCCCAAAACCATTTTTATGAGTTCTTTATGTGTTTTCTTAAAAAGCATGCTTAAACCTCCATGGAATCACTTGATCTTCTGATATGTTGCTTAGGAATGCTAGATCTATCATAAAGTCTGTAACTTTACGTTTGAAATCAAACCATAATGAAGATTTATGCTATTTAGGTCATTTTAGGTTTAAAATGTGTTTTTGGTGATTTGATGATGAAAACCCATGTTTAAGGTGTTAAAGCTTACTGATTTATGTTGGTAAATGATTATGCATGCTAGATATTGAATTACATGAAATATGGAAGCTGTAAGATTGATTTTTAGGCTGATTTGTGAGTTTTTCGCGACCAGCGACACTGCGTGTTCTCTGGGCGAAATTATGTAGCGAAATTATGTATATCTTCATCCAGCGACACTATGAAGCGAAACTGTAGTGTCGCCGGGTAAACCAACCAGACCTGTTCGGACGAAACTACCGAGCGAAATTCCCTGAACGAAAGTTCAAACCAGTTTCGGGCGAAACTAGGCTAGCGAAACTGTGCCAACAGTTTCGAGCGAAACTAGCCTAGCGAAACTGTGTCATCGGGTATTGCCTAGCGAAAGTGCTGTCCGTGCACACAGCGAAACTGCCTAGCGAAACTGCTAGCGAAACTGAGACCAGAATCCAAACTTGTGCAATTTACTTGAATGTTATGCCATGACTTACATGATTATGCTATGACGATACATGCTTTGATTTCTGATGTATATGAACCCTTGTTTATGATCAACCATCGGTGTCGTGTGTCGGTATGTCGAGTCGTAGTTCCAACGTGCTATGTTATGGGCCATAGTGACGTTAAGTTAAAGATTAGACACAAAACTAATACTTAAGACCTAAACGTGTTCATAGGTCTTCGTTAAGTAATACTTGGATTATTTAGCAAGTGTAGCAGTGCAACCAAAGGTGAGTGTCACTAACTCATTTACCGAGAGCCCGCTTGGGTTACACAGAATAACTCAATGAAAGACAATGCTGACGACCTTAGGAGTGCTATGCACCTCTCTAATGAACTTGAAAACCTAGGAGTGCCTGGCACCCACTTGATGAACTTGAAGTGCTTTATGGGAAGCACTTGCGAATTACTTAAACAACTATTTCTGAAACAAAACTGAAAACACTTTTGAGATTCATGAGAATCCGGAAAACCGTTTTAATATGGCTAGCGTAGGTTAAAGTGTAAACCACATGATATCACATGATTTCTAAGGATGCCTTGAAACTTAAAAGTCCTCAACTAAATTGTACCATTAATTGTAAAGCGAGGGGATGTTGGGTAGATCTACTGGAGTTTGACAAACTCCGCCCCGTGGCACGGGGAGTGCACGGAGGTACAATATCAGCCTATCTGACCGTGATCCCGAGAGGATACGGGGGAGGCAAGTCCGCGATGACGTAGGTCCGCAAAACATGATGGCACTGCCACTACAATAATAGTCAGCTTTGGTACAAACTTCCTTAGTGCATGGAACAACGGATTAGCTACCCGCGATATCGGTTGAGCACTTTAACTATACAAAACTAGTTCATACCCGATAACGTATGTTACGGACATTAATATTTCTAAACCACGTTACTAAGATATTGGACATTACAGAGCATTGCTTTTCACAAATAAATATTTCATAAGTATATGTTGACACGATTATAATTATGAGACCGGGCCACTGCATGACAAGCCCACTGTGAACTCACCAACCGATAGGTTGACACTTGCGTGGTTTAAACTTTTGCAGATCGCTGAGGAGTATCCGGAGCGGGTTGGCATGGCACACGAAGACTTTATTTTTGGTTAAACTTAAATTGGGAATTTAAAACACTGATTTGTAAAGCACGTGGTTAGTGCTAAGACGATATATTTTCCGCTGCGTATTTTGAGACTTATTTTATGATAAATATTTGGACTTACTCTGATTCGTTTAGTATTTGTAACTAATGGTTGTGGTCCTGGTTTGCTCGCACCCCTTAACGGTATAAACTCCGTTAGTGGTTATTTGGGGGTGTGATAACTCGAGATCCTGATTCAGATAGCATGTATGACCTTGACACTCTTACTTCTACTTTTAATATTGTTGATTCTGGTGTTTCAGGAAATACTATCTCAGATGATGATGCACGTGAAGGAGATTTTCCGACCTTTGACACATTTACTCCAGTTTCTTCATCAATTTTGGGAACTATTTACTCAGCAGACCCTCCTGATCTAACATGGGGAAATCAGACGAGTGAGTCAGTGAATCTATCTGGAGAATCAACTTCATCAGCAACTCCTGATGAACCAGTAATTCCAGTGCCAGATCCAGTTATTGTAGAAACAGAACCAGCACCTGCAGCAGTTCAGGGGGAAACCAACACGGAAACTGCTCCTGAAGATCATGATTCTGAATCTGAAGTTGAAGCTGAAATTGACACCTGTGAGGTCCCGGGAAATGATCTGCAAATTGGGAACCTTGAATCTACCATCGAAGACACCGTTGTTGAAGAGTTAAGGGTTCATAAAATTCATCCAACAAGCGAGATTATAGGCCCCGTAGACAAAAGGATCACCCGGAGTCAAATAGAACACGCTAACTCGTGTCTCTTCTCATGCTTCATAGAACACGCTAACTCGTGTCTCTTCTCATGCTTCATATCACAAGAAGAACCAACTTCAGTTGCTGCTGCTCTCAAAGATGACAATTGGATTGAAGCCATGCAAGCAGAGTTACTTCAGTTCAAATTGCTCAATGTTTGGCGTCTTGTTAAAGCTCCAAAGGGTGTTGAGCCCATACCGGTCAAGTGGATTTTCAAGAACAAACGAGACGACCGTGGAATAATCATCAGAAACAAAGCTCGATTAGTAGTGAAAGGGTTCATGCAAGAAGACGACATTGATTATGACGAAGTTTATGCACCTGTCGCTCGTCTAGAAGCCATTTGGATTTTCTTAGCTTATGCTGCGTCTATGGAAATCACGGTTTACCAACTTGATGTTAAGACTGCATTCCTTTATGGCAAGCTGGATGGGGACGTGTACGTACAACAACCTCCCGGGTTTGTGAACAAGTCATTTCCAAACAAATGTTACAAACTTGACAGGGCCCTTTATAGTCTGCACCAAGCCCCGAGGAAGTAGTACGAGACGTTGTCTACATATCTGCTGGATAATGGGTATAAAAGGGGTGTTATTGATCAAACTCTCTTCATTCGACACGTCGGGAAGGATATGCTTTTGGTTCAATTATATGTTGACGATATCATCTTCGGGTCAACGAACGTGAATTTGTGTCAAGCATTCGAGGACTTAATGAAGAAAAAGTTCGAGATGAGTGCCATGGGTGAATTAACATTTTTCCTGGGAATTCAAGTGAAACAGTCTTTAGATGGTATATTGATCAGCCAAGTAAAATATGTTAAAGAAATACTGAAGAAGTTCGGTTTTCACGACTCTAAGGGATTCTCTACACCAGTGGAAACTCATCACAGACTGAATACTGACGCTCAAGGAGTCTCGGTGGATGAGCACTTATACCGTTTGATGATCGGGTCGTTGATGTACTTGACGGCAAGTCGTCCCGATATCATGTTTGGAGTCTGCCTCTGTTCAAGATTTCAGAGCAAACCAAAGGAATCACATTTGACTACGGTTAAGAGAATTTTTCGATACTTAAAGTCGAACCCCAACCGAGGGCTGTGGTATCCAAAGGATTCGGCTTTCGATCTTAGAGCCTGCTAGGATAGTGACTATGCCGATAGTCAAATCGATCGGAAGTCTACAACGGGTGGAGCTCAGTTTTTGGGAAATCGACTCGTGTCATGGCAATGCAAGAAGCAGACTATGGTGTCCATTTCAACTGCCGAGGTGGAGTACATCGATGCTGCATCATGCTGCTCTCAAGTTCTTTGGATCCAGAATCAATTGCTAGACTACGGTTTGAATTTCATGAGTACCCCTATACATATTGATAATGTAACAGCCCAAACCCGTCGCACCAAGATATTGTCCGCTTTGGCAGCCGGCATGCCCCCAGGCATCCACCCCTCACGGTTTTAAAACGCGTCTTGATAGGGGAGGTATCCACACCCTTATAAAGCGGTCAACCGATATCGCGGGTAGCTAATCCGGTTTCCATGCACTAAGGAAGTTTGTACCAAAGCTGACCAATATTGTAGTGGTCGTGCCATTCTGTTTTGCGGACCTATGTCATCGCGGTTTTGCCTCCCCCGTGTCCTCTCGGGATCACGGTCAGATAGGCTGATATTGCACCTCCGTGCACTCCCCGTGCCACGGGGCGGAGTTTGTCAAACTCCAGTAGATCTACCCAACATCCCTTCGCTTTACAATTAATGGTACAATTAAGTTGAGGACTTTTTCAGTTATAAGGCAATCCTTAGAAATCATGTGATATCATGTGGTTTAGACTTTAACCTACACTAGTCATATTAAAGACGGTTTTCCCTTGGGTTCTCATGAATTCCGAAAATATTTTCAGTTTTGTTTTAGAAATAGTTGTTTTAGTATTTCACAAGTGCTTCCCATAAAACACTTCAAGTTCATCAGGTGGGTGCCAAGCACTCCCGAGTTCGAGTTCATCAAGTGGGTGCTAAGCACTCCCGAGTTCAAGTTCATCAGAGAGGTGCATAGCTCTCATAAGGTTGTCAGCATTGTTTTTCATTAAGTTATTCAGCGTAACCCAAACGGGTTCACGGTAAATGGGTTAGTGACACTCACCTTTGGTTGCACTGCTACACTTGCTAAATAATCCAAGTATTGTTTGCTTATCGGAAACCTATGAACACGTTTAGGTCTTAAGTATTAGTTTTGTGTCTAATCTTTAACTTAACGTCACTATGGCCCATAACATAGCACGTTGGAACTACGACTCGACATACCGACACACGACACCGATGGTTGATCATAAACAAGGGTTCATATAAATCAGAAATCAAAGCATGTATCGTCATAGCATAATCATGTAAGTCATGGCATAACATTCAAGTAAATTGCACAAGTTTGGATTCTGGTCTCAGTTTCGCTAGCAGTTTCGCTAGGCAGTTTCGCTGTGTGCACGGGCAGCACTTTCGCTAGGCAATACCCGATGACACAGTTTCGCTAGGCTAGTTTCGCTCGAAACTGTTGGCACAGTTTCGCTAGCCTAGTTTCGCCCGAAACTGGTTTGAACTTTTGTTCAGGGAATTTCGCTCGGTAGTTTCGTCCGAACAGGTCTGGTTGGTTTACCCGGCGACACTACAGTTTCGCTACATAGTGTCGCTGGATGAAGATATACATAATTTCGCTACATAATTTCGCCCAGAGAACACGCAGTGTCGCTGGTCGCGAAAAACTCACAAATCAGCCTAAAAATCAATCTAACAGCTTCCATATTTCATGTAATTCAATATCTAGCATGCATAATCATTTACCAACATAAATCAGTAAGCTTTAACACCTTAAACATGGGTTTTCATCATCAAATCACCAAAAACACATTTTAAACCTAAAATGACCTAAATAGCATAAATCTTCATTATGGTTTGATTTCAAACGTAAAGTTACAGACTTTATGATAGATCTAGCATTCCTAAGCAACATATCAGAAGATCAAGTGATTCCATGGAGGTTTAAGCATGCTTTTTAAGAAAACACATAAAGAACACATAAAATGGTTTTGGGAGACTCACGATTCGATCTAGGATCCGAATGGATGTTGTCTCGAGGCTGGGATCACGTCGGCTTGTGGTGATTCTTGGCTGACCAGAAGTTCCAGGAGAGTGTGTGTGTGTGTTTTGAGTAAATGGTGCAAAATGGGATCTCTAGGGTTTTATGTTAATATATAACAGGAGCTAGTTTCGCTGGTCAGTTTCGCTGGCCAAACGAAACTGGCTCTGTTAGTCAGAGGGTTGGCTAACCGAGCGACACTACAGTTTCGCCCGGTAGTTTCGCTGGAAACCCAAAAGTGACCAGTTTACCTTATAAGCAAGATAAGTACAGTTCATGGATTGTCACGCTATTCACAACGCTAAATCATGTATTTAAATCACATTGCCCATAATAACTATAAATAAATAAACATATATGGGCGGGTTCGGTGATCAACCAAAGGTCGTGGATGTATTCGGCCTAGTTAAGTATTAGTTACTAAGTTAACACTTTTCTTCAGATTCGAGACGTGAAGCACGTTGTGAACTCCATCAAGTTCTGCAGGGAGTCGTAGACGGTAGGCCACCGGGCCTACCTCCCCAATGATTTCAAATGGACCGATGTAGCGAGGATTCAACTTTCCACGCTTTCCGAAGCGTATCACACCTTTCCAGGGAGATACCTTCAATAGTACCTTGTCGCCCACCTCGAACTTCAAAGGTTTACGGCGTTTATCGGCATAGCTCTTTTGTCTGTCACGCGCTGCGGCTATCCGTTTCCTTATTTGAATAATTCGTTCCGTTGTATCATGAATGATTTCTGGTCCGGTGAGTCCTTTCTCACCAAGTGTCAACCTAACGGTTGGTGAGTTCACAGTGGGCTTGTCATGCAGTGGCCCGGTCTCATAATTATAATCGTCTCAACATATACTTATGAAATATTTATTTGTGAAAAGCAATGCTCTGTAATGTCCAATATCTTAGTAACGTGGTTTAGAAATATTAATGTCCATAACATACGTTATCGGGTATGAACTAGTTTTGTATAGTTAAAGTGCTCAACCGATATCGCGGGTAGCTAATCCGTTGTTTCATGCACTAAGGAAGTTTGTACCAAAGCTGACTATTATTGTAGTGGCAGTGCCATCATGTTTTGCGGACCTACGTCATCGCGGACTTGCCTCCCGTGTCCTCTCGGGATCACGGTCAGATAGGCTGATATTGTACCTCCGTGCACTCCCCGTGCCACGGGGCGGAGTTTGTCAAACTCCAGTAGATCTACCCAACATCCCCTCGCTTTACAATTAATGGTACAATTTAGTTGAGGACTTTTAAGTTTCAAGGCATCCTTAGAAATCTTGTGATATCATGTGGTTTAGACTTTAACCTACGCTAGCCATATTAAAACGGTTTTCCGGATTCTCATGAATCTCAAAAGTGTTTTCAGTTTTGTTTCAGAAATAGTTGTTTAAGTAATTCGCAAGTGCTTCCCATAAAGCACTTCAAGTTCATCAAGTGGGTGCCAGGCACTCCTAGGTTTTCAAGTTCATTAGAGAGGTGCATAGCACTCCTAAGGTCGTCAGCATTGTCTTTCATTGAGTTATTCTGTGTAACCCAAACGGGCTCTCGGTAAATGGGTTAGTGACACTCACCTTTGGTTGCACTGCTACACTTGCTAAATAATCCAAGTATTGCTTAACGAAGACCTATGAACACGTTTAGGTCTTAAGTATTAGTTCTGTGTCTAATCTTTAACTTAACGTCACTATGGCCCATAACATAGCACGTTGGAACTACGACTCGACATACCGACACACGACACCGATGGTTGATCATAAACAAGGGTTCATATACATCAGAAATCAAAGCATGTATCGTCATAGCATAATCATGTAAGTCATGGCATAACATTCAAGTAAATTGCAAAAGTTTGGATTCTGGTCTCAGTTTCGCTAGCAGTTTTGCTAGCAGTTTCGCTAGGCAGTTTCGCTGTGTGCACGGGTAGCACTTTCGCTAGGCAATACCCGATGACACAGTTTCGCTAGGCTAGTTTCGCTCGAAACTGTTGGCACAGTTTCGCTAGCCTAGTTTCGCCCGAAACTGGTTTGAACTTTCGTTCAGGGAATTTCGCTCGGTAGTTTCGTCCGAACAGGTCTGGTTGGTTTACCCGGCGACACTACAGTTTCGCTTCATAGTGTCGCTGGATGAAGATATACATAATTTCGCTACATAATTTCGCCCAGAGAACACGCAGTGTCGCTGGTCGCGAAAAACTCACAAATCAGCCTAAAAATCAATCTAACAGCTTCCATATTTCATGTAATTCAATATCTAGCATGCATAATCATTTACCAACATAAATCAGTAAGCTTTAACACCTTAAACATGGGTTTTCATCATCAAATCACCAAAAACACATTTTAAACCTAAAATGACCTAAATAGCATAAATCTTCATTATGGTTTGATTTCAAACGTAAAGTTACAGACTTTATGATAGATCTAGCATTCCTAAGCAACATATCAGAAGATCAAGTGATTCCATGGAGTTTTAAGCATGCTTTTTAAGAAAACACATAAAGAACACATAAAAATGGTTTTGGGAGACTCACGATTCGATCTAGGATCCAAATGGATGTTGTCTCGAGGCTGGGATCACGTCGGCTTGTGGTGATTCTTGGCTGACCAGAGGTTCCAGAAGAGTGTGTGTGTGTTTTGTATGAAATGAGGCAAAAATGAGATCTCTAGGGTTTTATGTTAATATATAACAGGAGCTAGTTTCGCTGGTCAGTTTCGCTGGCCAAGCGAAACTGGCTCAGTTAGTCAGAGGGTTGGCTAACCGGGCGACACTATAGTTTCGCCCGGTAGTTTCGCTGGAAACCCAAAAGTGACCAGTTTACATTTTAAGCAAGATAAGTACAGTTCATGGATTGACATGCTATTCACAATACTAAATCATGTATTTAAATCACATTGCACATAATAACTATAAGTGAATGAACACATAACACATATGGGCGGGTTTGGTGATCAACCAAAGGTCGTGGACGTATTCGGCCTAGTTAAGCATTAGTTACTAAGTTAACACTTATAACGTAACTAACGGAATTGTCTAACGGAAGTAAACCTTGAAATTCCCGGATGTCACATCATTCCCTTGTAAATGGAATTTTCGTCCCAAAAATTATTCTTGCGTCGTAGCGTTCGCAGCCTCAGCTGTCGTGGTTGCTGTAGTTGCTGGGGAAAGTAAGCAAAAGTTTTAGGGTCGCCACATCCTCCTCCCGTTAAGGGAATTTTGGTCCCCAAAATTAAATCATACCTTGGGTTTCCGTGGACGTTTTCTCGAACAAGTGGGGATACTTTTTCTTCATCTGATCCTCTCGTTCCCAAGAATATTCAGGTCCACGCTTTGAGTTCCATCAAACCTTGACGATCGGAATCTTGCTACGTTTGAGGGCTTTCTCCTCGCGTCCCATGATTTCTACTGGTTGCTCAACAAATCTCAGATGTTCGTCAATTTCCAATTCCTCCAAAGGAATTATTTCAGTGTCTTCAGCCAGACATTTCTTCAGATTCGAGACGTGAAACACGTTGTGAACTCCATCAACTCCTGCAGGGAGTCGTAGACGGTAGGCCACCGGGCCTACCTCCCCAATGATTTCAAATGGACCAATGTAGCGAGGATTCAACTTTCCACGCTTTCCGAAGCGTATCACACCTTTCCAGGGAGATACCTTCAATAGTACCTTGTCGCCCACCTCGAACTTCAAAGGTTTACGTCGTTTGTCGGCATAGCTCTTTTGTCTGTCACGCGCTGCGGCTATCCGTTTCCTTATTTGAATAATTCGTTCCGTTGTATCATGAATGATTTCTGGTCCGGTGAGTCCTTTCTCACCCTTTTCGGCCCAACACACGGGCGATCTACATTTTCTGCCATAAAGAGCTTCAAAAGGTGCTGCACCAATGCTCGAATGATAACTGTTGTTGTAGGAAAACTCCACCAACGGAAGGTGAGCCTCCCAGTCTTTACCGAAGTCGAGAACGCAAGCTCGGAGCATGTCTTCCAATGTCTGAATAGTTCGTTCCGTCTGACCATCGGTCTGCGGGTGATAAGCTGTACTCATATCCAGTCTGGTTCCTAGTGATTCTTGCATAGATTGCCACAGCCGGGAAGTAAATCGAGGATCTCGGTCAGAGATAATGGTCTTAGGCACTCCATGACGTGCCATAATTTGGTCAATGTACAGCTTCGTTAACTTGTCCATATTGTCATTCTCCCTCATTGGGATAAAATGTGCAGACTTGGTTAAACGGTCAATGATAACCCAAATCGCATCCGGTCGATTCGATCGATGAGGTAATCCTGTTACGAAATCCATGGAGATATCCTCCCATTTCCATTCTGGGATCTTTGGTTGTTGCAACAATCCAGAAGGCTTTTGGTACTCAATTTTAACTCTTGAGCACGTTAAACACTTAGCCACATATCGCGCGATGTCGGCTTTCATATTCGGCCACCAATACAAGCCCTTCAAATCTTGGTACATTTTATCCGATCCAGGGTGCACCGAATATCTTGACTTGTGAGCCTCGTCCATCACGAGCTCACGAAGATTTCCGAGTAAAGGAAACCAAATTCTGTCATTATAATACCTGAGTCCATCGGACTTAATTTCAGAGTTACCATCAACCCCTCGCAGTGCTTCAGCTGCGAAATTTTCCTCTTTTAAAGCTTCTTGTTGGGCATCGCGGATCCGATCCGGCAATCCCGTGTGAATGGTAAGTTGCAACGCTCGTACCCGTCGAGGCTTTTCATACTCTTTCCGACTTAAGGCATCAGCCACAATATTGGCTTTTCCCGGGTGATACTTAATCGCTAAGTCATAATCATTCAGTAGCTCGACCCACCGTCGTTGTCGCATATTGAGGTCCTTCTGTTGAAAGATGTGTTGTAAGCTCTTGTGGTCGGTAAATATCGTGCACTTTATTCCGTATAGATAATGTCTCCAAATCTTAAGTGCAAATACAACGGCTCCCAATTCCAAATCATGCGTTGTATAATTCTTCTCAGTATCCTTCAGTTGCCTGGACCCATAGGCAATCACTTTGTCCCGTTGCATCAACACGCAACCGAGTCCTTGGATGGATCCATCACAGTAAACTACAAAGTCGTCAACCCCATCGGGTAACGCGAGAATCGGAGCTGAACATAACATATCTTTAAGAGTTTGAAACGCGTGTTCTTCTTTTTCACCCCATCTATATTGCACTCCAATGTGCGTTAAAGCCGTCAAGGGTTGAGCCAATTGCGAGAAACCCTTGATGAATCTTCGGTAATATCCGGCAAGTCCCAAAAATTGTCGGATTTCGGTCGGCGCTCTTGGAGTAGGCCAACTCTTGATAGCTTCCACTTTAGCTGGGTCGACATGAATTCCATTCTGATCAACAATGTGTCCAAGAAACTGGACTTCGCGAATCCAAAAATCGCATTTCGAAAACTTGGCGTAAAGCTATTCCTTGCGGAGTAATTCCAAGATAAGTCGTAGGTGATTCTCGTGTTCTTCCTTTGTCTTGGAGTAGATCAGAATATCATCAATGAAAACTATCACAAACTTATCGAGGTACGGCTTGCACACTCGATTCATTAGATCCATAAACACAGCGGGTGCATTAGTTAGCCCAAATGGCATAACTAGAAACTCGTAATGACCATACCGAGTTCTAAAAGCAGTCTTGGGGACATCCTCATCTCGAACACGAAGTTGGTGATATCCAGACCGTAGATCAATCTTTGAGAAGTAGCTTGAACCTTGTAGCTGATCGAAGAGATCGTCGATTCGAGGAAGTGGATACCGATTCTTGATCGTAACCTTGTTAAGCTCTCGGTAGTCAATACACATTCGGAACGTCCCATCTTTCTTCTTAACAAACAATACCGGTGCTCCCCATGGAGACGAACTTGGACGAATAAACCCTTTGTCGAGTAACTCTTGAAGTTGTGCGGAGAGTTCGTTGAGTTCGCTTACCGCCAAACGGTAAGGTGCACGTGCAATCGGAGCGGCTCCAGGAGCTAAATCAATTCCAAACTCGACTTGTCGAAATGGAGGCAAACCAGGCAGATCTTCAGGAAATACATCTTGGAAGTCACGGACTATCGGGTAGTTGACGATTCTGCGCTCGGGAAGAGTCGTGTCAGTGACGTTTGCAAGGATCGCGAAGTGACCTTTACGAAGGCATTTTTGGGCCTTGAGAAACGAAATAATACCGGTGACTGTTCCACCTTTCTCGCCTTGAACTGTTAGCACTTCACCGTCCTTCGAGTGGAATACGAACCACTTTTTCTTGACATAAAATTTCAGCTCGGTTTTCAGATAACCAATCCATTCCTACTATAACATCAAAACTACCAATCGAGAAAGGCATGAGATCGATTCCTAATGTATAACCAGCTAGTTCTAACTTACAGTCCTTAACTATTTGAGTCGTATCATGAAGCTTACCATTTGCTAGCTCTACCACATACTTAGCATCTAAGGCAATTGGTTTAGCATTAATCAACTTAGCAAATTTAGTGGAAATAAAGCTTCTTTCAGCACCAGAATCAAACAATACAGTAGCAAAGAAACCATTAAGGATGAATTTACCGTTAATCACGTTGGCATCGTTGCGAGCTTCACCTTGACCCATAACATAAGCTCTTCCTCTGCCATTTCCACCATTCCCGTTGTTACCATTCCTGTTGCCATTACCTCCACCATTACCATTCCCACATTTGTTTCCTTGATTACCATTTCCCTGTCTTCTCAACTGCGGGCAGTCCCTTTTCATGTGGCCTTGAGCACCACATTCAAAACAGCCACGGGCTCCACCATTGTTGTTGTTCTGATTGTTTCCTTGTCCGTTGCGGTTGTTCCCAGAGTTGTTGTTGCCATGATTGTTGTTATTTTGCCTTAGGCGGTTTTGTTCCCATAGTAAGTGAATTCCTTCTGAGATGGTGATTTCTTTGCATTCTTTGCTTTAGGAGCCTTAACAACTTTCACTGGTTTCTTTGTTTGAATCAATTCTTCCTTTACAACAAACCCCACACCTTTGTGTTTGGAACCTGAAACCTTTGAAGTACTTGAGGAAGAACCCGAAGCTTCTCTCGCCTTAGCTTCACTAGTAAATTTGGCTTTGATATCCTTCAGCCTGTTCTTCTCAACCAAAACTTTTTCTTCTTCAGTTGCAGATGAAGAACTTGACACAACCTTATCTAAAACCTTCTCATTCTCCAACAAAACAGACTTTCACACAAATTTTGGTGCGTCACCCAAAGGCTTTTCCTTCTTTTTGGACTTAGATTTATTCTTCTTGGGTGGAGTAGCAAACTTAGAATAATCATGCAATTCATCTTTTGGATCAATCTGAGCAGCAGTAACTTCAGTTAAATCCACTGGTTGAGGAACCAAGTGAACATCAGCCTTCTGAGAACTATCTGAACTCTGATCCTGCTTGTATAAGAAATTTAGCATTGTTGGTGATAAATTGCAATTCTTCACTTGCCGCTTCAATTCTAAAATCTCCAATTTTAAATCATTGATCTTTTGTTGAGCGTCAAAAACTTCTTTCTGTGACTTGATGAATTTTGCATTGAGATCATCATATTCATAAGTTTGTAGTTTTCGGATCTCACATTCTGCAAATAATTCTTCAAGAACACTTTCTCTCTTTTTCTTGTAAATCTCAACATCCTTTGTTAAAACGTCATTTTTATCACGATAGAGAGTATTCTCATCTTGAAGCATAGAAATTTTGTTCTGAAGCTTTTCAACAGTAACAGCAGTTGTAGCAATAAGAGCAGTTGCTTCTTCATACTTTTTCTGAACCGGATAACTTTTCTCAAACAGATTTTCAAAATCTTGAGCTGCATCTAAAGCTTCTGCTTTTGCTTTCTCACACTCTTCAGCCAATGTTGCTTTCTCTTTTAAAACATCTTCATGAACATGAACCAACTCATAATACTTATTTTGAAAATCTTCCAATTCTTGCTTTAACACCACTATTTCTTCAGTCGATATTTGACGACTTTGTTCAAAACTTGCAATCTCCTGAAGAAATTTCTTACATTTAAGACATCCTGTCTCTTCAACCTTTGAACTCTCAGAGACTCTAGGTAATTCTTCTTGAACCAAAGATACACTTGAATAAGAATCAGAATCAGTTAAGATGCTATCATCATCAATATGACGAACAGTCAAAGCAATTGCAGGTTTAGAATTATTCCTTTTAGCTTCAGTATCTGCATTCCATGCAAACTCATTTGGATGTGAACAAGTATTGGTCCAATCATGAACAAGATTAGCAGACTTCAGCTCAACCTTCTCAGCTTTAGTTGATGGATGATAAACTAAATGTGCATGTTGACCAGTTTTCAATTTATGATCTGTAGAACTTGGACATTCTCGAGCAAAGTGACCATAATTTGCACACGTGTAACATTTTACCTTCGATTTATCCAAACCAATTTTACCCTCCTGGTTCAATCTCTTCTTCCCAGTTCTGTTGAAAAATTTCTTCGTTCGTCGAACCAGCATTGCATACTGCCAATTTAGATCCATTTCCTCCAAATGATCATAATCAATCTGATCATAATCTTCATTTGCTAACTCAGCATTACTCACAGCACCAGTGATAACACCAAAATATGAAGATACCAATGCAGACATTAATGCATTATAATCATCGATAGTTTGAGCAGACAATGCAGTTTGATTTGAAGAACTCGGAACTGACACAGTACAACCAGCAGAAGAATAACTTGAAGATTCAGATTTACCTGCCAGAAAGGCTGTTGGGGGTGCAGAATTAAGAATATTTGATTTCCCAGCATTCATTGTAGAATCATTTTCACCATGATACACTGCCGGATTCTGAATTTGTGTAGGAAGAGACTTGTTCACCATCAATTCCATATCTCTAGCCTGAATTCTTTGAACTAAATCATTGAAAGACAATCCTTGAAAATCCTTGTCATGAGTAATCATCATAACATAATTCTCCCATTTTTCAGGTAGAGCTTCCAAAATCTTCTCTTTCATATCAGCTTCGTCTTTAGTAAGATTCACCAAGCGCATTTCACTCATCAGATGAGCAAATCTTGCAATCAGATTGGGAATCGTTTCATTCTGATAATGTTTAAAACTATCAAACTCTTTCTTCAAAACCTTTTGTCGACTTTTCTTGTACTGGTCATTGCCTTCACATCTTTTCTCTAAAGCATCCCATAGACTTTTCGATGTGTAATTACCAGCAAATTGATGAAGTAACTCTTTAGGCAAAGCCATCGTTAAAGTACCATAAGCCTTCTTCTCTGCTTGATAAGATTTCTTTTGTTCAGAAGACATTTTTCTTTGAAGTATAGGTTCACCAGTTTCATCTTTAGGGTAAATATATTGCTCAGTGAACGCTAACCACATATCAATGTCATTTGTATCGACATATGCTTCAAACCGTTTAACCCAACTATGATAATCTTCCAACTATAACAATTTGGGAACTTTCTGACTTGTTCCAATTTCATTATCATAGTTCATCATCGTTTGCATAGTCGCTTGAACTGAGTTTTGAATAGCCGCGAACGCTTGAAAATCGGACATTTTTTTTTTATTTATTATTATTTTTTTTTTTGAAACACAGGTTACTGTTCACTCCGAACCTCGTCCGAACTTAATATACCCTCCGAACTTTCTCCGAACGTGGTCCGAACTCAGAAGCACAGTCCGAACTCTCTCCGATCTCTCACCGAAACCCGTTAACTCCGAAATCCTCCGAACCTTGTCCGAACTCTTACCGAACGAACAATATGGTCCGAACGCTCACCGAACAACCTCCGAACGAATTCCGAACCTGGCGTTCGGAGCAGTTAGACCGAGCTGACTCCGAACTTGAAGTGCGGAGCAGTTACGCCGAACGCGAAATTTTGGAAAAATTTGGAAAAACTCACTGAAATCGACACCTCTCGAGCTGTAAACACTCAATCAACTAAAAACGAACAAACACAAACATTTTGGACGTGAATCATGATGTTTTGAACGATAATTTTGAGAAATGAGGATGAAAAACGAGTTTTGAAAATCAAAAATGTGAATTTGAACTCGATAACTCGAAAAACACTGATCTCCGACTAGTAGAACAAACCAAATGCTCTGATACCACTTGAAATTGCCTGAGCGCGTGGATCTTCTACTTAGTCGTATAGAAATCAATGTAATACGAGTGGAAACACAAAGAGTAAATACAACTGAGACTTGTATTAACCACAGAGACCACAAAGTACACTTAGAGAATGTATAACCCGGAAGCTCTCTTATTCTATACAAGACAAACCTATTTATAGGCTGAAACCACGACTGGCCGAACTTCAGGTTCGGCCAAGCTTCAGCGGCTCCGAACCTGGAGTTCGGCCAAGGTTCGGCCAGACCTAAACTTGCACGTTCCGTCTTGTTCTCGATACTTCACATGACGATCAGGAACCATGTACTAACACAGTTCAAATTCTTTCTACAAATACCAGTGTGATGCTTCCCACATTTGTTACACATGGGCAGGTTACCCTTGTAGTTGCTTTGCCCGTTACCGCCCTGGCGGTTGTTACCATTGTTGTTCCCAGACCTTTTGCTTTGACCTTGGGAGTTATAGGACCTCCCAGTGCTGTTTCCCACACTCTGATTGTTCATGGAGTTTTCAGGAGCTTCATCATCGGCTTTTCTCTTGCCACTTAAGGCAGTCTTCTCTGTGGCTTTTGCAGGTAATGTACCCTTCTCAACTTCCTGACCAGTAAGCTTGTGAGCCAAGCGGATGGCTTGTTGCACGGTTGCGGGGTTGCTGGCAGTCACCAGCCCTTTGATTTGAGGCGCGAGGCCTTCCAGATAACGCTCAATGCGTTGAACTCAGCATCAACCATTGTGGGGCACAAGACCGCGTACTCGTGGTAACGCGCAGTATATTGCTCAACTTCAGACCCAATCATTTTCAGATTCAAGAATTCGCCCTCTAACTTCTTCACTTGGTCACGGGGACAGTACTCCTCCATAATCAGTTCTTTGAATGCTTCCCAATCCATGTTGTTAGCCGCATTTACCCCAATCATCTGAATTTCAGCATTCCACCAGGAGAGAGCAGCTCCCTCGAAAGTACCAGTAGCATACTTCACTTTGCTCTCAGCAGGGCAGTTACACATAGAGAAGACCTTCTCAGACTTCTCGATCCACCTGAGGAGTCCTACCGCTCCTTCTTCGCCGGAAAACGTCATTGGCTTACAGTCCATGAAGGACTTAAACGTGCAGTGATGGTGGTTTCCCTGAGCGGCGTACGCAGCTTGAACGGCTGCCACAGCGGCTTGCACGTGTTCGTTGATCATAGCTTGCAATTGTGCAGGTGTCATGTTGATGTTGCTCCTTCCGTGTCCCCTTCCAGACATCTTGCTGGACAGTTAAAGCAGCCAGTGTTCAGTCACAGTTATATTCTATACATATCCCATAATATGTATATTAGCCAGTTCCCGTTATCCCACTATTAGTCCAGAAAAATTTTGTGCAAAATCGAGGCGTCGTCGGAGAACGTCGTAAGTCGTAAGTAGCTGTCGTCGAAAGTCGGCTTTCCCATAAAAGTCACCGTCGGCGTAGTCATCATAGTAGAAATCAGGACGTAGCGTGTAGCATCGTTTCGTTATCGCTTTCCCCGGAATAGTGTGCGTATCAGCGTTCGCATTTCGTATTCGTGTGTGAAAATCATCCTAAGGTTTTCCGTTAGACTACCTAGACACGGTCTATATATATATTTATATAGATATATATACATATGAAGTATTTACTTACACAGCAGAGCGAGTATCCCAGGTTGGCACGTGAAAGTTTTGTTTTGAGAATTTGTTTGTTCGTTTGTAACTAAGGTTTCAAGTTGCAGTTTCCAAATCGTTTTTAGAAAATGATTCCAGTTCTCTGCAACTTATGGCTCTGATACCAATCTGTCACACCCCCAAATAACCACTAACGGAGTTTATACCGTTAAGGGGTGCGAGCAAACCAGGACCACAACCATTAGTTACAAATACTAAAGGAATCAGAGTAAGTCCAAATATTTATCATAAAATAAGTCTCAAAATACGCAGCGGAAAATATATCGTCTTAGCACTAACCACGTGCTTTACAAATCAGTGTTTTAAATTCCCAATTTAAGTTTAACCAACAATAAAGTCTTCGTGTGCCATGCCAACCCGCTCCTGATACTCCTCAGCGATCTGCAAAAGTTTAAACCACGCAAGTGTCAACCTATCGGTTGGTGAGTTCACAGTGGGCTTGTCATGCAGTGGCCCGGTCTCATAATTATAATCGTGTCAACATATACTTATGAAATATTTATTTGTGAAAAGCAATGCTCTGTAATGTCCAATATCTTAGTAACGTGGTTTAGAAATATTAATGTCCGTAACATACGTTATCGGGTATGAACTAGTTTTGTATAGTTAAAGTGCTCAACCGATATCGCGGGTAGCTAATCCGTTGTTCCATGCACTAAGGAAGTTTGTACCAAAGCTGACTATTATTGTAGTGGCAGTGCCATCATGTTTTGCGGACCTACGTCATCGCGGACTTGCCTCCCCCGTGTCCTCTCGGGATCACGGTTAGATAGGCTGATATTGTACCTCCGTGCACTCCCCGTGCCATGGGGCGGAGTTTGTCAAACTCCAGTAGATCTACCCAACATCCCCTCGCTTTACAATTAATGGTACAATTTAGTTGAGGACTTTTAAGTTTCAAGGCATCCTTAGAAATCATGTGATATCATGTGGTTTAGACTTTAACCTACGCTAGCCATATTAAAACGGTTTTCCGGATTCTCATGAATCTCAAAAGTGTTTTCAGTTTTGTTTCAGAAATAGTTGTTTAAGTAATTCGCAAGTGCTTCCCATAAAGCACTTCAAGTTCATCAAGTGGGTGCCAGGCACTCCTAGGTTTTCAAGTTCATTAGAGAGGTGCATAGCACTCCTAAGGTCGTCAGCATTGTCTTTCATTGAGTTATTCTGTGTAACCCAAACGGGCTCTCGGTAAATGAGTTAGTGACACTCACCTTTGGTTGCACTGCTACACTTGCTAAATAATCCAAGTATTGCTTAACGAAGACCTATGAACACGTTTAGGTCTTAAGTATTAGTTTTGTGTCTAATCTTTAACTTAACGTCACTATGACCCATAACATAGAACGTTGGAACTACGACTCGACATACCGACACATGACACCGATGGTTGATCATAAACAAGGGTTCATATGTGTTGGTACATTATATGTGGCAACGGGCTGGATCGAATAAAGTTTTGAAGACAAAGGTTGACCTAGTTTTGTACTGGCCGAACCTTGGCCGAACCCAAGGTTCGGCGGCTCCGAACTCTGGCCGATCTTCAGGTTCGGAGGTCAGGTTTTAGGTATCTATAAATAGGTCGTTTGTCTTGTAATTTACAAGTTGTTCATGAGAGCTTGTGTGTGTGAGAACTAGTGTTTTGTACTCTGAATCTCTGTAATCGTTCTATTGGTTAATGAGATTGAGTCGTTTTATTTACATTGCTTGTTCTCGTTGTTTATCACGTTATTGATGTCGAACTAAACCGATCCACACGCTCCAGCGTTTTCAAGTGGTATCAGAGCTTTCTGGTTGTGTTTAGGTTCGATTTGATTCAATTCGTGAGTCACAAAGCTCGGTTTCATCTTTGTTTTTTCAAAATTCTCGTTCAAAACAGCATGTTTTTCGTTCAATATGCTTGTTTTTGCTCGTTTTGGTTAGTTTGAGTGTCCACAGCTCGAGAGGTGTCATTTTGAGTGAGTTTTTCCGAAATTCTTTGGTTTTTCGCGTTCGGCCGAACTTCACGTTCGGTGTAACTGCTCCGAACTCCAGGTTCGGAGTACGCTCGGCATAACCGCTCCGAACGCCAGGTTCGGTGAGGTTCGGTGAAGTCTCGGTGAGGTTCGGTGAAGTCTCGGAGTCCTGTTCGTAGTTCGGTAAGGTTCGGAGCTCGTTCGGTGAGCGTTCGGACTAGATTTATCGTTCGGTGAAGTTCGGACTAAGATCGGAGGTTCTTCGGAGTTATTGAGGCTCGGCGAGAGATCGGAGGAAGTTTGGTGAAGTTCGGACTAGTTCGGACCAGTTCGGACAGATCAGATTTTTCAAATTTTGAACATGTCGGATTTTCAAGCATTTGCTGCTATTCAATCTCAAATGCAAGCGTTACTCAACTATGACAATGAGATTGGAACAACACAAAAGGT
>JBCNJP010000007.1:31833908-31950813 GCA_039602395.1 Deinandra increscens subsp. villosa | reverse complement strand
ACTCTAAAATTTTTATAAGAACTTTCTTTTATGATTATGTACTGTTTAAAATAAAACATATATGTAACCATATAATACCAAAGGCCGCACTTTTTATATTTTAACGTGGTCATTGCTACCCTTTGGCCAAGCGTATTGGGACAAAAATTATGATTTCAGCAACTCATTTGGCCACGTTTTTTAACATATGTGGCTAAAACACAAATATACGTGACCATATAATACCAAAGGCCACGCTTTTTATATTTTAGCGTGGTCGTTGCCACCCTTTGGCCAGACAAATGGGACACAAATTATGATTTCAGCAACCATTTGGCCACGTATTTTTTAATATATGTGGCTAAAACACAAATATATGTGGCTATATAAGACAAAAGGCCATGTTAAACAAACACGTGTGAACGTTGGGACCCTTCGACCACATTTTTTGGAAGATTTGTTTGATTACAACAATGAATATTGGTACCCTTTAGCCACGCTTTTATAGGGCTTCAGCCACTAATATTCTAATGTGTTCGTATCATACATTTGGTCACGAGACCTTTGGTCTTGATTGAAATGGAAAAAAGAAAACGTGGTCAAAGGGATACGGCCACGTTTTTTTCCATGGCCAAAGGGTATTTTGACGTAATGTTCCGTTCAATAACTAACACACTAGCCTTGTTGTTACCTTTTTTACAAAATGACGTAAATGCTAGTGGTGATCTGACATAACACCTTCATCCCACATTCCCACATATTTATCTCTCTACGAATCACATACATCCATAATAAAACTTTAAAACTCACCAGTATAAAAGGAAATAATGAAATCAAAAGATGAAAGAATATGAAATTATTTCACCTTTCCTTTTACTCCAGTTTTTAATTAATGTTTCTTCGTATTTTTTTTTGGATTTTATTGGAATAACCAACACTAATATGAAGTGATATAACTATATATATGTGTATAAAATTATCTTAGAAAATAAATCGAGCCAACCGAGAGGGCTACAAGTGTTAGAGCATAATCTGAATGCTATAGGGTGTCTCGTGTGTTGTATCTAATCAGAGCTAGAGAGTGAGTTTAGGGTTCCACGAACCAAGCCATGAATAATGAGTTCGTGGGCAACGAAACAACGGTTTGTTGCTGCTTGGTTCAAGAATTATTTTGATTTATCTTGATATCTTTCAAATTTTCTTGTTACAATGGTCGTTTTTACGTCTTTTTGATGACAGTTTTTGACCCCGATTTCTCTTATACTTCCATTTATTATTCCAAATAATTTTTATATGTTCTAAAGGTATTATAACCTGTTTTCATTTAGTTATCTACTGTCCAAATCATATTTTCCATTTTAATTCATAATTTAGTTGATTTTTGTGTATTTTATCGCCTAGTTTTGTCATTTTCTTAATTTAAACCCCATTTTCTTACAAGGTTTTATTATTTTTATTATATATTAATAATCTACTGATCAAAACATAATTTTTATGATTTTTGCATCAGATTCTTATTTTTCTCCTATTTTTGAGTATTTTAATGCATTTTATGCATATTTTAATCAAATAAAATACTTAAACTTCCAAATAAACTCTAAAATTTTTATAAGAACTTTCTTTTATGATTATGTACTGTTTAAAATTATTCCAACAGTTTTATTTTAAATTTTCGGATTTTTCATTAATTTTTACTTTAACACACTTTTCAAATTCATTAATTACACAAGTTGTTCAAAATCTTGCATTTAATGTTTTCACTTATGATTAGCCTTTACTTTTAACTTTATTACAGGTTTAATACAACTTTTCATATTCATTTTTCTGATTTGTATTATTTCTATAGCATTTTTAAATTTTATTTTTCTAATTTTTACATTATTATTCTTGTTTTTGAATGTTAACCACTCGTGTTTCCTCATGACCGTAATTTTCGACGGAATTACTATGAGAAATAGTCACGGTGTTGTTATGTGACGATTATTACCGACCATGTAGGCGTCTTTGACGACCATGTAGGCGGAATTACTATAATCGAACACATTATATACTATACATTCATATGAGCAACAAGAATAATAAACTTATGCATGATTAGATCCAAGTATTATAAACTTATGTTTATTCATTTTATTCAAGATTTAAAATTTATAACCATTTCTCTTGCATGTTTCATCAAAATCTCTTGGACACATAACCATCATCATTTGTTTTAAATCCACACACCACCCCCTCACTCTTCACCTTCACCAACACACAAACTCTCCCTCTCCCTCTCCCCTTGTTCTCGGCCGAACCACCCCCACACACACACACCCTTCAAAATTTCTTCTTTCTCCTTTCTCTTAATCTCAAGAACATCAAGCTTTGGATTTCAAGTGTTTAATCAAGGTTTCTCATTCAAGCTTCAAGGTAATCTTCATTACCTTGCTTCTTTCTCTTATTGGGCAAATCTAACCCTTCCTTCACCATTATCATAACCCCTAACACTTGTCCCTTCTAACTTAAACCACCTATTCACACATATATTTTATATATAAATACTAATATAAATGGATAAAACCAGATAAAAGTCTGATTATTCGTGATTCGCAGTATATTTTTCGTAACCAAGTTGCTCAAAATTTTTATATCTGAATTCACGAAATTAAATTACGCTCTGAACCGTATAATTATTTTTCAGTTTTGTCACTTTTGGTCCTTTGACCTAATGTTGTGACGTTCTGATACGGATCGGTTCCTTAATTCGCGTATTTTTGCAACAAATTGATAACCGACAAGGTTTCCCTTTTTAGTAAATGTTTTGGACACAACTGCTAAAGAGCGCAAGTTGGAAAATATTCCTATAGTTCGAGAGTATCCAGATGTATTTCCTGAAGATCTACCTGGACTACCTCCATTAAGACAAGTAGAAGTTAAGATTGACCTTATCCCTGGCTCGGCACCTATAGCAAAAGCCCCGTACCGTTTAGCACCTTCAGAAATGCAAGAATTGTCTAAACAACTTCAAGAATTGCTGGATAAAGGATTTATTAGGCCAAGTTATTCACCCTGGGGAGCTCCAGTATTATTTGTGAAAAAGAAAGACGGTTCATTCAGGATGTGCATCGATTATAGGGAATTGAACAAGATAACCATCAAGAATCGGTACCCTTTACCAAGAATTGATGACTTGTTTGATCAACTACAAGGATCCACGTATTATTCAAAGATTGACTTACGATCTGGATATCATCAACTAAGAATAATCGATGAAGACGTCTCGAAAACCGCGTTTCGAACACGTTACGGTCATTATGAATTCTTAGTGATGCCATTTGGATTAACAAATGCACCGGCAATCTTCATGGACCTCATGAATAGGGTTTGTAAACCATACTTGGATAAATTCGTGATAGTCTTCATAGACGATATCCTTATTTATTCACGAACCAAGGAGGATCATGAAATGAATTTGAGGTTAGTCATGGAATTATTAAGAAAAGAAAAACTTTATGCTAAATTCTCAAAATGTGACTTTTGGATGCGAGAAGTCCACTTTCTCGGTCATGTCATAAATGAAAATGGCATACATGTGGACCCTGCAAA
This sequence comes from Deinandra increscens subsp. villosa, assembly GCA_039602395.1. Lineage (NCBI taxonomy): Eukaryota > Viridiplantae > Streptophyta > Magnoliopsida > Asterales > Asteraceae > Deinandra > Deinandra increscens. The sequence goes on along the minus strand of JBCNJP010000007.1, from coordinate 31,947,246 downwards.
TATCGAAGCAGTGAAAAATTGGGAAACACCAAAAACACCAACTGAAGTACGTCAATTTCTAGGATTAGCAGGATATTACAGAAGATTCATCGAGAATTTCTTGCGAATAGCTCAACCCTTAACCATGCTTACCCAAAAGGATAAGAAATTTGACTGGACACAAAAGCAAGAAGATGCTTTTCGACTGCTGAAACAAAAGTTGTGTAGCGCGCCAATACTGTCTCTACCAGAAGGAACGGAAGGATTCGTAGTTTACTGAGATGCATCAAAACTAGGCTTAGGATGCGTATTAATGCAAAAAGACAAAGTGATAGCTTACGCGTCCCGACAACTTAAGGTACACGAGAAGAATTATACGACCCATGATTTGGAACTTGGAGCAGTAGTGTTCGCTCTAAAAATTTGGAGACATTACTTGTATGGCACCAAGTGTATAATCTTCACAGATCACAAAAGCCTTCAGCACATTTTTGACCAAAAAGAGCTTAATATGAGACAAAGACGTTGGATGGAATTACTTAATGACTACGATTGCGAGATTAAGTATCACCCAGGAAAAGCCAACGTTGTAGCTGATGCGCTTAGTAGAAAGGAAAGGGTTAAACCTTTGCGTGTACGTGCTTTAAGATTAACAATTCAGACGAATCTAGCGGAAAAGGTTCGAAATGCTCAAGAAGAAGCTTTAGAGGAAAAATGTTTAAGAAATGAAGAACTTAGAGGTCTAGAGCATAAATTAGAACTTAAGGCAGATGGCATTAAGTATTTCATGAATAGAATTTGGATCCCTAAGTACAGAAACATACGTAGTCTAATCATGGATGAAGCACATAAGTCAAAATATTCAATTCATCCTGGTGCTACTAAAATGTACAAAGATTTGAGGGAATTGTATTGGTGGCCCAATATGAAAGGAGACATTGCAACGTATGTAAGCAAATGCCTTACTTGCGCGATGATAAAGGCAGAGCATAAGAAACCATCCGGTTTATTACAACAGCCTAAGATACCAGAGTGGAAATGGGAAAATATAGCGATGGATTTCATAACAAAAATGCCACGCACAAAAGCGGGAAATGACACAATTTGGGTTATCATTGATAGGTTGACAAAATCCGCACATTTTATACCTATGAAGGAGAAAACAGACGCTGAAACCCTCGCCAAAATGTATCTGAAAGAGATCGTAACTCATCATGGGGTACCAGTATCTATTATTTCAGATAGAGATGGTAGATTTACCGCTCACGTTTGGCAATCATTTCAAGAGAAAATGGGTACTCGCTTAGATATGAGCACGGCTTATCACCCACAGACTGACGGACAAAGCGAAAGAACAATCCAGACTTTGGAAGACATGTTAAGAGCTTGTGCAATTGATTTTGGTGGCAATTGGGATACTCACCTACCTCTGGCAGAGTTTTCCTACAATAATAGTTACCACTCAAGCATTAAAGCAGCACCATTCGAGGCCTTATACGGGAGAAAGTGTAGATCACCGCTATGTTGGGCCGAGATTGGTGAAAAGAAACTCACTGGTCCAGAAGTGATTCAGGAAACGACTGACCGAATCGCGCTTATCAAAGAAAAATTAAAAGCAGCGGCAGATAGACAGAAGAGTTATGCCGACAATCGTAGAAGACCGTTAGCTTTTAATAAAGGAGATCGTGTCATGTTAAAAGTTTCTCCCTGGAAAGGAGCAATTAGATTTGGAAAAAGAGGCAAATTGAGCCCTCGATATATTGGACCTTTCAAGATAATAGCTAGAATAGGCCCTGTAGCCTATAGACTATTACTTCCTCCTGAGTTGGAAGGTGTACACAACGTATTTCATGTATCCAACCTTAAGAAATGTCTGTCAGATGAAACCCTAATCCTACCAGCAGGAGAGGTTCAAATTGACGACAAACTCAAGTTCAGTGAGGAACCTGTGGAAGTTTTGGATTGGAAAGTCCAAAAACTTAGGCGAAGCCGAATTAAGTTAGTAAAAGTTCGATGGAGCTCAAAGTATGGCCCAGAGTTCACTTGGGAACGCCTGGATCAAATGGAAAAGAAATACCCCCAGCTTTTTCGTCAAAGACAAAGAGGTACGTCCAATTAAATTTCGGGACGAAATTTCTTAAACCGGGGGAGTATGTGACACCCGTCACTTTAATGATAAATTAGAATTTGGATTTGGAATAATTTAGAATTTAGTTGTAAATTACATGGGATATTTGAATATTTAATTAAGAAATAGGTAAACGACAAAAATTGACTAGGAAACAATTAATTGTTTTCATGAAAATTTCCTAAAAAGGGAAACCTTGTCGGTTATCAATTTGTTGCAAAAATACGCGAATTAAGGAACCGTTCCTTATCAGAACGTCACAACATTAGGTCAAAGGACCAAAAGTGACAAAACTGGAAAATAATTATACGGTTCAGAGCGTAATTTAATTTCGTGAATTCAGATATAAAAATTTTGAGCAACTTGGTTACGAAAAATATACTGCGAATCACGAATAATCAGACTTTTATCTGGTTTTATCCATTTATATTAGTATTTATATATAAAATATATGTGTGAATAGGTGGTTTAAGTTAGAAGGGACAAGTGTTAGGGGTTATTATGATGGTCTTGGACACATAACCATCATCATTTGTTTTAAATCCACACACCACCCCCTCACTCTTCACCTTCACCAACACACAAACTCTCCCTCTCCCTCTCCCCTTGTTCTCGGCCGAACCACCCCCACACACACACACCCTTCAAAATTTCTTCTTTCTCCTTTCTCTTAATCTCAAGAACATCAAGCTTTGGATTTCAAGTGTTTAATCAAGGTTTCTCATTCAAGCTTCAAGGTAATCTTCATTACCTTGCTTCTTTCTCTTTTATGCTTGAGTCATGCAAAAACCCTAAATTTTTATAAAAATAAACTCAAGGATTAAGATTTTACACTTGAAATGGTGAAAGGAGGATGATGAACAACAAAAGGGAGTGGGTAAAGAACCCCACATACCTACGGCAGTAGGTATGTGTGTGGTGGTTTATGTTGATGATTTTTGATGATATATGTGTTGTATTGATGTTTGATGATGAAATCTTCTACATGCATGTTCGAATCTTAAAAGAAATCAAGTAAAATAACAAAGATTTTGATGAAACATGCAAGAGAAATGGTTATAAACTTTAAATCTTGAATAAAATGAATAAACATAAGTTTATAATACTTGGATCTAATCATGCATAAGTTTATTATTCTTGTTGCTCATATGAATGTATAGTATATAATGTGTTCGATTATAGTAATTCCGCCTACATGGTCGTCAAAGACGCCTACATGGTCGGTAATAATCGTCACATAACAACCCCGTGACTATTTCTCATAGTAATTCCGTCGAAAATTACGGTCATGAGGAAACACGAGTGGTTAACATTCAAAAACAAGAATAATAATGTAAAAATTAGAAAAATAAAATTTAAAAATGCTATAGAAAGAATACAAATCAGAAAAATGAATATGAAAAGTTGTATTAAACCTGTAATAAAGTTAAAAGTAAAGGCTAATCATAAGTGAAAACATTAAATGCAAGATTTTGAACAACTTGTGTAATTAATAAATTTGAAAAGTGTGTTAAAGTAAAAATTAATGAAAAATCCGAAAATTTAAAATAAAACTGTTGGAATAATTTTAAACAGTACATAATCATAAAAGAAAGTTCTTATACAAATTTTAGAGTTTATTTGGAAGTTTAAGTATTTTATTTGATTAAAATATGCATAAAATGCATTAAAATAGGAGAAAAATAAGAATCTGATGCAAAAATCATAAAAATTATGTTTTGATCAGTAGATTATTAATATATAATAAAAATAATAAAACCTTGTAAGAAAATGGGGTTTAAATTAAGAAAATGACAAAACTAGGCGATAAAATACACAAAAATCAACTAAATTATGAATTAAAATGGAAAATATGATTTGGACAGTAGATAACTAAATGAAAACAGGTTATAATACTCTTAGAACATATAAAAATTATTTGGAATAATAAATGGAAGTATAAGAGAAATCGGGGTCAAAAACTGTCATAAAAAAGACGTAAAAACGACCATTGTAACAAGAAAATTTGAAAGATATCAAGATAAATCAAAATAATTCTTGAAAATATGATTTAGGTTTAATAAGTTCATTAAACCTTAGAAAGAAATTATTGGGCAAATCTAACCCTTCCTTCACCATTATCTTTAAATTATCAAAAAGGGCAAAATTGTCATTTTTCACTAGTTCTTTGTAATAAGTAATTAGTAAGGCACTATTATTGATCTTACTATGATATAAATTAGGAAAAAGGACATCAAATATCTTCATTGCAAAAATCAAATCAAACCCTAAAAGGCAAAGGTGAGTTCACTACTAAATTTCCCCTATTAATGTGCAAATTTTGTAAATATTTTGGGGATGGAAATTGTTTGATTTTGGAATATGAAATTGAGAATATTATGGGTATGAATTAGATATGAGTAATGGCACATGCTCATAACAAGATGAGTTAGGCCTAATATTGAATTTGGAATTTAGTGAAATTCGTAATATTGACTTCTAAGTCATTAAAAGAAGCGTGAGAAGTATTAGTAGATCTACTAGGAATGACCAACCATACTCACTGATCAGTCGCTCTGGTCGCGAAACATGGTGAGGAATACTATCAAACAAAGGTCTAGTATTAACTTAGAGCTCATTATTTAGTTCGTACACTCGTAAACCTAGCTAGTTTACGAACCATATTATTCCATGTTATTCAATATTATGATTATTGAAAAATTGAGATAAATTGGATAATTATATGAAGTGATAACATAAGAATTTTTGTAGTGGGCTCACTCAACATCGTGTTGACGTTGTTACTCTAAACCTATTTTTCAGGTGAACGATGAGGTGTGTTGAGATTTGGATCTGGGTGCATGATGGTGATCGTGTTACGTGTTACCAGCTTTATTTTGTGATGTAGTAGTTTTATGAAATGTAATATGGGACCGAATATGGGATGAAATAATCATCCTACTCTTTTGTAACAACATGTAAGGGTAATTAATCTACCCAATTTTGGAAATGAAATGTTGTTTTTATAATTATATTTCTTACTTTAAAACTACTAAATCCATGGGTTACTTTCTTAATCTTCGCCATGTAAGACTTCCGCTATAAATAAACATTTTGGGATGTGACAGTGACGGACAAAGCGAAAGAACAATCCAGACTTTGGAAGACATGTTAAGAGCTTGTGCAATTGATTTTGGTGGCAATTGGGATACTCACCTACCTCTGGCAGAGTTTTCCTACAATAATAGTTACCACTCAAGCATTAAAGCAGCACCATTCGAGGCCTTATACGGGAGAAAGTGTAGATCACCGCTATGTTGGGCCGAGATTGGTGAAAAGAAACTCACTGGTCCAGAAGTGATTCAGGAAATGACTGACCGAATCACGCTTATCAAAGAAAAATTAAAAGCAGCGGCAGATAGACAGAAGAGTTATGCCGACAATCGTAGAAGACCGTTAGCTTTTAATAAAGGAGATCGTGTCATGTTAAAAGTTTCTCCCTGGAAAGGAGCAATTAGATTTGGAAAAAGAGGCAAATTGAGCCCTCGATATATTGGACCTTTCAAGATTATAGCTAGAATAGGCCCTGTAGCCTATAGACTATTACTTCCTCCTGAGTTGGAAGGTGTACACAACGTATTTCATGTATCCAACCTTAAGAAATGTCTGTCAGATGAAACCCTAATCCTACCAGCAGGAGAGGTTCAAATTGACGACAAACTCAAGTTCAGTGAGGAACTTGTGGAAGTTTTGGATTGGAAAGTCCAAAAACTTAGGCGAAGCCGAATTAAGTTAGTAAAAGTTCGATGGAGCTCAAAGTATGGCCCAGAGTTCACTTGGGAACGCCTGGATCAAATGGAAAAGAAATACCCCCAGCTTTTTCGTCAAAGACAAAGAGGTACGTCCAATTAAATTTCGGGACGAAATTTCTTAAACCGGGGGAGTATGTGACACCCATCACTTTAATGATAAATTAGAATTTGGATTTGGAATAATTTAGAATTTAGTTGTAAATTACATGGGATATTTGAATATTTAATTAAGAAATAGGTAAACGACAAAAATTGACTAGGAAACAATTAATTGTTTTCATGAAAATTTCCTAAAAAGGGAAACCTTGTCGGTTATCAATTTGTTGCAAAAATACGCGAATTAAGGAACCGATCCGTATCAGAACGTCACAACATTAGGTCAAAGGACCAAAAGTGACAAAACTGGAAAATAATTATACGGTTCAGAGCGTAATTTAATTTCGTGAATTTAGATATAAAAATTTTGAGCAACTTGGTTACGAAAAATATACTGCGAATCACGAATAATCAGACTTTTATCTGGTTTTATCCATTTATATTAGTATTTATATATAAAATATATGTGTGAATAGGTGGTTTAAGTTAGAAGGGACAAGTGTTAGGGGTTATGATGATGGTCTTGGACACATAACCATCATCATTTGATTTAAATCCACACACCACCCCCTCACTCTTCACCTTCACCAACACACAAACTCTCCCTCTCCCCTTGTTCTCGGCCGAACCACCCCCACACACACACACCCTTCAAAATTTCTTCTTTCTCCTTTCTCTTAATCTCAAGAACATCAAGCTTTGGATTTCAAGTGTTTAATCAAGGTTTCTCATTCAAGCTTCAAGGTAATCTTCATTACCTTGCTTCTTTCTCTTTTATGCTTGAGTCATGCAAAAACCCTAAATTTTTATAAAAATAAACTCAAGGATTAAGATTTTACACTTGAAATGGTGAAAGGAGGATGATGAACAACAAAAGGGAGTGGGTAAAGAACCCCACATACCTACGGCAGTAGGTATGTGTGTGGTGGTTTATGTTGATGATTTTTGATGATATATGTGTTGTATTGATGTTTGATGATGAAATCTTCTACATGCATGTTCGAATCTTAAAAGAAATCAAGTAAAATAACAAAGATTTTGATGAAACATGCAAGAGAAATGGTTATAAACTTTAAATCTTGAATAAAATGAATAAACATAAGTTTATAATACTTGGATCTAATCATGCATAAGTTTATTATTCTTGTTGCTCATATGAATGTATAGTATATAATGTGTTCGATTATAGTAATTCCGCCTACATGGTCGTCAAAGACGCCTACATGGTCGGTAATAATCGTCACATAACAACCCCGTGACTATTTCTCATAGTAATTCCGTCGAAAATTACGGTCATGAGGAAACACGAGTGGTTAACATTCAAAAACAAGAATAATAATGTAAAAATTAGAAAAATAAAATTTAAAAATGCTATAGAAATAATACAAATCAGAAAAATGAATACGAAAAGTTGTATTAAACCTGTAATAAAGTTAAAAGTAAAGGCTAATCATAAGTGAAAACATTAAATGCAAGATTTTGAACAACTTGTGTAATTAATGAATTTGAAAAGTGTGTTAAAGTAAAAATTAATGAAAAATCCGAAAATTTAAAATAAAACTGTTGGAATAATTTTAAACAGTACATAATCATAAAAGAAAGTTCTTATAAAAATTTTAGAGTTTATCTGGGTGCATGATGGTGATCGTGTTACGTGTTACCAGGATGAAATAAACCTAAAATTTTTATAAGAACTTTCTTTTATGATTATGTACTGTTTAAAATTATTCCAACAGTTTTATTTTAAATTTTCGGATTTTTCATTAATTTTTACTTTAACACACTTTTCAAATTCATTAATTACACAAGTTGTTCAAAATCTTGCATTTAATGTTTTCACTTATGATTAGCCTTTACTTTTAACTTTATTACAGGTTTAATACAACTTTTCATATTCATTTTTCTGATTTGTATTATTTCTATAGCATTTTTAAATTTTATTTTTCTAATTTTTACATTATTATTCTTGTTTTTGAATGTTAACCACTCGTGTTTCCTCATGACCGTAATTTTCGACGGAATTACTATGAGAAATAGTCACGGGGTTGTTATGTGACGATTATTACCGACCATGTAGGCGTATTTGACGACCATGTAGGCGGAATTACTATAATCGAACACATTATATACTATACATTCATATGAGCAACAAGAATAATAAACTTATGCATGATTAGATCCAAGTATTATAAACTTATGTTTATTCATTTTATTCAAGATTTAAAGTTTATAACCATTTCTCTTGCATGTTTCATCAAAATCTTTGTTATTTTACTTGATTTCTTTTAAGATTCGAACATGCATGTAGAAGATTTCATCATCAAACATCAATACAACACATATATCATCAAAAATCATCAACATAAACCACCACACACATACCTACTGCCGTAGGTATGTGGGGTTCTTTACCCGCTCCCTTTTGTTGTTCATCATCCTCCTTTCACCATTTCAAGTGTAAAATCTTAATCCTTGAGTTTATTTTTATAAAAATTTAGGGTTTTTGCATGACTCAAGCATAAAAGAGAAAGAAGCAAGGTAATGAAGATTACCTTGAAGCTTGAATGAGAAACCTTGATTAAACACTTGAAATCCAAAGCTTGATGTTCTTGAGATTAAGAGAAAGGAGAAAGAAGAAATTTTGAAGGGTGTGTGTGTGGGGGGGTGGTTCGGCCGAGAACAAGGGGAGAGGGAGAGGGAGAGTTTGTGTGTTGGTGAAGGTGAAGAGTGAGGGGGTGGTGTGTGGATTTAAAACAAATGATGATGGTTATGTGTCCAAGACCATCATCATAACCCCTAACACTTGTCCCTTCTAACTTAAACCACCTATTCACACATATATTTTATATATAAATACTAATATAAATGGATAAAACCAGATAAAAGTCTGATTATTCGTGATTCGCAGTATATTTTTCGTAACCAAGTTGCTCAAAATTTTTATATCTGAATTCACGAAATTAAATTACGCTCTGAACCGTATAATTATTTTCCAGTTTTGTCACTTTTGGTCCTTTGACCTAATGTTGTGACGTTCTGATACGGATCGGTTCCTTAATTCGCGTATTTTTGCAACAAATTGATAACCGACAAGGTTTCCCTTTTTAGGAAATTTTCATGAAAACAATTAATTGTTTCCTAGTCAATTTTTGTCGTTTACCTATTTCTTAATTAAATATTCAAATATCCCATGTAATTTACAACTAAATTCTAAATTATTCCAAATCCAAATTCTAATTTATCATTAAAGTGACGGGTGTCACATACTCCCCCGGTTTAAGAAATTTCGTCCCGAAATTTAATTGGACGTACCTCTTTGTCTTTGACGAAAAAGCTGGGGGTATTTCTTTTCCATTTGATCCAGGCGTTCCCAAGTGAACTCTGGGCCATACTTTGAGCTCCATCGAACTTTTACTAACTTAATTCGGCTTCGCCTAAGTTTTTGGACTTTCCAATCCAAAACTTCCACAGGTTCCTCACTGAACTTGAGTTTGTCGTCAATTTGAACCTCTCCTGCTGGTAGGATTAGGGTTTCATCTGACAGACATTTCTTAAGGTTGGATACATGAAATACGTTGTGTACACCTTCCAACTCAGGAGGAAGTAATAGTCTATAGGCTACAGGGCCTATTCTAGCTATTATCTTGAAAGGTCCAATATATCGAGGGCTCAATTTGCCTCTTTTTCCAAATCTAATTGCTCCTTTCCAGGGAGAAACTTTTAACATGACACGATCTCCTTTATTAAAAGCTAACGGTCTTCTACGATTGTCGGCATAACTCTTCTGTCTATCTGCCGCTGCTTTTAATTTTTCTTTGATAAGCGCGATTCGGTCAGTCGTTTCCTGAATCACTTCTGGACCAGTGAGTTTCTTTTCACCAATCTCGGCCCAACATAGCGGTGATCTACACTTTCTCCCGTATAAGGCCTCGAATGGTGCTGCTTTAATGCTTGAGTGGTAACTATTATTGTAGGAAAACTCTGCCAGAGGTAGGTGAGTATCCCAATTGCCACCAAAATCAATTGCACAAGCTCTTAACATGTCTTCCAAAGTCTGGATTGTTCTTTCGCTTTGTCCGTCAGTCTGTGGGTGATAAGCCGTGCTCATATCTAAGCGAGTACCCATTTTCTCTTGAAATGATTGCCAAACGTGAGCGGTAAATCTACCATCTCTATCTGAAATAATAGATACTGGTACCCCATGATGAGTTACGATCTCTTTCAGATACATTTTGGCGAGGGTTTCAGCGTCTGTTTTCTCCTTCATAGGTATAAAATGTGCGGATTTTGTCAACCTATCAATGATAACCCAAATTGTGTCATTTCCCGCTTTTGTGCGTGGCATTTTTGTTATGAAATCCATCGCTATATTTTCCCATTTCCACTCTGGTATCTTAGGCTGTTGTAATAAACCGGATGGTTTCTTATGCTCTGCCTTTATCATCGCGCAAGTAAGGCATTTGCTTACATACGTTGCAATGTCTCCTTTCATATTGGGCCACCAATACAATTCCCTCAAATCTTTGTACATTTTAGTAGCACCAGGATGAATTGAATATTTTGACTTATGTGCTTCATCCATGATTAGACTACGTATGTTTCTGTACTTAGGGATCCAAATTCTATTCATGAAATACTTAATGCCATCTGCCTTAAGTTCTAATTTATGCTCTAGACCTCTAAGTTCTTCATTTCTTAAACATTTTTCCTCTAAAGCTTCTTCTTGAGCATTTCGAACCTTTTCCGCTAGATTCGTCTGAATTGTTAATCTTAAAGCACGTACACGCAAAGGTTTAACCCTTTCCTTTCTACTAAGCGCATCAGCTACAACGTTGGCTTTTCCTGGGTGATACTTAATCTCGCAATCGTAGTCATTAAGTAATTCCATCCAACGTCTTTGTCTCATATTAAGCTCTTTTTGGTCAAAAATGTGCTGAAGGCTTTTGTGATCTGTGAAGATTATACACTTGGTGCCATACAAGTAATGTCTCCAAATTTTTAGAGCGAACACTACTGCTCCAAGTTCCAAATCATGGGTCGTATAATTCTTCTCGTGTACCTTAAGTTGTCGGGACGCGTAAGCTATCACTTTGTCTTTTTGCATTAATACGCATCCTAAGCCTAGTTTTGATGCATCGCAGTAAACTACGAATCCTTCCGTTCCTTCTGGTAGAGACAGTATTGGCGCGCTACACAACTTTTGTTTCAGCAGTCGAAAAGCATCTTCTTACTTTTGTGTCCAGTCAAATTTCTTATCCTTTTGGGTAAGCATGGTTAAGGGTTGAGCTATTCGCGAGAAATTCTCGATGAATCTTCTGTAATATCCTGCTAATCCTAGAAATTGACGTACTTCAGTTGGTGTTTTTGGTGTTTCCCAATTTTTCACTGCTTCGATTTTTGCAGGGTCCACATGTATGCCATTTTCATTTATGACATGACCGAGAAAGTGGACTTCTCGCATCCAAAAGTCACATTTTGAGAATTTAGCATAAAGTTTTTCTTTTCTTAATAATTCCATGACTAACCTCAAATGCATTTCATGATCCTCCTTGGTTCGTGAATAAATAAGGATATCGTCTATGAAGACTATCACGAATTTATCCAAGTATGGTTTACAAACCCTATTCATGAGGTCCATGAAGATTGCCGGTGCATTTGTTAATCCAAATGGCATCACTAAGAATTCATAATGACCGTAACGTGTTCGAAACGCGGTTTTCGAGACGTCTTCATCGATTATTCTTAGTTGATGATATCCAGATCGTAAGTCAATCTTTGAATAATACGTGGATCCTTGTAGTTGATCAAACAAGTCATCAATTCTTGGTAAAGGGTACCGATTCTTGATGGTTATCTTGTTCAATTCCCTATAATCGATGCACATCCTGAATGAACCGTCTTTCTTTTTCACAAATAATACTGGAGCTCCCCAGGGTGAATAACTTGGCCTAATAAATCCTTTATCCAGCAATTCTTGAAGTTGTTTAGACAATTCTTGCATTTCTGAAGGTGCTAAACGGTACGGGGCTTTTGCTATAGGTGCCGAGCCAGGGATAAGGTCAATCTTAACTTCTACTTGTCTTAATGGAGGTAGTCCAGGTAGATCTTCAGGAAATACATCTGGATACTCTCGAACTATAGGAATATTTTCCAACTTGCGCTCTTTAGCAGTTGTGTCCAAAACATTTACTAAAAAGGCAGGATAGTTCTTCTTTAACATCTTTTGCATTTTCATAACATTCACAATTTTCATCTTAACTCTACCCTTGTCGCCACAAATAGTTAATGTTCTGTCGTGGGAGAGTGGTACTCGTACTAGCTTCTCAGAACATACAATCTCAGCCCGATTTCTAGACAACCAGTCCATTCCTACTATTACGTCAAAACTTCCTAATTCTATAGGTAGCAAATCTATGTTAAAATCCTGTCCTTCTAAGGTTATGCTACAATCAGGAATTATTTCTTTTGTTTCTACTAATTCCCCATTAGCTAATTCTATTGAATACTTCTTACTAAGGTTGCTAGCTTTTATTCCGAGAGAGGGTCTAAATTTCTTAGAGACGAAACTGAAATCTGCTCCGGTGTCGAAGAGTACATGGGCATAATGGTTATTAATTAAGAACGTACCGGTGACGACAGCAGGGTCTTCACGTGCTTCACCAGCATTCATTTCAAATACTCTTCCTCTATTATTTTGACCACGTGGTTTCGTGCACTCTCTACTAAGATGACCAAACTCTTCACAATTGAAGCATTTCCCACTTCTTTTATCCTCTTCTGTAGGTATCCTAGCATAGCAATCCTGGAGTAAATGCCCAAAGCGGTGACATCTCGTGCATTTCTTGCACACTCCAGCATGATTCTTTCCACACGTTTTGCATGGGGGTCTCTGGGTTGCCTTCTTGCTATCCTCGTTGACAGTTGCTGCAAATACTTTCCTAGTGTCCTTGCTCCTCTTGGTTCCGCCACGTTTGTTGAAATTCTGAAATTTACGCTTCTTGTCGTTGGATGACTTCTGCTCAAGCTTTATATCTATAGCCTTTGGTTTCTCACTTGTTTCTCCAAGAGTGCCCTCGCGTATCGCATCATCTACTAAGGATTTAGCTAATGAAATAGCATCCTGGATGGTTGTTGGTTTTGCCGATGTAACCATGCCTCTTATTTGAGGAACTAGTCCCCAAAGATACCGCTCAATACGTGCATATTCAGGAGTGACCATGCGAGGTACCAATCTGGCTAACTCAGAGAATCGAGTAGTATACTCCCTAATTCTTGCGCCTTCCATTTTAAGGTTCCAAAATTCAGTTTCCAATTTCTGAATTTCTTGACGTGGGCAGTATTCTCTTAACAACATGTCTTTTAATTCTTCCCAGGTAAGTTGATAAGCCACCTCCTCTCCTACACTTGTCTTATAGGAGTTCCACCAAGATAACGCCTCATCCTGAAATGAGCATGTGGCATACATTACCTTTTGGGCGACACTACAACCACTGATTGCCATAACCGATTCCATCTTTTCGATCCAACGGATAATATCAAGCGGACCTTCTAGACCATTAAAAGTTCTTGGATGACATCCTTGGAAGGTTTTGTACGAACATCCATTTGTTTGGTTTCCCGAACCTTGTCCAATGGTCCCTCGACCTTGTCCGTCTCCTGCATTGTGTTGTGCTAACGCTGCGTCGACACGTTGCGTGATAAGGCGAGTCAATTCCTCTTGGGTTGAGGGTAAGTCGTTATTTGGATCACGAACGTTTGCATTAGCTTCGGTTTCCATTTCTTATCTATTGTCATTCATATATAACAACAACACAAGAATTTCGTTAGACTCTAAGTCATAAATACTACTAATTAATTATATATACCCCTAGTAATTATCATAGTCATTATAGATTAATCATTCATTCCATTCAAAATTTAGTGCGTCCATATCACACTTAACATAATAATCCCAAATATCCAAACAAAGTAAATAAACCAACAAAACACAACTATTTAGGAATGTCTAGGAGTTCCCTAATGGTCTTGTGTGTCCTTTCGAGTTCGCGGATTCGATCATGCATTTTATCCAAGGAATCTTTGTCCAGATAGCTAACTTCTTCCACAAATTCTTGTCGCTCCATTAAGCTTTTCATCATCTTATTCAGTTCAGTTAGTTCCTCACGAATTTTAGCGAACCGAAAGTTACACAAACAACATGGATCATTCTGTTCCTTCTGGGCTTTAGGCGGAGGAGTTGGTTCCTCTACCATTGGTGCTTTCCCTTTTTCTTCATTTGTCAACCTTTTGCGACGCATGTAAACCTTGAGTGGTAAATCCTTCTTGCGCCACGATGGTATGGTTAACACTGAGGGAGATATCACCAAAGTTTTCCCACCCTCTGGCACTACCTCAACTGGTTCGTTGTCACTTTCGTAAATCCAACCATTGTGGTGGGATTCAGTATCAGGTAGTGAGAGGTGAGCTAGCCCATTGATAGCATCTTCTGATTCGCTATCGGTAAGGTGAATGATCGCTTGCGTGGAATCCATCTGAAAAATATGTATAAACTAACCGATTAGTACTAATTATGTTAATTAACAACTAAAACTGAACATATTACCGAGAGGTGCCAAGTCATCTGGGTCGGTGCATGATCTTTGTTCGTGTTATCCTTTGAAATATCCCTTATTTTAGGTTATAGTTTTAAATTTTTATAAAAATGTTTTTAGTTCCCTATAACCTGTGGCTCTGATACCACTTTTTCTGTCACATCCCAAAATGTTTATTTATAGCGGAAGTCTTACATGGCGAAGATTAAGAAAGTAACCCATGGATTTAGTAGTTTTAAAGTAAGAAATATAATTATAAAAACAACATTTCATTTCCAAAATTGGGTAGATTAATTACCCTTACATGTTGTTACAAAAGAGTAGGATGATTATTTCATCCCATATTCGGTCCCATATTACATTTCATAAAACTACTACATCACAAAATAAAGCTGGTAACACGTAACACGATCACCATCATGCACCCAGATCCAAATCTCAACACACCTCATCGTTCACCTGAAAAATAGGTTTAGAGTAACAACGTCAACACGATGTTGAGTGAGCCCACTACAAAAATTCTTATGTTATCACTTCATATAATTATCCAATTTATCTCAATTTTTCAATAATCATAATATTGAATAACATGGAATAATATGGTTCGTAAACTAGCTAGGTTTACGAGTGTACGAACTAAATAATGAGCTCTAAGTCAATACTAGACCTTTGTTTGATAGTATTCCTCACCATGTTTCGCGACCAGAGCGACTGATCAGTGAGTATGGTTGGTCATTCCTAGTAGATCTACTAATACTTCTCACGCTTCTTTTAATGACTTAGAAGGCAATATTACGAATTTCACTAAATTCCAAATTCAATATTAGGCCTAACTCATCTTGTTATGAGCATGTGCCATTACTCATATCTAATTCATACCCATAATATTCTCAATTTCATATTCCAAAATCAAACAATTTCCATCCCCAAAATATTTACAAAATTTGCACATTAATAGGGGAAATTTAGTAGTGAACTCACCTTTGCCTTTTAGGGTTTGATTTGATTTTTGCAATGAAGATATTTGATGTCCTTTTTCCTAATTTATATCATAGTAAGATCAATAATAGTGCCTTACTAATTACTTATTACAAAGAACTAGTGAAAAATGACAATTTTGCCCTTTTTGATAATTTAAAGATAATGGTGAAGGAAGGGTTAGATTTGCCCAATAATTTCTTTCTAAGGTTTAATGAACTTATTAAACCTAAATCATATTTTCAAGAATTATTTTGATTTATCTTGATATCTTTCAAATTTTCTTGTTACAATGGTCGTTTTTACGTCTTTTTGATGACAGTTTTTGACCCCGATTTCTCTTATACTTCCATTTATTATTCCAAATAATTTTTATATGTTCTAAAGGTATTATAACCTGTTTTCATTTAGTTATCTACTGTCCAAATCATATTTTCCATTTTAATTCATAATTTAGTTGATTTTTGTGTATTTTATCGCCTAGTTTTGTCATTTTCTTAATTTAAATCCCATTTTCTTACAAGGTTTTATTATTTTTATTATATATTAATAATCTACTGATCAAAACATAATTTTTATGATTTTTGCATCAGATTCTTATTTTTCTCCTATTTTTGAGTATTTTAATGCATTTTATGCATATTTTAATCAAATAAAATACTTAAACTTCCAAATAAACTCTAAAATTTTTATAAGAACTTTCTTTTATGATTATGTACTGTTTAAAATAAAACATATACGTAACCATATAATACCAAAGGCCGCACTTTTTATATTTTAACGTGGTCATTGCTACCCTTTGGCCAAGCGTATTGGGACAAAAATTATGATTTCAGCAACTCATTTGGCCACGTTTTTTAACATATGTGGCTAAAACACAAATATACGTGACCATATAATACCAAAGGCCACGCTTTTTATATTTTAGCGTGGTCGTTGCCACCCTTTGGCCAGACAAATGGGACACAAATTATGATTTCAGCAACCATTTGGCCACGTATTTTTTAATATATGTGGCTAAAACACAAATATATGTGGCTATATAAGACAAAAGGCCATGTTAAACAAACACGTGTGAACGTTGGGACCCTTCGACCACATTTTTTGGAAGATTTGTTTGATTACAACAATGAATATTGGTACCCTTTAGCCACGCTTTTATAGGGCTTCAGCCACTAATATTCTAATGTGTTCGTATCATACATTTGGTCACGAGACCTTTGGTCTTGATTGAAATGGAAAAAAGAAAACGTGGTCAAAGGGATACGGCCACGTTTTTTTCCATGGCCAAAGGGTATTTTGACGTAATGTTCCGTTCAATAACTAACACACTAGCCTTGTTGTTACCTTTTTTACAAAATGACGTAAATGCTAGTGGTGATCTGACATAACACCTTCATCCCACATTCCCACATATTTATCTCTCTACGAATCACATACATCCATAATAAAACTTTAAAACTCACCAGTATAAAAGGAAATAATGAAATCAAAAGATGAAAGAATATGAAATTATTTCA
This sequence comes from Deinandra increscens subsp. villosa, assembly GCA_039602395.1. Taxonomy (NCBI): domain Eukaryota; kingdom Viridiplantae; phylum Streptophyta; class Magnoliopsida; order Asterales; family Asteraceae; genus Deinandra; species Deinandra increscens. The sequence goes on along the minus strand of JBCNJP010000007.1, from coordinate 31,930,163 downwards.
CCTTTCCTTTTACTCCAGTTTTTAATTAATGTTTCTTCGTATTTTTTTTTGGATTTTATTGGAATAACCAACACTAATATGAAGTGATATAACTATATATATGTGTATAAAATTATCTTAGAAAATAAATCGAGCCAACCGAGCGGGCTACAAGTGTTAGAGCATAATCTGTATGCTATAGGGTGTCTCGTGTGTTGTATCTAATCAGAGCTAGAGAGTGAGTTTAGGGTTCCACGAACCAAGCCATGAATAATGAGTTCGTGGGCAACGAAACAACGGTTTGTTGCTGCTTGGTTCGATGGGTAGTCAACTAGAATAAATAGTTGACTTAGTTTGAAGGCTCAATACTTCTTGCATGATTTTGTCATTTGAGTATGTTCTGTGTGTGTGTTCTAGAGAGAGAGAGAGAACCAATGCTTTGTAATTGTTTATACTTATGAATCAATAACATCAAAGTTTATTTACATTTCTTGTTACTAGATTTGATCGTTCTACCAATAGTAAGATCCTCACAGTTCCTTACAAGTGGTATCAGAGCAATACATGTTGCTCTACTAGTTCAGATTTGGTCAATTTAGAAAAATTCAAGTGAGAGAAGGTGGGTTTTCTTTCATTTTTCTCAAATATAAGTGTTTCTGATATCAATTTTGCTTTCAAAGTGTTCGTATTGTCATATTCTAGCTTACTGGTATCAATCTCTGTTCAAAACCTTCAAATTCATCAGAATTAGAATTTCTGAGTTTGGTTCGTCGGTTGAATGTCTTGGTTTGCTGGTTGATTTTTTTATGGTTCCCCCCTTGTATCTTCATCCTTGGTTTGGAGCATCTTGGTTCATTTGATGAGTTTTCTAAGTACACGGACGATCTTACTACTGCATGATTCGATTAATACGATTAACACGGACGTAAATAAAGCTTTGCTTTATTGATTCACTAAAAGATTACGAAGAATCTAGAGAGAGAGACACACACTCAATTACACACAGTTAATATGACTCCAGTGATAGAAATTCTAACTCTCTCTAACACGAACTATTTATACTAAGCAACTTACCTGGCGTACCAACCAATATACCATTGGTATGCTGGCCAGCGTACCATGAGACATACCATTGGTATGCTGCCTATGGTAAGTTGACACTAAGACTTTCAAACACTCTCTAATCTAGATACAATACACGAGACACAATGTAGCATAGGAATATGCTCTAACAAACTCCCCCTTAACGTGTAGTGTATCTATGTTAGCTAAACTCCAGTCTTCAATCTTCAGCATTGCTGCATCTAATCTTTAACTTGAAATGTCTTGTCAGCAATAGAGCTTGCATGGTTGGATCAGAACTTGAACAATCTTTGAACTTCAAGATCCATTTGTGAAAGATACTACAAACTCTCGCTTTCACCATGCTTGAGTCTTGTCACACAGAATCTGCAATTTCAGAAGACAGAAACGCGGCTTTCTTTTTCTTTTGAAAATTAATTTAATCTTGGCGCAAAACTTCTCTTCGAATCCAAGATATAGATTTGAAATCATAATTTTGTATCTTGTATCGATCGGTCGAAAACAAATAAGAAACAAAATCTTTTTGGCTTTTTGAAACTTTAAATCAAAACACACCAAAAATCTTTTTGATTTTCTAAGTTTATGCTAAAACACACCTAAAATCTTTTTGAGATTTTTCAGATATGAAACATAAATACAATACTGAATCAGGCACTATTTTTTTCTTTTGCGAGAAAGATCACAACTTGGAATCATATTGAACATAACATGCTGAACTACACTTCAATTTCAATTACATCAGCACACAAGTCATGTCAATTACTAGTATAATTTGTCCATCTTAAACTCAGGAAAAATCATACTCATAACATCTGGATATGTTATTGTATTGATTAGTTTTGCTTTAACAAGTGTACCCCACACTATCAGACATACTCAGATATGTATTTGCTTATCACACTCTGTGATTTCAATTGTGATTTAACACATAGTGATTGTATTTGTAATATAGTCAACTGTGTTCCATGCAAAAAGAAATAAGAACGTTAAATCGTCTACCTTAAGGTCAATCTTTCGATACGCCGTTAAGGCCTCAGATTTAACAAAATAAGAAATTAAAACAAGTTGAAATTGTATGATTCAACAACAATCAGGTCGGTCTTGTGGACACGCAGAGAAAGTCTGATGAATTGTATGAAACACCAAAGAAAATAAAGCAGAACCTTAAATAAACAACTATCAGGTCGATCTTATGGATACGCAAGATAGTCCGATCATTTAAGAAAATAAAGAAAATCAAAGAAGTTTAAATCTTTGCAAATTAAACACATGTATACACAGTGACCTCTCATTTTCTTTTCACACATCTTTTCAATATCTTGAGATACGGTTCAAGATGTTGTCCACTTAGTCAAGCATTAGTATTTAATGTATATCACATCTGAATACTTTATGATTTAATGTCGAGCCTACCAAGCACATCGAGCAATGATCTTATGGCTTTTTCATCTAGTTTATCCATGAATCAGACATGTAAGCCAATGTACCATCATTTCCCAATTACGTCGGATACAATTTCTCATTTTTCAATGTTTTTGTATTTTTCTATTTTTCTCCCCCTTAAAATGAAAACTCTAAGTTTAGATTTTTTCATTTTAGCAAAACACAAAGACACTATTTTTTATTTATCTATTTTCTCCCCCTAAACTACATACAGAATGTAAAAGAAAGAAAATTGACCAATCGATACTATACCATTCAGTTTAAATGTTTCAGAAAAACTTTCAATTTTGTAAGATGAAGCATGAAATTTAAATTACGCAGGAGACTCCATTATCAGTAACTGCTTGAAGCTTGAACTTCACAATCACCAACAGGTCTTCTTGAAGAAACCTACACACTTGACAAAACAATTAATTTTTAAATGACCCAAAGCACACAGCTTCTGGTGGGCTAGTGTCTTTAGTAAAATCATTAGCAGCCTTGCAGACCAACTTAGGTCGCGAGTGCATTTTTGAATATTCAGTTTTAACCGAGTCATCATCAGGTGATGAACTACCAACAGTTGAATCATATTTGAAAACTGGTTTCTTTTGAGATTTAAATTGTGAAGGTGTTGACTCTGTAAAAACTCTGCCTGATACATCAAAGAAAGTGGCAGATTTATTAGAAAATGAACTTTTTGCAATTTCAGGACATTTTTGTGCCATGTGGCCTTTTTGGCGACATTCATAACACAAATGATATGATCACTTTGGTTTCGGTTTGTCCTAAAATGCATGACACACATCATCAGAATCAAAATTATCCTAGAAATCATCAAAAACTAGAAATCTGTTAGCATGCACCCATTTTGAAGTAGGACTTCGAGGTGTAGAATTTGATCCAGATGAAGAAAATTCTTTGAACTGTTAACCAGCTCTGGAAGAACTTTCAGATGAAGTCTTCTTCTGTTTCTTACCTCCGAATCCTTTCTCCATTGTAGATATGAAAACCTGAGCTAAATGATAAAATTGATCCAGACTTGTATCTTTCTTTTCTTTCGGAATCTTCTTTGACATATTCTTTTTGTCTTTCTTCTCAACTTTCTTATTTTCACTACCCAAACCTGAATGTTTGTAACCCGGTAGCTTTGAAAATTCAACTTGAGATTTAGAAGAACCAGCTTGAGAAACTTGAGTAAATTTAGCTTTAATGCCCTTTAAGTAGTTTGCTTGAACCAACTCATCTGCAACTTTTTCCTCAGATACATTCTTCTCATCTTTCTCGACAATCTTTTCAACCGAAATTGTTTCATCATCTAAAACAGTTCCATGAGACACAAATTTTACCGATGTATTATCACCATTTGTCTTATTTTCCAATTTCTTGATAGATGACTTGGATTTCTTCTTTTCGGATTTTTCAGTAGCAAATTCAGAATAATCTCCATTTGCATCAGAAGATTTGATATTAGCCAGAGGATCTGTAGATACATGGTTCCTGAGCGTCATGTGTAGTATCAAATACAAAACAAATACATACAAGATTGCTGATGTCCAAACCCTAGGCGAACTCAGAGTTCAGACACAAGCGAACTCCGTCTGAACTTGAGGTTCGGCTGATCGGGTTCTTATCTAGTATAAATAGTATGTCTTGTATAGCTCTGAGAACTTCTGGACAAATCTTCTGTGGTTAATACAAGTTCTTTGTATATACTCTCGTGTTCATCGTTTTACATTGATTTCAATACAATCGAGTAGACGATCCACCGTTCACGCACTTTCAGGGTCAGTTTGAATAATTAGATGTGAAATCTGATTGTACTCTTCTCCTCCAAAAACTATCTTGAAATTCTCATCTTTGCACAGGTAACTTGTGAAAGAATGTGAATTCTTCAGATTATTTAATTGCTTGGTATGATCCAAAACCTCAACATTCAAATCTGATATCTTCTTCTGAGCATCTCCCAAAGCTTTTTCTGAATCGATTAACTGTTCTGAAGCTCTGTTGAACAAAAACTTTTCTCTTCTCATATTATCATGAGCATCATACACTTCTTGTGTAATTTTATCCACTTGTCCCTTGTAAATGTCTACATTCCTTGTCAACAATTTGTTTTCTTTTATCAAGCTTGTGACTTTATCTTGTAATTTGGAATGTGCCACTTGATGTTGTTCTTCCATAAGAGTAACTTCATCATAAGCTTTCTGAATTTCATCATAAGATTTTTTAAACAAATCCAACTTTTCTTTTGATTTGCTAAACAAAGAGTCAACATCTTCTATTACTTCTTTTGCTTCTTTCTCCCATTATTCCGCATTCTTAAATAAATCTTCTTTATTAGCAAGCAATGTAGAAATCTGGGTAACCAACTCTGCATTTTCATTTTGCAATTTCAAAATCAATGCTTTATCTTCAACATACATTTCTTCAAATCTTTTCTGAAAATCTTCAACCTCTTTTATCAACACACTCTTGTCTTTGATTAAATTCTCATTTGTCTTAATAAACTCATCAGAATCTTCACATTTCTTCTTGTAAATTTTCCACTCCTCTTCCTTCTTTTTGTTTTCAACAATCAAAACTTCATTTTCTTTAACCAATTCCCGAATCTTTCTTTCATTTTGAGAACAAAATTCACAAGTAGATCATAACCACTAACTTCAGAATCATAACTACTTGATTCATCTTGCATATTTGCCATCAACGCTACATGTGAATCACCAGTTAAACTAGGTTCAGACATAGTTTCCGTTCGAGTATCGTTTTCTTGAGAATGATAGACAAAAGCAGATTCATCGGGAATATTATTCTCAAAATTGTGTGCCCAATCATCAAAATCTTTCTGAGCCATCAAGGCTATTTTATCCGAATTAGACTTCTCAGATGATGATTGATTGCACTCACAAGTAAAATGTCCGAATTTGGAACAATAGAAACATTTAAGCTTCGACTTATCCAAACCAAGTTTTTCTCCTTGAATAATAGATTTCTTTCCATGTTTCTTCATAAATCTTCTTCCTCTTTCAATTATCATAGCAAACTGCCAATCCAAATCTAACTTTTCTGATCATCATCCAACTCATCTAAGTCATCTCTAAACAAACCAGCTTTACCAATTTGACTAAATATTGACCCAGAAGAAGATGATATGAGAGCAGATATCAATGCAGCTAGATCTTCAGTGGTTTGAGTAGGAATAGAATTGTTTGTTGATTTATCAGGAATAGTAAAACTACAAACCTAAAGAATAACCAGATTTGTCACACTTCCCAGCAAGAAAAGCTGTTGGAGCATGTGTCACACCCCCAAAAATCCCACGCGCGACAACGCGCCGCAGGGAGCGTGACAAACCAGGATCGAACACATTAGCCATACGAACAGCCTATATGCAATGTAAAAGTAAAACCAAAGTAAATGTGTTTTTAAATGCGGAAGCGTAAACGACAAAAGTTGTAATAAATGTTCAAGCGCCGAAACATGCGCAAACCAAAAGTTAATGAGTTTGAAAAGTATTTAAGTCTACGATGCATGCATGGCAGTAAAAATCCATATGTGGTGCATCCTAGCTCGTGGCAGACAATCCAGTTTAGCAACCTGAGAAATAACATGCTAAAGTGTCAACACAAAGGTTGGTGAGTTCACAGGTTTAACAGTTCAGTAATGTTTCAAGTTTAGTTTAAGATTGACCGTTCAATAACGTCAAGTTGTAAGAGCCTAATCACTAATATATATCAAATAGCTAGCTAGGCTATATACAAGAAATTCGCACGTTGATGGTCACCGAAGCTAACAGTTGTTTATAGTTTCCCTTGTTGTGTTTAGGACGAATATAACACCCGTTCGATATCCAATCGTGTCAGCGCGACTGAACCGGGTGTGGTTTGTCAGACCCAGTAGTACTACAATATATTTCCCGCTATCATCATTAATACTAACGGTACCATAAGAAGGACTTTGTTGTATCTGTGCTTCAAGTACTTCAAGTGATACATAAAAGTCTAATTATCTCAGTTGTATAGTTCATGCATGTTAATCTCCTCCAACAGGATTTTAAAACAGTAAAATGGGGCCGTGAAACTCACCTTAGGTTGCTCAGCAAAGTTTCCAGATAAAACAGTTAATTCAAGTAGCAAGAACGAGTCTTGTGCAAGCAATCAATCACCTAACGAGCATTCAAGTATAAGTGTGTGTTCTATAAACTATCAAGTCTAACATAAACGATAAAAACGAAGGATCATGAAGTCCGGAATAAGTCGAGGATGGCACGTGTGCCAAATCCGAGCGATTATCGAAATAACGCGCGAAAATCCATTATATAACTTTAATATATATTTTCTAAGTAAATACATATATATTATATATATATATATATATTTAAATAAATGTTCAAGTGATGTTAATAATAAAGTTTCAACAAGTTATATATATATATATATATATATATATATATATATATATATATACATAAATATGTTAAATCCAATGATTTAAATATTTATTTTGAAAAGAAACAACAATTTATGATGAATCATAATCCAAAACCGAGTATTCCGTGTTTCTAGTCTAACAACGCTTTTTAATAGTTTCCTAAAAACATTTTAATGTTTACACAAAATATTACTTTGTTTCAAGCCAACGTCTTGTATATATATATCTATATACTATATATAATGCATATTGGAGAGAGAAAGTTGAATGTCTTAATTTTAAGACGCGTACAAGACTATGATGCATTATGTACAAGTCTATAATACATAGGAACTCTTTTCTATTGAAACAAACCCTAGATATATAAACTGTTTTTTTCTCATTTTAACGCCTCCAACCTTTCGTTTCGATCCGTTCTCCTTCCTCCCTCTCCGGAATCCTCACGCCGCATGTATCCACCTGCCACCCTCCGTCCATGGCTTCCATCTCTAACAACCTTTCTTCTCTGTTGTCCCTTCGCTCCACCGCCCCTCTAGCCCCCTCCTTGCTATAAGTTTCTATCGTCGTTGCTCGCCTGTCTAGGGTTTCTACCGCCGACAGAGGCCTCAACCCGTCGCGCCTCCGACAACGATTCAGGTTCCCGATCTCTTCATTTTGTTCACATATCTGAGTATTAATGATGTTTTAGGGGCTGTGAAATCATCAAATCTTCGTTTTCGGTATCACATTGTCTATCGATTTCTATCGCAGGTCTCAAGCCAAAGTCTGAATCGTTGGTGTGAAGCTTTTGTTGCGATTTGCTTCATCGTCTTCTCGATTTCTATGTACAGATCTGCTTAGGGTTTTCGTGACCAGGACATCGTTAGTTCTTACAAAGAGGAGTTGGTTTCTCGATATCTATCCGCAGATCTTCTCGGTAATTTCATTCTAAACCCACACGGTATTTTATTAAGATTTGAATTATTTTTAGAAATTTATGTGTTCTTATGTTTTAATTTATCTGATGAATCTGAAATTGCACTCTTATGAGTTCGTTTCAATCAATCTAATGCAGATTTTTGAATTATGTTGGTGTCCTGTCGGTTCTTCATCCGTTCATTGCTATAAGATTACGGTTCAGTTTTGATAATGTGATGTAATTTAAGTCACATTTTGATTTTGCTTGTTGTAGGTGTAGGAAGCGGTTAATCGAAGGAGAAAGTGCTATGCTTGGTCTTAAATTAGGATTTTATGACAATGACCTTTAAGGTTATGATGAAACTAATGTACACTATATGGTTTACAACTTTGCAGGGAAGGTGAGAACATTTATCTCTGATTTAAAGTGAACCGTAAGTATGTGTGCTTGGTTTCGATTAATGGTGTGTGAGAACTATGTGGTTTACACTATATGCTTGGTCTTAAATTAGGATTTTACAGGAAGGTGAGAACATTTGTCTCTGATTTCTCCACTAACCACCCACAAAAAACTGTAAGTATGTGTGCTTGGTTTCGATTAATGGTGTGTGTTCGGTTTTGATATTGATTTAAGTATAATAATCTATCAAGTATGGGGTGATAATCTTCATTTCATGTTGGTTAATTCAGTTGATCCTTTTATATGAAAGCTAATGTGAATTGTAAATTGAATTTCTGTAAGGAGGATGTTTAATGGAAGGATATGAGTTTTTGTAAACTGAGTAAACTGGGATTGCTTTTAATCAATGTGCTCATTTGATCAGTTTAGTGGAGTATCATTGTTTTCTACTCGATCTGCGTATTGTCTCCGATTTAATGATTACCTTTAGCAGTTTAATTTACACTCTAATTTTTATGTTACATTGCAGGTTCATGTATTTAGAGGTTATGGAATATCTTTAGAAGGTCACACAAAATATTTGTGATGTAGGAGACACCAGCTCAGGTCATTTCCAGCCCTACCTGTGTTTCATTTTAGTTAAAAATTGTTTAATGGTAGAAATTATAGAACACATATATTAAAAGCTGGTCTTATCCAAGTAATCTACTTGTGAAGATAAATTACATGTAAATTGTTTGTAAAGTATAAAGAAAAGTTAAAAGTTTAGCATAAATATTGTAACTTGATTTTTCTTTTATATTTAGAGCATCCATCTGTGTGATTGATCTATTGAATATCATGTGCCATTGATATTTTAGTAAAATGTTGGCACATTTATGAGTGAAATGTTGAATTTGTGAAGGTGACAGATGGAACGAAATCATTTAACGCCTACTGTGTGTCCAAAGAACCAACAAAAGGTAATGATTAAAGAATCTGTTGAACCTATTTTTTATATATATTGTTTTGTTTCAAATGTTGACTTTTGATGGTGTTTGAACTTACCCCCTCCCTCTATTTTGTATTAAATTTTGAGTTTAATCATACTCTCTTTCAGTTAAAGGGCATGCTAAATGTTTTCTGAATGTATTATTGAATATTAGGCAGTTGCCAATGAGTTTTTAGCACTGAACATGGAGGATGGGACGTTTCATTGATTCCTTTCTTCTACAATCTTGAAAACTGGGGTGAATATATTTATTAAACTTGGCCTGCTAATAGATTTATGTTTGTATTTTTCTCACTCTCTTTTTACTTACCTATTCAGTGATATGGTAGCGCATATTTCTCAGGAACTGTTGCTCACTCTTGCATAGATGGAAATGCAATGGTTACATGTGCAGGTCTGACTACATTCCCTTATTATTTTGTATTGCATATACAGATTTGAGATACTGCACGATAATAAAAACTATTTTAAGATACTATTTAAAAACTGGATTTGAGAGACTACACGTGTATAAAAACAAATACAACAATTTTATGTGGAAGCATTGTAAAAGTCTGTTATTTAAAGTACGATTCCCATTGCTACCTATGATTTTGAATACAGTGGAATTTGAACATGTCTTTGGACTTGTAGTTTTGTCAAAAAAGACTTAGAGGAGTCTGCGTGTTTATTGGTGATTTCTTATTTCTTTACAAAATGGTCTTGTTGATTGGTGATTTCTCAGCCTAGATAAGGTAACCTTCTTCTCATTTGATAATAATTAGATACTTGTATGAACATGATTATTTGAATTCTTTGTTAAATACGCAGATTTGGAAACAGTGAAACAGTGGATAGAAGCTCAAGTGGGGAAATACGAAACAACAAGCTATTCTTGTTATAGTAGAAGCCCAAGTGAGTTCAGATGAAGCTCATATTCACCATGATCTTCATTCACTTAGGTACAAATAACTTTTCTTTTTATGTTATCAGAGCATACATACATAATTATATTTATTTATCTAAACAATCATGTTCATGTTTTCTTTTTGAGTTACAACTGGTCTTGGAGATGATGATCAATGTATTGAAGATGACTTCACCGCATGGTATTCATAGAAATCGACTTATTGTATTGCATATGTGAAAGTCATTGTGTGGTCAGTAACTGCATGTAAGAACGAATTCTAATATTGATTGAACTTTTCTTTCTCAGGAAAGAGTTAGTATGGCCTGAGCTGGAACAAGTTCTTCGTGATAAGGATGCCACGACTATTACTACTCTCCACACAGCTGCTGTTTCAAAACACCTGTTGTTTTTTCACGAGAATCGGACATGTTTGCTGAAGATAATAGTCAGACTAATGGCCATGTTGTTCATGTTGCTTAACATCCATGCAGGTAGCATTATGTTTTAAAGTTCTGATTATTTTGCTAATCCTATTTCATCTTCTAAATCCTAATATAACCATGTCTGCTCAAAGATGCAATGTGGCTGTCAAAAAAGAACTCCATAGTGCTGAATCTGACCTGTCTTGCACGTATCTAAAATTTGACACCTCTATTACTGGACTACTGTAAGTTCTCTGATTGGTAAAGCATACCCAAGTCACACCAAACAAATTTGCTTTCATTTTTATTATTCACAACAGGTGATGAAAGCCTACTGATTTTACTTAATAACTTTTCCTCGGATGTGCATTAAACTGCCAAATTACATTATTCTAATTGAGTGCTAATTGTAAAGCAAACTCAGTTAGGATGTTAGCCAATTACTAACAATTTAAGTGTCTAATCTATGGTTTGAAAGTATGTAGAACACTTTTTGTTTTAAACCGATAATTTGCAGTGTCGAGACCAATACTGAACTTGATTCTCTGCAGTTCAACTTAAGAGATCAAACCTTTGTAGTTTTTGGTCCAAGTGGTGCTGGTTATGTTTCAGTAAACAATTGATAGTCGCATGTTCATATTTGTAGCGAAAACCAGAAATAACCAAGTGTTAAGGTAATCACTTTACTTCATTAACTTTGCATCAGCTCAAATTTTCAAGTTCCTTAAGAGATGGCTGTTAAAAGCTTGTGTTTCTATGATTTTTGAAGGTTTTAAGTTGCATGTAACAGAATCCATTTGAGATCAAGGGCGAGTGCAATGGTTTAGGGACTGTAATTGTAACAAAAAATCTAATATCCTGATATACGGATGTTGAGATAACAATTATTATACAAGATCAGATCTCCTAACATGGCAGTTAATTTGATGCATGACATGACAGTTAATTTGATGCGGATGCTGTGAAATAGGAACCAGAAAACACCATACTTAAAGGTAAATATATATGGTTTAAAATATTACCCCACTCTTTAACACTTTTTTGTTTATAACCTGTTGTTTATGTATAACGATCTGTAATTCACCTCATTAAGAATTGATCCTATTTGGTATTTCATAGGTAGCAAGAGTTGGATTAAAAGATTAAAGTGAAATTGGTTATGTCTAAGGTCACAAGGAATGAATATGCTAGACAATCAAATATAAGTTGTAAGTTGGTTTACATTTGGTTATAAGATATGACAAGCTGCAACGGTGGTTAAGAGGAGTTATTTACAGTACATCCTTGACTAAATTGCATCTGTGTCTCATATTTGTAGAGCTTGGATACTGTTTTTTTTTCTTTTTCTTTCTTCTTGTGTTATTGATTGTAAAGCAAAATTTATGTAACATGGCAGATCTATTGTGATTCCTTTATTGGTTTCGTGCAGTCAACAATATCAGAACCGGACTGGACTGGACTAGAGAGTGAACCCGTAGTTTTACCGGTGTATTGGTCGTATTGGTTAGGCCGCATTTAAAAACCAGATGACGTAATAATTTGTTTAGTATTTTTTAAGAAATATTATAATATCTTTATAACATATACGGGCACGAAACATATTAAAAGTGTTTAACATACAAAGATACGACGTCAATATAAAGAAATTTTTTAATAATGTATATGCCAACAAATATACTAAAAACTTTAACTTTAACTGGTTGATTTCTAACGGGAGCTAAAAATATCTATTTAATGTTTTTTGTTAAGAATCAAATTCAAATAATAAATAAGTTGTTGAGATGCTTCTTAAGCATGTGACGCTGTAAGTTATTAAATTTGGTTTTTAGGAGGATTTTTCATGTTTGTGGTCTTTGATTTATTTTTTTGTTGATAAAAGCTGGTTCTTTATTTGGTGTTGCTCTGTTAGTGTGCTGGTTCTTTATTCATGTAAGTAATTTAAGAGTGTCTGGAAACAAGAATACAAAGAGGTCTAATTAGCTAAGCTCATGAACAATAAAAATGACAATAAGTTAAAATAGAAAATAGTATATTTGTAAAGGGTAGCGCTGACATTTAATAAAATATCATTAAGAAAGGGTATATATGAAATTTAAATTTTGATTAGGATGTATATGATATTTAGTAACATTTGTAGGGATATATATGAAATTATTTCTAACTAATAACGTTTTACTTAATCTCAAGTTAATTTAATATTAAAAAATCTATATTGATAGTTAATAAAATTACCAACAATGAATATTTTAAGATGATAGATAAATAAATGAGGGGATGAGATGATTTTTAAATTTGTTTGAGAAAATTAAGATGATACCCATAATGAAACACGGGTAGCCTTATCTCCGTATAAAGAGTATTTAAAGTTTTAGGTATCTTTGTTAAATTGTTGTTAAGATGATACTCATTATTATTAAACCAAGAAAAAATTGAAGTCTAAAACATATTTTGATGGAGTCTAAAAGTTAAATTTTTATGCTAATCTTTGTACAGTAATTGAAGATCATATTATAATACTTGAATTTATATGGGTTTAAACAAATAAGCCACACACGAATAATATTTGTTTGCACCACCTAATTTGATAATATATAATTTATAGATTTGTTTTGCATTATGACATTTTTAAATTCTTATTAACTAAAACATGAAACATATCCCGTATAAAAGTATCCTTTTAAAATGCTTTCGTTTGTTTTCATTAGTTTCACCCAACAAAACTCTTATTCCTCAAAACTCTTACCATTATTTTGTTTCTAAAACACTTTCGTTTGTTTCCATTCGCGTGTCATCGAGCTGCATCGTGCTAACATAAACGGATATTGCGTCGTAAATTATCATCGCCGTCGGACGCGCAAACAGAAGACGAATAACACCTTATGCACTGTTGCCGCCGCAACGCGCGGGCACACGGCTAGTATATATATATATATATATATATATATATATATATATATAATATTTTACACAACGAATATATATATATATATATATATTTCTCCTTTTTAGATAAACCCAAAGTTTTATATCAATAAATATATACATGGATGTTTAAAAACTATATTTTCAATTTAAATTAACAAGTTAAACATGTTTTACAACTAAAATTATGATTTACGAGTTTTAACATCTCAAATATATTTTTACGGGTTTTAGGTGTGTCATGGGATGACTTTGGTACAAAATCTAGTGAACTCATGCTCAAAACAACACAAAATAACAAAAAAAAACATTGTGGAGGTCACCGGGTTCGAACCCGTGACCTCCCAGCCCAATAGTGACGTTTTTAACCACCCGACCACTGTGCCAAGATCCAGACCGAAATTCTTTTGTGTAAAGGTAGCGACCAGAAACAACAAAAGGTAATTAAAGACTCAAAAAGAAAAAGATGAGACCGAGACTCGAACCCGCGACCTCTCGGACAGAAACCAGCGACCGGACCATCCTGCCAAATTGGCGTCTGTTATACAAACCCAACCCCAAATTATATAACCCGAACCCGATCGACTTCATCTTCTTCATTAAAGAATTCCGGTGATCGGAACCCTAGCTCCGGTCACCGGAAAATCTCAAAATCACAGAAAACCTCAGAAAACATGCGACTAACATAGGAGATGATTTACCTTGAGTCGGTGATGAGAGATTGTCGAGTTTGGACACCGAAACGGATCTCGAACCTTGAATGCAAAGACCGAGCACTCTTACGAAACCCAAATCTGGTTGCTCCAAGATGTTCGTCGGGAACTCGCGATCACAGGGACGTATTAAACAATGGTAAAAAATGGCTAATGAGTGAGGATTTTGTCAGAATTGTTGTGTTGTGGTTTGTTTCTCGTTACCGAGCAAAAATAGAGAGAGCGAGAGAGAAGCAGAGAGGTTACGAGAGAGGGAGAGTTGTGTGTGTGGGTTTTATTTTGATTGCAGCAACCTAATGATATCTAATTCCATTGATTGCAAATTCTGAAACAGTCGAGTGATGATCGGTCTTTCAAAAACAAAAGAAACGATCATCCTTCCTGATAAATGTGAGTTAAGATTGAGAATGAAATTTTGGCAACAATGGTCCCTCAAGAGTTTACAAAATAGGGTTTAAGTTTCGGGTATTTATAAATCAGGCCCCTCAAGGTTTGGTTAGTTATAAAGAAGTTTAAGGAATGGCAAAGTTAGCCCCTCCAAGTTTTATAACAATCTAACGGCTCTAACGAAGGTTAACGAAGAGTAACGGAAAAATATATTTAATGCCGAGTATACGAGACTTGTCGAAATATATTAATTGTATGATGTTTATAAGGGAATACAAATTTCTTTGTCACATAAATCATAGATTATAAATCTACAATTGTGCATTTAAGTTACATAAAATCATACTTATAACTCTTTGAGTTACATAATCAAGTTCACATAAAATTATATACTATTAATGTATATAAACGTCACAAAAAATATAGGTTTAACCGTTACATTAAATGACACAATGTTCATATAAAATCATAACGTATGATTTACATAAAATCATAAAACAAGAATATCAAACGTCAAACTTAAGTGCATGCGCGTTTAGTGATTACTACACAAACCCTAATTGCTAAAGTCAACGCAGATAAGCACATAAATGTTCACACAACATTTAATACGTTTTACGTTCAGTTAATGTCGGGAAAATGACCTGAAAAGTCGGATTGTCATAGTATCCCCTTGTTGAAGTATTTTTGTCCTCGAAAATTGCGTAACGCGGTAAAAGTTAATGAGCTAGACACAAAGAAAAAGAAAAGAAAAAAAAATTCTCAGTCGTCACATCATCCCCTTGTTGAAGAATTTTCGTCCGCGAAAATTAAACCAGTACCTGAACTAGACGAAGGCTGAACCTTGAATAGTCTGGGATATTTCTTCATCATCTGATCTTCGCGTTCCCATGTGAATTCAGGACCATGTCTCGAGTTCCAACGAACTTTAACGATTGGGATCTTGCTACGTTTTAATTGTTTAACTTCCCGGTCCATAATTTCCACCGGTTCTTCGATAAATCGAAGTTATTCGTCCACATGCAACTCCTCGAGTGGAGTGATTAATGTCTCATCCGCTAAACATTTCTTTAAATTCGACACGTGAAAAACGTTATGTACCCCACTTAGTTCTGCTGATAAGTTTAGTTCATAAGCTGATAGACCAACTATGTTAACAATCTCAAATGGCCCAATGTATCTCAGGTTTAACTTACCACGTTTACCAAAACGTACTACACCCTTCCAGGGTGAGACCTTTAACAAGACCTTGTCTCCTTCCTCAAATTCCAAAGGTCTTTGCCGTTTATCAGCATAACTTTTCTGTCTATCTCGTGGGGCTGCCATACGATTACGAATTTGCACGATTTTCTCTGTTGTCTCGAGTACCAACTCAGGACCTGTGAGTTGACTGTCACCAACTTCCGCCCAACATAGAGGTGATCTACACTTTCGTCCGTAAAATGCTTCAAATGGAGCTACACCGATACTGGTGTGATAACTGTTGTTATAGGAGAATTCCACTAAGGGTAAGTGTTTATCCCAGCTTTCACCAAAATCAATCGCACATGCACGCAGCATGTCCTCGAGAGTTTGAATGGTCCGTTCACTTTGACCATCGGTCTGAGGGTGATATGCTGTACTCATATCCAAACGCGATCCCAATGCTTCGTGTAACGATTCCCAACATTTAGATGTACATCGGGCGTCTCGATCCGATATGATAGAAACTGGCACTCCATGCCGCGAGACGATTTCCTTAAGATAAATTTTGCCTAATGTCTCGGAGGTATCAGTTTCCTTGATTGGTAGGAAATGTGCCGACTTGGTTAGACGGTCAATAATTACCCAAATTGTATCACATCTACTTGCTGTACGGGGTAACTTTGTGATAAAGTCCATAGCAATTCCTTCCCATTTCCACTCGGGAATTTTTGGTTGTTGAAGTAACCCTGCCGGTTTCTGGTATTCCGCTTTGACCTTGGAACAAGTCAAGCAGTTGCTTATGTAAGTGGCAATGTCTGCTTTCATCTTAGGCCACCAGTAAATCAGTTTCAAATCTTGGTACATCTTTTCCGAGCCTGGATGAATAGAGTAACGAGACTTATGGGCTTCATCCATAATCAATTCCCTCAAATTTCCATACACGGGAATCCATATTCGATTCGCACAATACCGGATACCATCGGATCTAACTTCCAGTAACTTATCCATACCCACAAGGATTCTAATTCAATGTTCTCATCTTTGAGTGCTTCGAGTTGTGCATTCCGGATCTGATCAGGTAATCCTGTATGAATAGTAAGTTGCAACGCACGAACTCTTCTAGGCTTGGGGTTATCCTTCCGACTTAAGGCATCAGCTACTATATTAGCTTTGCCTGGATGGTACCTAATTACGCAATCGTAGTAATTAAGAAGTTCCACCCAACTACGTTGTCTCATGTTCAATTCCTTTTGAGCAAAGACATGCTCGAGACTTTTGTGATCAGTGTAGATAGTACACTTTGTACCATAAAGATAATGTCTCCAAATTTTCAACGCGAAAATGACTGCTCCCAACTCCAAATCATGAGTTGTATAATTCTGCTCGTGAATCTTTAATTGACGAGAGGCATAAGCTATGACTTTCTCCCTTTGCATCAGTACGCAACCTAACCCTTGCTTCGATGCATCACAATATACCACGAAATCATCACTACCCTCTGGTAGGGATAATATTGGCGCGCTACAAAGTTTCTGCTTTAGTAGCTGAAAAGCGGCGTCATGCTTTTCATTCCAGTTATACGCCGTTCCTTTATGCGTTAGCGCTGTAAGAGGTTGGGCTATCTTTGAAAATCCCTCAATAAATCGTCTATAATAACCTGCCAAACCAAGATATTGGCGAATTTCCGTTGGTGTCTTGGGCGCAGGCCAATTCTTAATTGCCTCAACTTTGATTGGATCAACGTGAATCCCCTGATCATTAACGATATGACCAAGAAATTGCACCTCACGCATCCAGAAGTCACACTTTGAAAATTTTGCATACAATTGCTCCTTCTTGAGTAAGTCTAAGATCAAACGAAGATGTTGTTCGTGCTCCTCCTTAGACTTAGAATATATCAGAATATCATCAATGAAGACGATGACGAATTTATCGAGATATGGCTTGCAAACGCGATTCATCAAGTCCATGAAAATCGCTGGTGCGTTGGTTAACCCAAATGGCATAACCATGAATTCATAATGACCATAACGAGTTCTAAACACTGTTTTCGAGACATCCTCCTCGCGGACTCTCAGTTGGTGATAACCTGATCTTAAATCAATTTTGGAGTAATAGCTAGATCCTTGTAGTTGATCAAACAAATCATCGATTCGGGGCAAGGGATAACGATTCTTGACAGTCACCTTGTTGAGCTCTCTGTAATCGATGCACATTCGAAATGTTCCATCCTTCTTCTTAACAAACAACACTGGAGCTCCCCAGGGTGATGAGCTGGGCCTAATAAATCCCTTTTCAAGCAGTTCTTGAAGTTGAGTATATAGCTCTTGTAACTCATTTGGTGCCAAATGATAGGGTGCACGAGCAATAGGTGCTGCTCCAGGAGCAAAATCAATCTGAAATTCGACTTCTCGATGAGGCGGTAGGCCTGGTAGATCTTCCGGAAAGACTTCAGGAAAGTCCTTCACGATCGAGATATCCTCAATTCTCTTCTCATTATTCGCTTTCTCTGAAATGTTCTCGAGAACATCAAAATGTCCTTTACGCAAACACTTCTGTGCCTTGAGAAAAGATATCACGCCCATAACAGTACCACACTTTTCTCCTTGAACTGAGACTAACTCTCCACTAGGCAACGGTATCCGAACGATTTTCTCATGACAAAAGATTTTAGCATGATTCTTGGATAGCCAATCCATTCCCACAATAACGTCAAAACTTCCCAAGGTGATAGGCAAAAGATCTATTCCTAATTTATGGCCAGTCAATTCCAATTTACAGTCCTTAACTATATGGGTAGACTCAACGAGTTTACCATTAGCAAGTTCAACTACGTATTTAGCATCTAAAGGAGTCATGTTGGCATTTATCATATTGCTAAATTTAGTAGATATGAAACTTCTATCGGCACCGGTGTCAAATAAGACGAGAGCATAGTATCCGTTAAGAGAAAACTTACCAGTAACGACATTTGGATCTGATCTGGCATCTCCCGAGCCTATGACAAAAGCTCTACCTCTGGCACCATTTCCTCCATTGTTCCCATTGTTGTTGTTATTATTGCCATTGCGATTGCCAGTGTTATTGTTAATTTTGTTGTAGTTGTTGCTGTTGTTTCCACCGTTCAGCTGAGGACAATTCCTCTTTATGTGGCCTTCTTTCCCACAATTAAAACAACCTTTAGAGGCTTCAGCATCCTGAACTTGTTTCCCATTATTCTTAACCCTGCAGGTTTTGGACTGATGACCCTTCTTGCCACAATTTGCACACACATAAGAGTCACACGCACCATAGTGATGGAAACCACACTTGTTACAACGTGGGGAATTTCCCATGTAAGATGATCCTCCTTGGCCGCCTCGGCCTTGATTGTTCTGCTTCTGGTTGTTCGAGGAGAAATTCCTAGAATTATCAAACTTGCGATTCTGGTTTTGATGATTCTGCTGATTGGAAGACTTGTTTCCAGACTGATTCCCAGAATTATCCCACTTTCTTTTGTTGTCAGAAGCTCCAGAAGTTCCTTTTCTAGGAGGTAAGACTCCTTGGTCAACTGCTTGATTCGTGAGCCTATTAGCAATCCTTACAGCATCACGAATAGTCACAGGGTTTGAGGCAGTCACCATTCCCTGGATTTGGGGCACTAAACCCTTGATATACAGCTCGATTCTTCGGTAAGCAGGTGTGGCGATTCTAGGGCACAAATTCGCAAGAGAATTTGAACGAGTAGTGTAAGCTTCAATTTCAGACCCCTCCATCTTGAGATTATATAATTTAGTTTCCAATTTCTGGATCTCGTCCCGTGGACAATACTCTTCTTGTAGAAACTCTTTGAACTCGGCCCAAGGCATGGCATTAGCTTCTTCAATCCCCAGCATCTGCACCTCAGTCTTCCACCAGGTGAGAGCCGGTCCTTCCAAAGTACCCGTGGCAAATTTCACTTTGCTAGCCTCAGGACAGTTGCACATCTCAAAAGCAGATTCCACTTTTTTCAATCCAGTGGAGTAGGCTAACAGCTCCTTCAGTTCCTTTGAACTGATTAAGCTTACAGTCCATGAAAGTTTTAAATGTAGCATTACCTGTACATAAATTCATACAACCATTCAATCACAGATTACCAATACGTGTGATCACATCAAACAACAAAACACGAATTTTGTGTTACCTTGGGGTGGCCCTGCATTTCCTGCACCTTGGACATGTGCCGCTAAAGCATCAGCCACATGTTGGTTGATTAGTGCAGCCAATTCAGCCGGTGTCATGTTTGGTACACTTCCGTCTGCCATTATCTTCAATTCACAATTACCCAAAATGAGAATAAGATATAACATGAATCACAACAACCATCACATAAGTAATAAATTACTTCACAAGAGACAATCACATATTAAATAGTAAATCCCATTTCAAATAAAATGCAACTCGTTCACAAATTATCCAACAGAAATTCAAAATTCAAAATGCATAGTCTTGGGAACATCCTCCCGATAAAACAAACAACCAAACAAAACAAAAGTGAAAACAAAGAACTCAAGTGCTGTCATGATCACTGGATGCATCAGGCATCTCCTCCTCCGGTTCCTCCTCAGGATCCTCTTCGGGTTCTTCCTCGGGATCCTTCTTGGGTTCTTCCTCGGGATCCTCCACAATGGGTTCCTCAACAGGTTCTGTCGGAGCCAGAGCCGTAGCCGCAGCCTCCCTGGCCAACTCAAGCTCAGCAACTCGAGCCGTGAGTGTCTCAACCAGCTCTGAGAGATGATTCACCTGATAATATGTGTCACTCAGTCTTACTTGATGCTCGGCCTGGCGTATATTAGTCCCTTCCAACTCTTCCTTAAGGATAGCAACTCTGAGACTGGTGTTGGCCCCATTATCCTGCAATAACGTCAAGTTGCATATAGACTGTTCGTATGGCTAATGTGTTCGATATCCAATCGTGTCAGCGCGACTGACCCGGGTGTGGTTTGTCAGACCCAGTAGTACTACAATATATTTCCCGCTATCATCATTAATACTAACGGTACCATAAGAAGGACTTTGTTGTATCTGTGCTTCAAGCACTTCAAGTGATACATAAAAGTCTAATTATCTCAGTTGTATAGTTCATGCATGTTAATCTCCTCCAACAGGATTTAAAACAGTAAAATGGGGCCGTGAAACTCACCTTAGGTTGCTCAGCAAAGTTTCCAGATAAAACAGTTAATTCAAGTAGCAAGAACGAGTCTTGTGCAAGCAATCAATCACCTAACGAGCATTCAAGTATAAGTGTGTGTTCTATAAACTATCAAGTCTAACGTAAACGATAAAAACGAAGGATCGTGAAGTACGGAATAAGTCGAGGATGGCAAGTGTGCCAAATCCGAGCGATTATCGAAATAACGCGAGAAAATCCATTATATAACTTTAATATATATTTTCTAAGTAAATACATATATTATATATATATATATATATATATATATATATATTTAAATAAATGTTCAAGTGACGTTAATAATAAAGTTTCAACAAGTTATATATATATATATATATATATATATATATATATACATAAATATGTTAAATCCAATGATTTAAATATTTATTTTGAAAAGAAACAACAATTTATGGTGAATCATAATCCAAAACCGAGTATTCCGTGTTTCTAGTCTAACAACGCTTTTTAATAGTTTCCTAAAAACATTTTAATGTTTACACAAAATATTACTTTGTTTCAAGCCAACGTCTTGTATATATATATATATATATAATAGTTTACACAACGATCGAATATATATATATACATACATATATATATATATATATATATATATATTTCTACTTTTTAGATAAACACAAAGTTTTATATCAATAAATATATACATGGATGTTTAAAAACTATATTTTCAATTTAAATTAACAAGTTAAACATGTTTTACAACTAAAATTATGATTTAAGAGTTTTAACATCTCAAATATATTTTTACGGGTTTTAGGTGTGTCATGGGATGACTCTGGTACAAAATCTAGTGAACTCATGCTCAAAACAACACAAAATAACCAAAAAAAAAACATGACTAAATTACAAATTTTGTCCTTTAAACTTTACAAAACTTTGGATTTTGTCTTTTTTTAAAAAAAACTTTCAAGTATTATCCTTTATTTGAAAAGTTATTTCGAATTTTAACCTTTACACCAACTCCAGTTAACTTATTCAGTTAGTTACTAATAAATATGGGGTATTCTTATAATTTTTCACCAAATAAAAAAAATGGTTAATTTCATATATATCCCTATAAATTTGAAAAATATCATATATATCCAAATAAAATTTAGTATCGTATATAGCCCTATAAAAAGTTTAAAATATCAAATATATCCATTTTAATACATTTCATTAAATTAAATTCAAATAATGACTATTTTACCTTAAATTCTTCAAAAGCATTTGTACATTTTTTCCAATTTTCTAACTCCCCTTTTTCGGTGACTTTTTTTTCATTTTACAAGAACTTTGAACTACTTTTCTCAATATTGCTAGCTCATTTTTAATACGATTTTCAATGTTTTTATAGTTTTTATTATCAGTTGTAACCTTTCTTTTTCTTTATAATTTCACAGTCCACAATTGAAATATTTAATAACTGCTAAAAAATTTTCAGCATAACCATTGTTTTGATATACACGTAACCATTGTTTTGATATACACGTATCTAGTAAAAATTATTAAAAGTATAAAAAAACACATATACAACAATCGGTAAATGATACAGCATCAAGAGTCATTAACAGTTAAATATTAAATGGTAAAAGGAAATAGAATTATACAGGACACACACCGAACAAAAGGCTTCACAAGTTCATTCACAAAAATAAATTACTTATTCAAAAAAAAAATTGCTAGTGGATTTTTGATGCGTTTTATTGTTATTTGCCGTTCCAAAAAAAGACTAGTTAGTTTTGAACAATTAATTGGTAAAAAGTTAGCAAATGACTTTTAGTTTAATGGTATCCTGATGTTAGTGTTAGATAAAAATTTACTTTTTTAAACAGTAGGGGTTCCATTGGTGACAAAATAAAATTGTCCGTTTGCTTTTTGGTAAACTATTAAATATTAGAATGTTTAATAACAATTTATAAATAAAATAAATATAAAATCATATAAAATATAAACAATTTTAAAGATTTATTCCGACATAAATTAATTGTTTGGATTAAAAATATCATTTCCAACTTAAACACTTAAAAATTACTAAATTACCATGATGCAATTTAAGGTTTTTTTTTTATTTGGTGTAAAATTATAAAAATATTCACATATTTATTAGTAACTAACTGAATAAGTTAACTGGAGTTAGTGTAAAGGTTAAAAATTGAAATAACTTTTCAAATAAAGGATAATACTTGAAAGTTTTTTTTTAAAAAGGACAAAATCCATAGTTATATAAAATTTAAAGGACAAAATTTGTAATTTAGTCAAAAAACATTGTGGAGGTCACCGGGTTCGAACCCGTGACCTCCCAGCCCAACAATGACGTTTTTAACCACCCGGCCAGCGGGCCTGCCTGTGCCAAGATCCAGACCGAAATTCTTTTGTGTAAAGGTAGCGACCAGAAACAACACAAGGGAATTAAAGACTCAAAAAGAAAAAGATGAGGCCGGGACTCGAACCCGCGACCTCTCGGACAGAAACCAGCGACCGGACCATCCTGCCAGATTGGCGTCTGTTATACAAACCCAACCCCAAATTATATAACCCGAACCCGATCGACTTCATCTTCTTCATTAAAGAATTCCGGTGATCGGAACCCTAGCTCCGGTCGCCGGAAAATCTCAAAATCACAGAAAACCTCAGAAAACATGCGACTAACATAGGAGATGATTTACCTTGAGTCGGTGATGAGAGATTGTCGAGTTTGGACACCGAAACGGATCTCGAACCTTGAATGCGAACACCGAGCACTCTTACGAAACCCAAATATGGTTGCTCCAAGATGTTAGTCGGGAACTCGCGATCACAGGGACGTATTAAACAATGGTAAACAATGGCTAATGAGTGAGGATTTTGTCAGAATTGTTGTGTTGCGGTTTGTTTCTCGTTACCGAGCAAAAATAGAGAGAGCGAGAGAGAAGCAGAGAGGTTACGAGAGAGGGAGAGTTGTGTGTGTGGGTTTGATTTTGATTGCAGCAACCTAATGATATCTAATTCCATTGAATGCAAATTCTGAAACAGTCGAGTGATGATCGGTCTTTCAAAAACAAAAGAAACGATCGTCCTTCCTGTTAAATGTGAGTTAAGATTGAGAATGAAATTTTGGCAACAATGGTCCCTCAAGAGTTTACAAAATAGGGTTTAAGTTTCGGGTATTTATAAATCAGGCCCCCCAAGGATTGGTTAGTTATAAAGAAGTTTAAGGAATGGCAAAGTTAGCCCCTCCAAGTTTTATAACAATCTAACGGCTCTAACGAAGGTTAACGAAGAGTAACGGAAAAATATTTTAAATGCCGAGTATACGAGACTTGTCGAAATATATTAATTGTATGACGTTTATAAGGGAATACAAATTTCGTTGTCACACAAATCATAGATTTTAAATCTATAATTGTGCATTTAAGTTACATAAAATCATACTTATAACTCTTTGAGTTACATAATCAAGTTCACATAAAATTATATACTATTAATGTATATAAACGTCACATAAAATATAGGTTTAACCGTCACATTAAATGACACAACGTTCATATAAAATCATAACGTATGATTTACATAAAATCATAAAACAAGAATATCAAACGTCAAACTTAAGTGCATGCTCGTTTAGTGATTACTACACAAAACCCTAATTGCTAAAGTCAACGCAGATAAGCACATAAATGTTCACACAATATTTAATACGTTTTACGTTCAGTTAATGTCGGGAAAATGACCTGAAAAGTCGGATTGTCACAGCATGATTTAGAATGGAGTTAACACTTGACTTAGCTTTAGCATTCACGGTGGTAGAATTTTCTCCAAAGTACAATTGAGGATTCTGAACAAAAGGACTTGCTGACTTTTTCACAATCATTTCCATTTCACGAGCTTGTAATTTGCTTGTCAATTGATTGAATGTCTAACTTGAGTAACTTGGATCATTAGTCAACATCATAACATAATTTTCCCATTTATCAGGTAAGGCTTCCAGAAACTTCTCTTTCAATTCAACATTCTCCTTTTCAACTTGCACAATTTCAAGTTCATTTATTAAATGCGAAAACCTTGCGATCAAGTCAGACACTTTCTCATTCTCACAATGCCCAAAATTATCAAATTCCTTCTTCAAAACTTTATTTCGAGTCTTTTTATATTGCTCATTACCCTCACACCTTTCTGCAATAGCATCCAACAATTCCTTAGAAGTTGTATAATTCTTAAATTGATGCATCAAATCTTTAGGCAGCGCCATTGTAAGAAAACTATAAGTTTTCTTCTCTCTTGCAAAAGGTATTCTTTCTTCAGAATCAAAATCACTTATCATCTTCGCTTTCTAGCACTTAGCATTGAATAATCATATTCCTTTTCAATCGGAATCCAACAATCAACATCTTGAGAAAAACTGTATGATTCAAATTGTTTCTTCCAATTATGGTAATCCTCTAATTTTAGCAACTTGAGAACTTTCTGAGTTGTTCCTATTTCGTTATCAGAATTCATCATGATTTGCATTGGACTCTGAGCAGCTGTAAATGCTTGAAAATCGCTCATATTGAAGTTAAACAATCAAACGTCAAAACTTCAAACTCAAAAATGAAGGTTTTAGAGATGGATTTTGGGGGTCAAAACGGAGGATACTGGCCGTTAGGCGAGTAAAATTATAGATCTCGTTGAGACAGTCGTTTTGGCTGGTATTGGGTTCCGTAAATCAAAACAGAACTCAAGTTACGTCAGTTTTAGTGAATGTCACTTTTCTGCCAGCGTACGAAACAATCGACTTCCGTACCAAAAACCTTTACCAGACCAGCAGCGTACCAGCTATAAGTAGCATACCAGTGAACTCAGCGTACCAACAACCGGACCAAACCAAATCAGCGTACCACTGACCAGTAGCGTACCACCTTGGTACGGCGTAACTGCCTACGGACCAAAGAATAACCGTCGCGTACCATCGATGAAGATTGCCTTGCGTACAGCGTACCAAAAATTTATGAAGGTTGCGTAGCGTACCAAAGAGCGTACCAATGGATCATTCGGCGTACCATCGAGTTCATCGGGCGTACCAACACAGATTCGACTGATTTTTGCAAATTTGGACGTTTTGGACTGTGAATTTTAGCAGTAAGCAAAGAAAACACACTAGGAACGTTTTGCAATCAAGTTTGACATAAAAAACACTCGAATTTGAAGAAAATTGATGAAAAACTAAAGAAATCCCAACTTTCTCTCACTAAAAAATCCAAAAATTGATCAAAACACAGCAGTAGAGCAACCTGGATTGCTCTGATACCACTTGTAAGTACACGGACGATCTTACTACTACATGATTCGATCAATACGATTAACACGGACGTAAATAAAGCTTTGCTTTATTTGATTCACTAAGAAATCACAAAGAATCTAGAGAGAGAGAGACACTCAATTACACACAGTTAATATGACTCCAATGATAGAACTTCTAACCCTCTCTCACACGAACTATTTATACTAAGCAATTTACCTGGCATACCAACCAACATACCATTGGTACGCTGGCTAGCGTACCATGAGACATACCATTGGTATGCTGCCTATGGTAAGTTGACACTAAGACTCTCTTTTTTTGGGTAAAGGGTTACCCCGGTGATTTGTATAAAATACAGAAACGTTCAAAGTACAAGTAGTAGAGTGAGATCGCTACTAGTTCTCAAGAGGGGCATACCCCTCAAGAGTTAAACACAACTAAAACCACAACTAAAAACACAAAACAAACATCCAAAACAACTAGCCCAACGCTAGGCAAAAACAATCGACACAGAACGAAAGCAAAGTTAGCCCCCATCATCAAACACAGCGTTCCCGTGGATCTCCCATTCCTCTAGCGTATCACGAACCCGATCACTGTTCACAAACTTCAGAACCATCAGTTTATATCTAACATCAGCACACGAGACACAATGTAGCATAGATATATGCTCTAACAAGTTTGTTCTTCGGTTCGCTTAAGCAATCTCTATCTCCCGGTTCGCGAAATTTATTCTTAGTCCGCGGCGGTTATTTTCTCGAACCGTCTGTTTGCTTAAGGCTTTTGGTTTGCCATTATTACTGGTTCGCTGAAGTTGTTGGTTTGTTCAAGGATATTCGGTTCGTTTGACTTTTCTCGATTCGTAGAAAGGGTATTTTGGTTCGTTGGCACAAATTTGTCGGGTGTCACTAAAAATGACATAAATGTGTTCTGTTTTGAGTTACGGGACCCATTACCAGCCAAAACGCTCGTCTCAAAGAGATATACACTTTACGCGCCTTACGGCTAGTATCATCTGCTTTGACGCCCAAATTCTCCTTCTAAGACCTTCGTTTTTGCGTTTCAAGTTTTCGATACCGATAATACAATTTCAATATGTCTGATTTTCAATATTTTGTTGTTATGCAAAAAGCAATGCAAGCATTGATCAACTATGATAATGAAATTGGAACAAATAAAAAGTTCCTAAGTTGTTGCAACTGGGAGATTATCAAAAAGTCCTTACATTGAGGTTTATGTTAATCTTACAACCGTGAATTCCTAATTAATGTCTTGTATGCCGTAAACTTGTTATAACTTTTATCATCAAGTCGATAAACTGTGAACTTACGAACTTTATGTTGACCCTTTTAAGCTCATAAATTCTTAGGTAAATAACTTTGCATGCAAATGGGGAGTTCAAACATAGGACCTGCATTTTGGCGTAGTCTCATCTTTTGTCATTCACCAAACAATAAAACTTTTGGGAGATTTTTTGCATAATTGCCGTGTGGTTGTCATGTTTTTAGATCTTTACTTGGATACTTATCTTAAAAATGCTAAACATTGTCCTACTTGTAACACCCCATAATTTCATAGATATCAATATATACAGTAAATACGTGTTTATATTATGAATACGTGAGTTTGATTAGTAAATATGGTAAGAACATACATTAGGTATGTTACATGTGTTAACAATACGCGTTCGATAGCCAAAGTGATAAAACATGCATAATTGAATGCCTAAAACGTCAAGAATAAAAAAAATGAGATGGATATGTGTTTATATGAATAGCATTATGATACATGTGTGAATTGATGGATATATACGTGTAAATACGTGTCTTAATAGCTAACAGAAAAGTAAAGGGGCTAAAAACGTAATTTATGTAAAGATATAAACGTATGCGAGTATTATACGTGTTTATATTTATTACAACTATCCCGAGACTTATAAATTAGTAAAGATATATCCTAATTAACATGATTCGTAACATGAAATGATAAGTATTATAAAGTTTGAGGGGCTAAAACGTAATTTAAGCAATAATAAATAAAATATATATAAATGTATATATATATATATATATATATATCTATTATCGTACGAATCCCGATCCTTAGAAACCTTAGAAATTGTTAGAAATATGTCCCATAATATTTTGCTACATAAAATGATAAAAGAATAAAAGTTTAGGGACTAGAAATACAATTAAACCATAGTAGAGGGACCAAAAGAGCCAAAAACCCAAATTCTGGACGAAAGACCATGTTCTCGCGTAACGCGTGCCATGGTGGTTTCCTTTGCGCGATACGCGAAGGACCAGCTTTCTGCAGAAGTGTTACCAGGTTCGAGTTTAGCCACGTTAACCGACTTGGAGTGCACGAATTGATCACCTACGCGTCGATTTTTGATGGTGAGTCACCCTAGATCGTGTAAGGATGTTGGGATGTACCTCATACTATAAATAGGAGGCCTAATTCATCAGAAACAATCACCAATTCACTTAAAATCAACCCAAAAACCCCCCTTTACGAACCAGAAACTTCGTCAGAGCAATGCGAACAAACGGTGAGGATCTAGGAGCTGAAATTCTGCAGTCACCCCTTATTTGGTATCTTTAACAATAAGCTCTGTCAGTTTTTGATAATTTTATGTCTAAGTATGGTTTCGAACATTATGTAAAAATTATGGTTCTTAAGCTTGTTTTGCTAAAAATTGGATAATCGGATGGGAATTAGGGTCTGCATTTTTGTAGGTAATCCTAAAATAATGTGGTTTAAGAAATCTCTAAGTTTATTTTGCATTTAGAAAAAGATTTGGTAATGATTTTGTTAACGGGTCAAAATTATGGTTTTCGTAACGTTGTGCTGCCAAAATTGAGTAAATGGTGTTGAACTAAGCTTTGATATTTTTAATTATATTATAAAATGTTATAATGGATAATACCTTAAGTTGGTTTGAATAGAAATGAGTTTTGATAAGGAAACGAGAAATACGTGAAATTAGGGTTTTGAATTATGATTATTTAATATAAAATAATCCTGAGGGTATAGGGATTTGAATTTTGGTATGGTAGCATATATTTATATATATTAAGTATATATGAGTTTAAAATGGTCAAATAATAAAGAATTTGAAAATACCAAGTTAATCGGATATTAGAAGATTGTGCGGACCGGAAGGGTAAGTGTCTATACACTAGGGTTTCTGGTAAAGCGGGGGTGTCACATAAATCCCAACTAAGACCTGGAATACCTCATTGGATGATCCCGGAGTGAGCGTTCACTTATAGGAATGCGCGTCTTCATATTATCAATTAAAAAAGGAAATTATGCCTATAAGGGTATTTTGGTCATTTTGACCTATAGAAATGTTAATCTTAATAATTAGATATTATTAAGATAATATATAGTAGAAATAGATATAGGGGGTATTTATAATGTTAAACCATGTGTTAATGCCATACGATACGCAAATTAGGTGAACCGAGGATCCTGTCGGAGGTTCCGTCCGAGTTTATCGAGTAAAGAGATAAGGTGAGTTCTGTGAGCCCACTTTTGAATGTTTTTGGGCTGATATACACACTGTATTATGAAAATACATTCAAATGCTTTAATATGAAAGTTTGCTTATCTTAACTGATAAATTGATGAATTGTTTATGAAAGGTTGTTTATCTTAACTGATAAACTGTTTTAAGGTGATACGTTTTATCTTATGAAGATGCTTATGAATGTTCATACGTGTTAGTACTGCATATGAAATGATTATTGAAGTTATGTGCTATATTTGTTTTGAAATTAGGTATCCAAATGATAAGGGTTTGTTAATAAACGCACAAGTGAGTATCTATAATTATATGAGAACATGTGATGCATTTGCTGTATTAACATGTGGTGGATACGCCACTGGTATGTCCTATATATACATAGTAATATAAGTTACCCGGTATATCAGAAGTGTAGAGGATACGCCGCTGGTACATCTTGTATACATACACTAACGGTAAATTGGGGGGGGGGGGGAGGTGTTCATTTGTTGCAGTATATGAATGCATTATCAAGTTTATTAACACACCTAAGTCATCTGGATATTTAACTAGGGGCGGGTAGTAGTACTGTGGTGGTTAAGAAGATGTTCGATAGAATAGAACGTCTTAAGAGTTAAGGTTACAAGGACAGTTGTCGGTACCTAAGTTGGGGGCTTCCGGTCAGTTTACGGATTAAGTTACCTGAGTGGTATTCGAAACTAGAAGGTATAGAGGTATATGGAATTCAGGTCATAGGAGATAAAGGTTATCGTGGTAGATATTTTTCTAGAGAAACGTGTTTGATTGTGATGTTATTTTATGTATGACTTTGTTTTGTGTTATACTTGATAAATGTTTATAAAAAGGGATTGTGAAGGTTCAAAGGTTTTAACCTCACGAACGAGGTAAAGTTTTTAAATGTAGAACTCACCAGCGTAAGCTGACCTTTTCCCAAAAAATATATGTATGTCAGGTGAAGGTGAGACGTCTGAAAGCAAGGGTGGTGCCCTAGTGATAAGAGACTGACCAGACAAGCTATTAGAGGAGTGGTTGGACGTGCTGGCTTAGATGTAGATAAATAATGATGGTTATAGTTAGTAATGTTATAGAAAGATTGTAATTTATCTCACTTACTTATGTACTTGGCTTATAAATAAATAAAGTTTTAAATTTTCTGATGCTTAATATCTCTGTTGTACCACGTGTTTATGCGTAAATCAGATGCGTGACCCCTCCTGGTGCCAAGTCTAGGGGTGGGCATCACACTACTACTACTATTTCCACTACATCTATTGTATGACTTATTAATTTTAATTCCAACGGCTCTTTTGTTAAATCATTTTAGTGGTCATTCAATTTCAATGTAACTACGACTATGACTCCATGACGTCACATGCCTCCGATACCGTGTGATCAGGGTGTGAGAAAAATAGAAGACTTGGTACCATACAAATAGTGCCTCCATATCTTGAGTGCAAAAACTATGTCTCCCAATTCCAAATCGTGGGTGATCTAGTTCTACTTGTGCACTTCTAACTGTTGTGACACGTAGGCGATGACCTTGGTGTGCTGCATCAATACACACCCAAGTCCCTGATGAGACGCGTCACAGTACACCACAAATCCATATGTCCCATTTAGGAAGAGACAAAATGGATGCACTGCACGGTTTCTGCTTTAGCAGTTAGAAAGCTGACTCTTGCTTTCTCCCCAATCAAACTTCTTATCCTTGTAAGTCAAAGTTGTAACGGTTAGGCTATCTTTGAAAGGTTCTCGATAAACCATCTATAGTAACCTGCCATATTTAGGAACCGTCGAAACTTACGTGTGCTAGGTGCTTCCCAGTTCTTGATTACCTCGAACTTGGATGGATCAACATGACTACCTTGTTCATCAACCACGTGACCTAAGAATTGAACCTTGCAAATCAAGAAATTCACATTTTAAGAACTTTGCATACAAACTTCTCATTCTTTAGCAAATCCAAAACCAACTTCAAATGCTCAGTGTGCTCGTCTTTATTGCGTGAGTAGATCAGGACATCGTCTACGAAAACAATCATGCATTTATCAAGGTAGGGCTTGCACAAGCGATTCATGAGATCCATAAACACAGTCTTGTACATTATGCTTTAAACATTTGTATCTCTTAAATATAAGATATTTGTAGAATTACCAAAGTATCCTTCCTATATGCTTTATAATATAGTATATATATATATATATATATATATATATATATATAGAGTTGGGTTATAATACAAAGTACTTTTTATGTGAGAAGTGTGAGAAGTGATTGATGTGTTAATTTTTAATGTATGATATTGTCTTTTCATTATATTTTTGGTAAATATATGACAATCCTAAAATAAATACACCATCCATTGGATTCCAAACACTACCAAACATCATTTATTAAGAATTATTAAAAGGGCATTGTGTTAAGATATTATTACACTGTGTTTACATTGTGTTATCCTTTAACTCTAATTTTGATAAACATATGACATTCTAATATGGAAAAAACAATGTATAGTGTTATATATTTACCAAAAACATAACTAAAAGATAACACAATGCATTAAAATCTAACACATCATCCACTTCTCACGCAAAAAGTACTTTGTATTATAACTCTACCCTATATATATATATATATATACCGGTTTCTACAACAATATCTCTTCAAAGTAATTTCTAAGCAAATGGTTAATAAATTTGGTTGTTGGCCCTATTAATAGATACTTGATCGATCCACTCACTTCTATTATGTTAACATTAATCACTACTGTTGGAATTATGTTTCTGATTTATAGTGATAATTATATGTCTCATGATCACAGATATTTGAGATTTTTTGCTTATATGAGTTTTTTCAGTACTTCCATGTTGGGATTAGTTACTGGTTCAAATTAGATACAAATTTATATTTTTGAGAATTGGTTAGAATGTGTTCGTATTATAAAAGTTTGATAGAAACCGGGTATTTTTCGGGTATAGCAGGTATAACCCAAGCTAATAAAAGTTGAGTATTGTAATAAAAAACTTGATGAAAATTATTTTGTGTGTTAAATGGTTCATTGATGATTGTTACGTTTGTCTGGACTCGATTAAATAACAGTAATAACGCACAAAATGTTTGTCTTAAAAATAAAACGTATCGTAAATATATTTTAATCACTAAAGTATATTAGAAAACATTGTGAAATGTTTATTTAAACATTTAATTGTAAACATCGCTAAAAATGCGTGAGCGGTAGATCGTCTACTTTGTCATATCGAAATCAATGTAAAACGAGTAAAACTCGAGGAGTAAATACAATAAAGCTTTGTATTAACCACAGAGTACACAGATATGAATGTAAGAATCTAAACCAACAACTGTCCTCAGTTCTACACAAGACTAACTATATATACTAGCTGAAATCATGAGATATGCATCAAGATTTTATCCACTTGGTCAAGCATCAGATTTTAATGTATATCACATTTGAATACTTTCTGATTTGTCGAGCCTACCTTACACATCGATCAAATGGTCTTATGGCTTTTTCATCTATTTTATCCGTGAGTCAGACGATGTAAGCCAATGTACCATCATTTCCCAATCATGTCGGATACAATTTCTCATTTTTCAATGTTTTTGGATTTTTGCATTTTTTAATGTTTTTGTCTTTTTCAAATTTATCCCCCTAAAAATGACAACTCTAGTTATAGATTTTCATTTTTAACATATGAAAAATAACACACTATTTTTTTTTATTTTTGCAAAAACAAACTCCCCCTCAAGATGAGACGGAACTATAAACAAAGAAATTGATCAACCAACACGAATACTTTCAGTTAAGCATTTTTGAAAATCAGAGTGATGTTGAAATGCATATTAAGTTATCACAGATATTTCACAATCAGCAATTTCTCAATCACCGATAGGTCTTCCTGAAATACCTGTGTGACACCAAATAAAACATTAGTTGCTTTGGGATTGACCCGATTCAACAGCGTCAGGTTGCCCGGTGTCTTCCTCAAAGTCGTTGTTGGCCTTGGAAACAAATTTTGGTTTCCATATTTGAAAATTTTTCAATTTTTTATCAGAACCAGAATCAGATTCAACCGGCGTACTTGGTTTAGACCATGACGACTTACGAGCTGATTTGATCTTTGGAGACGATGGTTCATCAAAAATTTGACCTTTGTTATCCACATATTTAGAAGTGTTGTGGATATATGCAGTCGTCAGACAATCAGCAGCAAGATGTCCTGGTTGACGACATGCATAACAAAGTCGTTCTCGAAAAATGTTTGAAATTTTTTTTTGAATTTGAAAAACCAAATGAATGTTCAGAATCAAAAGTATCAAAGAAACCATCGGAAGAATCATACCTAGGAGATGGACTCCTTGAAGATGATGACCTTCCAGAATAATAAGATTGTTCTTTCATAGGAGGTGATGTCTTTGAAACTGTAACCTTTGAATTCTGCTTTGTATTTGCTGGCTTCTTTTTTTGAACCGGTTCTTCCTTCACTTCATATCCCAAGCCTTTGTGCTTTAAACCTGAAGATTTTGATGAACTTGAAAAACGAGAAGCTTCTCTCCCTTTAGCTTCTCTAGTGAATTTTGCTTTAATATCTTTCAGTTTGTTCTTCTCCACCAAAACTTTGTCTTCTTCATTTGAGGATGAAGTACTTGCACCACTTTTGTCAAACACTTGTTCATTTTCCAGAAAAATAGACTTTGAGCTAAACTTAGGAGCTTCACCCAAAGGCTTTTCCTTCTTCTTAGACTTCTTCTTCTTCTTGGATGAAGTGGCAAATTTTGAATAATCATGCAATTCGGCTTTAGGATCAAGTGGAGCAGATGTAACCGCAGATAAATCCACTGGTTGGGGTACCAAGTGAATATCATCCTTTGTAGAACTATCCTCACTCCTATCCTTCTTATATAAGAAATTCAGCAATGTCGGTGACAAATTGCAATTCTTTACTTGCCGTTGCAACTCCAAACTTTCCAACTTTAATTCAAAACTTTTTTGTTGAGCTTCAAATACATCCTTTTGTGACTTGATGAATTTTGCATTGAGATCATCATATTCATACGTTTGCAACTTCCGGATCTCACATTCAGCAAACAATTCTTCAAGAACACTTTCTCTCTTCTTCTTGTAAATTTCAACATCTTTTGTCAAAACTTCATTCCTATCCCTATAAAGAACATTTTCATCTTGAAGCATAGAGACCTGATTTTAAAGCTTCTCAATAGTAGCTGCCGATTCAATCACAAGGGCATTAGCTTTTTCATACTTTTGTTGTACAAGATAACTCTTTTCAAACAAATTCTCAAAATCTTGAGCAGCATCTAAAGCTTCGGCTTCGGCTTTCACACATTCGTCAGCCAATTGAGTCTTTTCTTTCAAGACATCTTCATGAACATGAACCAATTCATAATACTTCTTTTGAAAATCATCCAACTCTTGCTTGAGTACAACAATCTCTTCAGTTGACAATTTAGACCTTTCCTCGAAACTTGCAATCTTGGTACTCAGCCTTAAACATTCAAGACATCTTAATTCTTCGACTTTAACTTCTTTAATCATTGATATTGTCGAATTGGAATCAGAATCAGTCAGAATGCTATCATCATCATCATGACGAGCAGTCAAAGCAATTGTAAATGGAGCATGTTTCCTTGTAGCTTCAGAATCTGCATTCCAGGCAAATTCATTTGGATGCCAAAACACCTCATTTAATTTCTCATCAAAAGAAACGGCTTTTTCTTCAATTTTAGAATTTTCACTTGGTAAATGAAAACCATATGAGCATGTTGACCAGACTTCAGCTTATTTTCAGTTGAACTTGGACATTCTCTTGCAAAGTGACCATATACGGAACACTTAAAACATTTCATCTTAGATTTGTCCAAACCAATCTTTCCTTCTTGATTCAATCTTTTCTTTCCAGTTCTATTGAAAAATTTCTTCGTTCTTCGGACCAGCATAGCATATTGCCATTTTAAATCCATCTCTTCCAAATGATCATAATCTATCTGATCGTAATCTTCATTGGTCAACTCAGCATTACTCATAGCACCAGTAATAACACCAAAATATGAAGATACCAACGCAGATATTAACGCATTATAATCATTGGTAGTTTGAGCAAACAATGCATTTTGAGTCGAAGAACTAGGAACAGAAACATTACAACCAACAGGATAACTAGGAATTTCAGATTTACCTGCAAGAAATGCTGTAGGGGGTGCGGAACTAAGAATATTAGATTTCCCAGTATTGATTGTAGATACATTTTCACCATGATACACCGCTAGATTTTGGATTTGGGCAGGAAGTGATTTATTCACCATCAACTCCATATCTCGTACTTGTATCCTTTGAATCGAATCATTGTAACTTAGACCAGAATATTTTATCATGTGTAATCATCATCACATAATTTTTCCACTTTTCCGGTAATGCTTCTAAAATCTTTTCTTTTAATTCAGCATCTTCCTTTGTAAGATTCACCAGACTCATTTCACTAATCAAATGTTCAAATCTTGCAATTAGATATGAAATTTATTCGTCCTGATAATGCTTGAAACTATCAAACTCTTTTCTTAAAACTTTTTGATGACTTTTCTTGTATTGGTCATTACCCACACATCTTTTCTGCAAAGCATTCCATAAGGTGTATGATGTAAAATTAGTAGAAAATTGATGTAATAATTCTTTCGGAAATGCCATTGTCAGAGTACCATACGCCTTATTTTCAGCTTGATAGGCTTTCTTTTGATCATTATTGAATTTTATGTGAAAAATTGGTTCACTAGATGCATATTTGGGATAAACATATGGTTCATGATATGACAACCACATATCAATATCATTTGTGTTAACATGTGCTTCAAATTGTGTAGCCCAACTATGATAATCTTCCAATCGCAATAATTTGGGAACTTTCTGACTTCTTCCAATTTCATTATCATAGTTAAACATAGTTAGAATTGTAGCTTGCATCGAATTTTGAATAGCTGCGAACGCTTGAAAATCGGTCATTTTGAAAAACAAGTTACTGTTCACTCCGGACTTGGTCCGAACCTCTTTCGAACCTCTTCCGAATCACGGCCGAACTTTATCCGAACTAAAATGTGACCGAACTCTGTCCGAACCTCACTCTCGGATGACCAACCAAACTTGGACCGAACTCGAGCCGAATGTCGTCCGAACTCTCACCGAACCACTACCGAACGATGTCCTAACTCTCACCGAACCAAGTAATGACCGAACTTCGTCAAAAATAGGAGTTCGGAGCGGTTGTATTCAGCTTGTCCGAACCTCAAACGAACTCTAACTCACTCGACACCATTTTCTCGATTTTCAGTGTTTTTGGATGAATTTTTTGACAGAAACATAAGCAAACTCGATAGAAACAATCTAGGAAAAGATTTTTGATAAGAAGCACACTCGAGATGATCAAACGAACTCATAAATGATACTTATTTTCATAAAACGTGAATTTTTTGACTCAAAACTCCGAAAAACAGAGATTTCCGACCAGTAGAACAAACCAAATGCTCTGATACCACTTGAAAATGCGTGAGCGGTAGATCGTCTACTTTGTCGTATCGAAATCAATGTAAAACGAGTAAAACTCGAGGAGTAAATACAATGAAGCTTTGTTTTAACCACATAGTACACAGATATGAATGTAAGATTCTAAACCAACAAGTGTCCTCAGTTCTACATAAGACTAACTATATATACTAGCTGAAATCATGATGGTCCGAACTCCAGGTTCGGACCTGTTCGGACCAGTCCGAACTCTGGTGTGACGCCCACTCCCAGTCTTGGCTCCAGGAGGGGTCACGTGTCGGATTTACTCATGAACACATGGTACAACAGAGATAACTAAGCAGCGAAAATTAAAAACTTTTCATTTATATATATAACAAGTTACAACAGTAAGGAAGATAACAACATAATCTATAACTAGATCTTATCTATAGCTATGCCAGTCTACTACCGAGTCTTTTCTGATAGCTTGCCCATCTAATTTGCCCTCGCTAGAGCCCTTCCCTTGCTACTTTAAACATCACCGATACCTGACATACATGCTTTTAAAGGTCAGCTTACGCTGGTGAGTTCTAAGTATTTAAAACTTTTACCTTTCCTTGAAAGGTTTACCTCAGACATTTGGGCCTAACGACCTTTATAAACATTTATCAGGTATAAAACATAACAGAGTTATACCAAAACATTTAATCATTTAACCTTTATGAGGTATAAGACATAACAGAATTATACCAAAACATTTAACCATTCATTCTACTAAGCATTGTCTATTGGAACCACGTTAGCTCCTCGGGCAACCGTCGCCACCCGAAACCTTTCATAGAGTAACCGTCGTTACCCCGGGGAACCGTCATTCCCCGCTTCTAGTTGCACAACCACCTTTTCCCTTTTCACTAGACAATATCTGCTTAGATTAAAACCTTTTTAACATTTTAAACCTTTTCATCCTTTTCGAAAGTCCATTTAAATAACTCTTGTATTTGGACTCATAACCGTTTCAACACCAGTCCATTACCCGTATATGGAAATAAGCGTTTCATAAATAT
Organism: Deinandra increscens subsp. villosa; assembly: GCA_039602395.1. NCBI lineage: Eukaryota > Viridiplantae > Streptophyta > Magnoliopsida > Asterales > Asteraceae > Deinandra > Deinandra increscens. The sequence goes on along the minus strand of JBCNJP010000007.1, from coordinate 31,891,858 downwards.
AATGTTATGGGTCTTGCATAACAAGGCTAATAAGATCATATTTACCCGACACTTAGTCTTATACATAGGCTTAGACCAAACATTCTCATTTTTCATTTCTCAAAGCTTTAAGTAAAATTTTCATCTTTTATATTACCTGTTTATTATAACCTTTCCGAGAAAGTAATAACAGGTAATAATAACTTTAAAACAGTTATAAGTATTATAACTTTTCCACGTATGTGTATCAACACAAAACAAGTTAAGGCATCTCAAATACTTTTCAAGTAAACAATTTGAATATATATCATTGCATGTATATCAGCCCGAAAACATTAAAACATTTAAAACATTTAAAAGTGGGCTCATAGAACTCACCTTATTCTCTTAAGCAGTTAATTCAAAGAAAACCTCCGCAATGCTTTCCAATTAAACCAAATCGTGTATTGTACGGTGTTAACGCAAGGTTTAATATAATAAACATTTACTATGTTTATTTTAACTCTTTATTAACTTAATAATACTTATTTATTAAGTTTATTCCGTTTAAAGATCAAAATGACCAAAATGCCCTTTAAGCAGTTATCCTTTCCTTTTAGCGATAATACGAAGACATGCATTCCTATAAATAAACGCTCACTCCGGGATCGCCCAGTGAGGGATGCCATTTCCCAGTTGGGATTTATGCGACACCCTCGCTTTTGCCAGAAATCCCAGTGTACAGGCGTCTACCCTTCCAGTCCACGCGGACTTCTAAATATCCGATTAACTCGGTATTTTAAATACTTTACCATTTATCCATTTTAACATTATATATACTTATATAAAGACATGTTATTATACCAAAAATCAAGTCTCCATACCCTTCGGATTATTTTATATTTGGAAACCCTAATTTCTCGTTATTCTCATTTCATTATCAAAACTCATTTTTATTCAAAACTGACTTAGGGTATTATCCATTATAACATTTTATAACATACTTTAAAATTTCAAAGCTTGATTTATCACCGTTTACTCGGGTTTGATAGCACAGCGTCTAGAAACTCTAATTTCAATATTAACACTTTAAATATATATTAAACATATTTTAAATATGTTTCAAACATTCTTTAACCCGATAATCACTTTATCATTATCTTTTATATTAAATATATATGTCTATATATATTTAATATTTAAATACTAAATATCCTTTTTAATCAATTTTAATAAATAAAACTGATTAATAATCATATATATGTATTTGTCTTAAATATATATTTATATCATTTAACTTGTTCTACTATGATTTAATATAAACTTAAACTTAATAATGATATTTGTAATAATAACAAATTTTAACGTGATTACCTCTTTGATGGGTCGTGAAACGAGTCCAAAATAACCGAATAATAAAGTTGTCCGATTTGGACAAATAAATAGTCCTTCCCGACTAATTTCTCGCCACGAGCATTTTCTCGTTGTCGGTTCGTCGTTTGGATCTCGTTACGCCACCGAAACATCGCCCGAAAGTATAGACGGGTTAACTCGTCGTTCCTTTTTCTAACTTGAATTACGACCACCTACGATTGTCGTTAACAACCGCCAATCGCCGCCACCATTCTATGCTATCTCGTTAGCTCACTACCGTCGCCGACATCACCCGTCGTCAACCGTATGTTACCGAAAACCAACCGAAAGAGAGAACGGTTTTAGCGGGTTTACCGGGTTTTAATTCTCGGTTCTTGCTTAAATAAAACCACAACCACTGTCATCTTTAACCCACAGCCATTCTTGCCGCTGCTGAACATCGTTCCAGAAGTTACCGTCGTCGTCCGAGTTGCCGTCATCGGGTCGCCGGAGCTGCGTCGCTGGAAAAACGAAGGAGACGGGTTGGGTATGTTGCCACGAACGGAACAAGGGGAAGGTCGCCATTTGCGCTGCTGCTGCTGCCTCGTCCGTGATCTTGAAGGGAGGACGCCAGAGCAGCAGGCTGCTGGGTTGCTGGTTCGATCGGTGGAGACCGCCACGGTGTTGCAGGTGGGTCGGAGTAGCAGGGTTGCGGAGGTTGTGGGTCGTGGTACTGCTGGCCGGAAAAATCGAGACAGGGAAGAGCTACCGTGACTACTAGGTTTCGAATACCTAAAATATTACGGGAGTTCAATAAATATACTCGTAATATTTATTCTTCGGTTATAACACAAACCGGTGAATATTTATTTAGTTACGACGTAGAAAGCGCGTGTTCATGTCAGCGTTGCGATCATGACCGTTTCATAAACCGCATATATCTTCTCGACTGAAATTCTTAATTATTATTATAATAATAATTTATACTTTGCCGAGGCGTTATAATCATCTCGAACGGCTAACCGAATTGATTTCGGTTATTATCGCGTAACAGCAACGGTTACCGATTCCACCGTTTTTCATGTCGATCATCGCAAATATATTTTATAACGATTATAAATCAAGTATTTAACAATACATGATATTCTATTGTTGTCTCGGTATTATTTTAGTGATGTTCGTGCTTAGTTACAGTTTATTACAAACCGGGCCCAAATCACTATTTTGCGTTTTCTCGCTTCGTTATAACTCGGATTTCAGATCCGTCTGCGCCCACGAAATTTATTTTTTGTTATCTACCATATTCTATAAATTCGTCTCTTGACGTTTCCTCGAATGTCGTGCCGAATATTCGTACGCGAATCGTGACTTTTCTCTATTATACGTATATATATTATATCACATATATTTCGGGGTGTTACATCTGGGTTCGCCAGGTGTTCGGACCACAGCTAACTTGCATATCTTCGTATTGTATTCGATACTTCACATGATGATCAAGTAACCATGTATCAATAGTCGCCGACGAACACACCTGGTAATTTACTAAACTACCGATGCATGACCTTAATAAATTGAGCGTGTAAGACGTTAAAGGTTGCAATTTTAAGTCCATCTGATATGATATGCATGTACGTAGGATATGTCGAGAGCAAAGATAACATGGAATTTCGACAGTTGTCACAGTTTTGTCCTAATTGCATAATCCTAGTTAATGATAAGTTCTAATCAAGTCTAATCATATGACTAACACTATATCCTTACCAATTAAACATACAAGCAATTTAATGATGTTGTATGATGCTCTATAAGGCTAAAAAAATTGGAAACGAAAGGGAAAAAGGTGTTGATTAAACTTGTTCATGATTAGAAATATTTTCTACTTGTGATGCTTATTTGATAAACTAAAATTTTAAGTTTTAGAAAAAAATGCTTAATTGATTTGTCTCAAGTTAGTGACCCAAAGATACACTTAAGATTAGAGGTCTTAACAGAATTGCCTTGAAGAGATTTATTAAAAATCTTACAATATTTTGTATTTTTAAGGGTTTTTCCTATATTTTTTAAAATTTTAAGCTTTTATTAAGAAAGAGGGGAGAAGAAGAATTGGGTTAGTAAATGCAAGAGGACAAACTACCATAACTAATAATACCCACCCCACACTTAAACTTTGCATTGAGCTCGATGAGAATACATGTATGACATTCATAAACCCATTAAAGAGAAGAACAAATAACTAAAACTCCCATATTTGGAGGGTGGTCCAAGGCATGTGGTCGGTACCCACAGCCGCTTAGCATGTCTAAGAAATGCCAAACCAAAAACATAAGTTGATGGTACAATTAATTATAGGTATAGTCGTGTGACATAACTTTTAATTTATAGGCTCAATACTTTAAACGTTTGGGTTATTACGTTTTTTTTTTCAATTTTTCTTCTTTACCAAGACAACTGTTTTCTGTTTCCTGTACGATCCATATTGGGTTCTTGTGATTGACACTTTGTATAGAATATTGAACGGAACCCAAGATTTATTACATACATTTCTTGCATAATATTTTGCTTTCTTTGTATTTAACAACGAAAAATAAATATGTAAATGTCCTTACACCTAAGTGTAAGGATATATGCCCACGAAGAGAAATCCCTGAAACTTGATGAGCAAGAATATTGCATACAACTCTGGTGCCATGAAATTGGTCATATAATCCCCTGATCAAATGAGCAACGTCAAGGAACAACATATAATCTTCTATTCTTTCTCTTGAAGGGAAAGATGCACGTTGTTTTATAGGTTACTCTATATTTTATGAATAATAATATACCTATATATAATTTATTGAGTCTAAGGAGCAATAATGTCTTAATGGGAACATTATAAGAGCCCAAGAGTAACGACCAAGAAGACAAGAATGAGACCGATAAGGAGTTGAAGAGGAAGAGTAAAAGGAAGAAGAAAAGGAAGAAATATAGAAATGGTGGCCAGAAATATAAGTGGTAAAACGAGGAAGGTGAAAAGGGGGGTGAAGAGTAGGAGGAGAAGAAGTCCCATGACTAGTACAAATAAGTTTACAAGTGCTTTCTTTTCAATTTGATTTGAGGATATAGATAGGAAAGATACGTAAAGAATATTGTTGGTTTGTTTCTCATGAATTTTGTATGCCAGTATTACAATCGTGTATATGATGTGAACTCTTATAAGTCTTCTTAATTTATCATCTTAAACCTTGTCGTTTGTTTACGTATAAAAGGATCAAGAGTATGTGAATATATCAAGTGTCTAATACGATAAATGCAAGGGAAAATCATCATAATGGTTGGTCAGGTTGATCAGAGTTTTTACCAAAATGATCAAAGTTCTTGAGCCTTCTCCTTATACTCATCGACTAAACCAATCAGTAGAACTATTAGAGTATTAAATATTAACTTTTATTAGATTATGGTTAAATGCTTGTTTATGGCGCAACAGAAGTGGTAGAGAACCTAGGATGACTTTGATACTATATAAGAGCATTCACAGCCTGTTTGGTATAATTTATGTGAGTGTAATCCTCAAAATTTGTAAGTGGTTGTGTGTGAAGGAGAGCGAAAGATATTGAAAAAAACTGATATTTAACCAAAAAAGGTGTGAATTCTGTGAAATTTGAGGTTTGATTGTGAGTGGATTAAAAGAGAAAATGATACAAACATGTATTATTTAATTGTGGTTGTAAGTGACATAGAGAAAAAGATAATAATAAATGTATAAATTATAAGGGTATGGATAAAGAATGGGTTGTGAATACTCTAAGTTATTGAAAATACTAATTAATATTATTGAATGACTCGGTTACAATATGAGAGATGTTCAAATAAGAAATTTGGTTTGGATAAGAGATAGACTATTATTAATAAAAGGAAGGAGATGCAATTTGGTCTTAGCCATCTTTGTTAACTTTTTATTCAGTCCTTCATTTTTTAAACTTTCATAATTTTTACATATGAGATTATTTGTTTTTTTTAAGTTACACCATAAAACAAGCATTTTTTTATCTTTAAAACGCGTACAGAGTTACTATATATAAAACAAGCATTTTTTATCTTTAAAACGCATACAGAGTTACTATATATAAAATTAAAAAAAAAACTTTTTCAATTTGACACAATGATATGAACTTTTGACACAAATCACTAGATCATAATGTGACTTTAGCCACCCCAAAAAGACGTGGCCGTAGATCTTTGGCCATGATTTTTTTCCAGCTCAAATGTGACTAAAGGTCCCGTCATTGTATGTATCATACGGTCACGTTAAAATATTAGTGGTTGAAGCCACCTAAAAGTTTGGCTAAAGGGTACCAATATTTATTGTTGTAATCAAGCATTTCTTCCTAATAAGTGTGGCTAATGTAAGTACCTAGACGGATCTTACTACTGCATGATTCGGTCAATCGATGAACAAGAACGTCAATAAAGACTTGCTTTATTGATTCACAAAGAGTTACAGTTCTAGAGAGAAACACACTCAGGTTCACATAGTTAAGAAGATAGAACTCACAGACCGGTAACCAGTTCTCTCTAATACGAACTATTTATAGTAGCAACGTACTCGCCGGTGTACCAACTAGCGGACCAATTAGTACACCCGTACCAATGGTACGGTGGACCATATGGTACGGCCACCATGGTATGTTGACCTCAAGACTCACAAAAACGCACCGAACTAGATACAATACACGAGACACATTGTAGCATAGGAATATGCTCTAACAGCTAAAGGGTCTCAATGGCCACATGTGTTTTTTTAGTGTGGTCGTTGGTATTTTATAGTCACATATATTAGTGTTTTAGCCACATCTATTAGAAAAACGTGGCTAAAGGGTTGGTGCAATCATATATTTTGTCCCAAATAAGTGTGGTTAAAGGGTGGCAATGGCCACGTTAAAATAATAAAAGTGTGGCAGTTGCTAGTCGCATATATTATTATTTTAGACACATCTATTATTAAAAAAAAACTTTGCTAAAGGTTGTTGCAATCAGGCATTTTATCCCAAATAAGTGTGGCTAAAGGGTGACAACGGCCATGTTAAAATATAAAAAGTGTGGCCGTTTGTATTATATATTCATATATATTTGTGTTTTAGCCACATCCATTAGAAAAAAAACATGGCTAAAAGGTTGTTTTAATCAGCCATTTTGTCCCGACAAGTGTGGCTAAAGGTGTGGCAACAACCACTTTAAATAACAAAAGTGTGGTCGTTGGTATTATATAGTCACATATATTTGTCTTTTAGCCACATCCATTAGGCGAAAACGTGACTAAAGGGTTGTTTTAGTCACTCATTTTGTCGCAATTAGTGTGGCTAAAGGGTTGGAACGACCACATTTATTTTACATAAGTGTGCTGTTGGTAGTATATAATCATATATATATATATATATATATATATATATATATATATATATATATATGTTTTAGCCACATTATTTATTAAAAAAAAAAAGAAGACATGTCTATAAACTAACCTTTGGTGACACATAATTATTACGATTTTATGTGGTCATTTTGTCCCAATAAGTATGGCTAAAAACTATCATTTCGTCATGCATATTCACTTTGGTTGTATGTGGCCAGCCGTTGGTACCCTTTAGCCATAGTATTTTGGACAGAATGCAAATTAAGCATTATTTTAAATATTCAATTTTTAATTAAATTACAAATTTAAACTGCATATTAACATCAAAAACCTAAAAATCAAATGATATATTAACAATAATAAATCAAAGTAAGTACATACAATTTATAATATAAATCAAAATTATATAAAATTACACTATATACAAGCATTATTCTCAATTAGTTATCAATAAGCCAATAAAACTATCATGTGATCTTCATCTTCAACCGTTTTGATTTGAGTTGCATGTTTTCTTTTCTTCCTACAAAACATATAATTGATTAGGTTATGGAACTTGATCAGAATATATAAAACAATTTTCAAATACTTGCCACCAACTTAGATATGGACTGAGTGGCATCTCATTACAGTACTTTGGGTGATTAGGTCCTACAACTCAAATAATTTCCAGATGAACATTAAATATCCGGATAAACATCACATTAATTTCCGGATCAATTTCAAAGTCAGTTGTTCTTTATTTGCTAATTCATTTTTTGTCATTTTTCCCCAACAATCCCTAGCTAGCCCAATTCTTAGAGATGCCAAAAGACATTAAAAATGGGAGTAGATCAAATTGCCAACAGATTAATGTGAAACTATAAAACGAAATGAAACTGGAAAATACTTACATTTTCCATTTCCTCCGTTTGAGATGAGCTTGATCGGCCACCGACTTCATGTCCTACAATTTAATTAATTAGTTTATGGAAATCAGTAATCACATGGAAAAGTAAATATAGAAGATAATGAATTTGAGAAATACTAACCGTTGTATGTATGTCAGCATGATTAATACTGTGGCTAGATCCAACATATTCTCCATAGAATTTACCTAGAAAAATGTTTTTGAAATGGTAAAAAGTATATGTTAATACGTAGCTGCTAACAGTAGAATTAAGTTGTGATGTACAAAATTTACCACTCTAAATAACGGAGCATTAAGTTCTTGTAGTAATGGTGTTCCAAGTGCAGCCAGATTAGCTATAAGTAGATCAAGTATTTTTTCCGTTTCTGCAATCTTCAAGGAGAGGGCCTAAAGTTCTTCATTTTTTTATCAAGCTGAAATATCTCTTTTTAAGTTCTAACTCAAGTTTTTTCAAGTGATCAAGGTTCATGGATCCATCCTTAATTTTTTCTAAAATTAAAAGAATATAGTTAGATGCTTATTATCAAATTAAATAAAGAAGAAAGCAAAAAATAAATTTGAAATTCACAGAATGTGTCCAATGTTTTTATCTGATATGACCTTGACCTAAACATTCTTGTATCCCCTTCTTTATCATCCCTTTGTTTCCTCTACATAGAAGAATGAGGGGAAATTTCAACAATTGCAAATTCTTAAATAAATGTGTACCCTTCTAACATGCTCCTACAAACATGTAACTAAGTAGATAAATAATAAAGCATAAAAAGAATAGGTTGAAGTTCCTAGAATGTAGCAGATTTCAGCAGTTGCAAACGTGTTATCAAATGAAATTTCCACAAACTAAAGGGGATTTCATAATTAAACATATATCGATAATATGTTATGGAAACTAATGAGATGGAATAAATTGACGCCTACTAATTTATGGTCAGATTGGTTTCCCAAAAAAACATGGAATTCTGAGGAATCGCTAGCAATGTCATAGTGATGGTCTTTTCAACCTCCTATTTGCGTTACTATTCGACGATCAACGTCCATAAGATGAATCGATCAATGAAAGATGAGAATGAGAAGGATGAGAAAAGACCTAGTTATTCGATAGTGATGGAGAAGTTGAATTGTAAATTTTCGATGAAAGTGAGAGGGAAAAGTATGTGATTAATCGATAATAACTAGATTGGGTTTGAAATTTTGACTGTAATTTGAGAAAAAAGTGGGAAATTTGAACTTTAGAGTGAAAATTTATTTAAAAGGCATATATAATAGAGTTTTATATTAAAAATGTGAGAAATTTTAAATTTTGATCTCCATCGTCGAATTAAACCTAGCTAATTGTCTTCATGTACCCGGGTCTCTTCCGGTTGTCTCGGTTCATACACCGGATCTTCATCCAACGGTTCTTCTTCTTCAATATGGACTTCCTGAAGGCTTCATACTCTCAAAGTTCATCTACTGGGGGTGTTGAAATTATCAGTTTGTGAAATTGTGTTAGAGCATATTCATATGCTACAATGTGACTTGTGTATTGTATCTAGTTCAAAGCGTTTTTATGAGTCTTCATGATGGACGTACCATATGGTCCGCCGTACCATTGGTACGGGCGTACCAATTGGTCCACTAGTTGGTACGCCGGCCAGTATGTTGCTACTATAAATAGTTCGTATTAGAGAAAACTGGTTACTAGTCTGTGAGTTCTATCTTCTTTATAACTGTGTGAACCTGAGTGTGTTTCTCTGTAGAAGTGTAACTCTTTGTGTATCAATAAAGCAAGTCTTTATTTACGTTCTTGTTCATTGATTGATCGAATCATGCAGTAGTAAGATCCGTCTAGGTACTTACAAGTGGTATCAGAGCAATCCAGGTTGCTCTACTGCTTTGATTTGATCAAATTCGAACTTTCTAGTGAGAGAGAGTGGGTTTTGATCATTTTGCATCATTTTTTCTCAATTCCGGGTGTTTCTGGTACTAAAACTGATTTCTGAACGTTCCTAGTGTGTTTTCGTTGCTCACTGCAGCATTTTTTAGCTCAAAATGTCAAAAATCACAAAAATCAGTCGATTTCAGCTTGGTACGTCGTTAGTACATTCGATGAAGATGTCAGATTTGAATATTTAAATTCTAGATCTTAACCGACAATTGCATAACTTGAAGAATTCACATTCTTTTGCAAGTTATTTGTGTCAAGATGATAATTTCAAGAAGGTGTTTGGAGGAGAAGACTTTAATCAAATTCCTCATCCAGTTATTCAAATTGAGCCTCTTGTTGATCTAAGTACTTCCGATACAAAGCAAGATTATTCTGAGTTTGCTACAAAACAGTCTGACTTGAAGACATCAAAGAAATCAAAGAAGGTCATGGAAAAAGAGAAAAGTTTGATTGATAAATCACTGTCACAGTTTGTTTCTGGTGGGTTTATTTCAGAAGAGGGAGTTTTTTCTCTTGGAACACGGGTTGAAAAAGATGAAAAGAAGTTGAATGAAGATCATGTTGCTGCAAAGTTGGTCGAAGCTAACAAATTAAAGGATATTAAAGCTTCATTCAAAAAGCCGGTCCCTCAAGTTCTCAATTTGATCTATCAAAGCTACCAGGTTACAAGGGTTCAGGATTGGGTAGTGAGAGTAAGCAATTTGAGAAGAAAGACAAGAAGCCTGTGTCCAAGAAGGTTCAGAAAGAAAAGAAGGATACCAGCTTAGATCAAATTTATCATCTATGCAAGGTGTTCATCTCTACAATGGACAAAGGATTAAGAGGTAAAAATCAGAAGAAGGATATCTCTGAAGGTCCTTCTAGAGTTAGTCAACAGCTCAAAGAATCTTCGTCATTTGGATCAAATACTACTCCTCGAAGTCCTACTTCAAAATGCATTCAAAAACTCCGAACTAGCAACCACAGATCAGTAGAATGAACCAGATATCTCTGATACCACTTGTAAGTTCGTGAGCATCGGAGCGTCTACTCAATCTAGCTATTTTGAAAAAGAAACGTAATTAAATTGGTTGCTTTATTGATCAAAACTGAACAATTACAACCAGTAGACACAGAGGAATGACACAGAGAAACACCGTACAAAAACACACACTTAAGATCAGATCTATCTCACTCAGTTTTCAAATTACAAGACAAACTTCCTATATATACCCGACTAGCCAAACCCTGGGCGAACTGCCAGTTCGCCTTGATCCGAACTGGCAGTTCGGATCCAGTTCGCCTGGCATCTTGAACTTTTTCTTGATCTTCACATCGTACAAAAACACACACTTAAGATCAGATCTATCTCGCTCAGTTTCTAAATTACAAGACAAACTTCCTATACCTGACTGGCCGAACCCTAGGCGAACTACCAGTTCGCCTTGATCCGAACTAGCACTTTGGATCTAGTTCGCCTGGCATCTTGAACTTTGTCTTGATCTTCACATCGTTTTGTCTTGATACTTCACACGACGCACTGATTATGTATCAACATCTATTACATAAATCATAATAAAAATTATAACTTTAGTCAAGAATATAGTTTAGTCTAAATAATTAATCAAGAAAACAAATAAAGAAAAGAACCCGAATTAAGAATATTAATTGAATGCTTGAGTCGGGTTTATCTCCTCTTGTTTCTTGGCCTCCTCACGCTCAGAATCGTCCCCGGAGCTCTCTGAATCGGCGGAAAATCCTTCCTACGTACGTAGGATTTTTTTTATGTGGCAGACTCTGTCTTCTGCCATTGTTTATTATGTGTCAGAGCCCCTTCTAATTTCCTACTATTCCTCTTTTGTTCATTCCTTGCGCAAGTCAAAAGCCCAAAAATTCCATTTTTTTGTTTACGTAAGATCACAATCCATCAGATTTGTATTCTTTCTTTCCTTTTTCCTTTTATCAAATTCACATTAAGTCATGATGGATTTTTTTTATAATTATAATTTAGCCCTCGATCTTTCATTAATGCAACACCGCCCCCTTCTGACTTCATAATTAATTCTTTTAGCCCTTCGTCTTTGGTGTAATGTCATACCATCCCCTTGGGCTTTTATATCAACCTACAAATAAAAACAATTGACCAAATAAACACAACTAAACATAAAAGACTCAAACTTACCCCAAAATATACAAAAGTAACTCAATACACATTAAGACTCAAATAACTAAAATAGATAAAAACCAAATAAAAATAAGTCAAACTCGACTCAATTTATATACAAAATACAGAGAAAAAACAGGATGTGTTTGCAACACATCAGTGGTCTCCACCTAATTGATGAATCACTAGCCTTGGATGAACTTCAGAATGATGGTGCTATACCACCTAGGCTATATGAAGTAAATTCCCCTAGTACCGTCTTTGCAGGGCATGTAATGTTGGACTTGGTTCATTTTAGGGGTGAGCAATAAATCGAAAATTTGAACCAGAACTGAAAAAACCGATGAAACCAAACCTAAAAAAACTGAACCAGAAAAAAACCAAAAAAACCAAAACGAAAAAACCTGTACCGGTAATAATGGTTTGGTTTCGGTTTCATGTCTATTAAGAACCGAACCGTTAGAAAAGCCGAACCAAACCGAGGTGAAAATAATTGAATTAACATTTTAGGAGGGCACATTGTAAATGTTTAAACCTTAATTTATATTTTATGTTAACACTTAATACTTAACTTTAAAATTTTAGTAACCCTTGTTCCCTTAATTTATATTTTAAGTTAACACTTAATAGCTTACATCAAGATCTTTAGTGTTAAAAACTTTTAAATTTAACGTCACTTTGTATTTTGTATGGTCACACGCTTCACGTGAGTACTTTTGTTTTTTTTTTCTAATTCAATATTATGACGGTACTTGTTTTTTACTATTTTTAGTTATCTTTTAACATTAGACATCTAAAATTTAAAAATAATATTAACAACATATTACAAAAAAAAAAACCGAAATCGGAACTGAAAAAAACTGTGACAGTCCGTCTTTTCAGGTCTTTTTCCTGGCATTAACTAAACATAAATTATGTTAAATGTTATGTGAACATTTATTTGTTGACTTAAGCAATTAGGGTTTTGTGTAGTCATCACGTTACGAGCATGCACGTAAGTTGAACGTTTGATATTCTACGATTTCACTATTTATAATTTTATGTGATATATGTGTATATGTATTCACGTAATTTATTCTATGATTTTATGTGACAACGTGTCACGTATATATACATATAGTTTATTACTTCATATGGGTTAATCATAAAAAGATAAATCTACAACTATGATTTATGTGAACGCAAATAATTAATTGCGGAATATTAATTTTGATTTTGTGTGACGATCTAAAATTTATATTTTTTTTATAAAAACGTCCCATGAAAATATGTGTGGATATATATGTTCGTATAAATTATATTTAGAGCATTCAAGATAGTCTCGTTATCTCCGTTAGAAGTCGTTATCATTTTATAAACTTTGAGGGACCCTTTCTGCCATTTCCTAATCCTCATTTTTGTTAACAAAGCTGTGGGGACCATTTCTGTAAAACCTGAAACTTTGTATCCACCTTGTAACTTTGAGAGGGACCATTTATGTCACTATCAGATAGTTGAATTAATACCCAGGTGCGTTACATTGCATTTCAGTCGACACAACCCGAATTCAATACATCGGTTACGACCAGTGTTCTAGTTGATTGGTTTTATCCACAATCATTAGGAGGTTTCAATCGCATTTGCTCACCTCAGATCGCCTTTTTTCTCTCTCTCATTTCACTCTCTCGTTTTCTTAATCAGTGCAAAGAAAACCCTCGTCGGAGTTAGGATTCCGGCCACTACATCCCTGCTACACCACCATTCGACCACCAAAGATCACATCATTATGATCATGAAACCCCAATGAACAACCGGAAGTCATCAGAAGTTCAAATCGCGACCGTGCTTGGTGTTCGCGTTCGTGTTTCAGGTTTATTTTTGGCATCAAAAACGCGTCACACTCCATCCCCGACTCAAGGTAACAATCCCTTCATGATAATCGCACCTTTTCTGGGCTTAGTACTCATATTTTGCGTTTTTCCGGTGACCGGAATAAATGTCCGATCACCGGAGTTCATAGTGAAGAAGATGATGACCGGTTTACACTTGTTATATATTTGTTTCAACAACTCAAACCAACAGTCCTAGTCTAGCACAGTGGCTAAGACGCGCGTACCGTATCTCAGAGGTATTGGGTTTGAAACCCAGCCTCTGCATTCCTTTTTCTTTTCTTCTATAAACCGAGATCTGGACATGGTGTTAGATAAAATATTTAGCTCCGACCTGTTAACCAAATCAGAAGGCTTGCCTAGTGGTCAGGGCCTTCGTATGTGAGAATGAGATCGTCGTTCGAACCTGGGCGACCTCATTTTGTCCTGCTATCATTGTTTTTAAAATTTTATGCTTTGGGTCGACTAAAACTTGTTTAAAACGGATTCTTAGGAAGGTTTAGACCCGTGAAACGTATTTTCGACTATTAAACCCGTAAACTTTGACATTTTGAACCAAAATATAGTTTTAATAAATCCGTACGTATATTTTTAACTCAAAAATCATGGTTTTACGTAAAAAGGTAAAATAAATATATTTTTGCATAATTTAATATATAAATGTATATCGTTGGTTTGTTTAAATGATTAGATATTTTATGTGAATTTTATAAATATGTATCTCGTTTTGTAACCTCATTATTAGCTTTATTTGCACGTTTGGATAATATATTATATTTATAATTATTTTGGATCTCTGAACCTAGAAATATATATATATATATATATATTTTGTTATATTTTCCACGTCTTTTTTGATAATCGCTCGGATTCGGCGAAACACGCCATCCTCGAAGTGTGCCGAATGTTACGATAATTCGTTTTCGTCGTTTATGTTAGACTTGGTCGATTCAATTGAATACACACTTATGTATTTATGCTCGTTAGGTGTTTGGTAAAGTACACAAGACCTGCTAGTTGCTACTTGCTTTTATTATTTTATTTTATGTCTAATTATGTATTGCTTTTATTTTTCATTTCAGAAAAATCAAAAAGATTTTATGTGTGTTTTAGCATAAACTTTGTAAAAGCCAAAAGATTTTCTTTCTTCTTTGTTTTCGATCTGACCGACACAGGATATAACAAATTTTGAAAACATACATCTTGGTTCTCCAAAGGAGATATTTGCCCAAGATTAACTTATGTTGGCTTAAAAATGGAAAACCACGTTTCTGTCTTCTAAATTGCAAGTTACAAGATTGATTCACAAGCATGGTGAAAGCGAGAGCTATTGAAATATCTTTCACTAGCGGTTCAGTTGACGAAGTCCTGTTCCTGACATGCCTACCCTACATCAACTAACAATGGATTCAAAGAGTTTGAAGATCTGATACAGCACACGTCAAGGGGGAGTTTGTTAGTGCATAAATTATATGACGTGTGTTGTATCACAGTAGTCCTGTTAGTTGGTATAGTTAGAATAGTTAAATCAAAGTTAGAGGGTAGTTTGTGTCATTTGATATTACTTGAGGGTGTTATATGTTGAGATTTTATATCTCAACATATAAATCACGGCTGGAATGAACCTGAAGACAATTCACGAACTCAACGGAAATCAAATGGCAAAGTCACGAACTGGAATTAAAGGTCACGAACCAGAGCTCGAGCTCTCCTATATATATATATATATATATATATATATATATATATATATATATATATGTATGTATATGTATATATGTTTGTGTTCGAACATGCAAATCTACTACTCAACATTACCTCGCTATTCATATCGTATTTTATCTGGAATTGTTATGCACCCGAAGGAGAGAACATGCAAAATTCTTACTGTTTTTATATATTTTTTATATTTCCAACATATCACATGTACTAGATTTGCTTGACACCAAAAACTAAGTCCTTACACATCGAACCGTTAATAGTGAATAGCGAGGTAATGTTGAGTAGTACTACTGGGGTTTGACAAACCCCTCTTACCGGGCACGTGATGCACCACCCGACTGGCGGTCGGACTGAGAGTAATATTATCCTAAACGTACCGTTGTTTTTGGTGGGACACGGAGAAGGAAAAACACGTAAGGAGGATTCCTACAACTTATTAGTCAGCCTTGGTTCCGAACTATCTAGTGACATGAAACTTTAGGCTAGCTACATACGATATGGAAATATAGTACAAACTTTACAACTTATTTATAGACTGTATAACTGTTGGGTCCATAGACTGAAAACATAACTTGATATCAAAACCTGTGAACTCACCAACCTTTGGTTGACACTTTCTTTTAAACATGTTTCTCTCAGGTCGCAGGTGCGCGAGTATCACGAGTATGCATGCATGACTCTTTGAAATACTTTTAGTTTCTTTGGACAAGTCACGTCACCTTCGGTGACGATGTTATTACTTAAAAATTTTATTGTATTTACGCTTCCGCATTTGTAAACCTCTGAATCATTACTTTATTGAAATCTGAAACATTTTTATTAATTATTGGTCGTGTGGTTTAACTAATGGACTGTGATTCTCGTTTGTCACGCTCCCTGTAGTGTTATTCCGCGCGTGGATTTTTGGGGGTGTGACAAAAACCGAACCGAATAAAACCGAAACCGAACGATTTTTTTCTTAGGAACCGAACCGAACCATGCTCACCCCTAGTTCATTCACCCAACCTACATTCTGCTAGGAAGGTGACTTCCAGGAGTGATGAAGCAAGTAATGTGGAAAGGGTTGACACTACTCTTGATGTCCCAGTAGACTCTGAGGACAGTGCCAGCATCCTTAAGACCCTATCGATGGCAACTGTATCAGTCAGGGAACCTGAAGAACATATTCAAGAACCTATGGAACCTTTGAATGACAACTATTAACTCGATTTGTCCCGATCTAGTGATTTGTATACCGAATTTGGACCGAAAGATCATCGAGAATTAAGAACATGAACAAGTAAAAAATCTCTCTTTATAGCTCAAAGGAACTAATGATTACATGATATAAACTCGAATCTAGCTTCTAATCACTTATCTAAACAAGTTTTCTCGTGAAAATCAAGATCAAAAATTATCCCCTCTAGAAATCTACTCAGAAAAACGGTTACGGAGAAGTGTTGGTTCGCTCGGTTGTTTTTCTCCAACGAACACAAACATATATACATATATATATATATATATATATAAGATCTCTGGTTCGTGACCTTTAATTCCAGTTCGTGACTTTGCCATTTGATTTCAATTGAGTTCGTGAATTGTCTTCAGGTTCGTTCCAGCCGTGATTTATATGTTGAGATATAAAATCTCAACATATAACACCCTCAAGTAATAGAAAATAACACAAACTACCCTCTAACTTTGATTTATCTATTCTAACTATACCAACTAACAGGACTATTGTGATACATCACACGTCACATAATTTATGCACTAACAAACTCCCCCTTGACGTGTGCTGTATCAGATCTTCAAACTCTTTGAATCCATTATTAGTTGATGTAGGGTAGGCATGGCAGGAACAGGACTGCGTCAACTGAACCACTAGTGAAAGATATTTCAATAGCTCTCGCTTTCACCATGCTTGTGAATCAATCTTGTAACCTGCAATTTCAGAAGACAGAAACGCGGTTTTCCATTTTTAAGCCAACATAAGTTAATCTTGGGCAAAAATCTCCTTTGGAGAACCAAGATGTATGTTTTCAAAATTTGTTGTATCTTGTGTCGGTCAGATCGAAAACAAAGAAGAGAGAAAATCTTTTGGCTTTTACAAAGTTTATGCTAGAACACACATAAGATCTTTTTTATTTTTCTGAAATGAAAAATAAAAGCAATACAGAATCAGACTCTAGCACATTTCAATTTCGGCCTTAATCAACATGCAAGCCAAGATAATCGCAAATACAACATTTATGTTTATTTCAGCACGAACAAATCATTATTATCGTTTTCAGATATGCTTAAGGTAATATTATCATGCACTAATAACTCGGCCTTCACTCTATCAGATATACTGGCAAATCATCATATTTATAATAGAGAAACAATTTTCTTAGAGATTTAATCATCCTTGATGAGTCATGCAAAAATAAAGCAAAAACTCAAACACCTAGCAATCAGGTCGGTCTTGTGGACACGCATAGAAAGCCCAAGAATTTGAATAAAAAGAAAGCAAAACTAGTTGAAATTGTATAATTCAACAACAATCAAGTCGATACTTCCTTATACACAGAGAAAGTCCGTTGAATTATACGAAACACAAGAAAAATAAAGCAGAACCTCAAACGAACAACAATCAGGCCGATCTTTCGATACGCAAAGAATATCTGACCGTTTGAGAAAATAAAATAAGTTTAAATCTTTCAAAATGAAAACATGCATTCATCAGGATATCTCTTATTCTATTTTTGTCAAAATCATCACACAGCATTCATCAAGAAGCAAATAACCAAAGATCATAAGGCAAGCTTTATGTTTATATCTTACTTACAAATATCAGATTAGTCATGCACGTTCACAGATTATGCAAGTACACAACTTTTAGACTTAATCTATCCATGTGTATATAGTGATGTACTATCATTTCTCACATTTGTCGAATTAATTTCTTGATTTTTCATTTTTTTAATATTTTCCATAATCTCTTCCCCTAAAATTCAACAAACTCTATTTTTTGATTTTTTATAATTTTTCTCCCCCTAAAAATATGAACCAAAGAAAATGAAAAAAAATTTGAAAATGATCGATCAACACTTGACATATTTTTTGAAATGATATTTTTGAAAATCAGTGTTTCAAAGATATGAACGATGCAATTTAACTTAAATCAACCACAAGTATCTCACTGTCAGCAATTGGACAATCACTAACATGTCTTCTTAAAATACCTGCATACATTGGAAAATAATAAGTCTTTTAAACCCCGACCCCCCTCCACAGTTGTGGGTCGACCAGTGTCTTCAACAAAATTAGTGTTACCTGTGGAGACAATCTTTGGTCTCCATTCCATTTTTGGTTTTGTAGTTTCTAGTGAACCATTGTCGACTGAGGAATGACAGTCACGAGAATCAGAAACAACTTTCTTTTTCCAGAAAACTTTACTCTTGGGCAATGGTTCATTAAAAATGATGCCATCAAGATCAACAAACTTTGTATTTTTGGCCTATGATGATGAGTTGTTAGAAAACATAGGACAAGTGTTAGAAAAATGTCATATCTTATGACAAGTATAACAACGTCAACGAGCAGTAATCAAGATAGAAATTGGATTACCATACTGATCAGTCGATCCATCATCATAAATTGTATGAATTACAGGTTTAGTTTTCTTTGGTTTTGAAGGTTTTTGAAAACATTTTTCAAATGGAGGATCATAAAAACCTGAATCATTTCCATAACCAAAGAATTATTTGTATTATAAAACTTGTTTGATTTAACAGATTTAAATGAATTTGAACTTTTACCGCCTGTTGGTGTAGCATCAGATATGCAAGAAGACTCTTTAGTAGAAACCTTTGCATCTGCAGATGGAGAAGACACTTTCTTCTTCCAAACTTGAGGCTTCTTTCTGATGACACCTCTTTCGGAATCTTATCATAAAACATCTTCTTGTTGTGATTTTTCAGAGAAATCTCTTTTTCTTTAAATCCCAAACCACCATTCTTCTGCTTAAATTTATCCTGCACATAATGATATCTGATGACCTTGTTTGGTAAGTTTTTTAAATTCAGACTTGATTCCTTTTAGATCATTCTTCTCGGAAATCAATGAATCATCTATCGTAATATCTGAAAACTTGGGAACTTTCACTTTTTCAGGATTTCCTTGAAAAATCTTTTCTTTATCAAGAAATGTAGATTTGGAATCAAACTTAGGAACGCTGCTTGAATCAAATCTTTCTTCATCCTTTTTCTTCTGAAATTTCAACTTCTTCTTGTTTCCTGACTTTGTATCAGCAAACTTTGAATAATCATGTTGTTCTTCATTAGCTTCTAAAGTATTGATAGAACTTTTAATAACCACGGGAGGTGGAACGCTCTTCAGAATAACATCACCAAATACCTGTTGAAAATTCTTATCATTACACAAGTAACTTATGAAAGATTGAGAATTTGTAAAATTATGCAACTGCCTCTTCAGATTCAGAATTTCAATATGCAACTCAGAAATTTTTGTTTAGGCCACTGCTAATTCCTTTTAAGAATTAATGAACAGCTCAGAAGTGTCATTTGTCGCATATTTTTCTCTTCTCAGTTCATCATAAGCATCTCGTGTCTCTTGAATAACCTTTTCCCATTTTTGTTTATAAATCTCAACATTTCTCTTCAATAACTTGTTTTCTTCAATCAATTCAGCTTTAGCTTCAACCAAAGTTGTGTTCTCGTTATGAAGACTCATAGCTTTTGCAGTAAGTTCGTCACTTTGTACTTGAAGATAATCAAGCTTCTCCTTTGACTTAACAAAAAGAGCATCAAAATCTTCAGTAACTTCCTTGGCTTCAGTTTCAGCTTTCTCACATTCAATCTTGGAGTTCTCGAATTCTTTCTTAACCATGTTGAGTTCTTCAGTTAACAAACTCATTTCTTGTGACAATGCTTCATTTTTGTTGTTTAATCTTGACATTTCACACTTACATCTGGTTGATATTTTGTAAGACCCTCAGAAACATTCTGGATATTCGACATATCATTAGACAATATAATTGTCTCACATTTTTCCTTCAAAGCATTCCATTTATCTTTAGCAATGTAATAAACTGTGAATCTCTTGACATCGCATTTGTGAGAATGTCTATGGCTTTTTGTTCTTTATCAGTATATATCTTTTCTTCTAGAGAAAGAAATCTATGTAACTTTACATTTCCATGTCCATCAGTAGGCCATTTGAACTGTTTATCAATCACCTTCCAAAAATCTTTAAAGTTGGCGTTGATGAAAACCTCAAAATCTTTTCTCCATTCTTAATAATCTTCACATTTTAATAATGTGGCACCCCACTACTTCTTTTATCAGGTTTTAGCAATGAAAAACAACCCATAAATTTATTCTAAAAAACGGGTCCATACTTGACAATCACACCATTAGCTTTCAATAAGTATTAAGTTTGTTATCCTAAAACATGATATCAGAGTACACATTCGATTAATCAAAATAAGAAGACGATTGCTTCCAATAACAACTACCCATCTTTTAGTGTTTGGTTCTTCCTTTAAAATGCTTAATCCAGACCCGGTCCTACTCCATTCTTACTACCTGTCATCATTTACCAGTAATGTATTAGTAAAAAGATGGCCCAACATAATTATAACACCTATCGTTGCATAGAATAAGTGAAACATCAAAAATTCGTAATATACAGTAGTAGGCGTATCGCCTAGAACCTATGTCTAATCAAGCGATACGCCTACTCTTCTACGCGTATCGCCTCCTGGTGCTAACTCTCCAAGCGATACCTTGGAGAGAGATTTCCAGGGATTCGTCCAGTTTTCCCCCGTTTCCATACTTAGCCAAACTTTGGCTAAGTTTCCAATTTCCCTGCAGATGACAAAGTTTCAACCACAATACCTCAAATCCTTCTATCTATTCAAAATCATAACATCTTCTATTAGTTTTTCACACGCTTACCTACGAATCAATGGATGAGAATCTAATCGATAAAATGCCAACCCATTTGACCCGTTTCATGAGTTCATTATGGACACACACATAAATTTATATAGGTTCATCCACATTCTATACTTGGATTGCATTAAGCACAATCCCCTTTCTTACCCGAAGGCCATTCTTATGGAACACAATGTTTCCACCTCTTACCCCAAAGGGTTAATTCTTCCTATCTCACCCATATGGGTCAAAAATGCAGATTTTGTTCTTTCTTTACTTATGTCAATTGGTATATTCCATCTTTTAGGACTTGTAAGTCCCATTTTCCAACAACGAGTATAATATCACATTCTTATGCATTTGTCACATTTATGTAAATATGCATACACTAAACAATCTTACGTTACCTCAAGCATTTTAATCTTGGTTTTTCCTTCACGTTGGTGGCTTGAGCTTCCACCGGCTTCACCTATATTACCATGATTATTAGTTAATCATGAATATCCACATTCTTGCAAATACTAATGCACATTAACAACCCATGTCAAGTGTTGGGACACTTCAGCCTCCAGTAATCATACACTTACCAAGCCACATCTAAAAGAAGACCAAAGTCTAAGTATTTCTAGACTCTTCTCAAATACACATACACAATTTCATATTACATAACACAATACTTCAATTTATGCAAAAATTCATGCCTTAAGCCTAATAAATCTTCACCTAGGCATTTCATCGAACACTTAGAGTGCACAATTAATATTCTTACTTGTAGGTAATATTCCTTCATCCCATTCAACCCATCATTAACTATAAATACATACATTCATCAAATTTCATGAAGAATTACTAATCTTTCATAAGAATTAAACTCTTATGATCTAAAATCCAACCCAACCTCCCATCTATCTATAATTCCGATTCACATGAGGTGGGTTTAAACACACTTACTTGAAGCAAGAAATCAGAAATGGGTGATAGAATCGCAGCCTGGACTCCCTTCTTATTCAAATTGCATTTCCCCACTTTTCGAAATTTCACATATACTCAAGAAATTGAGATGAATTTGAGTTAGAACCCTAGTTTCCTCCCTCTCCTTTCTCCCTGCTCGCGAACCACGTCTGGGGTAAATCCCTAGATTTTTTCTTTTGTTTTTTTAACTCAATGTTACACATTCTGCCCCCTTACTTTACCTCATTATTTAATTCATGTCTAACCTTTATATTTACCCATTCAACCTCTAACTTTTAGTAAAAACTCATCTAATCACAAAACACAACTTGATAGCTATGTTAGTGTTTTACTAAACCCGTCAGGTGCGTTCACTAACCACACAAGCCCGACCCTTCCCATACAAAACAAGACATTTTTCATATAAAAATCATATAAGAGGGTTTGGGGAGTTACAACTCCACCTTCCTTAAAAAGAAGCAAATGGAAGTGTACGTATAAAGATTTTATGGCATGCAAGCCCCACTCTACACTAGTGATGCCAATTCGATAGCTTGCCATAGGTGGCTAACGGATATGGAGGATGTGTTTAAAAAGAAGCAAATGTGATCCAAATGATCAGGTGATGTTCGCTACCGACCAATTACGGACGCGAGCAAAGGATTGGTGGGACATGATGAAAATTGAAAAAGGAAGGGAAGTGGCGAATACATTGGATTGGGGGCAATTCAAGGAGTTGTATGAAACTCACCATAGCCCTCAATCAGAGGTGGCAAAATTGCAAGAAGAACTATCTTTATTTCGACAAAGAAAGGGCAACCAGTTGCGGAAGTGATAGGCTTCTTCCTTGACAGGGGTGAAGTTTTGTAAAGATGAGTTGCGAACCGAAAGACAGAAAATTCATCGGTTCAATGGCATGTTACACATGGACTTTAGAGAATTTATAAATGCTTCAAAATGCCAAACCCTTGAAGAATTGATAAATGCGGCCCATGAAAGAGAGATGGAAATTAAGAGGCAAGTTGAAAGAGGTGAAAAGAGGGGGATTGAGAGTAGCACCACGCCTAGTAAGAATCCAAAAGGTGGCGGAGACTCCAAAGAAGAGCGAGGGTAAAAGAGGTGGGACCTCGGGATTCCCACACAGCGGTCGAATGCACAAAGGCGAGTGTTATCTGAAGACAAAGCCGTGTTATAATTGTGGGAAGACGGGACATGGGTATGCTCAGTGCCCCAGTCCTACAAAGTTGTGTTACAATTGCGGTCAATCAGGCCATAAGAAGAGTGAATTCCCGGGGATGAATCCGGGAGGAGGTTCAAGTGGAACAAAAGTGGAGATTCCTAAAGCTAAAGGGAGATCTTACCAATTGACCGTGGAAGAAGGAAAGATAGATCCATGGGTGGTGACATGTATATTCCTTGTTAATTCCATTCCTGTTTATGTCTTGTTTGATACGGGTGCGAGTAGGTCGTTTGTTTAACTTGACCTTATTCGTCATCCATATTTTGTTACTGATAAGTTGCTTGTACCCCTAGAAGTAGAAATAGCCGATAATATGAGTGTGGTAGTATTTGATGTATGTCGCAATTGCAAAATTTCTGTTGAAGAAGAAGAATATCCGGTTGATCTGATACCCATGTTAATGGGGGAGTTCAAGGTGATAGTGGGGATGGATTGGTTATCGAAATACCAAGCCAAGGTAGATTTTTGCCGCAAGGTGATACAACTAATATCACCAATCGGGAATAATGTTCAAGTTCAAGGAGAAAGAAAAAACAAGACGTTGCTATGCTCGGTTATGAAAGCTAGAAAGTACATCGAAAACGGGTGTAAATCGTTCCTCGCTTATGTGGTGGATACTACCACTGAGAACAAGAAGAAGGAAGAGGTACCAATAGTTCAGGAGTACACCGATGTGTTCCCGGAAGACTTGCCCGGTATACCACCGGATAGAGAGGTGGAGTTCCGCATTGAATTAATACCTGGTGCCAAGCCGATTGCTAAGGCTCCATATCGTTTGGTTCTTTCAAAGATGCAAGAGTTAATGAGCCAATTACAAAAACTACTCGACAAGGGGTTTATCCGACCAAGTGTCTCTCCTTGGGGAGCACCGGTCCTTTTTGTTAAAAAGAAGGACGGTAGTCTAAGGATGTGCATAGATTATAGAGAACTAAACAAATAACCGTGTAGATCCGATACCCGTTGCCTCGAATTAATGATCTATTTGACCAGTTGCAAGGCGCGAGTTGGTTTTCTAAGATTGATTTAAGATCAGGCTACCATCAACTGAAGGTAAAAGAAGAGGATATACCGAAGACGGCGTTTCGAACTCGTTACGGGCATTACGAGTTTCTGGTGATGTCTTTCGGGTTAACAAATGCACCCGCGGCTTTCATGGATCTTATGAACCGCGTGTGTAGACCTATGTTAGATCGATCGGTTATCGTCTTTATTGACGATATACTCGTGTATTCGAAGAGTAAGGAGGAGCACGCCCAACATCTACGCGAGGTGTTGGAAATTTTAAGAAAAGAAAAGTTGTATGCAAAATTTTCAAAGTGCTCGTCCTGGCTAAGAGAGGTACAATTTTTGGGGCACGTGATTAGTTCTGAAGGTGTTCTGGTGGATCCTTCTAAGATTGAAGCAATAACAAGATGGGGTACACCAAAAAGTCCGACGGAAATTCGTAGTTTCTTGGGTTTGGCGGGTTATTATAGGAGGTTTATACAAGATTTCTCGAAGATAGTCTCGCCTTTAACCAAGTTAACTCGGAAAGATGTGAAATTCGAGTGGGGAAGAGAGCAAGAAGAGTCCTTTAGAACCTTAAAGGAAAAGTTGACACATGCACTGGTATTGACTTTACCGGAGGGCACAGAAGATTTGGTGTTGTATTCGGATGCTTCTTACCTCGGCATCGGGTGCGTACTTATGCAACATGGAAGGGTAATCGCTTATGCCTCTAGACAACTGAAGACTAACGAGGCTAAGTATCCTACTCATGACCTTGAGTTAGCCGCAGTGGTTTTTGCTTTAAAGATTTAGCGGCACTAACTTTATGGGGTTAAGTGTACTATTTATACCGACCACAAAAGCTTGAAATATTTCTTCGATCAAAAGGAGTTAAATATGAGACAGAGGAGATGGCTAGAGCTTATCAAGGATTATGATTGTGAAATACATTATCATCCTGGAAAAGCCAATGTGGTGGCGGATGCCCTAAGTAGGAAAGGAGATTTGGCTCCTATCAAGGTGAAATCCATGAGGTTGGTTGTGACCTCGAGTATTCTTGATACAATCAGGAATGCTCAAGTGGAAGCTGTAAAAGAGGATAATTGGAAGAAAGAACGAATCAAGGGGTCGGTAAAGGACCTAGTTGACGGCGATGACGGCTTGAAATACCGGTTTGGTTAACTATGGGTTCCGAATACATGTGGGGTGAAAGAGTTGTTGTTAAACGAGGCTCATAAATCTAGTTACTCAATTCACCCGGGGGCTACTAAGATGTATCGCGATTTGAAATGCGATTATTGGTGGCCCGGTATGAAACAAGATATTGTTAAATATGTGAATAAGTGCATGACTTGCTTGCAAGTGAAGGCGGAGCATCAAAGGCCTTACGGGAAGTTGCAATCACTAGAGATACCCGTGTGGAAGTGGGAGCATATCACTATGGATCTGCTCACTAGCTTGCCAAAAACGGCAAGGAATAAGGATGCTATATGGGTGATTGTGGATAGATTAACTAAAAGTGCCCACTTTGTGCCCATTAGCGAATCTAGTGACTCGGAAACTTTGGCGAAGTTTTTTATAAAAGAGATTGTATCAATGCGTGGTGTTCCGGTTTCGATAATTTCTGATAGGGATCGCGTTTTACCTCACGATTCTGGCAGGAGTTTCAGAGGATTATGAGTACTCGGTTGCATTGCAGTACTGCATACCATCCTCAGACTGATAGGCAGAGTGATCGAACGATTCAAACTCTTGAGGATATGTTGCGGGCTTGTGTCCTAGACTATGGCGGGAGTTGGGATAGATATTTTCACTTGGTGGAATTTGCTTATAATAATAGTTACCACTCAAGCATTGGTATGGCTCCATACGAGATGTTGTATGGTAGAAAGTGTCGGACCCCTTTGTGTTGGGGAGAAGTGGGTCAAACAGAAATTGCCCACAAGGAGGTTGTAAAGGTCACCACGGAAAAGATTGACATAGCACGAGCTCATTTGATGGCCGCTCACGATAGACAAAAATCTTACGCTAATAAAAGACGAAGGTCTATCGAGTTCCAATAGGGAGACCATGTATTGTTAAAAGTATCCCCATGGAAGGGGGTGATCAGATTTAGAAAGAGGGGTAAGTTAAGTCCGAGGTTTATTGGACCTTTTAAGGTAATTGAAAAGGTGGGCAAGGTCGCTTATAAATTGGAACTTCCTGAGGAGCTTGGTGGCATACATGACACATTTCATGTGTCTAACTTGAGAAAATGCTTGGCTGATGAGACAGCTTATGTACCACTAGATGATATAGTAGTGGATGATAAGCTGAATTATGTAGAAAGACCCGTTGAAATTCTGGACCGAAAGATCAAATGTCTCAGAAATAAAGAGATAAAACAAGTGAAGATAAGATGGGAGCATCGGAAAAGATCAGACACCACATGGGAGTCCGAAGAAGAAATGAGAAGATACTATCCGCATCTCTTTGGGTACGTATTTTAGTTTCATGGACGAAACTCCCTTTAAACACATCCTCCATATCTGTTAGCCACCTATGGCAAGCTATCGGATTGGCATCACTAGTGTAGAGTGGGGGCTTTCATCCCATAAAATCTTTATACGTACACTTCCCTTTCTCTTTCGTTGCACTTTCTTCACCCTTCAATTCATTCTTCAGAGCTTCAAACCTCTGATCCAATAATTCCATCAAAGTTTCTTCCATCTTACCCACGTGGAGCCGTACACTAGCATCCACGGAGGTCTCAACTTCATCAAACACAATCTTTTTGACTTCCACCAGCATGGCTTCGGTCAATGCTCCACCTTAATTATCTTCATTCACCATTGCAACTGAAAGTTTACAATCGGTTAGCATCTTATTAACAAATCTATACACGTTAGGTTGAAGCTAAGTTCAACATAACTATCCACTTGTCATTACAAGTAGATCAATCATCACCACTCTTATTCATTTCAATCTTACCCGCATTGTGAATATCACAATTGCGGGTCATTTCATCATTCTTACATCTTATTCACACCTCTTAGGCCAACCTGGCCCTCTCATTATATCTTACACATTTGGGTATGAGATTTCATTCATCACCCCAGATGCTTAATTTCATCCCATCATTTCTTTCGACTACTTCTCTTATGTAGTGGAATTTCCTCAGAACATGCTTGGCCTTCTTGTGAGACCCTGGCTCTTTGGCTTGAGCTATAGCGCATGTGTTATCGCACAGCATCTCGATGGGTTGCCTTATGCTCGGAACGGCATCGAGATTGGATATTAACTTCTTCATCCACACGGCTTCCTTAGCAGCTTCTGAGGCGGCTATGTATTCGGATTCAGTAGTAGAATCTGCTACTACCGACTGTTTTGAGCTTCTCCAGGAAACAGCCCCTCCGTTAAGAGTGAATACGAATCCCGACTGTGAGCGAGAATCATCTCGGTCAGTCTGAAAACTAGCATCAGTGTAACATCTTACAGTGAGCTCTTCATCAACACCTCCGTATACGAGAAACATGTCAGTGGTGTTTCTCAAGTATTTTAATATGTTCTTTACAGCCGTCCAGTGAGCTAGTCCTGGCGTCTGTTGGTACCGACTTGTCACGCTCAATGCATACGAGACGTCTGGTCGTGTGCAGAGCATGGCATACATGATAGATCCAATAGCAGAGGCAAATGGGATCGATGCCATTTGGCTTATCTCGCGCTCCGTTTTAGGTGCTTGAGATTTGTCCAAGATTGTTCCCTTAGTCATGGGAACAGATCCTTTCTTGGAGTTGCTCATGTTGAACTGAGCTATGATCTTATCAATGTATGTGCTTTGACTGAGTCCTAAAAGGCGCTTGGATCGATCTCTGTGGATTTTAATTCCCAGAATGTAAGCGGCTTCTCCAAGGTCCTTCATAGCGAAACAAGATGAAAGCCATTTCTTAACATCGTTAAGCATGGGTATGTTGTTTCCTATGATCAGTATATCGTCCACGTACAGTACGAGGAACGATACAGCGCTCCCACTTGCCTTTCTGTAAACACAAGGTTCATCTTTATTTTGATCCAAACCAAACTCTTTGACCTTTTGATCAAAACGATGATTCCAGCTTCGAGATGCCTGCTTGAGTCCATAAATGGACTTGCTTAGTTTGCAAACCTTGTCTGGATTCTCTGGATCGACAAAACCATCAGGCTGAACCATGTAGACATCTTCTTCGAGTTGTCCGTTCAGGAAGGCGGTTTTGACGTCCATTTGCCATATCTCATAATCAAGGTATGCGGCTATGGCAAGGAGAATCCTGATCGATTTGATCATGACAACGGGTGAAAAGGTTTCATCATAATCAATCCCTTGGGTTTGAGTGAAACCTTTTGCAACAAGCCGTGCCTTGTAGGTTTGCACATTTCCATGCATGTCAGTTTTTCTTTTAAAGATCCACTTGCTCCCTACTGCCCTTGTGCCGGGGGTAGCTCAATCAAGTCCCAGACGTGATTGTCACGCATGGATTGCATCTCTGTGTTCATGGCTTCAAGCCATTTATCAGATTCAGGATCTGACATAGCAGCTTTGTAGTTAGTAGGTTCATCGTTAGAATCGGCTACTAATAGAACGTCAAAAGCTTCGTGATAACCAAGGTATCTTTCAGGCTCTTTTCGTGTTTTATCGCTTCTGTGAACGCTTGTACTTGTGCTTGGATCTGACGGTGCGACAACCATTTGTCGGTCAGATGCAGCGACCGTCTCAGGGTTAGGTGTATCTCGAACTTCTTCAAGATCCACTGGATCACTATTTGTTCCTCAAGTAAGAAATTCTTCCTCAAGGAATTTACCTTTCCTTTTGATGGAAATGGTGTTTGCATCTGGATGGTAAAAGTAATATCCAGTATTACTATAGTATCCAACGAAAACTACCTTTTCGCCTCGGGGATCGAGCTTATTATCAGATTCGCTGGTGACATAAGCATCACATCCCCATACCCTGAGGTATGATAATTTAGGAAGAGAACCGTGCCATATCTTATATGGGGTCTTCTCTACTTTCTTGGTCGGTGCCAAATTTATCAGGCGAGCAGCGGTTAAGATGGCATATCCCCAAAAGGAATGTGGCAAGGTAGTCCTGCACATCATCGAACGAACCATGTTGAGCAAAGTTTGATTCCTCCTTTCACTTACGCCATTTAACTGGGGTGTTCCAGGTGGAGTAGGTTGTGAAACTATTCCACATTCCTTTAGATGATTCAGGAATTCGGTGCTTAGGCATTCACCACCTCTATCAGATCGAAGTATTTTAATAGTTCGATTCAGCTGATTCTGTACTTCGTTTTGAAATTCTTTGAACTTTTCAAATGTTTCATGTTTGTGTTTCATCAAATAGACGTAGGCATATCTGCTGTAGTCATCGATGAAAGTCACGAAGTATCGTTCACGATTTCTCGTCTCGGTTCGAAAGGGTCCACACACATCGGTATGAATAATGCCTAACAATCCTTGGGCCCGTTCGCCTGTATGGGTGAAGGGTGACTTGGTTAGTTTACCAGATAAGCACGACTCACACTCATCGAAGGAATCTGCATTTTGGGATTCGAGAATGCCAGCAGTTTGCAACTTCTTGATGCGGGCCTTGCTTATGTGACCAAGCCTATGGTGCCATAACGAGGATTCGTTACTATCAGCTTTGCTTCTTTTAGAAACATGATAGAGCTGATCATTTGTTTGAACATCTATACTCATATATACCATGACGAGGTTTAGCCTCGAAATAAAAGATATCATTAAGGTAAGCAAAAATCATATTTCCATTAAACTTATACCGAAATCCTTGTTCAAACAATGAAGAGACAGAAATAATGTTTCTGGATAAACCAGGTGCATATAAACAGTTAAACAGTTTAACTACAAGGCCAGTCTGGCATGAAAAAGAATATGTGCCGGTAGCAAGTACTGGGACTCTTTTCCCGTCACCAACGATGAGGTCCATGACGCCCTGTTCTATCTTCTTCCACTTCTCAGGTTCCTGCAAAACATTAACAATGTGATAACCACATCTAGTATCAAATACCCATGTGTCACACCCCCCTCCTCCGCACCCTGCCAGGTGCGGGGGAGGGCGTGGGACCGGCTGTCCGTATCATTACCCGAGATACCAACGCTTCTATCATCACACACATACACACACAACGGACATCCAGTCCACACATATGAAACTCTTAGACCGATTCATGAGC
The DNA here is from genome assembly GCA_039602395.1 of Deinandra increscens subsp. villosa. NCBI lineage: Eukaryota > Viridiplantae > Streptophyta > Magnoliopsida > Asterales > Asteraceae > Deinandra > Deinandra increscens. Next base: position 31,861,271 of record JBCNJP010000007.1, on the reverse strand, counting down.
GAGGATGCATTGCACCTCTTATTCGGTCTAACAGAATCGATAGCCACCGGATATGGCCTGGAACTGAATAACAAGGATACAGGATACCAAAGGAAACATAGTCATTATCATGTCTTCATTTACATTCATAATTCATAATTCATAATTCATAATTCATAATTCATAATTCATAATTCATAATCCATAATTCATACAAAGTCCAAGTTCATAGTAACAACAACCAAGTAGCATTCCAAGTTCATATTAGGTTCATTCCTACACTTGTTTACCTGCAACATAAGTCATCCATAACATAGTCAACACAATGTTGTTGGTGAGTCTTAACTACTATCATAATTTTAACAGTTTTCAAACACATGCTGGTTATGAAATTATCAAGTCACACCCGAGGTCAAACTTCATGTACTCTACGGACACGTCGCAATCAGCCGTAATCCCTCTACGAGTAGAAATTTAGTTTCAACATATAAGGACATATTCCCCCTAGTTACCTAATACTAGAGGATCCGGATGAATATGGATAATTCAACTATAATGGCCGCTATAATCCCTTATATGCCTAGTGGCTCAACCTTAATGACCAGAAAGTATATGATAACCCACGCAGGGCATCTCCGAACTAACAGTGTTTGACAGGATAAATTCATAACAGATATAACAAATACATCAAACAGAATCGTGATCTTAAACAGTTAATTCTATGAGAGAAGTCAGAGGACTCACACAAAGAAGTCAGAAATGGTGGCTAGACAGAATATCCGAGAATTAAAATATCCTCCCTTTGATTTCTAGCAACCTATCATCGTTATCATGTACATATTCGTCATATTCGAGGCTAACATGTCTCATAGCATTCTCAGGTTGAAATTATCATAAAATACAGTCACTGGATCAGTCTCGATAATTTTTGGTTCATCCAAAATTGGCCAAACATTCTGTCATTTTTCTTCATAGGCGTACCGCCTGGAAGTTTACATTTCTGGGCGGTACGCTTCAAATGGTCGACTGATTTCCAGATTTCAAATTCGGGCGTACCGCGCTGATTCATAAGTTTCTGGGCGGTACGCTGTAATCTGATATTCTCGGTTTCTGTTTTGCTTTTCTGGGCGTACCGCTCTGCATGCAGAGATTATGGGCGGTACGCCCCCATCTGTGAACAGGGGCCCGACTATTTTGTCTTTTAGTGCCATTTTCCCATTTTGGTGTTTTAAGTCCAGAATTCTTACCCAATCAGTTTCATATTATTCCGAGGGGTCAATTAAGGGTTCATTTGTAGTCTAATACCTTAACCAAAGCATAACCCCAATTCCCGAGCTTTCCAAATATGGTAATTTTCATTGTTTCGACCCCCGATTCGTACAGATTTCATTAGGGACAGAATCCCTATGTCCCAATGACTCATTTCTTATTTAGATACACTGATCAACTCTGGATTCAAGTGATCTTAACTTGTAAAGTTTCCATGTATGGAAAGAAATCAACATGCATGCATAGAAGGGTTGTACCTTATGAAGGGATCCTTGTACAACCGAGCTTTTCTGATTTCTTTGTCCTCTCCAGTCTTCAATCCAACTTCCAGCAATGATTCTATGCTTGCATGCATGATCCATAACCATTTATGAGTGTGGATGATCATAAAGAACCCAAAACAACATTCTTAAACCAAAATCAAGATATCCTTACCTTGTATAGCCTTGAATCTGGTTTCCCACACTCCTTAGCCTTCCCCAAGTGATTCAATATCACTAATTTGATGAGAACATAAGTAATGTATGAGGGTTACATCAACTTAACATGTTTTTGGTATGAAAATGGTGATTAAACACTTACCTATGAAGCTTCAATCTTCCACAAAGCTCCAATGGCTTGAAAATGGTGGTGGCAGAAGTCTGAGACAGTGGGGAGAGGGCTCTGGCCGGAGTGTGAGAATCTTACAAGTGTGTAATGGCTATAAAGGCCAAAATCTTAGTTTTTAACGAACTGGAAATCGAGGCGTACCGCCCCAAAATGCATCATTTGGGGCGTATCGCCCGGATTTTGAGTATCGTGCATACCAGAATCCGACGGGTGCCGCAACCCGACCCGTTTACCAAATGGGTCGCGTACCGCCTAGGATTTCCCAATCCTAGGCGTACCGCCTCAAATTGTAATTCAGTAACTCTTGAGAGTTTCTCATTTGAAAATTTTCAACTCGGATAATCGTCGTATACGCAAAGGTTACATTCTCTCCCCCTTAAAGGAATTCCGTCCCGGAATTCGTTAGTCATTAACTAAATAGTTGGGGGTATCTTCTTTTCATGTCTGCTTCGGATTCCCACGTATATTCGGGACCGCGTCTAGCGTCCCATTTGACTTTTACCATTGGAATCCTTTTCTTGCGGAGCTTCTTCATGATTCGTTCCATTATTTCAATAGGCTGTTCGGTGAAGTTCAACTTTTTATCAATCTTGATTTCTTTCAACGGAACCGCGAGAGCTTCATCGACCATGCATTTCCGTAGATTCGACACATGGAACACGTCGTGAACTCCGCTAAGTTCCTCAGGCAATTCTAGCTGATAAGCCACTTCTCCAACTCTTGATATTATCTTGAAAGGTCCGATGTATCGTGGGCTCAATTTCCCTCTTTTGCCAAATCGGATTATACCTTTCCAGGGTGATATTTTCAACATCACCATGTCCCCTTCCGCAAACTCGAGTGGTCTCCTACGCCGATCTGCGTAGCTCTTTTGTCGGTCTTGAGCGGTTTTAAGTCTTTTACGAATCTCCCTAACTTTTTCAGTAGTTTCCATTATCAACTCAGGTCCTGTAAGTTGGCCTTCTCCCACTTCAGACCAACATACTGGTGTTCGACACTTTCGGCCATACAGTGCTTCAAACGGTGCCATTTGTATGCTGGTGTGGTAACTATTATTGTATGAAAATTCAGCTAGTGGAAGATGATCATCCCAGCTACCACCAAATTCTATAACACAAGCTCTCAGCATATCTTCTAACGTTTGAATTGTTCTCTCGCTTTGCCCATCAGTTTGGGGATGATAAGCTGTGCTAAACTTTAGTTTGGTTCCCATTGCTTCTTGAAAGCTTTGCCAAAAATGAGAAGTGAATCTAGTATCTCTATCAGAGATAATAGACTTCGGCACTCCGTGCTTTGATATGATTTCGTTTACAAACAGCTTTGCGAGTTGCTTCCCATTGTAAGTTTCTGCCATTGGTAGGAAGTGAGCAGATTTTGTCAAACGGTCCACGACTACCCAAACGGCATCGTTCCCGCTTCTAGTCTTTGGAAGCTTTGTCACGAAATCCATGGTAATTTCTTCCCATTTCCATTCAGGGAGTTCTATTTTCTGAAGACATCCAGCAGGTCTCTGATGTTCAGCCTTTACTTGTAGACAAATTGGACATTTTTCAACATAGGCAGCAATTGCCTTTTTCATTCCTGGCCACCAATAATTTGCTCTCAAATTCTGGTACATTTTGTCGCCTCCTGGATGGAGCATGTACTTAGATTTGTGAGCCTCCCGGAGAATTACCTCACGTAAACCTCCTTCTTTAGGCACCCATATACGTTTGCCTAGTCTTAGGATGCCATCCGTCTCTCTTGTTAGTTTCCTTACAACAGTCATCATCTCATCCCTGTCAACATTTGAGTCAGCCATTTGTTTCTTTTGTGCTTCGATGATTTCTCCAATTAAATCTACACTTACATTCAGTCTCAAGGCTCGAACTCGGAGTGGCTTGATTCTTTCCTTTCTACTTAAAGCGTCTGCCACCACATTGGCCTTGCCTGGGTGATACTTGATCTCGCAATCATAATCACTCAGCACTTCCATCCAGCGTCTTTGTCGCATATTCAACTCTTTTTGACTGAATAAGTGTTGTAAACTTTTGTGGTCGGAATATACTACAAATTTGGCTCCGTACAGGTAGTGTCTCCAAATTTTAAGAGCAAAGACGATTGCTCCTAACTCTAAATCATGTGTGGTGTAATTCTTCTCATGCTTTTTGAGTTGTCTAGATGCGTAAGCAATTACTTTATCTTTCTGCATCAGAACACATCCGAGTCCATTGATAGAAGCATCGCAATATACCACAAAGTTTTCAGTTCCTTCTGGTAATGAAAGTATAGGAGCAGAGCTTAGTTTCTGTTTAAGCAGTTCGAAGGCATTTGTATGCTTAGGTTTCCAATCAAACTTCACGTTCTTCTGGGTAAGGGAAGTTAATGGTGTGGCTATTTTTGAGAAATCCTGAATAAATCTCCGATAATAACCAGCTAGTCCTAAGAATCGCCGGATTTCGGTAGGACTCTTTGGTTGCTCCCATTTAGCAATCGCTTCTACTTTCGATGGGTCTACTTGAATCCCGGACTCGCTGACCACGTGACCCAGAAATTGTACTTCTCTTAGCCAAAAATCACATTTGGAAAACTTTGCATAAAGCTTCTCAGATCGCAATAATTCCAATATCTTTCTCAAATGTTCACCGTGCTCTTCTCGAGTGCGAGAGTAAATCAAGATGTCGTCGATAAATACGATTACAAACTTGTCAAGATATGGCTTGCACACCCGATTCATTAGATCCATGAATATTGCTGGCGCATTAGTTAATCCGAAGGGCATAACTGTAAATTCATAATGACCATATCTTGTTCTGAAGGCTGTTCTTGGGACATCCTCTTCACGGACTCTGACTTGATGATACCCTGATCTCAAATCGATTTTCGAGAAATAACTAGCCCCTTGTAATTGATCGAACAAGTCATCAATCCTAGGCAAAGGGTACTTGTTTTTGATGGTTACTCGATTGAGATCACGGTAATCGATGCACATCCGCATCGAGCCATCCTTCTTTTTCACGAAGAGTACCGGCGCTCCCCAGGGTGATGAACTGGGTCTGATGAAACCTTTATCGAGCAGTTCCTGAAGTTGATTCCTTAGTTCTTGCATTTCGGAAGGTGCGAGTCGGTACGGTGCTTTTGCTATCGGAGACGTTCCAGGTGCAAGTTCAATTTGGAACTCCACTTGTCGCTTTGGGGGCAATCCAGGTAGTTCATCAGGAAACACATCTGGATATTCTGAGACAATAGGTACTTCTTCCAATTTCTTTTCTCGAGGTGTCTCAACTAAATTTGCTAGATAAGCTTGATCACCCTTCCGAATGCATTTTCCCGCTTTCAATCTGGAGATTATTCTCATTGGTTTTGTTTTCCTATCTCCAATGATCGTGTGAATCTTGTCGTCTGCAGACTTTAACTCCAACATCTTTTCGGCGCAACGAATCTTTGCCTGATGTCGTGTGAGCCAATCCATTCCAAGAACTATGTCGAATTCACTTAGTTCCATAGGGAGGAGTTCGAGTTCAAAAGTAGTGTTCTCATGCTCTAAACGACAATCTCTAATTACTTTGGAGATACTAATCTTATGGCCATTAGCAGTCTCTACAACATAAGGTATATCTAACTTATGTGTAGTACATTTTAGTCTAGGGACACAGGCAGAGGATATAAAACTCCTATTGGCACCAGAATCAAATAAAATGCTAACAATCATATTATTGACAGAAAACATACCAGAGATCACGTCATCATTCATACGTGCCTCTTCGGCGGTCATGATATAGAGTCGGGGTGTACCTTTTGAAGTTCCCACGCCTTTGTTCTGTTCATCCCTTCTCTTCCTCCCTTGCGGACACTCCCAACTCCTATGCCCTTTTTCCTTGCAGTAGAAGCAGACTACTGGTGATTTACATTGTTGATGCGCGTGCCCTGCTTTCCCACAATTTTTACAAGTCTCTGCCCGCGGTCCTTTGAAATCCCTCCCATCATTTCTTCTTCCTTGGTCATTCCCTCCAAATTTACCCCTCTTGGAGTCATGACCTCTTTCACCACTTTTTCTTTTATTCCCGGAGGTGTCTACTTTGATTCCCGCTGTCCGGATCCATTCATCTGCCAAGGTACCGGTCAGACTTATAGCGGATGCCAAAGTGTTAGGACGAGCGGATCTCACATTCGCTCTTATCTCGGGGCTTAGTCCCCAAATGAACCTCCTGACTTTGGAAGTCTCAGTATCAGCCATGTGAGGTGCTAAATTCAACAGTTCATTATACTTATTGATGTAGGTCATGTAGTCGGATCCATTCATTCTTAAGTTAATGAACTCATTTTCCAATCTTTCAGCCTCATTCTCGGGAATGAACTTTTCCATAACTAATGCCCGAAACTCTCTCCAACTCATACGATAGGCTCTTTCCTTCCCAAGTCGATTCAATTCCACCTTCCACCAGTTTAATGCTGCCCCTTTGAAAGATTGGGACGCAAACCTCACCTTGTCCCTGCTAGCACAGTTGCTAATATCCAGGGCTGCCTCAGTTTCTTCTAACCAATTCAGGGCGTCAGTAGCCCCTTTGTCTCCTTTGAAAATACCGGGCTTGCAGGCCATGTAAGTCTTATAAGAACACCCTCTCCTTTCCTCCCTTTCGGGCTTACGTTCCTTGCTCCTTGACCTTCTTCTGGTCCGTTTTGGACGATCTTCATGATCGGGACTGGGGCTCCGACGGTTTCGGATTCTGCTGTGTGCTGATGAGTCAGTTTGGGACTCAGCTATTGGTGATCGGGACCTTGCAGACTCCTTGGGTCTAGAAACAACAGTTTTGCTTCTTGGTGGTTCGCTGGATCTTTCTGAACCAACGTGTGTCTTTCCTAGTCTCTTCTCTTTAGCGACCAATGAAGGAAACGCTTTGGAGATTCCTTGAGCTATAAGCTCCTGAAGTCTTTCTTCCTGTTCTATCTGTCTCAATTGTTCGGACGTAAGAGGTTCTTCCCTTTTACTATGAACAGAGCGATCATCACGATCATCATCTCCGTCATGGTCATCCTGACGACTTCTGCTCGTTCCTGCTTTCGACATTTCGCTGAAAGCAATACCAGATTGACAGATTATCATACATTTTGACTTAGTTGACAGGTATTCATAATTCATAGTTTATATTCCTTTGCATATTATAATGCCATAGGAATATGTTCATATCAATGTTGTTGTACTATTTTGGACTTTCCGGATCACCACTACGTGGTTACCGACATAATTACCATGAAATGACTATGTTTCAGAATGAAATCACATACACATGAGTACTTAAGGGTGGTCTAATGATCCAATCCTCCTAAAAGCACTATGTATCAAAGCTTATCATATTTATTATAGTACTCCAATCATTATAGAAAAACGACAAACGGTCCTTTATTTCATAGGATAAAATGGTCCACATGGCGGTTCAACCGCTTACAATCACAAAACACACACACACTTCAAACATACTCAAACAAGGTTTCATAGAAAAGAAAATACATAACATGGTAAAACAACACATAAGATCCCAGTCTTCGCAACTCATGCCGAGCGTCATGCCTCTAATCCCTGCGCCTTCCGAAAGATGTCAAGTGTTTGAGATGGGACGACACTTTCTTTGCTTCCTCTGCCAACCTCTTTTCCTTCTTTAACTGCTTTTCCAACCTCTTTGCCAACGCCTTGTTTTCTTCTCGAAGAGCGTCGATGACTGGGGAGGTAGGTCCGGAGTGATCTGCATATGGGGTTGGGGCGAAAATTGGGCCCGGTCCTGAGTAGGATGACCTAGGTAGGTCCTGATATGGCCCGTAAGGTGCATATGGATAGGCAGATGGTGGATAAGGCATGTAAGACTGTTGCATGGGTGGGGAGGTTGAATACTGATATGGTGGTGGCGGGTAAAATGATGATGGTGGAGGATAAAAAGGCATGCCCGTGGCATAGGGATCCTGAACAGGTGTCTGGTACATGATAGGCTGCTGGTAGGATGATGGCTGCTGATAGGATGATGGGGGTTGGCTGTTGGACCTCAGCAATTGGGGAAAGCTATAACGGTCGGACACTGGTTGGTTACTTTGGCCCTGCATCATAGCAGCTACATATGGGTCCCTAATGTCATGAGCTAGAGCTGCGATAGGGTCCTGGATTGGAACATCCACTAGATTTCCCATTTGAGGGAAAGCTGCCATAGGATCCTGCTGCATAGGAACCGATTCCTCGGGTCCTTCCTCCACGTCTGCTGCGTAGGCTGGGGAAGCATACACATGCTGAGAATGATGCTCGGAATGATAACTCACTGTGTGCCCTGCAGACACCGCAATCACCACCTGTTGCACCGGGATAGTCTCGTCTTCTTCTTCTTCGGGTTCCTCTTCAGGGTCTTCTTGATCCGTTCCGGCGTCACGAGCGTTCCAGTCTGATGGAGCAATGTGGATGGTATGGCTCGGACGTACCGACATCCTAGGTTTTGTGCTTCTCTTCTTGGGTGGTTTTGGCACATCCGTAGTCGACGTCGCGGGTGAAGGAGTCTTCTTTTGGGTCGGCGCGGTAAAGTACCCCGAAAGATCAGGGCTCATGGGTGGTGCTGGTTGGCTAGGTCCGCCTTCTTCCTTCTTACCCTTACTCCCCCTGCTACCTCCACTGTTTTTGCTGCCGGATTTCGAAGATTTAGTAAAACTCCACATGTTTACAATGGTACCTGTGGATATAGGTTCAATATACAATGATAATATATATACATATATATAATCATATTTCTCAACTTATGTCATGCTAAATTCCATCATTTGAATTCACTAGAGTACACATACAATAACCATCAGTATCCACGTGTCTATTAGGCTTGTCATGTCATGAGATACCTGTGGGTAACAATGACAGAGTGCACTTTCTGCAATTATTACCGACCTTACATCATGCTATGAGAAATCTAATATACCAATTTCAACTTAGGTTAACACCTTTCATAGGAAATCATTAGCATCAATGTGTCTGTTAGGTTTCGCCGAGTCTTAGTGCACCTGTGGGTAGGAATGGCAGTTTGCAAGGCTGTAACTTCTACCGACCTTACACTAATCCTCGATTACACCTAACATACAAATTTCAGCCTAGATCATATTTGGTTCATGCAATATCTTAGGGGTCAACTAGGTTCAAGCTTAGGGCTCTAAGAATGCCTAATTTGCTGGAACCTTTGGCTCTGATACCAACCTGTCACACCCCCCTCCTCCGCACCCTGCCAGGTGCGGGGGAGGGCGTGGGACCGGCTGTCCGTATCATTACCCGAGATACCAACGCTTCTATCATCACACACATACACACACAACGGACATCCAGTCCACACATATGAAACTCTTAGACCGATTCATGAGCGAGGATGCATTGCACCTCTTATTCGGTCTAACAGAATCGATAGCCACCGGATATGGCCTGGAACTGAATAACAAGGATACAGGATACCAAAGGAAACATAGTCATTATCATGTCTTCATTTACATTCATAATTCATAATTCATAATTCATAATTCATAATTCATAATCCATAATTCATACAAAGTCCAAGTTCATAGTAACAACAACCAAGTAGCATTCCAAGTTCATATTAGGTTCATTCCTACACTTGTTTACCTGCAACATAAGTCATCCATAACATAGTCAACACAATGTTGTTGGTGAGTCTTAACTACTATCATAATTTTAACAGTTTTCAAACACATGCTGGTTATGAAATTATCAAGTCACACCCGAGGTCAAACTTCATGTACTCTACGGACACGTCGCAATCAGCCGTAATCCCTCTACGAGTAGAAATTTAGTTTCAACATATAAGGACATATTCCCCCTAGTTACCTAATACTAGAGGATCCGGATGAATATGGATAATTCAACTATAATGGCCGCTATAATCCCTTATATGCCTAGTGGCTCAACCTTAATGACCAGAAAGTATATGATAACCCACGCAGGGCATCTCCGAACTAACAGTGTTTGACAGGATAAATTCATAACAGATATAACAAATACATCAAACAGAATCGTGATCTTAAACAGTTAATTCTATGAGAGAAGTCAGAGGACTCACACAAAGAAGTCAGAAATGGTGGCTAGACAGAATATCCGAGAATTAAAATATCCTCCCTTTGATTTCTAGCAACCTATCATCGTTATCATGTACATATTCGTCATATTCGAGGCTAACATGTCTCATAGCATTCTCAGGTTGAAATTATCATAAAATACAGTCACTGGATCAGTCTCGATAATTTTTGGTTCATCCAAAATTGGCCAAACATTCTGTCATTTTTCTTCATAGGCGTACCGCCTGGAAGTTTACATTTCTGGGCGGTACGCTTCAAATGGTCGACTGATTTCCAGATTTCAAATTCGGGCGTACCGCGCTGATTCATAAGTTTCTGGGCGGTACGCTGTAATCTGATATTCTCGGTTTCTGTTTTGCTTTTCTGGGCGTACCGCTCTGCATGCAGAGATTATGGGCGGTACGCCCCCATCTGTGAACAGGGGCCCGACTATTTTGTCTTTTAGTGCCATTTTCCCATTTTGGTGTTTTAAGTCCAGAATTCTTACCCAATCAGTTTCATATTATTCCGAGGGGTCAATTAAGGGTTCATTTGTAGTCTAATACCTTAACCAAAGCATAACCCCAATTCCCGAGCTTTCCAAATATGGTAATTTTCATTGTTTCGACCCCCGATTCGTACAGATTTCATTAGGGACAGAATCCCTATGTCCCAATGACTCATTTCTTATTTAGATACACTGATCAACTCTGGATTCAAGTGATCTTAACTTGTAAAGTTTCCATGTATGGAAAGAAATCAACATGCATGCATAGAAGGGTTGTACCTTATGAAGGGATCCTTGTACAACCGAGCTTTTCTGATTTCTTTGTCCTCTCCAGTCTTCAATCCAACTTCCAGCAATGATTCTATGCTTGCATGCATGATCCATAACCATTTATGAGTGTGGATGATCATAAAGAACCCAAAACAACATTCTTAAACCAAAATCAAGATATCCTTACCTTGTATAGCCTTGAATCTGGTTTCCCACACTCCTTAGCCTTCCCCAAGTGATTCAATATCACTAATTTGATGAGAACATAAGTAATGTATGAGGGTTACATCAACTTAACATGTTTTTGGTATGAAAATGGTGATTAAACACTTACCTATGAAGCTTCAATCTTCCACAAAGCTCCAATGGCTTGAAAATGGTGGTGGCAGAAGTCTGAGACAGTGGGGAGAGGGCTCTGGCCGGAGTGTGAGAATCTTACAAGTGTGTAATGGCTATAAAGGCCAAAATCTTAGTTTTTAACGAACTGGAAATCGAGGCGTACCGCCCCAAAATGCATCATTTGGGGCGTATCGCCCGGATTTTGAGTATCGTGCATACCAGAATCCGACGGGTGCCGCAACCCGACCCGTTTACCAAATGGGTCGCGTACCGCCTAGGATTTCCCAATCCTAGGCGTACCGCCTCAAATTGTAATTCAGTAACTCTTGAGAGTTTCTCATTTGAAAATTTTCAACTCGGATAATCGTCGTATACGCAAAGGTTACACCATGAGTTGGAGGAAACAGTGAAAAGTTCAATAACATGTATTGACATACCTGATGAGCAACCCTTATTAGAGTTCTTGGTCATCTTCAGCTTTGCAAGATAAACGGGACAGTTGCGACGCCAGTGTCCCATTTTGTTGCACTCATAGCACAGGCGCTCCTCAGGAGGCTGCACCTGTGGTTTCTTGCCTTTGCCTTCTTTAACCTTCTTGGCTTTGGAGATCTTTGTATTAGCGACTCTAAGCACGTCCGGCGTGGTCCTGATCTTCACGTTGGGTATCAACGGAATAATCTCCTCGATCGACTGAGCCGAACAATTAATCGCAAGAATACGATAATGTTCAGGCAAAGATCTGAGTACTACATCAAGAGCCATCCCGTCAGAGATGGAGTAGCCAAGGTCGATCAGCCTGTCGCGATACGCTTTCATCAGCATGACATGATCGTATGGAGAGGAGTCGTTAGCCATAGAGCAGTTCACAAATTGTGAAAGTGCATCGGCTCGCTCAGTCCTCTGGCTCAACTCAAATAAATCTTTGAGTTTACGAATGATGTCATAAGCAGACATCCCCATGAAATTGTACCGATAATCCTGAGTCATACTAGATAACACCAGGTCAGTGACGTCCTTATCATCGTCAGTGTGCTTTTGGAGCTCGGACCGCGAGTTCTCATTTAACAAGTAAGATGGAATACTCGCGATCGGTCGGTCAATGACATAGAGTTTCCCGAATAGCCTTAAAAGGTTTCTCAGGGTAGTCTGCCATGCGAGAAAGCCAGTCTCAGTGAAGGGGTCGAGTTGAACCATTGAACTTAATGAAGGTGAGTTTTCTTTAGCCTTCTGAAATATGCAAAGTAGATTTTAATCAGTATTTTCGATGTAATATTTTTTTCTTTAAAATAAGTTGGTAAAGTTTATTTTAAGAAAAAACGAGAATTCGCTTAGGCGACATTACTTGAGACCGCAAATGAGCCTCAGGAGCAAGGCCGTGTAAGCAAAATGACAACGATTGTCAATTGTGAGACTCAAGTCACAACTCTCGGTATGAGGCCGCTATATACAAACTATTGTATTTTGCGATACGTTTTGCCTCATCCGTGCCCACTTTAGTAATATACATCCGTGGCGCGGTGTTGAAATACTCCAACACTACGAACATATATGCCTGAAGCGATAGTAATCCTAAATGGTCGAAGTGATGACACGGTGTTGAAATACTCCAATGTCGTCACCTTGGAAGGTACCCTCGGCACCAAGTGCGGTGTTGAAATACTCCAACACTGATGCTCCGGTAAATACGTTCCAAGTTCGACTTGAGATAGGATGGCACGAACTATCAGTTTTTAAGAATTACCATATAGGGATATTAATTTCTTTTAATATTTAATTATCGTCAGACACGAACGATAAAACCCTATCATCACTCGGGACAAGTAAATTAATATAACCTAATTAAAATACTAAGTTGTCGCGAATGGCATATTGTGTGTTAAACGGCATAAGGGCTTGATCTCGCTCGAGCCATCTAAGCGAGATCATTAGGGACAAATTTAAAACAAATTAAATTAAATAGCCCGGTGAACGATCGAGATGGCAACTCTGTGCGATCTTGAATCCAGCTCAGCTCCCACTTGCTTTGACATCCCTCTGGCGCGTGTCCAATCTTCGATTTTCGGTTACATACAAATTTACAATTACTAAAACTACTTCTAGTAACCTAGCTCTAAATTTGTACAACTTTGAAACCCTAAAACCGGGTCCAATAACCAAAATTCGAAAAACAACCAATTGGGCCAACAACTTGGGCCAAAACAGAGAAAGACAAAATTCACGCCAAAACCATACACACATGTATGCAAAATATAGAGGGGTCGGCCGTAACACACAATAATAAAATAAAATTGTATAGTATTAAAATAAATAAATTAATTAATCCTAATTCGCAATTTGGATTTTGGTCGAAATTGCGAACTACCGGTTACGAAAAGACCGGTTCTGGTTTGCGCGTGGTGATAATGGCTCTGATACCACTGTAGGGTTTTACAGTGGATATCCGGGTTACCGATTTTAATTTTATTAAAACCGATTTAATATAAAATTAATACTATATTAATTTAGCAGCGGAAACGATTTAATATAAACGCGCGGATACAACTGTAACAGGATCAATCACCGTACACGACAAACACAGAAAAAATATTTATTCAAAATAAATAAATAAATTAAATTAAATATCTAAACGAGTTAGATATACCTTGGCGGGATCCGAGCAACCGCTCGAGACACCCGGATTCAACGGGCTCGCGCTAGGACGAACTGATACGTCTGATTCGAACCTACGAGACAGATCATCAACGACGGCGGCGGCAGAGGGCGGCGGCGGTAGTGGTGGCGGCGGTGGTAGAGAAACCACGGGCGGCGGTGACAAAACTCCTTCCGACGGGATCGCGACAGGGACCGATCCTACAATGATCTCGTCACCGGAAACCGGCGGTGACGAGGTGCGGGTACCGGATGGTAAAGCGGTGTGGGCCACGAGGACGGAACGGGACGCGGTGGTCTCGGTTGCGCCGGCAACGCGAGAACCACCGGTCGGCGATCGGCCGGCGGTGCGCCGGCGGACATGGCGTCGGTTGCGGCCTTAGCTGCGGCGGCGGCTGCGACTGCGGCTGCGGCTTCGGCTCGGCTCACAGACTCGGCTCGGGCTGCGACGGCTTCACTATCAAGTCGTGCGCAAATACTGGCAAGACGGGGATCCATCGGAGATCACAAGGAAGTGCGGTGGAGGTGGTGGCGGCGATCGGACGGCGGCGGCGGCGGGAGGCCGGCTTCGGCTGGAATCGGCGCAGAGGGAGAGAGAGTGAGGGATTAGGGTTTGTTACTTCTGTTGTAATATATCCTCTCTCTCTCTTTATTAATTAAAATCGCGGACCGAGGCTCCTAACGGACTGGGCCCGGTCGCGATTCCCCTTTAGTCCACCAACCGATCAGTTTGTTAATCCGGTAACAACTGATCGGTCCGTCTATTAATTAGCGAGTAATTTTTGAACCGATAAAGTTTGTCGTTTAAATTAAATAAATAATTAGTATTTATTTAATTCACCATTTAGTTCGATTAATACTAATTAACAATTAATTAGATTTAATAGTCCGTTGACCCGGGTGTAACTCTTACGGGTCAATATCAGTCGGGTTCGTTAATTCGTCGGGTCAGGACACCCTTGTTTCCAATATACTTTACCTCATTATTTAATTCATGTCTAAGCTTTATATTTACCCATTCAACCTCTAACTTTTAGTAGAAACTCATCTAATAACAAAACACAACTTGATAGCTATGTTAGTGTTTTACTAAACCCGTCGGGGTGCGTTCACTAACCACACAAGCCCGACCCTTCCCATACAAAACAAGACATTGTCATATAAAAATCATATAAGAGGGTTTGGGGCGTTACAACTCCACCTCCCTTAAAGGGAGTTTCGTCCCCGAAACTAAAATACGTACCCAAAGAGATGCGGACAGTATCTTCTCATTTCTTCTTCGGACTCCCATGTGGTGTTCGATCCTTTCCGATGCTCCCATCTTATCTTCACTTGTTTTATCTCTTTATTTCTGAGACGTTTGATCTTTCGGTGCAGAATTTCAACGGGTCTTTCTACATAATTCAGCTTATTATCCACTACTATATCATCTAGTGGTACATAAGCTGTCTCATTAGCCAAGCTTTTTCTTAAGTTAGACACATGAAATGTGTCATGTATGCCACCAAGCTCCTTAGGAAGTTCCAATTTATAAGCGACCTTGCCCACCTTTTCAATGACCTTAAAAGGTCCAATAAACCTCGGACTTAACTTACCCCTCTTTCTAAATCTGATCACCCCCTTCCATGGGGATACTTTTAACAATACGTGGTCTCCCTATTGGAACTCGATAGACCTTCGTCTTTTATTAGCGTAAGATTTTTGTCTATCGTGAGCGGCCTTCAAATGAGCTCGTGCTATGTCAATCTTTTCCGTGGTGACCTTTACAACCTCCTTGTGGGCAATTTCTGTTTGTCCCACTTCTCCCAAACACAAAGGGGTCCGACAGTTTCTACCATACAACATCTCGTATGGAGCCATACCAATGCTTGAGTGGTAACCCGTTATTATAAGCAAATTCCACCAAGTGAAAATATCTATCCCAACTCCCGCCATAGTCTAGGACACAAGCCCGCAACATATCCTCAAGAGTTTGAATCGTTCGATCACTCTGCCTATCAGTTTGAGGATGGTATGCAGTACTGAAATGCAATCGAGTACTCATAATCCTCTGAAACTCCTGCCAGAATCGCGAGGTAAAACGCGATCCCTATCAGAAATTATCAAAACCGGAACACCACGCATTGATACAATCTCTTTGATAAAAATATTCGCCAAAGTTTCCGAGTCACAAGTTTCGCTAATGGGCACAAAGTGGGCACTTTTAGTTAGTCTATCCACAATCACCCATATAGCATCCTTATTCCTTGTCGTTTTTGGCAAGCTAGTGAGCAGATCCATAGTGATATGCTCCCACTTCCACACGGGTATCTCTAGTGATTGCAACTTCCCGTAAGGCCTTTGATGCTCCGCCTTCACTTGCAAGCAAGTCATGCACTTATTCACATATTTAACAATATCTTGTTTCATACCGGGCCACCAATAATCGCATTCCAAATCGCGATACATCTTAGTAGCCCCCGGGTGAATTGAGTAACTAGATTTATGAGCCTCGTTTAACAACAACTCTTTCAACCCACATGTATTCGGAACCCATAGTTAACCAAACCGGTATTTCAAGCCGTCATCGCCGTCAACTAGGTCCTTTACCGACCCCTTGATTCGTTCTTTCTTCCAATTATTCTCTTTTACAGCTTCCACTTGAGCATTCCTGATTGTATCAAGAATACTCGAGGTCACAACCAACCTCATGGATTTCACCTTGATAGGAGCCAAATCTCATTTCCTACTTAGGGCATCCGCCACCACATTAGCTTTTCCAGGATGATAATGTATTTCACAATCATAATCCTTGATAAGCTCTCGCCATCTCCTCTGTCTCATATTTAACTCCTTTTGATCGAAGAAATATTTCAAGCTTTTATGGTCAGTATAAATAGTACACTTAACCCCATAAAGGTAGTGCCGCCAAATCTTTAAAGCAAAAACCACCGCGGCTAACTCAAGGTCATGAGTAGGATACTTAGCCTCGTTAGTCTTCAGTTGTCTAGAGGCATAAGCAATTACCCTTCCCCGTTGCATAAGTACGCACCCGAGGCCGAGGTAAGAAGCATTCGAATACACCACCAAATCTTCAGTGCCCTCCAGTAAAGTCAATACCGGAGCGTGTGTCAACTTTTCCTCTAAGGTTCTAAAGGACTCTTCTTGTTCTCTTCCACACTCGAATTTCACATCTTTCCGAGTTAACTTGGTTAAAGGCTAGGCTATCTTCGAGAAATCTTGTATAAACCTCCTATAATAACCCGCCAAACCCAATAAACTACGAATTTCCGTCGGACTTTACTATGTACCCCATCTTGTTATTGCTTCAATCTTAGAAGGATCCACCAGAACACCTTCAGAACAAATCACGTGCCCAAAAAATTGTACCTCTCTTAGCCAGAACGAGCACTTTGAAAATTATGCATACAACTTTTCTTTTCTTAAAATTTCCAACACCTCGCGTAGATGTTGGGCATGCTCCTCCTTACTCTTCGAATACACGAGTATATCGTCAATAAAGACGATAACCGATCGATCTAACATAGGTCTACACACGCGGTTCATAAGATCCATGAAAGTCGCGGGTGCATTTGTTAACCCGAAAGACATCACCAGAAACTCGTAATGCCCGTAACGAGTTCGAAACGTTGTCTTCGGTATATCCTCATCTTTTACCTTTAGGTGATGGTAGCCCGATCTTAAATCAATCTTAGAAAACCAACTCGTGCCTTGCAACTGGTCAAATAGATCATCAATTCGAGGCAACAGGTATCGGTTCTTCACGGTTAGTTTGTTTAGTTCTTATGTAATCTATGCACATCCTTAGACTACCATCCTTCTTTTTAACAAAAAGGACCGGTGCTCCCCAAGGAGAGACACTTGGTCGGATAAACCCCTTGTCGAGTAGTTCTTGCAATTGGCTCATTAACTCTTTCATCTCAAAAGGAGCCAAACGATACGGAGCCTTAGCAACCGGCTTGGCACCTGGTATTAATTCAATGCGGAACTCCACCTGTCTATCCGGTGGTATACCGGGCAAGTCTTCCGGGAACACATAGGTGTACTCCCGAACTATTGGTACCTCTTCCATCTTCTAGTTCTCAGCGGTAGTATCCACCACATAAGCGAGGAACGATTTACACCCGTGTTGGATGTACTTTCTAGCTTTCATAACCGAGCATAGCAACGTCTTGTTTTTCCTTTCTCCTTGAACTTGAACATTCTTCTCGCTTGGTGATATTAGTTGTATCACCTTGCGGCGACAATCTACCTTGGCTTGGTATTTCGATAACCAATCCATCCCCACTATCACCTTGAACTCCCCCATTAACATGGGTATAAGATCAATCGGATATTCTTCTTCTTCAACAGAAATTTTGCAATAGCGACATACATCAAATACTACCACACTCTTATTATCGACTATTTCTACTTCTAGGGGTACAAGCAACTTATCAGTAATAAAAGATGGATGACGAATAAGGTCGAGTGAAACAAACGACCTACTCGCACCCGTATGAAACAAGACATAAACAAGAATGGAATTAACAAGGAATATATTTGTCACCACCCATGGATCTATTTTTCCTTCTTCCACGGTCAATTGTAAGATCTCCCTTTAGCTTTAGGAATCTCCACTTTTGTTCCACTTGAACCTCCTCCCGGATTCAACCCCGGGCATTCACTCTTCTTGTGGCCTGATTGACCGCAATTGTAACACAACTTTGTAGGACTGGGGCACTGAGCATACCCATGTCCCGTCTTCCCACAATTATAGCACAACTTTGTCTTCAGATAACACTCGCCTTTGTGCATTCGATCGCTGTGTGGGCATCCCGAGGTCCCACCACTTTTACCCTCGCTCTTCCTTGGAGTCTCAGCCACCTTTGGTTTCTTACTAGGCGTGGCGCTACTCTCAATCACCCTCTTTTCATCTCTTTCAACTTGCCTCTTAATTTCCATCTCTCTTTCACGGGCCGCATTTATCAATTCTTCAAGGGTTTGGCATTTAGAGGCATTTATAAATTCTCTAAAGTCCATGTGTAACATGCCATTGAACCGATGAATTTTCTGTCTTTCGGTTCGCAACTCATTTTTACAAAACTTCACCCTGTCAAGGAAGAAGCCTATCACTTCCGCAATTGGTTTCCCTTTCTTTTGTCGAAATAAAGATAGTTCTTCTTGCAATTTTTCCACCTCTGATTGAGGGCTATGGTGAGTTTCAAACAACTCTTTAATTGCCCCCAATCCAATGCATTCACCACTTCCCTTCCTTTTTCAATCTTCATCATGTCCCACCAATACTTTGGTCGCGTTCGTAATTGGCCAGTAACGAACATCACCTGATCCTTTGGATCACATTTGCTTCCTTCAAACACATCCTCCATATCCGTTAGCCACCTATGGCAAGCTATCGGATTGGCATCACTAGTGTACAGTGGGGGCTTGCATGCCATAAAATCTTTATACGTACATTTCCCTTTCTCTTTCGTTGCACTTTCTTCAACCTTCAATTCATTCATCAGAGCTTCAAACCTCTGATCCAACAATTCCATCAAAGTTTCTTCCATCTTACCCACGTAGAGCAACACTAGCATCCACGGAGGTCTCAACTTCATCAGACACAATCTTTTTAACTTCCGCTACCATGGCTTTCGTCAATGCTCCACCTTGATTATCTTCATTCACCATTGCAACTGAAAGTTTGCAATCGATTAGTATCTTATTAACAAATCTATACACGTTAGGTTGAAGCTAAGTTCAACATAACTATCCACTTGTCATTACAAGTAGATCAATCATCACCACTCTTATTCATTTCAATCTTACCCGCATTGTGAATATCACAATTGCAGGTCATTTCATCATTCTTACATCTTATTCACACCTCTTAGGCCAACCTGGCCCTCTCATTACATCTTACACATTTGGGTATGAGAATTCATTTATCACCCCCAGATGCTTAGTTTCATCCCATCTTTTACATTCTTACTTGATTTGTACGCATCACGTACATTCAAGTTCGTACTTGTTCACAATACATCAATGATAATTATAATTTAAGCAACACTATATACTTACCGAGTCAACCGATTGAGCTTTGAACCGAACACCATATCAATCCCCCGAGCACTTGGTTTGAGTTAAAGTGTCCCACAACACTTGAATCTCTCAAACCGTGGCTCTGATACCAACTTGTGGCACCCCACTACTTCTTTTATCAGGTTTTAGCAATGAAAAACAACCCATAAATTTTTTTCTCAAAAACGGGTCCATACTTGACCATCACACCATTACCTTTCAATAAGTATTAAGTTTATTATCCTTAAACATCGTATCAGAGTACATAGCCGATTAATCAAAATAAGAGACGATTGCTTCCAATAACAACTACCAATCTTTTAGTGTTCGGTTCTTCCTTCAAAATGCTCAATCCGGACCCGCTCCTACTCCATTCTTACTACCTGTCACCATTTACCAGTAATGTATTAGTAAAAAGATGATCCAACATAATTATAACACCTATCGTTTAGAATAAGTGAAACATCAAAAATTCATAATATACAGTAGTAGGCGTATCGCCTAGAACCTATGTCTAATCAAGCGATACGCCTACTCTTATACGCGTATCGCCTCCTGGTGCTAACTCTCCAAGCGATACGCTTGGACAGAGATTTCCAGGGATTCGTCCAGTTTTCCCCCGTTTCCATACTTAGCCAAATTTTGGATAAGTTTCCAAATTCCCGGTAGATGACAAAGTTTCAACCACAAAACCTCAAATCCTTCTATCTATTCAAAATCATAACATCTTATATTAGTTTTTCACACGCTTACCTACGAATCAACGGATGAGAATCTAATCGATAAAATGCCAACCTGATTGACCCGTTTCATGAGTTCATTATGGACACACACATAAATTATATAGGTTCATCCACATTCTATACTTGGATTAAATTAAGAAAAATCCCCTTTCTTACCCGAAGGCCATTCTTATGGAACACAATGTTTCCACCTCTAACCCAAAGGGTCAATTCTTCCTATCTCACCCAAATGGGTCAAAAATGCAGATTTTGTTCTTTCTTTACTTATGTCAATTGGTCTATTCCATCTTTTAGGACTTGTAAGTCCCATTTTCCAACAACAAGTATAATATCACATTCTTATGCATTTGTCACATTTAGGTAAATATGCATAAACTAAACAATCTTACGTTACCTCAAGCGTTTAAATCTTGGTTTCCCCCTTCACGTTGGTGGCTTGAGCTTCCACCGGCTTCACCTATATTACCATGATTATTAGTTAATCATCACCTATATTACCATGATTATTAGTTAATCATGAATATCCACATTCTTGCAAATACTAATGAACATTAACAACCCATGTCAAGTGTTGGGACACTTTAGCTTCCAGTTATCATACACTTACCAAGCCATATCTAAAAGAAGACCAAAGTCTAATATTTCTAGACTCTTATCAAATACAGATACACAATTTCATATTACATAACACAATACTTCAATTTATGCAAAAATCCATGCCTTATGCCTAATAAATCTTCACCTAGGCATTTCATCGAACACTTAGAGTGCACAATTAATATTCTTACTTGTATGTAATATTCCTTCAACCCATCATTGACTATAAATACATACATTCATCAAATTTCATGAAGAATTACTAATTTTTCATAAGAATTAAACTCTTATGATCTAAAATCCAACCCAACCTCCCATCTATCCATAATTTCGATTCACATGAGGTGGGTTTTAACCCCATTACCATCTTATTAACAATCATGACAAATATAAACATGCAGGGGTAAAATTATGCATCAATTAGGCATACAAGTCCCTACATAACATCCCTTAACATCAATTTGATCTATCTTTGATTTTCCATAAAATCACCTAACATCAAACACACTTACTTGAAGCAAGAAATCAAAAATGGGTGATAGAATCGTAGCCTAGACTCCCTTCTTAGTCGAATTTCAGTTCCCCACTTTTTGAAATTTCACATATACTCAAGAAATTGAGATGAATTTGAGTTAGAACCCTAGTTTCCTCCCTCTCCTTTCTCCCTGCTCGCGAACCACGTCTGGGGTAAACCCCCAGACTTTTTCTTTTGTTTTTGTTTTTAACTCAATGTTACACATTCATCCCCCTTACTTTACCTCATTATTTAATTCATGTCTAACATTTATAATTACCCATTCAACCTATAGCTTTTAGTAAAAACTCATCTAATCACAAAACACAACTTGATAGCTATGTTAGTGTTTTACTAAACCCGTCGGGGTGCGTTCACTAGCTAACCACACAAGCCTGACCCTTCCCATACAAAACAAGACATTTTCATATGAAAATCATATAAGAGGGTTTGGGGCGTTACAAATAATTTGGGAACCACCGAACTTGATTGAATGTTACTATTATGATTACACCAGAAAAAGATCAATCGATGAATCTTGTATCTTGAACTTTGAATTTGGTGAAATCACCGAATTGAAATCCCAAGGCCAAGTCCTCAAAAATATTTTTGTATATTTCTTTAATATTTCTATTAAAAAAACAAACGTTGAAAGACAAAATGTTTATAGTTTTTGTGTGATTTAAAAAAAAAGCTAAATAACAAAAAAAATAACACGGTAAAAACAAAAACAAAAACAAATGGATTTATGTTTGTTAACCGATTCGACAAACACAAAATCATTTTGCGTTCACAAATCAATTCAACTAACACAAAACTTTGTATTAAATTTTTTTTTAAATAATTTATTTAAAACTAGTGACAATTTGTTAAAAAAAATTGTTTTACTTTGTTTTAGAAAACTTTGTAGGTTTTTTATTAAAGTTTTGATAGCCTTTTTGTATCTGATTAAACTAGGAGGTTAAAAATGAAATTTTTGTTATATGAGACAAAATAGTCGAGTATCTCGTTTCCTCCTTGATTTTTCTCCGACGAATGAAAAATCGGCCAGTTCCTCCGGCCAAAACATTTTTCCAGCGAACAAACAGCCACAACTTTCAACCAATCATAACTTTCACAATTCTCAACGAAAAAGGGCTTCCGGGTGAAAAAGGACATCTTAAGCTATAATTCAAATATAATATCTTTCATAGGAATGACATTTCATTTGATCCGGATGAAGAAGGGCATCCGGGTGAACAAGTTAATCCGGAGGAAGAAGGCCATCCGGGTGAACAACTTGATCGGGAGGAAGAAGGACATTCAGGTAAGTTGATCTGGAAGAACAACTCCATCCAGAAGAACAAGTTGATCCGGAAGAACAACTCCATCCAGAAGAAGTTATTGCTGGTAATCAGATCACAAGTGTGGTAAGGGACCTACAGGCTAATGTGGAATTCAAGAGGAAGTTTTCGCAGAACAACAGTTAGAAGCTCCCAAACCTGTTATGGCTGAAAATAATAAGAAGGAAGTGGAAGGTGTAAGAACAGAGGAAGTTTATTGGATCCCTTATGGTCCAAACTTTTCCTTAGCCAGAGAGCCAAGTGAGCTAGTCCCAGTTGTTGAAGAAGAAGAAAAGAAATTTGTTTGTGTTAGTGCATATGTGGTTCGTCATGTGAAGTATCTGAACAAGACGAAGTTAGAAGGATGCTGCTACACGAACTGAGTCTGAACTGACACGAACTAGTGTCATCTGAACTGAGAATTCGGATAGGTTCGGAATAGACGAACTGGCATTCGCCTGAGTTCGTACAGCTGAGTATAAATAGATGATTTACATTGTAATTCAAAGTGAGTTTAGCATTTTGGTCTGAGTGTTAAGTGTGTGTTTTGTGAGGTGTTTCTCTGAGTGATTCCAGATTGTACATTGAGTGTTTTTTGATCAATAAAACAATCTTTTAATTACATTTCTCATCAGCTAGATCGAGTAGACGATCCGATGCTCACGCATTTTCAAGTGGTATCATAGGTTTCTGGTTCACTCTACTGATTTGTGCTTGCTATTTTCGGAGTTTTTCAAGCAAAAAGTGTCATTTTTCGAAAATTTTGTGTGTTTTTGCGAGTTTTTTATCACATCAGTTGAGAGTTTTGTGAAAATTTCACTCCTAAATCATTCCTCATCGTTTTTCCTTATCTACTGCTGCGAATCTCATTCAAATCTGTTCAAAGTCGCAATTTTTTTGTCGAAAAATGTCCAGTTGGTGTGAGTTTCTGAGATCTGAAAATAACCGTCAACCGAACTCACGGTTCGTTTTTGTTTGGACAGCTGAAGTCTCAGTTCGGATACCTTCGTTCGTTTCTGTTCGGTTGTTTTTGGTTTGGCTCAGCTCGGGAAACACGAAGTCTCGGTTCGGTCAAGTTCGGGTTCGTATCAGTTTGGAGTTTTCAGTTCAGATAGCTTCATTTTCGTTCGGTTAGCTTTGGATATATTTTTCAGTTCGGATAAGCTTTAGTCCAGCTGGGTTCGGATAAAATTTCTTCTGTTCGGTTCAGTTCGGCTACCGGATTTTAAAGTTTTCGAAATGTCGGATTTCCAAGCTTTTGCCATTATGCAAAGCGCAATTCAAACCCTAATCAACTTTGATAACGAAATCGGAACAAGTCATAAAGTTCCTAAGTTATTGAAATTGGAAGATTATTAAAATTGGAGGCAACGGTTTTCTGCTTATATCAGCATGAATGATATTGATTTATGGATTCCAATTCAAAAGCTTTATGCGCATCCAACTGATCAAGGGAATTATAAGGAAATCAAAATTTTGATGCTGCCGAAAGGAAAAGTTATGAGCTTGAACAAAAAAAAATTAGTTATCTTACCATGGCTTTACCAACTGAATTGCTACATCAATTCAGCACTTGTAAGAAAAGTAAACAATTGTGGGATGCTTTATCAGCAAGATGTGAAGGTAATGAGCAATACAAGAAGAGTCGATGAAAGGTGTTGAATAAAGAGCTTGATAACTTTCACATTGTGAAAATGAAAACATCACGACTCGTGTATCAAGATTTTTACATCTTATTAGTGAATTAAAAGTTGTTGGGATTGAGAAAACCGATGAAGAATTGCAAGAAAAGATATTGGAAGCACTACCGGAAAAGTGGGAAAATTATGTTTTGTTGATTACACATGATAAAGAATTCTCCACATTGTCGTTATATGAGTTAACTGGTAAACTTCATGCGCGGGAAATGGAGATGTTGAATTCAAACAAATCAACTGCTAAACTGCAAAATCCAGAATTATATCATGGTGAGAATGTTGCTAGCATAAATGCTAAAGCTAAACCAATTGGTCTTAGATCTGCACCAACTACTGCATTTATTGGAAATATGTCTGGAGTTTCTGATAATACTACTTATTCAAGGGGTTGCAGTTTTACAATTCCAGGATCATCAAATCAAAATGCATTTTCTGTCAAATCAGTTGATGATTGTGCTAAATTGATCTCTGCTCTCATTTCATCTTCTTTTGGAATCATTATCAATGATGTTAGCAATGCTCAGCTGACTAAAAACGGTCTTGATGAAATCGATGATGATCAATTAAATGACATGGATATAGCCTGGCAATTGGCTATGTTGAGTCACAAGTCAAAACGATTTTTCAAGAAAACTAGAAAACAACATTTTGGTTCGGATGGAAGGCTGGAATTTGATAAATCTAAGATAAAGTGTTACAATTACAAATGTTCAAATCTTGGACATTTTGCAAGAGAATGTCAGCAAGCTAATATTAAAGCTACTAATGGTGCTCAATCGTCATTAGCAATTCAACTAAGAAAGCTTTGACTGTTACTGTTGATGGATGTTATGACTAGGGTAAGCATTTTGACACATCTGCATTGATTGTCACACATGAACAGGATGATTATTATTCAGACTTAAGTTCTTATGAATCTGCTGAGAATGAAAATTCTGAGTCTAATATTGAAAGCTTGTTAAAGGAGAATGCAGGATTATTGAAAGAAATAAGTTTGCTTACCGAAGCACTCAAGTTAGTGAAATCAGATTTAGAGGTATCTAAGCAAGATTACATGGAATCTGAACATAAATTTATCAAATTATCTAAAAAGAATGCTGAGTTAGTTCAAGAAGTTGAAAGATGGAGAGCTGAAGCGAAAGATGTTGAAAATGATTTCAATGATCTGATTGAAAAATCAAAGATAAAGCTTGATATGCTTACCAAGACTTCTGATGAACATGTTGCTAAAATTGAGGCATATCAGATTGACATGGAAAAACTATTGGATGAAAAGAGCAAGTTAGCAAGGGTGAATAAATTGCTCAATGCGAATCTTGAAATTCAGAAGGAAAAAAAATGAAGACAAATGGAAGAAAGGGTTGTTTACTGAGCATGATAATCTGCGGATGCAAAAATATGAAACTATCAAGGTTGCTAAGAGGTTGATAGCTACAGAAAAGGAATTAGTTGAAGCACAACAAAAGATTTCTGATTTAAAGATTTAGGTAATTGATGCAACATCGTCTTTTGAACAATGTCACCAATACACTATCTTTCACATGTTTCTTAGCAAAAGATGAACATTTTAAAATAATGTTTGACAGGACAGTGTCACCTCCAGGTAGTATCAAAGAATCTGTCAATAAGGTGGAGGAAAATGTAAAAGGTTGTGATTACTCTAAGTTTGCTGATTTTAAATCTGACGAGGATCAGGTTGTAAAGAAAAAGAAAAAGATAACTCGAAAGAATAAAAGAAAGGAGGAGACGAAAGCTGAAAGTTCTAAAGGTCCAACGTTCGTGCCTGGTTCATCATCTACTGAAGAAGAGAAATCTGCTATTCCAATTGAGAAGATTATTTCTCATACTGACATTGATGAGACACTATTCTATGCTAAGAAGTGTGACAAATGCCAAATTCCTAGGTTAACACCGTTAGCACCGTTAACTATTTTCGTTAGTTTTGTTAGCAAACCCGTAGCCCATTATTTGAATGTTTATATAAAAATATATTACTAATTAATTTAGTAATTAAATTCATGATTTATGTCTTACTTAAATATTTGCAATTCGTAAGAAACCGGGTTTCGTAGGAGATTTAAATTTTATGTGCGTACGCGTTAACGAGACTTTTCCTGACTAAATATTTCATGATAAATAAGTTATAAACGCTTGGAAACATTTCTAGAACTTTAATTTCCAAGTTTCGGGTTTAAACCCAACTTATTACTTGTTTTGGAGCATTTACACAAGATTTAGGATTTGAGGGACCAAATGTGTAATTTTCCTAAACATCAAAATCTGCCCAAGCACCCTCCCCCCCCCCCCCCTATCCCACGCTTTCTTCTTCCTCTCTTCTTCCCCATACAGTTCAACACCCACACACACAAACTCTTGAAAATTTTCGGATTCCACCTTCAACCAAACAAGATTGTGAGTTTCCAACCTCATTCAAGCTACAAAAAGACTAGGAGAAGCTTTCTTTCCATCTCATCTCCTTCAATCCCGCCATTTTCTTCCCATCTAGAAAGCCCTAGAAATTTTTATGTTGAAGTTTCTTGATTACATGTCTTAATCTAGTGTTTGTGTGCAAATTCGTGTGTATAAATGCTCATGAATCATGTTTTATGCTAGGTTAAGTTAAACTATGATTTGAGGTTGTTTCTATGGTGTTATGATGGCTATGTTTTTTAGATGAAAACATGTCATGGGTTGTTCTTGCTAATACTTGTGTGATAGAACATGAAATTTTGGTGTATATGCT